>JASJZH010000004.1:8750000-9375000 GCA_037178975.1 Oscheius tipulae | reverse complement strand
TAGCAGTCAAAGCCGATCCACAACCAGAGGGCTAAAAATGATTTTATCTCTGTCTCCCTGTCTTTCTGTCTCTCTGTCATTCTGTATCTGCTTCAGTATATCAGTACGCACTCTTTCTTCACAAGTAACTCCTGCATATCCTAGAGGACACACACAAACTTTGCAGTCATTCGGATTCGGAATTCCACCGTTTTTGCAGACCTGCGAATTGGCTGGGTTGCATTTGGCTGAAGTATCTATTGGATCTTTTCTCTTGAATCTTACCGCTGCACCCATAATGATCGTTGATCATTGCAATGTCGTAGAAGCTGATCTGGTTATTTCCCATGGTGTAGGCGAAACGGGTATCCTTCGGAACCATTGCAATTTTGCCCTCCATGGCGAAAGCATTGGAAGTATATTGCATAACACTACCGTACTCGTAAGGGGTCTGAAACGGTCACAGAATTACAAGGCTACTTTGAATACCGTCAAGATGTTTTCGTTCGGTTTGAGTTTGTTGTATTGTCCTTTCGCATTAGGATCAACTACAGATAAGTCCACAAAGAGGTAGTCATCACGATCTGATCGCATCTGCATGTGCCAGAATCCAAGAGCATGAGCGAACTCGTGAGCAACAGTTCCGACCTACTACCATATCTCTGAACCTAATAAGAACTTACAGATTCGCAGCCGTCACCTAGAGACATGGGTTGTTCACCGCTAAACATTCCGAGTTGAGCAAAACAGCCAGATCCATTGTAGACCTAAAGAGATTTTATAGACTGGAGGAGTCGTACCTTGACGCGGTGGGCAGCAGTAGATGATTCGACGAACCGGACACAGGAACGAGCCTGGATGTAGGCATGAGCAGCACGGACCGAGGCTTTCTTTCTTTCAGCTAGAATTTATCTCTCTCTCTCTTACTTGAGCGCAACGGTGTGTGTGGCTGTCAGTGATATTTTCAATGATATGCGGGATTTTCAATCGCGGGTGACCCCGAGCAGATTTCACTACGCACCAACTGTTTTATCATATAAGCTGCGAATCAGAATATCCTTTGATACTCAGCCTATATGATAAAGCAGTTGGTGCGCAGCCCCGGCGCTTCCCGTGAAGTCACTGGTTTTTTTTCTGGAACGGCATCGTATACGAATTGGTGAGCATCAAAAAGCCAAAATGACACCTTCGCATTCCGCCCGTCGCTGGTGTGCACGGGTTCGTTTCCAGCGCGCGATACACTTATGTTTGGCAAGCTATATTTGAGTGGTGAGGGTGGATAGTCTAGGGATGAAAAAAAATTAACTCACAAACGGAGCCATCGAAATAAAAGTACAGCGTATTATTTGTCCACTTGCTATAGATAGAAGAAGCCGATCTCTTGACTCTTGTCCCATCTTGCTCCCCTTCGATCTGATCAAGCTGTTCACTAAAATGGCTCCTGGATAAAGCTAAATCTCAAAAACTCACTCGGTCAAATGCATATCCGACTGATACATGTAGCTGTCGACTCCTTGCATGGCATTCACCTCGTACAGGTTGACAGGCGCGTCTTCACTGATTCTTTCTGTCTGTACTGGCTGGATCTTGGCGAGACTCTCCTTCAGCTTGAGGTCCACCTTTTCTCCAAGACGGTTTGCTCCTCGTTTTTGGAGTCGTTCCAGACGAGCTTTTCTGGCCTCAGGGTCGATGCCGCCCATTCCTCTGGCGATCTTCCTCTTGGTCTCCTCAGTCGCATTGGCATGTCTGCTCTTCAGACGGTCCTTGACAGCTCTGAGTTTGTTCTTGAAGACAGCTCGTCTTTCTTCGAAAGAGAGCGCCTGGACAGCAGCTAGGAAGATAGCTGGTAGCAGTAATGCTGCCAACTGCATCGTACAATATCATTGACACCAGCAAAGATCTTTTAAAGGTTATGGAACTTGTTGAATCAGCCTGCCATATTCAGCCAAAAGGTTCGTTGATCTCTCTCTCTATCCAAAAAGGCTAACAGTCACCAAATTACATTGTTTCCATTGCTCCATCCATTGACATCCATGTCGCTGTGCTAATAGTTCCGTATTGGAACAGGGACATGTTCCTCGGATCATTCAAATATAGTCTGTTCGGAAAGAATAGAGCCTTTTTTCAAAGGGGTCCTCTCGAGCTTTGCTGCCCACGAAGTTATCCCGAGCAAATTTTCGATACGCAACCAAGACAATGCGTTCAAGTTGTGCTTGTTTCTTGAGCAGACTATAATTATATGTTCAATAATCCAGATGGAATCTGCTGTCAGAAGGGTCTGTTCCCTTTGTCATTTGCTTCAAATGAGGCCGGTTATCCAGTTATAGAAATCAAAGAAAAGAACCGTAGAGTCATTAATGCTTTTTCTAGCAACGTGCTTCAGACAATACGTAAGTTTGTTCCGACGCAAGTGCTCTCCTTGTGAAGTTGGTCAACTGAAATGAACCTTACGCTCTCGATGAGCTCGGTAAGGGGACAGGATACCATAAGATGTTTTAGAGAACAGATAAAGTCAACTTTGCTGTAATTCTTTTGCGCGTAAATCCGCCTTTGCAAGTTTACTTTGTATAGAATGTATGAAGCTTTTCTCATTTCATTCTGACCGGCTCTGTTTTAGAGTCACTGTATGATGAATCATCATAGAGTGATTCTTGAACAGGGTCTGTAATAAGGACTTAGCCTCGAATGGAGAAATGATAGGACTACCCTCGGACTCCAGATCCCTGTCAAGATAAGAGAGCAAGAACAGACATATTTTATTCCTGGGCAAGGCCTCTTTATATGGCCTTAGCATCCTTTTTTCTTTCAAAAGTGATCGCTCACCGAGCTGGTATAGTTGTGGGGCTGGTAGCGAAGTCACTCCTTTTTCCTGCTGAGGGTCGTCTGAATATCTCTCGGCCTTTCGACCTTGTTCGGTCTGCTTGTCCTTTAATCGGCTTTAGGCTCTTCGTAGTTGGGCTTGTCATTGGACTGGATTCCCTTGGGCGATGCTGGTTGATCGGCTTGCTGTCCATGGGCTCCCAAGAAGATGAGTGCGATGCGTTTGTCTGCAGAAAAGGTTGTGGAAGCGAGTTGTTCTCGCGACTATGTTATTCCTGCTGACCATCGCCGTAAAATTTTTCTTTTGTGTACGTCAGTTGATTATCCATCTCCAGTTATGAAAGAAGACTGAAAAAGATGTTTGTTTTTATGGAAGCGAGGGAAATAGGAAAAAAAAGTGTTTTACATCGCGCGCGAGCGAGCGGTCAGTTCGGTGTTTTGCGCCGAAAGTTATCTACCCTAGGCCATGGCAGGCTACCACAATGTCTAGTTTTTCTGAGCCTGGGGGTACAATGGAGTTTTAAGCTTGCGAAAAAAAATCAGAAAGAGAACGAGCCATCGTTTTCAGAGAACATGAGTTTGCTTAGTGACAAAGCAGTTCCAACAGGAGCCGAGTGAAACTTCAAAGACTGGATTCTGCACCTCAAGACAATTGAGCGTTTCGCATATTAGAAAAGGTACGAAAAATGGAGTATATTACACTGCGCGTCATAATTATGAGTCACCCCCCTAAATTGGCAGTATAGAGCGCACATCGCATTTTAGAGCTTCAGGACCATTTCCAAACATTTTCTCGTGTCAAAAAACCCCCAGAAAAAAAGTTTCAGACAAGTATCTCATTTCCTTGAACCTCCATCTTCGAAAATTCCAAAAACGCCCGCGTCATAATTATGAGTTAGTATAGGTCTTGCACAGAATCCTGTAAGGCAGAAACTCGAAACGAATCGTAAACATATTGTTCGATATCCTGAAAGGTTTCCCTGTTAAACTGCAACGACATGCCTAGCGGAAAACGCCTTTCTGCCGAAGAAAGAGCCCAAGCTGAAGTTCTTCATCGTGCCGGCAAGAACAACTCTGAAATTGCGAGATTGCTTGGCCGTTCCATCACCTCGATCCGAAGATTTGTTGTTAGAGGCTGCACAGAAGGAAAGAAGAGCTCCGGACGCCCGAGAACCCTCACTAAAAGAGACGAAAGTCGTATCGGCCGCCTTGTATCGAACAGCACGATGTCGGCGAATGATGTTCGTGCCGAACTGGGAGCCGATGTTTCAAAATCGACGATCCTGAGAGCTGTCAAACGGAACAGGAATATCACCAAAGAGGAAATGAAAAATGAAGCAGCTTTGGAAAGCTGGAGATAGCATTTGTGACTTGTCGTATGAACTCGAACGGCTACCAGGACGTGCTCAGAGATCACCTACTGCCGTTCCTGCATGCTCAAGGTGGAAACTGGACGTTTCAGCACGACAATGCCTCGATCCATGCCAGTCGTCATACTGCCGCCTGGCACCAATTTCATCAAATCAACGTCCTCCCGTGACCAGCCTGTTCTCCGGACCTGAATCCGATTGAAAATCTCTGGAGCATCATCGTCCGAGATGTATACAAGGGTTGCCGTCAGTACAACAACGTCGATGTCCTCAAGCGAGCCATCCTGGACGCTTGGCGTCGTGTTCCACTGTCTACCCTCCAGAATCTCGTAGATTCGATGCTTAGACGATTGTTAGATGTTGTTGCTGCCCGTGGTGGCACTACTAATTACTAGTTACTTTATTTCATCACGAAATAAATTGTTGTCTCGTTAAAAAATGTGTTTAGTTCATACTAACTCATAATTATGACGCGGGCGTTTTTGGAATTTTCGAAGATGGAGGTTCAAGGAAATGAGATACTTGTCTGAAACTTTTTTTCTGGGGGTTTTTTGACACGAGAAAATGTTTGGAAATGGTCCTGAAGCTCTAAAATGCGATGTGCGCTCTATACTGCCAATTTAGGGGGGTGACTCATAATTATGACGCGCAGTGTATAAGAGGAGATACGAGACGGTTTCAGTGGACTGTGTCCTGCGCTCACTCGAGGCACATGGTTGCTGCAAAGGGACGCAATCGTTAACTGACGAAACAGTCAGAGAGTCATTTGTATTCTCTGTGACTTTGGTATGGGTACTACACTGTGAAGCAGAACTTTTTCAACCTGGCTTTATTGAAGAGAATTTTCCAAAGACGCCAGATACTTTGCCTACAGACTTGAATTCGGCTGCACCTCGATACGGCGTAGCTCGGGCCATGGCGATTTCCCCCTCAATTGGATGAGCGATCCCTTGCAGAAGCTGCTTAGTTTTTGTCCAGTTTGCGATGGATCAACATTTCGGGATCTGATGTTTCTGAACTTTCCTGGCTGACAAACCTTCCGTAGCGTAACCGTGAGATGCTTTTCAATGCAGAATCTCGAAGCTCTAATACTTTATGGTTGCCCGATTAGTAACGTAAATGTGGCTAAACATTTTTCAAAAGTTTGTCAAGGTTACGGGTACTAGATCTCTCAGATTCATCTACGTAAGCGTCGTCTATTTATCTTACCGCATCAGAACTTTGTAGACATCTACAAAATACCAAAGTGGGAGATGTCTTCTTTGAAGGTATAGTCAATTGTAAAAAATCGCCATGGCCTGAGCTACGCTGTGTTGACATTGTCAAATCAACCAGGCCCGACGAGAACAACCGAAGAAATGTGCTGGCGATTCACAAACTAGCGGAAGTGTGTCCACAAATCTAGACGATTTCTCTGCTATCCACTACCTTTGATCAACAGGATTTAATCTGGAATCTACTCGGATTGTTAATTGCGCGAAGATCGGCAAAAAAGCTATCGAAGCTTTGGAATATTATTTAAGAACAGCAGTCTATGCTTTTAGACTTCTGGCTCTTCGGCATGATCATCAGTACTGGAACAACAGCTGCACAAAATCACTGGCGAAAAATTGTGTCGTTCACTCGAATTGGCCTACGGAGCTATGAGAATATATTTGATCTGTACCGAAACACAAGCCACATGCATCTACTTCTTCGCAAAAGTTATCAGCATTGCAAGTTTAACAGGTACTTTTCTCAATTATCAGTTGCGTGCCAGACTCCCAATTACAGGGTGACGCATAATTACGGATACAGGAAAAAGAGGTCGTGGCAAGCGACTCGGATCATTATTTGACTCTGGACATCAACAAGTATATTCATTGAACAGCTAGAAATAATATTCAGCATCAAATTTCAATATATCCTCCATCCGCATTCATGCAAGCCTTGAGGCGCTTCGGGAAGGCATCCACTGTGGCGCGCAGATACTGTCCGTCGAGCTCATCCCAAGCTTTTTGGAGGGCGTCTTTCAGCGATTGAAGCGTTGAATGGGGTTTTGAGCAGGCTTTGGCTCCCAAGACCGACCAGACGCTGTAGTCAAGTGGATTGAGATCAGGAGAATTGGAGGGCCACTCTTGAGCTGGGATGAATCCTGGGAAGTTCTGGCGACAGAAGTCTTGAACAATATGAGCTTTGTGAGCGGGGGCCGAGTCCTGTTGATATGTCCACGGCTTGTTTTGAAAGTGTGTTTGAGCCCACGGCAAAACTTCGGTACGAAGAAGGTCAAGATAGTTGGCACTGTTCACTTTTACACCTTGTGGCACGAAGATGAGTGGCGTTTTCCCGTTGCTTGTGATTCCTGCGAAAACCATGACGGATTGAGGATGAGATTTACGGCAAATGACGGTATGAGGTCTTGATTTTGCGTAGATTCGATTGTTTTGCTTGTTGAGAACTTGCTCTATCGTGAAAACCTTCTCGTCCGTGAAAAGAATCGAAAGATGAGCATCTTTACGGCATCTGCGCAACAATCCCTTGCATCTGTCTTTCCGCTGCTGTTTCATGGCATCCGTAAGGATATGGGCTTTGTTTTTCTTGTAAGCTTTGAGTTTAAGCTTGTCCTTGACAATTCTTTGCATTGACCTCAGCGAAATTCCCAAGTTTCGAGAAAGTCCTCGGATGGAGCGTGCCGGGTTGTGACGAAGGCGGCCACGAACTAACTTGACATTTGCTGGGGTGACGATAGAATGACGCCTTCCTCGTCCAGAACGATCAGTAGTGGTACCCAGCTCCTTGAACCTTCGGATGGTAGTATATACAAAGTTTCTTGGGCAATTCAGACGTTTCTGGATCTCCCGCGCCGAGCGACCTTCCTTGTGGAACTTGACAATTGATTCGCGATAGACAGAGGGCTTTGTCATTCTCAAAATTGCACATGTGATGACGTAAGGCGGAAGAATATCATTCAAATAAATAAAGAAACTTCTAAAAACCACAAATGGAGAAGACTCTATCTCATAAAAAGTAAAAACGCGCCCGCGCATCGTGTATTCGTAATTATGCGTCACCCTGTAGTCTGTCTAAGGTGACAAGCAGGCAGTTAAGTAAGGCAAACTACTAAAGCTTTTGACCTGGTAAGGGCATAAGTTTCAAGAATGAGAATGAACATTCCTGAAGAGGAGTTACTTATAAAGTGCTGTGAGAGTGGGGCCGAGTCAGCGTCAAGGGTCTTCTTTATACAGCATTTTTAAGGAGAAGGTTCACTGATATCGTCGCTACGTGTGTACGTTCATGCGTTGTTGCCTTGTCAGCGTCTCATAGCAGAGAAAATGTCAGAGGGGATTAGAAAGAACTAAATATGAGAAGAAAACGTAGAGCTACTTTGACAAAACTCAAGTTACAACAATTGGCATTTTTCAGGAACCGAGTCCACTTGTGCAACAGCTGTCCAAGCGGAAATACTCGAAACACTTGAGTTTTCGCTGTTGCTTATGATGGTCTTTATGAAGTGCAGGTGAAACTATTGGGAATATTGTTCAGCATCTGCGAATTGGAATCATTTCCCAGTCTTTTATGCCGTAAAGAAAACTTCTTCATGATTTTATGGTTAGTTTTAGAGAAAAGATTCCAACCTGATTTCAGCAATTTGACGCTCTTTTTTAACGCTGCTTTATAGCAGACGGGATAATCTCCATTTTGATATCGAGTGTCCATGATAATTTACAAATGGTAATTACGTTATGGCCCGATCCATCAGCCGTGACCCTTTAAGACATTGTATCCATTCGACCGCATTTTGACAAATACAGGATACAATGGATCTCGATTATGGTGTCTTTGGACAATACTATTCTACTCCTAAAAAAGCCAGTTTGTGTACGCTCGCCGTTTTTGGGAAGTGGCATGGTAAAATTTCAGTCTGATACGTAACTACTTAGGAATGATTAGAAGCTAACCTCTTCTAGGAACTTTGGAAGGGATGAAAAATCGGAACGATGCCAATGCCTGAGAAAGTCCAAGTGCTGCCTACTGTAACCTTCAGTCACTAAAAACGAAAGTAGTAGGTTGAAGTAACAAACTTCGACTAATGCTAGTTCTCTACCCGTCCCACTCCCTAATCCGGGCCATTCCTCTAACTAATCCCCTCAAAATGTCTGCTCTTTTCTTCAACCGTGTTTTATAATCCACAGCTCTCATTCCCTGCAGCTTCAAACGCCTAGTCCGGTGCCTCTCCCCAAAAATGCTCACAGCTGTTGAATTTATGGAGCGAATCTACGGACTGGTCCCGATCTTAGCCATCCCTCTGAACATGCTCTGTCTTGTTGTGACCAAGTGGTTCGTCTACAAGCGCTTAGACTACGTCAAACCTATATGTTTTTGTATTTTTTCACTAAACATTGCTCTGACTATAATGCTATTGGTCTCCATGCCTGTAAGTGCAACTTCTCACATAACGATATAGGTTTTTCAGGTCAAAATAGTGAATCATGGCAGCGTCGTGACAGCCTTTTTATCTACCAAAATGGAGCTCTGGTCATACTTCTACAGTGTCTTCCAAATACTGGAACTCTATACGATGTTCTTGGCATCAACTATCTACGTTCTGCTGGCTGTGAGACAGAAAAGGCTAGTTGAACGAAAAAAAAAAGTGCAAGCTAAGAACCTTGATCCCTGTCCTGAAAAGAAATAGAGATTGACACCCACAAGTTGGATAACAGAGGATCAGACTCTATTGTGGCAATGTTTGTTTTGTAATTAGAAAAAAGTTATTGGTGGTCATGATCCTTGACCGCTAGTCCATAGACTTGTGTAGAAGTTAGTAGCGATTCGATGAAAGCTATTTTTATAAGTCACAAGTAAGGAATCAAACGCATTTCATAGACGGGATTTCTTCAACCGTGCTTCTATACCTCTGTTTTTACTTGCTCCTCAAACTACTGCCAGCTAATCCAACCGTAGAGTTTTTGGAAGGTTCTAAAGTTTTAGTTATGTCCTCTTTCCAAAACGTCCCACCAGTGAGACTGGGAATGAGAATACCAAATCGTTAGATTATCTGATATCAAACTGCGTCTAGAATACTAACAGTTCGGGTATGTAAGAGCTAAACTAGAGTTACGGAAACTTGTTGTATGCTCTCCGTAGACGCCGGTTGATGTATGTAGCGGTCGCATACTTTATACTAAGTATTAGCCTTAACCGTTGCCTTCCAGGTGCATTTCTACCTATAAACTACTCCTAGCATCGGCAGTGCTCTTCATCCCAGTCCTGTTTCTGATTCCACTGAAAGCATCAACGAATTCCAACTCATGGATGAACTCTTCATCGGAAGAAAGGATAGTTTTCTTCAGTGACTCCAGTAAAATATTCAACAGGGACTTGCAAAACTTTTCCGTACTTGTCGAGTTTAATGTAAGAAATGTTCTGTTTAAGTTTTCATTAGTTTTAGGACTCGACCAGGATATTCAATGGTCTGGAACTTGGATACCTCTGTCTAATGATTGTTGTGGGAATTCTTGGATACTTGCTCTTCCATTACTTCGAGAAATCCACACCTCATGATCATGACCATCCAACAACCTTCGTGTTCCCTAACGACCTGAGAAAGTGTCTCAATTTATCCGTAAGTCTCATGCCCTTTATCAAAAGAGCGCAACACAAATTGTGTAGTCAAATAGAACTCGCATAGGATGAAAAATGTTTGCTCCGATCAGTTCCAATCCAATTTGTCAGCTGATCAGGTGTTCCAATAGACCGAACTTTTGAATCTTCAGTAACAAACCGAAATACCCAAGTTGGAAGAAAACATATTTTCCGGTGATCCGACTCCACTTGTCCAGACAACTCACTTGGCATAGTGGTTGTTAGCTTGGTCCATATCAGCTTGTAATCAGCGGGCTAGTTTGCCCTGGTCAGCCATGCCAAACTAGAACAGGTTGTATTTGTTTTGCCAAGTTAAGTTTAAAGTTCGGAGCTTCATCACTAATGTTCATTTAACTTGTTTCTGTCGATCACTATGGACATGTCAGATATGGAGAAGCAAGGCCTTGTCTGACCGAAACAGCCGGGTACGAGCTTTCTGACCGGGTCTGCCACATTGGTTGAGCAGATAGCTACAAGTTTGGTTCCTGGAACATGAAAAGTTCCCTTTTAATTGCGGATTTTTCAGATTCTTCTCATCTTCATCTTCATAGCAGTACCAAAGGCTGCTCTCAATCTTCTTTTTCTACTCCTACCTCACCTAGCTACCCAACACACAATCGCGTTGTACGTCGGGCATGCTCTGGTCGTCGTTATTCTTCCCCACAGTTTTCTTCGTGGCTTCTACCTCAAATTCCTTAGGCGGATGTTGAATCGTTGTTTCCCCGCATTTAAGACCTCCATTACCCCTCAAGTTACCACCGATGGTCTCTCCCGACACACTCTTACTACATGTTAACCCTTTTTTGTGCTCCTTTCGGCAACAAAGAACACTTTGATTAGGGTCATTTGCGTCAAAAATAAGTTGATAAGGCCGTTTCGGCACAAGTAGTACCAAGTTGACCTTCGATTTTTAAAGAGACGATCCCTCTATTTGGCCGAGTCCGTCGAAGAATGAGAAGATCGAAATGTGCACTCGGCCAATGTTTGCATTTCTTGCGTAGAGAGGGAGTCGCGAGACCAGCAGTAGGCTGGGACGGGGACGAGAAGATCGACGATCAGTGAGCACGAACAAACAAAACACTTTGGACTCTTGGAGGGTGAACATTGTGAATGATCCGTGAATCTGGTGCACTTGAAGTGTTGCAGGGACTGAAGTGTGGCTATCTAACTGTCGAGACTGTGACTTTGAAAAGGAGGCCACAACAACGGTCTACCTGCCGAGTTTGACAATTATCTTTTTTATGCAATACCACTGGAAACAAGGGACTTACCAGCACCAAAATAAGCGAGAGTAACATTTGCGTCAACTGTTATTCTTCGTTTGTAGTCTGTTTTTATGCAAATCCCCTCTCTTTTTTTTACTAAAAAATAGTCCCTCGTCTCTCAAAAACTGTTCCCTAATCAGAGGAATCGACACAAATATTTTCCTTCTAGACACAAAACTACTTATCTGTCTTCTGCTCTGTCCCTTCTTTCCACGAAAAACAACAGAGATTGACCATATTTCAACCTCTCCAAATGGGATAGAGTCATGGGCTGAAATGAGGTTACATCATCTTCTCCAGGCCCAGTTTTTAAAAGATACATAATCTTTTGGTCCCTTACCAGACGTGCAAAGTGCAGTTGTTCGAGATCTGTGTGTCTGTCTGTCTCGGGAAGTAATCAGAAAGATCAAATCCTGTTTCTCTATGTGTTCGGACTTGATAGGAGATGGGAAATGGACTGAGAACTTGGTCCTTCTTTTGTGGATTTTGATTCTTGAGAATAAGAGACAGAGAGTGTGACCGAGTGGAGCAGCTCACCCATCGACTTTTTTTGAGCAACGAGGTATGTGCTCATCAATATGAACACAGCTGTATGAGAGAGCAGAGGTGGAAATGGCACGGATTGATTTGCTGTCAACGTTCAAATTGAGTATTGTTCAGTTTCACTTCACGAAGTCTCCAATAAACCTTAGGATCCAATAGCTAGAGCTACCTACGTTGGATCCGATTTGTTCCCTTTTCAATCCCAGCCTGTTCTTTGAAAAGATGATAATTTGCACAGCCGTCAGGCCATGGCGACCACTTCTCACTTTTTGTTCCACTTTGCCCTAGCTCGGACCTTGTAAAAACTTCAGATATTAACTCTTCTGACTGGTTTCTGACTGTTGCAACAAACCTTGGAAACTTTCAAAGAATTGGTTATCAGTATCACTTCAAACCGGATGACTGTGTTCGGCCGAAAATAAACTGAAGCGGGAACAAATTTCATGTACGTTTTTGAACCAATCTCCTGTCCTTTTAAATTTACTCTCTACAATTCAAAGAATGGATTGAACTTAGCCGCTAGTAAGCCGGGAGCAAAGATCTCCCCTTCTTGACTTATATTTCCGGTATTGTAAGTCATACTGCCGGAAAATTTGTTGTCAATTATGCCCTGAAAAGGGCTTAGACGTGGAGGAAGGGAAGAATGCGTAAAACACATTTCTAATCGAATCGGCTCTTCCTGTTTCAAGGGAAGAACAAATTTTGATTTTCCTGTAGTAAATCTGTAGCCTTCTAGTGCTCTGAGCCCACAGACTGCTGACACTTTTTTGCTGTACAACATGTTTTGACGTAGCTTTTAGTCGCAACTTCAAGTTAACAAACCATCGCTTATTGGAAATATCAGTTACATGCCTAAAAACGATGAAGAAGCGCCGTTTTGTCTGACGCATGTACCTTCAAGTCTCATCCGTACTGTCTCAGTATTTCAACTTTTCCCACAAGTCCCCCGTACCAGGCGTCGCAAACGTAGCCGAAATGTTAGAGCCATGAACTAGGCGGACCTAGCCAGGTTTGTGATCCCTGCCTGTACTATTTCAATAACTAGTCTGACAATCCAAAGCAGAGTATCTGTTGTCATTTCACATCCAACATCAAAGAGCCTCTGTCCCTGTCACCGATTTTTTATGTTTTCTGCCTGCTTGTACCAGGTCAGAGAACAGGCAACTGTTGTCTCTCCGTATAGAGTTTGCTCTATATGTCCCATGTTTGTCCAAATTATTACTTGCAGTCTTATCGGGGTAAGAGAAAGCAACTAGAGCCTCTTTAATGCAGAGTGTGACTATTTTTATGACCGATTTCATTGCAGTCACGTGGAAAGGAAAATTTGAGTTTCTTTGAAAGATTTTGAGATTTCTAGACCAGGTCATTGGGAGAAAATAGTCCTGCGAGCGGAAAATTGGTTGGACAAACGGAACAGCGGTTTGTCATAGTCAATTTTTTCTATATATTTTCGCATAAATCTGTAGTTGGTCCCTCGACTAACCAAGTCTGGTTTCATTTTCAAAGGTTCAACTTTGATTCCAATAACTTTCACAATAACCAGGTACAATTGTTTCTCCATGTTCCAAGTGTTCCCCGTAAATATTGAATTGGATTTCGTCAGCACAGTTGACTACCCACATGACGAGGATTACCCTTGTCCTCTTTTGATCTTTTGCAAGGAGCTAAAAATGTACCCTAGAAAGAACAGTAATCGCCCCTCCGTGCTATCTTGCAAATATGCCAAAAGTTGATGTTTGGACTGGTGAACCAGGATGTTTAGAAGAGTTCACTGCTACCTGGAAAGACAAAAGAGATTCGCTTCTTTTTGAAACAAGCCCCATTGAGTGGGGACTTTCACGGTATCTCGAAGGTTTAGAATAGAGCGTCGATCTCCTTGTTATGTGGTTCTGTTTCGAAAGAATGCAATAATTTCGTGAGAGAACACGGGAGAATGCAGAAAGTTGTCTGATTGTAAATCCGTTGATACCAGAGAAGCATGTAGAGAGTGGTGACCAACATTATGCTGTTTCAGACTCGGCCAAATTATGGGCAATTATGGGCTTTCTGTCGCATCGCTGCAGTTCGATGTTACAAGCTACAGACTCGACAAGTAGACAGCGCAGTCGGTATGGTCCTGCTTTTCTCAGCCAAGCTTATAAGAATCTGACCGAACTTCCCCATACATCCTATTCACTGTTGTAGCCATCAAGTCTTTCTATTCGACTTCCATAATAACCCCTTTCCTTGCAAAATGACCTCAAATGCGTCCTTCGACCACAAATCTTTGCACCCCATTCTCCTCACCTTTAGCCCCAGTTTTGCATCACCACGCGGTCCGAGTGCAATAGACCTCACACGAACACACACAAGGAAGACTCTTTGCTCTCCGAGAGACCTTGCAACTGCAAAACGGACTTCAATAGACGAGCGCGGTGGCTGTTGCTGCAAATAACTAACTATGCGCACCCGACGACGGGTTGTTGTGTCACGCGAGGAGAGAGTTCTTTCCCGGCCGTCTCTCTCTTGCAAATAAGAGACGGGAGGTCTCGAGATCAAAAGTACAATGACCGGGAGGCCACACTGCACACAGGCTGGCGCCCCCTATCGTATCCTTCTAGGCATAAACACATACAGAGATGGATATTTGGACCCGCTTCTTCTTGGCAGTTTAGTCAAACAATGAACAGGACCAGAGAACGGCAACTAATCTGGTAAAGAGGAAGACAGAGACACGGGAGACTCTAATGTTAGTTTTTGTGAGGTTAAGATCAGTTTCTGTTTCCAATCCACGTCAATTTTCCCAATTTCTCTCCTCTTCCCCTTCCTTTTGCAAGAAATCTCCAAGTTTTTGTTCCATTGCTCCCTCTATCAGTCGCCGTTCCATCATGTTTCGGCTCCAAATGGCTTCTTTCCGCCGAAGATGTTTGCTCTAGACCATTTTTTTTTGACTCGCCCCATCCTATTTCAAGCTTGCCTAATCCCCGTAAGAGACAGTTTTTCTGGTCCCGCGCACCCTTATGGGTGGTCCCCGTTGTTGTCCACGCGCGGGAGTGTGTGAAATGCGAGCCCCTCGGATCCTTTTTTGCTGCAGAAGAGACCACTTTGCAAAGCATTCGAGGATAGAAAGTACACAAGTCAACACACACACAACGCAACATGTTCTCGGTCACTTAAGAAGTGGTGAAGCATCAAAAAGCTGTAAAACGCGAAGGGTCCTGATAAACAAGAAGGGCAGGGGGCAAAGAAGGAAAACCCTAACTGAATCACTGGACGGTTTTTGATCAGAGCACAACAACCAAAAGTCATCGTGGAGAAAACTTCAAGTTTTGGAATGAGTCCGTGGTCTCAAGTCAGTTTTCGGATCACAGAGTCGTTTCATTGTGATGTCTGTGTCACGATGAACTCTGCGTGGTGAACATTGTGATTCACAGTAGCTCAAATAGACATCATAGTTGGACCAGTTGTGATTGCAGAGTGTGGAGGTAGAACTGGTCGTAGCAACAGAGAACATATTTTTACTCACCCTAACATCGATTATTCGAATTCTATAGAATCTCAAAAAGTAACAAACCACAGAATATACAGTTAGACTCGTTTAGCCTCGACTCGACGCCCAAGTATAGCCATGACAACGGCGCTGTCTAACTGTCTAGTTTGTGGCTTGAATAAGTTTAGTTCACTTAAAATTCATAGGTTGATCTCGACCTCGTTCTCGTCAAATTTGTAACAACTTTCATTTGGAGATCGCCGATCTCAAGATCAGTTTCTTTCGTGCATAAGATTTGTATCGTAGATTACCCGTAAAACTTGCTTCCGAGCTTTCTGCGGAGGACCAAGGACAAGTGTGATTTCAATTAAGTTAAAATAATCCCACGTCATTGTCTAAGCCTACAACAATCCGAGATTTGATTTAAATTAAAAAACACATGGCTTCCAGCAATAATATATTTTTGTCGCTCCGCTTCAAAGACGATTTGCGATTTTACATCATCTGCTTCTTTTTCCCAGAGAGTGAACACTTTCAAAAGTGTGTTCTCCATTGCAACCTTTCAAAATCTTGTTTTTTAGCAAGTTCAATTGGCAATCATGAACGGGGAATTGAACTTTATTAGTCTAGAACAGATGGCGATCAAAGTTTTTGAGACTTGCTTTCCAGACGCTTGGCTTCAGCATATCCGTTATCAGGCCTAACTTTGTTTCTTAAGTAACATTGTCTGTACTCTCACAAAACTTCCATATCTTGTTTTGTTTGGGTTTATCAGCTCAATTGAAGGGTTACAACTTTTTTACCCCAAAAGTAACTGACTTAAGACTCTCAGAATTTCTAGTCTCTGTTAGGACTTTTTAGAAGAGCCCTTCCTGTTAGCTGTTTCAATTGTGTTCCAGACCTCCTACGGATCCAAGCGCTCAGCGAGCTTTCTCGTCGCATTTCGTCCAGCTTCTGTCTTATGTTCTGTTCCAGAACATAAAGTTGTTCAGCTATCAACTTTTCGACCTGATCTGCCTGTTCTCCTCGCCAACTGAGTGGTCAGATCAGCATCAGCTTTGATATTAGAAAACAACAGGCGTGTCGGCAGGTCTCAGAGTAATTTTTTGTTCCACTGATTCCATCTCTTGGACATTACTTGCTTCTGAACATTTTGGAAACCCAGTCTCTCCAATATCACAAAACCATTCCATTGTTCGACCTTGCCACTTTTAAAGACCCCTCCGAGCCATTTCAGACCACAATTCTTGTTTGCCCAGAACAGACTTCAAACCCTTTAAAGCATTCTTCTCTCCCCTCGTGCGCCCCGTAGGTCTTATCAAAATAGAAGTAAGAGGCTACAGTCAGCCCCGGAACTTCTTTGTGCTCTCCCCTATACTTCTTATCATAGAAAACGAGGACACATTGAACCTGGCCCCCTGTTTAACAGAAGGAGAGAACATAAGTCGTACCAGCCTCTCTCATTTCTTCCTATCGAGAACAGAAGACCGAATGATCAAAGTATAATGAGGCCTTGCGCACACGGATGAATGTCATTTATGGCCGGAGGAAGTTTGCGACGAGGGTGCACATTAAGAGACTGAGAGACCCGTTTGATCTTGCGGGCTTTTCGCCTCGGTCTTGCGGCGAATAACACTAGCGATGGGGTTCAATCCGACCAGACTCGTATAAGTTTTCGAGACCGAGAGAGAAAGAGAGAGTCTGTGAGTCACAGAAAGAGAACCATGTTTGTCCCTCATTCCCTCCTTGCTCGATCTTTGAACCCTCGGAGGTTTTTCGCAGGAAAAAGTTTGAAACTGAACTAAGTTGACCAGTGCGATGACCTTCTTCCGGCCCGACTTGTCCGGGACACAGAGTCTTTTCAGCGGAGATGACACTACGTTGATAGTGCTACTGGGACTGAAAATCAAGGGCGCTATTGGCGTCACGCACAAACTTAGCTTCAGCCAATAATCGTGATTTGCGGTAGGAATACCTTGACCTTATGCATTGAGTTCAATATGTTCCACTCTTCTCCCCCTCACTTAATTATATCTTGCTCTCTCTGCCCGACACTTGATTGTTCATTCCAAAAGATCCAGACCATCTCTCTTTCTCCTAGACACTAATAGTTCATTCCGCGAAACCTGACTCCAATTTGTCACTGGAGGGCTAGAAGATGCAGAGAGCGGAAGGAGCAAAAGATCACCTCGTTCCTTTCCAGAGCAGTGTGCAAGGGGAGAGAGCAAAAAGGTCCCGCCCACTGGGTTGCCGGCTGCAAAAAGACCCCATCGGGTGGTCCCTAGCCTCATTTTGACCTCACTTTGCTGTTTTCTCTCTGATTTTCGGTCCCTCTATGAAAACAAGATTCGGATAATAGATAAACGGGATCGAAAAGGTGCTTTCAGTCCACTACGCTCCAATTTCTCTGGGAAGGTCGTCAAAAAGTCCATCTTTTGATCCTTCCACATACACTTTGTTTGTTCTGCCGCACCTTTTGAATGATTAGAAGAGACAGCGAGCCATCTTTAAGGGGCCACATTAAACACGTCAATGGGAGATCACAGAGACTGAATGATCACTCAGCCTTCGACCTATCATAGCTTTTTTGAATGGCGACTAACACACAGAGACCGGTTTCTTATATTTTCAATCGGTGTATGGCAACAACAGGTTGCAAAGTAGGCAGCGCGTGCGTCAGCAGGAAAGGTGATAGACGATTGGGTCTTCTGTTGTCGTCATCTTGACCTCTTGTTGATTCCAATTCGCTTTTAACTGAACTGACTTGGTACGGTAAGTCTATAATTCAAGTGACTCGTGCGACAGGTCGGCTTAGGCATTTTAAAGCAGCAGAAACAAATAGTTTTATACGGTTCTCTGGTACCATCTACTTTTCCAACTTGAAATCCTAGGAATCTCGAAGTTTTCCCATTTCCAACATTTTCTGAGAATGTTATACGCAGATTCGTAATCCTTTCAGCGCTGTTCCCTTGTGAAATCGAAACCGTTCTTTTTTTTTGTTATGTAGAGTTACTTTGAATCTTGCTGATTAGCTACGATTAGGTACAGGCATTGCTTGTACCGTAGGTCGGCTGAGTAGGTGGAAGAGACCCACTACTGCCTTTCCATTCAGAATTCGTTTGACTTTGATTTCTGCATTCATGCAATCTTTGTGAGTAGCTCTAGGGCATTCTAGATCCTCAGCCAGTTGCAAAAGTTGTCTTACAGTGTCTTCCTGGTCATCTTCTTCCTACACTGACGAAACCCCGTGGTGGCGCGAATAGTTGCATAGATGTGCTTTTCATAAGAGATTTACGAGCATGTCTTGGTCAAACTACGCACGATTTTGAAAGTGTCTTGAGCTCCCGTCCAGTGGTCTTCTCTCGTTCTGTTTCACGATATGCCTTTTCTATTGACACATAGCTTACTGTAGCGGCATGCTTGTCTTCTCTCTTCTTTCTACACACCGTGGCCTTTTTTGTCTACTTTGGACCGGCCGGCATGTCTACCGTAGTCTTCTAGCGAAGACGGCTACAGGGTAGGGGTGAGGCCTTTAAAACCTTGGTAGCCCTCTTCATACTTTGTTACTTGCCTAAACAGTACGGATGCGACTCGTTAGAGACTGCCGCCACCAACACATAAGCTTAAGATTGCTTCAATTCTCTCAAAGTGCCATACTCTCTTTGAACAATACGACTCGTAAAATCGTTTGAGCCTTCAGCAGTTGTCCTCCTGTCCGATGTGGCAGGTCAATCAACGTTGGCCCCGGATAGTACTTGGATCGGAGAGTTTTCCTTGATAGCTTTAAAGGCTAGACTTTCTCTGGTTCAAAGGACCCCACCCGTACCTCTTTGCCATTCTTTGAGGGTCAAAATTATAGTTCCATCAACGGTTCATTTTTCGCACTCCCGCTCCAGCTATATCTCGATTAGGAGCCACTTGGGATAAACCTCCTGTTCAAAAGTTCCAATCCCGTTCTTCCCATCCCGAGATCCCAAGCTAATCCATTCTCGCAGACATATCTCCGGGACCATTAAAACATTTATATTTCCGCCTCGTTCTCTGAAAAAAGTGGCTTTTCGAGTGGATGCAGCTGCCGGCGCCTCTCTTCTCTCTTTTGTTTGCTAGTTTTGCAAAAGAGGCGCCCCTCGTTCTCCGAGCGACTGAAAATGCCGTTGGTCTTTGCGACGAAGTTTCTAGTCTGCTCTTTCTTCCTCCCTCCCACGGCGAAGACTTTTTAAAGAATGGAAGCACCCCCTGTTTTTTCTTCAGATGGTTCCTTTCCGCATGATCTTATCGTAATCTCTTGTTTTTGGTTCAGTTCCCCCAATAGTCTTTCAACGAAAATCACTCTGTGCAAAATTTTTTTTTCGGGACTGCATCAAAAGTCACGTGTCGCCGCCGCGGAAATACCAGACTAATGATCAAAAACATGACTCTTTGAATTTCGATGGCCTTGTTTGCGCGCGCGGATGTTAACTTTGACATTACGACTATGAATTTTCAACTCTTTGTGAGGAGTCGAGAGTACGTATCAAGTAGTGGCAATTCGACCATCTTTTGAACTGGATGGTGATAAGCGAACAATTCTTCAAGAAGCGGACTTTAGCAAGTCGTGTGTGGGCGTTTATATCAATCATCTATTGTTTAGTCTCTCGTTTGACCGCTGAAATTTTTAAAGATCAAATTGTCAGATGGTTTCAGAGATTCACTGAAATCTTGACCTTGATGGAGGTGATGCGGTTCTGCCTTCATTTGCAACCATTTCTTGTCTCTTTCCACCTTATACTTACATCTTTCTCCCCTCTAGGCGAGTCCGTTCTCTGCTTTCTGTTCTCTTGCCTACGTGATCATCTTAAGAGCTCACACACTTTCTAATCTCTCTTTCCCAGTTGCACACAGTGATCATGAGATCAATTCTCTCCTCTCTCTGCAGAGCGGATGATTAGTACTGGGAACTACATTATTTCTGGTCATGGGGTGTCCAATTACAGGGCTCTCCCGGCTAGAATAGAGCTCAGAAATCTGCTTCTATATGATTGATCTTTGCATCTTCCTCCTCTCCCCCGAACCATTGAGAACACAAAGCACATCGAGATCGAGTTGAATTGTCTGGAACGTACACTATTTGTGTACGTACGGGCTGACTTTTCAAGGTTGTAGCATCGATCAGGAGTATAATCTTCTATATGTCAGGGAATACCGTCAGTACACAGGAAACAGGTTCCCCTAGCTTGACCCCAATCAAAATAATCGATCATTCTCTGTGGTCTGGGCCTTCATCGGGAAAGTTCGCCTGGACGGGTTCGGACTGTCTGGTGGCGATTTTGAATAATGGGATCCCGGAACGGCTTTAAAAGACACATCGCACTTTTTTAAGTGGAAAGGAGAGAATGGGATCAAACTGCGAAGGCTCTCTTTGAAGGGGGAGTTTGGGAACATTCTCCCGAAGATGTGCTTATACAAACTTGGTTCTAAAAGTGCCCATCGAACACCAGACCAGTGACTAGAAGCTGTCAGGGCTAGATAATAGAATTGATATTTCGCCGAAAGTTAACGTTAGGATGTTATTGTACAGTCGGATGTTCATTGACTTCTATTTGTATGAACCCGAACCATAGTTCGAATGTACACTGGCTCATACAGTAATACGCAAGTCCTCTACAAACCCAAACTGACAGACTACTTTCTTCCGGAGGACGCCTATAACTATTAGGAAGCCTAGGCAAACCCCAAAAGTCACCTCCCCTGTGTCCTTTGTAATCATGATGAAATGTTGCAGAAGGGAGGAAGAGCCAAAGATACATTCTGCCCTCTGATCAGCTAGATGAAATGTGTGTGTCACTTTGCCGGGTGCTCAGCAGTCTCCCGCTCTTCGAGAACAACACAACAACTTATCACTCATGTTTGCCAGATTGGCAGTGTTTGCTACCAGTTTTAGAACACATTCTCGGTTCTTGGGATTATTTGGGTACAAGAGTGCAGTTGACTTTGTCCCGAACTTCCGAACTTGATTCCTTGGAGCAGAGAGCGTGTACAAGAGTTCCCGTGTCCAATTAGGCTCCACTAGGCGGTACAAGTCTAGCAGTTTGTACCAAAGCTGAAAGTCTAACCCGTAGAGCCTCGTTCGGGTCCAAAAGAGCAAAAAGAAAAATTGAGGAATGCCCGGGTTGTTTGTGCCTAGACACTGATCGTTAATTTACAATATTTGTTGGGTTCCGCCGTCAGTTCATAGGGGTTAAAACGAAAGAGGCAGTTTCACCTGTTCGTACTTCGAAGTTTAACTCTCTGGTAGACATAGACTGAGCGAGAATTCAATTCAATTAATGGTAGATTGCGTAAGCGGTAGGGTCACGAACTTTTAAAAGTATGGTGTGCAGCTGCATTGCTTGATTAACTGACGGTGTTTCGGTCCTTCATACTGCAATCTTTGATGTTTTTGCAGCTCTCGGACATCGTAACCTGTCCGAAACTGCCCATTTCTGTCTGCAATGCTCATGACAAGTGCAAAAGCTGGATAACTTTCTTAAAAGACTGCGAGATCTAAAATGTGCAAAATACGATAAAGCTCTCTTGAAAAGTAACTAGGTATCTTAGCATTGTCGTACGAGGAGGGAGCCATACCTGTTGTATGGTTCCAACGGCTAAACTCCAGCTTTTCACGCTCGCAACCTCTAAACCTGTCCTACAATAATTCATATGACTCATTTCCAGTTTTGCATCATTCTCTCTAATCCATACCACTCTTTTGCGCCTATAATTGCTTTGCCGATTCTATTTTTAGTTAATGCCTTTCTACGAGGCTGTATCTGTGATCTTTGCCTCAATCGCTTTTTGCAAATCCCGGTGGCTGTTCTCATTGCACTCTTGAACTAATCCAGCCTATGGACGCTTTTGACAACATTTGACTGGTAAACAGGTGTGGGCTGAAAGCCAGATATATCTAGTCTACATGCGGACTGTTTCATGTTTGCGCTGCTGCCACAGTGGGCGTGGGGTATCGGCCACGTGTCCTAAACCATCTCTCTCTTTCTGCATTTGTTGGTCGCCATGGTCGGGGGGCCGAAAGACGACGCCGGCAATAGAGGCGGGGAGAGACCCGTAGATCACAAAATCAAACACGCAACCTGCGGGGACAGCCCCTCTCTCCTTTCCATCTCACGGGGCCCAGTCGTCACTATTTGGTCGCCGGCGGTCGCATGCGGCTGTCTTTTAGAGGCGCACAGTTTCAATGCTTAATGTTTGATCTCTTGGTGGTCAGCTTTTGGCTTTTCGAGGCCTTGGCTACCGGTCCTAGATATCCTATTCCACATACCTTGAATCATTTGAAATTCGGAGAGTCGCAGTCGTAGAGTTTTGTTTCACCTTTCAAACCACTAGCTCCCTTTTCCAGCTTCAGGTCCTATCCCATCTCGTAAGTCAAGCAAAGTTGGACCCGGTTTGTACTTAGATCGGAGATTTTAGTTCTTTCTGCTTTCGTCCTTCCCGGGCTACAAACATTTCAAATGCTCCTCTATTTATAAGCTTACAGTAATCTTTATTTACCTACATATTCATCCTATGACCTTAAAGTTTGTGTGTCTTGTTCAATTGCTCCTGGTTTAATCCGACTTGGCTACAAAACACAAGTCAGAAAAACCTAAAAGACGAAGAATTACTGTCAGCAGTTGTTTGCACCCTGTTGATTGAACTCTGTGAAACAGTAATCTTGCATAAGCACGGCCTAAAAAGTAACCACTACTATCTCTGTAAACACCATGCTTTTCCCACTTTTTCGATGAAACCAGGGGTTCAGTTTGAAAACAATAACGAAACTCAGTTTCAGCGAGGGCTTGTGTGGTGTAAAATTACGCAATAGTACAAGAATACTCACTGTTACTGTATTCACTCCTTGTTCAAAATTGGATCAAACTGTATCCTACTTCTTTGGCCTATTCTTAGCTTAGCACCAAAGCATACCTTAAAGCCCCACCACTATCTTCTGCCCAAATTCTCTCTGACGTGTGTGTTAAGCTACCGTATCCTGCTAATCGACTGCCCGTTAATGGAAAAGCTATATCTGTCCTAAACTATACATATAAGACGCTCAAATCTTGCAAGTGATTGACAGTTCGTGCAGCAACTTTTTGCAGGTTATCTGTTACTGTGGCATAAGATATCCCTTCAAATGAGGTTCAAACTTCCAAGCACTGTTTTTACTGATATGGTTTGTTTTAATATCATATCCATCCGGAATCTATAATCTGGTACCTTTCAAAGATGAGCGTACAGTAACCACGCGCACTTTCGCCATCATCAACCCTGTAACAAATTGGTACAGTCGGTCCCTCTTGTGCTCTTCCTGTATCGCAAAATGGCAGCATAGATCATGTCCATTCTCCGTGTACATTTTCCTACAATTGTGAACTTCGCGCCCAGGCCTGTGCCCGTTTTGGGCGCTGATCGAGCGACCGACTGAGAGAATACAGTTCCGTTACGTCACAATCACGCGAACTCTGTCTCTATATTTTGAAGCGCGCATAGAGTGTTATCTACGGCCGATTGTTATTCAAGGTTCAAAACTTGAAAAATAGTTACATTGCCCCGTTTTTAGTGTGCTCTCTATACAGGGATCGAGAGAGACAGAGCGTACCAAAATAGCAACTGGTCGTACTGTGACTCCGAGATTAATGGCATGCACGACAGTACACAGTATAAGTATTAAGCTATGTTTGCAAATGTTCATTGTGATTTTCGATGGCTTTAATGTGCCCCGTTATCGCCCGAGGTGATCTAGTTTACGATCTGTCTCTCTTCTCAATGTTCCGTCTCTCTCTCTCTCTCTTCTCTTCTCTAATCGGACTCATCTATCGGGTTCAGTCAGATCATTTTCTGTAGGGAGCGACTTCTTGCGTGTCTACTTGTTTGTTTGTACAAGACAAGTCCGCCAAAGGGGTACAAGGTACAGGAGTTCTTTTGTCCAAGAAGAGTGTTCTCTGCTTCTGACAGGCGCTTAACAGGAAAATGTGTTTGTCCAAAAGAGTGCGTCTGTAGTTGCATAGATCGCCTTTGAACTGACTTGTTTTGTATACTGGGCTCGCTGAATAGACGCGAATTATGAACAGACATTGAGATGTGTACGAGAGAGATCTCGCTGTGCAAAACAAGGTCAGTCTGGATTTTTGATAACACAGATACCATCCGTTTTCCGTAGATAGTTTTGCTGCGGGACTTTGAGACTTCGTACCAGGTAAGGGACAGTCTGACTAACTGAACGTAGAGCCAACATTTTGGGACAAGATCCCTGAGAATAGTCCCCTCATTAGAACGCTTCCACCGGACAGAGCCATTAACACGAGATCAAACGTCTAAAGCTGTTGTACAGCGACCATCGGCCGGAAAAACTGCAGAACGAATTTATAGCTCTCGTTTTATTTTGGCACCAACGAAGTACAGAGACGACTGACGGGTCAAAAATTCACTTTTTGCAAATCTTAGTCCATGAAATGTAGCGGTCATGTGGCGAGACTGGACAAATTATGGGTTGTCATTGTCAGTGTGGTCAGCTAAGCACCGAGCAGTGCCGCTTGAAAAAGGGCATCCTAGGCTTTTCTAGTCTCATTGTTTAGCCTTTAATGAGTAGATTTGGCCATAACTTTCATAAATTTGAGACCAAACATCCGCCAAATTTAAGAAACTCTGAGGATTTCACAGCATTGCTTTGCAAAGTTGTAGATTAACAGTACAACCGAGGCCTATTCATCACTTTTCGTGAGACTCTAATGACCAAAAGCCATTATACTACAATCGGTACGAATGAAACTGATCTCTCCTGTCGCGTACAATCACAATGTAGTTCGACTCGCTCTCTCATTATGGTCTTGTCTCTATCCTGACAAGCACTAATGAGAGATGAAACAAATGCCTTTCTGTATTTGAATAGGCCCAATGTCCTTTCTCTCTATCCGTAGTCTTTTTGTTGGGATAGCTGCAGCGTCAAACTGAATGTGGACTCGACGATCGGTGCTGAATGTTACCATTCGCACATACACGCTTATTACAAAATTGTTATTTCTGTTAACCATGCTCGAATTAGAGGGAGCCCCACAGTCCAAGACGGTCAGTGCAAAGGGTCTTCCCCAATACAGGACACCCTATAAACAGGCCTTGTTTTGCGCCGGAATAACAGAGAGTACGTCTTGTGACTCTTTTGGAGGAGGAGGACTGTAGGAGCAAAAGATCATGGGTTCAGTTCAGTAGTAAGAGGCTGACTTGTTGGGTCTTTCTGTCTCTCTGACCCTTTGCAATTCAGATCAAAAGTTCTCTACCACGTGATCCCACCTCATTATTTGTTGTCCCATCACTTCTTCCACAGTCCTGATCATTGGACTTCCCTTGCGTTTTCCCCAAACCTCTTCCTATTGTCCTACTCTCTTGTACCGTCTCCTGTTTACATTCTACGTAGCAACTTTGGACAAATTTTGGCCCCAGGAGTCGTAAATTCCCCTTCAGCGGCGCTCTTAGAGTGGTCGCATGTACAGTAGCTTTAGACGTTTGATCTCAGGGCCTGTCTCTTCTTTGTGAGAAGCGTTTCGCGAACAGTCAAAGAGAGTGTAGAAGAAAAAATCCGGAAACTGGCTTAACAGTAAGGGCAACTTTCATAGTTTCGAATTTCTAAAGAATCATGTTATTGTGCTGAGTCTATCTTACGGTTGAGGATTTACGGGTTTCCATAAACTTTTTGACTACGGCTATATCGTTTCTGTATCGTTGACTTTCTAAGAGCGTGACGAACCTTTGCTCTTCTCTATCTCTAGCCTGGCAGCCACGTGTACACCCTAATGTTCTCGGAAAAAACTCTGGGTATCCTAGAGACCCGAACTCTTGGTCTTTCTCCTCCTAGAAGCCAGTCTACGCTGTGTCTTTTTTGCTCCAATCCGCTACCGTAATCTCTCGTTCTCTCTTGCTAAAGGTACCTTTATCGCAACAAATTTTCTTTCAGAAAATAACTCAATGACACAAATGAGTCCCCACGAGATTGTCACAATCGACGAGGATGAGAGCATGGCCACCAGCAGTGGACCCAACTCGCCAAGGATGACCGGGAGCCCGAGGAATGGTCGTGTTCTGTACTGTAGGAAGTGTGAGGGTCATGGAGAGAAGGTCATCCTCAAGAACCATGCCCCGAGTTGCCCGTACATCCTGTGCACGTGCAGATCGGTAAGTTTCGGGGAGAGACTTAGAAACTGGGTACCCGGTGAAGGATTGAACCATAGCGCGACCAGGGTCGAACGCTTAACTATGATTAAATTAGGGTTTTGAGTACATACCACGATCCCACTCAGAACTATACTAATGAGAACGCTTTTCACTTACAGGAACCCAAGTTTTGCAAAATTTTCGATGAGCGGGCAACTGTCTTCAAAGTTTCTTGCAGCCCTTGAGAGTCACTCCCGTATCATTTTGTTCTTCCCTTATACTATAGGTGAAGCTTATGGAGCCCCTTTCTTTCTTGTCCGCTCTGGCAAGTCAAGCAACGTTGGGTCCGGTTAGTACTTGGATAAGTGACTTTATTTTGCCTCAATAAGGCAAGTTAAATGTTTCTACAGGTTTTTAAAAGTACAGATTTGCTCAACAGCCGCTCCTCTTATGAACTCCTAAGTAGTCCTTTCCCTGGCTCTTTACGAATCCCTAAAATAGCCAGGAGGGACCAATTGGGGTTTGATCCTCTTCAAGCAGCCAAAACAATTCTCCCTCTGGATGACCAGAGCTTACATATAAACAACACATCGGAATGTTGCCCTGTTGACTTAGACTAGACGATTTGGTTCCTTCGGTCCCCTTTGCTTAGTCTAACTGAGTCATCTGATATTCACTGCGGGTTGGGAGGAAAGATCAGATAGCGCGGGATCTATGATGGAGGTCAAAGAATACATTTTCAGTGCGAGCGCCTAAATCAGAAAAGACTGAAATCTTTTAATAAGAGGAACAAGGAGAAGCTGGAACTGGCTGCCATGTTGACGGAACAGAGAAGAAGAGAGAGGGAAACTGATCATGATCAAGGTAAGCGTTTTTCCTGTGTCAAACTCGTTTCGTAAGGTACCACTAATACTCTTAACATACAGTTGTACGAAAAAAATGCGGTCCCCTAGTCCTAAAGTCGTTTTTGGCATAACCCGGAAACAGAACCATAATGTTGTATAAAACTGGAATGTTTTTGGATTCATACAGTTGTTTCAAGTAGCGGACCATTCACCGGTCTTCTCAGTATTTCAGCGGATTCATCATACCTGAAACGGAAAATACTGTGAAAATTATATCCGAAGACAGGGATTCAAGTTAAAATTACAGTCTGGATTTTTCGAAAGGGCTCTCCTTAGATTTTAATATTTTCTTAGGCACTCTGGCTTCTGCTCCCAGTCTATTACAACCCTTTGTTCTTGTTCCCATGGCTGACAGTGATCTCTTTGAACCATTCTTTGCTCTGAATGAGCTCTTCTCGCAATATGCCTGAGACCACTCTCTTTAGCAGGCTACTTCCTCTCCTAGACTGACTGAGAAGAAGAGAGCAAAAAGTTCAACGAGAGCATACATTAGTGCACCGTGTTCTGAAATTAAAAGAGTAAAATGTTTGGCAAACTTAAACTATTGACTTTTGTTGACTGTCTACCTCTCTCCTTGGACTCTCACTGCGAGACAAAAACGCAACATGTGATTGGGAAAGACCTAGTGAGGCTGAGGAAAACACTTACAGTTCCTTTTGGCAAATCGGGAGACTAGGAAGACTGGACGTCATTTTTGTGTACCTCTAGAGTTTAGTTTTCTATCCAAAATAAACTAGGGGATTCCCCTTCCCATAACAGTCAACTGGCAGCCAGTTTCAGGCCCCTATTCGTTATCCCCGATTGCTCCCTAAACAAGGCAACACTTCCTCTTGGTTTTTGATGCCTCTTTCGGTCGCTAATCTGCCTGTGACTAATGTAGGAGAACACACCCGCCCATCTGTCTTTTCCCAATGTTCTACTCGTTTCTTCGTCATTAAGAGCCTATGTAGATGGGAGTTCTTTTGAACTTTTGGCTAGCTGGCTCAGATTTGTCTTTTGATCTTGGATCGCGCCTGAACATATGAGACCAAATTAGTAATTTGAAGAGAAAGCCCCGCGCGCTCGGCATTATGAGTCACTGGAAAGCAGGGAAGCTGATCTCATACTACGGAATAGTAGTTCCTGTTCCTCTTCTACTTCGTGCTTGAATCTTGAGGAAAAGCGCAAAAACAGGGATCTTTGAGCAGATTAATGATCTGGCTTTCGTATTGAGAACGACAGAAAGTATCTGAGAACGAGGGAAAGGATTAATTAAAGCTCTTTGTAGTCTATTCATTTCATGCAATTCACATGGAGACATTTTTTCTGTTAGTTCAAGAACAATAGGCTCTTTGAATAGGTGTGGGTAGCTTCCAGAAAAGGATCATCCTCCAAACGCCATTCTCAAGGATTATCCCACTCTCTGGGTGGGTCCGGATCAGTGGTTCTGATCCAGACAGTCTTGTTTCTCTCTCGTACTTACAGTATGATCCAGACACTACAAACTTTTTGAACTCACCCGCCAAAAAATATTTGCTGTTGCTAGAAGCTGCAACAGAGATCGCCGCCAGTTTACTATCGCAACAGGCCCCCTCTTTGACAGTGCGCTCACTCGACGAACTCCCCTGCCAGCGGGTCCAAACCTCCAAGAAGTCAAGGTTCGCCGAGACGTTCATTTAGTGCCGGTCTGTTGGTTTGTATAACAATGTCTTTAAAGCTTCCTCCTTCTCGGGGCACACGGGGACTGATCAAACTAAAAAATGGCGGAGGAGAGCACCACCACGCGGTGTGCGCTATCTTTGCTAAACTCTCTTTCCTTGAGCAAACCGTTAAAAGATTAAATTTCGGGGAGGAAGATAGTAGTAGTGTGACAGTAACAGTGACAGAATCTCCAAACACCTCTCTCCTACCAAAATACCTAATAATCTGTCCTCAAATTATTCCGATCTCTCTGACCGATCTCTATCTCTCACCTGTTGTCTACTTTCCCAGCCGTCCTTTCTGATCTTGCTCTTGTTGGTCTGTTTATAGTGCAGCGGAGGGGCGGACCAGCCAAAAGAGAGGGTGTATTGGCCTCACAAAGCGAAAACACTGTCATCCTCCTATCCTATCAGTCCTGTACTCTTCCTCTAGCTCACTAAGTGTTCACTTAAAGTGTTCTTCTATTTTTATTCCTTCTTAAGCACCAGTTTGAGTTTGTGAACAACAGCTGTAGACGAAAATAGGGTTGTTACTGACCTATTTATGAGCTAGGCAGCATCGTATTGCGTCAAATGCACCCACAATTGTCCATCTTCGACGTAGAATTCAGCTAATTTAATGATCTGTCGTTGCTTGAGGATTATAAGAGGAACTGTAGCTTCCTCCCCGTACTCTCTCAGCTCTGTTCCCTTCCAAGACTTTTACCCCAAGTCAAACAATTCTACTGGGTCGGAGATCGCTATGACTGCTCTCGAATTGCAAACATTTTGACGCGACTTTTAGCCACCATGTTTGGATATTTGAGCCAAATTTTCCCCCACCCAAATAACCTTGTCTACATTTTTCGAATCGTATAGAATGGGCGATTTCTGATCGACTAAGGGTGCGCGATGCACCCTAATTCGCGTACCATAGATCCATTTTCGATCCTATTTACCAACAATTAGCCCCTGAAAGAGTCTAATGGGGCTTTTAGGGACTGTCCAGAACAAAACACGCATGGTTACTGGCAACCAAAAGGACATCTGGCCCAAAACAATAATAACACTGTCTGTGATCAAAGTGTCACTATTAGACCCTGTACCCTTTCCTCTGGCGCATACTGGCCATGTTTACACATTTTGTCAAATTTTACTACAAAAATGTAATGTTTTCAGCACCGTCCCGCAAGATGAGCTCCTGTTCCAGTCACTCGTCGTCAATGGATTCCGAGCAGGTAGTACTCTCTGTCTCTTACCCTGTGTGAACTTGTGTCCCTTCAGTTCACTTGAACCCTGTGGGAATTTGAACCCTTTTGCAACCCGGAAAGATTAATCCCCGCTATCAAGCTCCGCCCTTTCGTGTCCTGTGGTCACAGATCGAGGCACTCATTCACGCAGCCCTTTCCGTGCTGCAGTGGTGTCTCTTGCTGCCCCATTTCGCTCCTATCCACACCAATTCGGATCTTATTATCTCCTTTCAGGCATCTAGTACCCGTACCGGCCTCGAAGGCCGCAGCATGTCTTTGGGAGCCATGACCGTGATGTCCTACGATATCTGGAAAGCAAAGTGTGCAGCTGAGAAGAAGAGGCTGGAGGCTGAAGGCAAGGCTCCTTCGCCGGTTTTGGAAGAAGTTCAGAGTCATATGAGGAAGAGGGCTCATACCTTTGTAGCACCGGTGAGTTCATCAACAACATACAATATCAGAAAACTGGCATGACAAAAATAGGGTATTTACACAAAGTTTTACTACTTTCTCACCTAGAACATTGAAAAATCCGTTTGTCGCATCTATTTGTCCCGCACCATATCCCTTGGGGCTATAGACATCTTTTTGAGTCGTACAGTCTCACCCGTAACAGCTTTCGGGCATATATCAATTCTCTCGTACCATCGCGTAAGAGCATTGGACTTTCTATGCTCATACCCGTACCATCTCTCGGTCCTCAAGAATCGGTATCCCAGTCATATAGAACATACCAAGTCTAAGCAAACCAGTAAGAATATGATACAAGCAGCATTGAACAAAGTAGGGTTCGGGTTCCAGTACATTCCCATTCCTTCTAATTATTCGGAGCAAAATTTTTCTCCTTCTGGTTGCCAGCTGCTCAAACAATTAGTCTCATGTTCAAGTACGCTTCGAAACGTCAGAATGAACCCCACGCTTTGAACCTGGACCAGGATGAACAGTCTGAGCGGATTTCTTTCAAACCCTTAACAGTGATCTCTTGGCTCAGAATTCCTTTTCCTTTTATTTACCCACGCTTTCTGACCTTCTCCCGCTTCCCATCAGAATGTTGAAACACGACCCGCGTGTCTTTCGATTTTTGACTCTCCCTTGAACTCGTTGAACTCTTGGCCACACCCCGAGTTGTTTATCAACCAATGAGACCACGATTCAGTTGGTTCCGGGTATGCGGGTTCACCGGGTCCGAACCAAAAATCAACGTCCACCGCTCGCTCCTGCTCTTGTTTTCGAGATCGGTGACTGACTGTTTTCACTCTTGTCCTTAGTTGTTTTGTTCACGCGGAGCGGTGTTGCGACAGACTCTCTTTCGAAAACAACCTCGTACCGAGGGAGGATCGAAATACCAAACTGTATTATGAGGACCGGTCCTGTTGGAGGGAGATCGGAAATTTGTACTCTCCGGCTCCCCGTAAACAAGTTATTTTTGAGATCGGAGGGTCTAGAAACAGGCTATTCTTAAGTTTGAATCCAAAGGTACAGTACTTATCCTCCAATTTTCAGGGTGAGACCAAAGAGCTCCCGAAAGTGCAACCACCGCACAACAAAGAAAAGAAGGGACGCTACATCCTCCTGCCGACGATCCCAGCTATGAGAATTTTTGTGGATGAGGAAATGGAGAAGAAGATGGACCACGACGTCATGGATGACACCCCCGTTTCTTCTCAGCCCATGGAAAACCATATGCAGGAGATGAAGATCAATTCGCCGATCGCTGTGAAGCCTAGAGTCACAGCTCCTACACCGATGACAGTCCCAACTCCGGTATCTGTCCATCACCATCAGCAGAACTTCATGAAGGTGAGTATTGGAAGCTGTTTGACTGGTACCTACAGTAATTGGCCTCATCTTTGGTCCCTTGACGTAGACTGTTGAACTTTTAAACGCCCGTAAATCTGATCGTTTCCGAAACAGTACCTATTACTTTTGGTCTTACTAATTCTGTATGACCCTGACTCACGCAGCGAAAACATTCTTCTTGATCGACTACCTGACTCATACTCTTGATTACGTCCTTAAGTGATCTTTTTAGACGTTACGATTCGGATAGGATCAGATTCCGGAAGCTAGAGATTCATCCCCACTTTTCTGATTTTTCTGAACTTCCCTCCTAAGGCAGATCAATCCTGAGCCTCTTGACTATGACCAGAGTTCTGTTCGAACAGCCTGTGTCTGATCCTTTGATCGCGTGCCCGACTCAGACTGACTATTCTGATCAAACAACCATACTGACTCATTCCTTTTTCAGACCACCGTACCCATGAGTATGCCTGCTCTTCCGATCGCGGCCATGCAAGCTCCGATGCCCTCGGTCAGCCTTCCTCTTTCTGCTCAGGCACAGCCGATCAGCTTTCCACCGGCGACTTCAGCTCCCACTGGTGTTCTGTCCCCTGAACAGCTGGTGATCCTCCAGAATAACATTCTTCAGCAGCAGAATCAGGCTCTTCAGCAGCTCTTGGCCATGCTCCCTATAAACAACCCCACCCCGCCGGCCACGACTCCCTCCCCTGATCTTTTCTCCCTCCTGAAAACGCAGCAACTGCTGCAGAAGGACGGTGTGAACCAGGATCTATTGCAGAATCTGCTCCAGACTAGGCCGCAGGCCATTTTCTCCAATAGCATGTAGATTTCTCTCGCTCTCTCTCATTTTTCTCTGGGTTCTATGCCGGTCCCTCTCGTACTCTCTCTCTCTCTCTCTCTTGTTCCTCAATCGCCTCAGTGAGGTGGCTTCCAGACCACCACCTAGCCTTTCCAAATCAATGCTTAAACACATACAGAAGAGACGTTGTTTCCCCTCTTGGTGATCTCTCCAGCGTTCTACATGTTCTTTGCTAGAATGTCTATATATTGAGTCTGTATTAGAGTCAAAGATTGAAAGAAAGTCAGTTGTATATAAGTATTTTAAGGTCATGCTCCCCCGGTTCAGTAATGAACGTAATAAAGTGACACAATGAATCAGTTGTACTGTAATGAATGGCAAAAGAGATAAGGGTCCAACGAAGTCGAAGTTCAAGAGAGCAACCAATACGATCTGGTCCAAGGGTCGTTTTCCTCCTTGTCTATCTTCGCTGCGGAACTGTTGTTCGGAGAACTGATATGGGATACTGTATCACATATGGATAACGCTGCTTAGGCAGTTTTGCCAATTGTTCTGCAAAGTAGGGAGATTCAAATCAATTACTGATTGCTGGGAGCTATTGGGAGCCATAGAGTCTTGACAAGGGTAGAATGGGTTAAGTCAAGGAAGCGTATAACGCAAACGAAAATTGCCCAATTTCGATCAAACGAACATGGTTTTCCGCTTTCGCAATATTGCATAGCTCCGTCATCTCAAAGGAAACACTCGCGTCGTCGGTAGATTGTTGGTTATTTTAATCGTTATTTCTTCGTAATTTTAAAACAGGGATTATCTCTGACTTTTGATTCTAATATAATTGTAAAATGACCGGAAATGGCAACAAAACAATTCAATTGTCGACGAAACAGACTTCGTAATGATCTAATTTAGATTGTGTGTAACTGTGTTTTTTACAATACACGATACCATACTACTTGCTAGGAATGTAGCATTTCCATTCAAGTTTCAGCTACAGAACGTTGTCGAACTCCTTATCGTCCATCCTGCAAGATTACGACCATTCGATTGGCCTACAACTTCTGCAAAAATCACTTATCGATATGACGCTTTATCATTTCCGGAACGTGTAGGTGTTTATTGTCACCTCAACAACTGTCGTAGTTCTCATCTTCCCCGCTTCCAGCTATCAGATCGCTCTGACGATGAAGTGTAACTGAACGCCACTTGTCACTGAAAAGCGGTCCGATGGTTCGAATGGTACGATCTCTTGGTCCGTCAAGATCATTTCTGCATTCTCTTATCTGCTGCAATCGTACAGGGCTCACCATGACGGACACGAAGCTTCTCAGTTTCTTAGAGGTCGAGACATAAATTTTTTAAGGGACCGGATTTGAAAAGGTTTAAAAAAATGCTGCAAACTGTCATCACTTCGAAGTACAGAAAAAACGCCATCGAAGCAAAACTTATATGGATCGATGAGCAAACTTGGAGTTAGACCCTACGAAGCATTACACGTTACCTTGTAGTCTCTCTATCCCTCTCCAATCGACCAAGTACACAAGCATAGACGGTATCAAAAGATCATACCACGGCTCCAGTGAACAGTCTAGACCAATTTGATGATCAAATCATTTATTTCTTCCAGCTTGCTGCAATATCTCTCAGAATCGAAGCCATGTATCCTAGAAACATTTACTTCGAACGATGCAGATAATAAAGTTCTACACGTAGAGCATAAAACTGACAAGAAGCGGAGTGAGAGCTGAGAACCTACACCAAAACGTAAAAATCACCAGTTTATCAACTTTTGTCGGTAGAAGATCAGAAGATGAAGAAACAAAGATTGGCACGCTATCGTCTGCAAATAGAGCGCACTGAACTGGCACTATTAATAAACAGGAGCGAGTCGAGCAGCTAGGGAAACATGAAATCGGGAGTGAGCTTGAGGAACAACTAGAACTAAAATGTAATAGTTACAGCTTGGAAAGCCTTCAGTTTTTTTTGCTTTACGCCCACTATCATTATTTCCTCCAAAAGTGTCTGATTACTTCTACCAGAGTAGTCAAGCGACGGCAAGCCGACAGGACCGAAGCACTGTGTTTGTCTGTAAACAGCGGGTGTCTGATTGGTCAGTTCAGAAACGTCAGGCCGCGTCCTCAATAGCAAAAGTTTCCAGTCGCCCCGATAGCTAACTTGGACAAAACTCTTGGACATCGTTGCGTTCTCGTAGCATAGAGAATGTCATGCCGTACTGATTCTACCAAGACTAGTTGCTTTGGCTCGAAATGACAGGACCCAGTTCTGTTCTTTCTTCCCGTTCTGTGTTCACCAGTTAAACACCCGTTAACATGTACTGTACATTTGTTTGCAGTTCGTCACCAGTCGACTATAATAGACTCCGTCTTTGGATAGGTCATCATCATGCACTGAACTGGGGAGAAGAAACAGTTCCGGTCCAGTTTCTTCATCTGTTGATTGTAGGGCCACTGATTTGATCTAAACCTGAGACTTATTCGTATCTTAGAATGGTCTTACTGTATAATGTTGAAGGTCCTGAAGCGATCAGTGTTGAGCACAGCGGCAGAGGACAAGGACACTATCAATAACAGCGAAAGAAACATGATCACCTAAAAATTGATGTCTTGAAGTACATTCAGTCAAGCTTGAAAAAGTGCCTTGTAAACAGCTCTGAGATCAGAGAAAATTTGTTTAACCCATTGAATGAGGATAAAAAAGCGGAATCTCAGTTCAAAAACTAGGATGTTCAGTACTCCCGTCACGCGATCTATTTGTAGATGAATGTGGATACGTAGTAATTAGAAAATGTAAGATGTGAGTCAGAATTCGTAAATCGTGGCCTAGGCTACGCTAAAACCCGGTAAGCCACGATGAAAACAAACATTTTAGCTACCGAGTCTGGTTAAAGAATATGAGAAGTCTGGCAACGTGTTCAGACAGAGTTTATGCGGGACAATAAAAAGTAAAGATATCGTGCAAGAACCCTAACACGCACCCATATTGAATATTTTTTGGATCGTTAGCATGTTCAGGCAGTATTCCAATATTCAGATCAGAGTCGTGGAAAAGTTAGAAATGTGAGACTTTCAGCGAGCAAAAGCTTTGGGCCCTGCTACGAAAGTTTGAGATTGGTAGCAGAAACCTTAAAATTAAAGTAAAACAGTGAATGTCGAAACTGACGAGAGAAGGAATTTTCGTTGCTTAGCTCATATTGGCCTGCTCTTTTAACTTTAGATGATCCTAGGACCACTTTTTTATTCTGTAGAATTCAATCCTAAAGAGGGTCTATGTTGAGGGAATCACAAAGCTCCTTGACCAAGAGACACGTTAGTCTCTTGTACTTGCTAGAAAAATATACAGGGCATTTACGTATTTGTGACGCTACATATTGGCTAGTAAACACAAATTGCAGGATGTTGTTTCAGCTTGCAAGTTGGTACATTAGAGCGGATTCTGGGAAATGCAGAAGAAAACTACTCCCTAAAGTTTGGAACAGAGCGACCCGCGAAAAGATAGGTGGTTGGGACTCTAGGGAATTTTAATGAGACTCCAATAGTAATCACAGAAGTTTCTTCTATCCGTTAAAAAGAGCGAAAATACCGTGTACAATCATATAGCATCTGCACTTCTATTCAGCTAAATTAGATCTTTTCAAAGGAGAGAGGGATTCGTCACTCACTTGATTCCAGAAGGAGTAGAATGTCGTCTGGGGCCCTGTCTACATCCTCAATCGGTCATATCCATGGACAATCGTTAGGGAGAAAGATGTATGAGAGCATTGTCGTGGGTGCCAATTTAGAAACAAGAAAAGTTCCAATGCTATATGGCAGAGATTACTCATATCGAGCACAAAGAATGAGGGAGGTGTCCTTGAAAGCAGATAGTATGATGAAGTAGTGAGGTGGAAAGTGCCGAGCTCAGACAGGCCAATGATCCCAGAAGAGGTCAAGCACTCCCTCAGGCGGATTTCCTTTTGGAAATGAAGGATGCCTGGAGCATGACGAGACACAGGCCATTTGAGACATGAGAGAGACTGAGATATTTGAGTATCATGGGTGCAGCAGAACTGAGTAAAACTAGTTTAGTAGCTGTTTATGAGAATTTAATTGTCTGGTCAGCAGAGCATAACTGATATTCGTAGCATCTGTTAAGGAGGTCAAAGTTAAGTCAGCTAAATTTAATACTGGTGACTGCTTTCCTATGTTAAGTTAGTGTATAAACAAATGGAAAGTCGCAGAGCAGTCAGTCTTTCGCAAGATCATTAAAATTGTTCTGAAAGATTAGCACTGAGTTTGTGACAAAGCGACTGTTTTTTTCCAAATTTCCTAGAAGAAATTCATAAAACACCACAAAACAGCGCTGAGAACCAGATGTCACTCCAGGAGATGACAGCAATTAAACCTTGAAGAAAATTGCTCAAAAATAGGCTATGATGTTCGAACAGGAAGATGCCTACTCCTCCTTGGTATAATTCAAGCTCTTTTATTCAGGAAACTGGTGACGTTCAGGGTGTAAGGATAGATTACGTGATCTTTTTCCAAAGAATAGTGCTTTTTGCAGTGTACGTACGTCAATTACTAAATCTGCTTTTCTACTTCTCTAAAAAAAGGTGATGTGATTTTTTGAGCTGAATAGATTTCACCCGGTTACGATTTCACTCGAATCCTAAAATGATCTCTAAAATGCCTTGAGAAATTGAGATTTTGTGACCATCTTTTTCGCACACCCTCGATGCTTATCTGATCAAGATGCACCCATGAGATGTTGCGGAAAGATTCGCGTTTGCAAGTGTTTGAACGAAGGGGGCTTTCAAACGCAGAGGAGAGCCGTAACATCTCGAACAGATGAACACACTCTGACGGCGTATTGTTCACCACTCGCTACTTGATTGTACGAGAGCGATCCGGCTAATGGCAGTGATGGTAGACAAAGTGTGAAGTAGTTGTCGCCTCACTTTGACTGACAGGGTAGTTCCTTTCAGCTGTGGATTTCACGCTCCATTTACCAGCTTGAGAAGTACATGCTCCGGATAGACTGCTGAAATTTCCATTGGCAAACAGGAAGAACGACCGAAGATGTAAAAGTTCTAGAAGAGTGGTGAGCTACTGATCAATAGTCAAGGAGATCATCAAGGCTGAATCGTATCTTTCTATTCTCGAGAACAGTGTTCCAATACTTTATAAGCTACAGCTATGTACAAACAAACGAGGCTCATTCAATTCATCTTCTCCTTGATCCTTCGGTATGATTTCCACGTCTCCAGAACTGCTGTGTTCACTTTCCACAATACCTGGGACGATTCCAGCAGAACTGTGCCAAGAACCATGGCAATGAGGAGACTGACAAGTCTACAGAGTACAGCTGGACAAAGGACATGTCTCTAGAGAGAAGAGGCAGATGCTCCATAGGACTGTACTTGACCAGCACATTGACCCATTTCAGGATGGCTTTTCTGTACTCTTCATTTTTTCCACGGAGCACTTCAGCGGCTAGCTTGGCATTGACAGATGGGACACTGAAGTTTCAGTATCCAGGTTATTGTAACTTTACCTGCCTGGTGGCAGAGACTCTCTCAAAGTATCGGTGAGAAGTGTTTTAGTCACCTTCGTTCTCTCCAGTTTGATCGCCAGACCTCGAGAAACTGTAAACTTTGGTCGCCCAGCTAAAATTACACGCCCACCGGCATTATTCACGTTGGTTATTTGGTCTCCAAGGGCTTTCCTCTGAATGCTGCCGCTATAAGTGAGTTCATACCGCCGTGGGTGACGAAGACCTTCACACGGGCGTCAGCTGCAATAAGCTCATATTAGTATTAATGTTCAGATGAAGCTGTTCCCAATTATGTACTCGAACTTGAACTCTGGTGTTGGGGGTCCAGTGAGTCAGGAGATCAGAACAAGGTGGAACAGTGGGACCGAGCGAGGGACCATCCTCTGTCTCTCTGTCACTTATTTTGCCTCTGCCTCTCTGTCCTTACCGAGAAGATCAGATCGAGGAAGCCAGTCTATCAGTATCACGTTCGGGTGCATCAAGAAGTTTGTCGTGTTATTGATGCAATGCTCATACTTCCACAAGAAAGTAGTCTCTGGAAAATCAGAAAACGTTCCGGCAATCTCTGTACCCGAGATCATAATTTGTTTGCTAAGATGAATAATTACCACGTTTCAGCCAATCAGGCATTATGCACGTTGTGACAAATGATTCCAGTGAGACAAGAACTGCGCTGTACCGTCTTGAGAGAATACCGTCGAAGTCCGAATCAAGGGGGCTTGGCAGGTCCGACATGTGATCCTCCAATCTACTGGACCATGTTGGTACGAGGACTTTCGGTGAACTCTTTAGATTTGGAGAGGAAGAAACTAATTTGCTTCTGAATTTGCAACGTTGCAAGGAACAGGCAGAGAACAGAAAGACAGAGAGACAAAAGTAGAGACATCCTTCAATATCACGTCCAATGACTCCAGTCAGGCGCATTTTCTCTGTACATCATGTTCTCCTCGAACAGATCCGGCAACTCCATGAAGTGAACTTCCACATAGAACCAGAAGTTTCCCACTCGTTCCCAGAAACTCTTTCTCTCGCTGTATGTGGTCATGTAGTCTGAACGCATCTCCTTTCCTGTGAACCTCTAATTTGGGTTCTTGTTACGTAGCTAGAGGAGCGTGGGAGCCCAGAGGAGTCTCGAAGATACGACGACATTCCCAGAGTCGATGCAGCAATGGGTGTCTTTATATTTAGAATCTGGAACAGCATAAAGTTATTGGTAGGCCCCGTATGAGATGGGAGGATGACCTAAGGAGAGCATCCGAGAGGATAGGAAGAGCCCCCGCAACGTGGATGCGAGCGGCAAGATTGGACGGCGAAGAGTGGGTTCGAGCCATGGAAGCGGCAAGGGACCCAGTTTAGGAAACCCCTTTGATACCCTCAAATAAAAAAAAATGAAGTTATACAGTAGGGACAGTAGGGACCGACAAACCTCTAACAGACCGGTTGGTCCAAGTACGTAGAGTTCAGCAGTCACTAAGTCGAACTTGAAGCTCTTGAGAGAATCTATTAGTATGATGTCTGCTAGTAGTCCTGCAAAAAAGAAAGTCTAGTTCTTTAGCTTCATGCCCTTTTTCAACCAAAGTTCTATCATTAGCCTTAGTTATGCATGGCACTAGCGCTATGAAGTGGTACGGGTGAGACCGACATCCTAATACGGAACCCCCTGCGAGTTTGCGACGACGCTCTGTCATAGCCAGGCTTACTTTTCATCCTTCCGTTGTACCACATCTTTTTTTTTGCATGAAACTTGCTTTTCAGCAAACCTTATGTAATCCCCAGTTGTAGGGCTACATCTTTGCAAAACATGGCTAATCCGGAAATAAAGGATTCAAACTTGATTGACCGGTTGTATAAACGTTCGGAAAATCAAGACAGAACAGAAACTTGGAATAGTCAGCTTACCACATTTAATGTCTAGCTCATAAATATGGCAATATTTTACGTTATATTCCGCGTCGAAACTTTTCTGTGCTGGATCAAATCCTCCTGTTCCTCGTCATCTTCCAGCATTCCAAAGCATCTTTTTCTTCAGACTTCTAGCACTTCAGCATATGTATCTTCAGTTTTAGAATCTCTCCTTTTGCTTTGTGAACTCTACTACTATGTCTCTTGGCAAGGCCCGATGTTCTGCTCTTTTGCTCGCAAAGAGAACAGGAATACCGTCGAAACTTTATATGCACGAATACAACGTGTTTTGCAGGACCTGCAATAAGAGTTTGAGCCAAGGTGTGGGATCATAATAGGCCAAAAAACGTTAAAAGTGGCTCACCGTAGGGCTCACAACGTAACTTGTGCAACTTCGACTTTAAGTCGACCTGTGTCAATAGGAGTGAGTTTTTTTTTTTTGCAAACTTTGCAGAGCGAAGTATCTTGGTTTCACAACTGAACCCGTGTTGATTTCCTCTTTCCCTTCTTCTTCTTTTCTCTTGTATCCTTACCGTAGCATTGAATCATCAACTCATGTGCTTCCTTCTCATATTTTCCAGTGTCGTCAATGACTTCTGCTGCGTCCTTGTGCGTATTTCGAACATGCAAAGTCATAATGCTATTATTATCTTTTGAAAAGTAATCGCACTTGGAGCATAAGACAATGGGCTCCTTCAGATGCTCCTTGTGGATTTGACGGCGACGTAGATATTAGATAGCGTTGTTAATAGTACTGGCAAAAAAACTCACTCCTAATGACACAGGTCGACCTAAAGTCGAAGTTGCACAAGCTACATGTTTCGATAGCGGCCGTTTTCTTTCGATTTTCTTCAACTACTTGAGGAAAGTGTATTCTTGTTGGTCCGGCTGTTCTTCTGGAGGCAGAGAGCTTAAAACATGTTTCTCTGTCTCTCTATCTCTTTGTCAACATAACTGATGTCATCCGTCCCGTCGAAGCACTTGATGATCCATTCCTCTACTTCCTTCTCGTACTCTTCCTTGGAAAGCGACACTGCTTCAAAATGAATTATTATGCAAGCCTGTACAGTTGTATGAAGAAGGAAAAGTCGTATCAAGAGAGTTCAAGTTGCTAACAGAGCACAAAGTCCTTGACAAGAAGCCAGGAGCGTAAGCGATCGATAGCTACTAAAGACAATTCAATTGGTAAAACTACATGTTTAGTATCCCAAAATTCATTCACTAACCACCAACAATTTCCGAAACTCATCCTCCAAACAAAAAGAGTGTAATGATCTTCCGCTCCTTTCAGAGACAACTCGCCGTTTTTCCATGAAAACTTCGCGCAATGCTTTTGGTGTTCTCTGGTCTATCCGCAGCTGCAAGAGAATGGAGTGATTGCGGTACTGGAAATTTCACGACTTGAACGAAAAAGAAGACACCTCAAAGTGCTTCCGGGCTCACAGTCTGTTTACCGAAGCTGTTTGCTCCCGGCACAGGAAGTGACCACTCGACTCATCACTTTTTCCTCCAATTATCCGGCTCTCCTCCCGAATCATCTTTCGTCTTCGAAAAACCACGCGCTAATTCAATTACAGTCTGTGTCTGATCACCCAAAAATAGGCCTCTGGTTACAAAGATTAATGTGTTTTCCGTCTTTGCACAATGGAACGGAAGTTGACAAGGGAACAATATTATGATTGACCGTAATAGAGAAATTTCACTTTTTGTCTGAATTCGGGAAAGACCTAATGTACACACAAATAGGTTGCCCAGGTTATAAACGTCATCGTGAAATCAGGGCCTTGAGCGATGATTTTCTGACGTGAAAAGGGCAGGAACTGTAGTCTGGACTCTATAATAAGAAATGCTTGTTTTGAGAGAAACATGGGCGTCTCCCTATGAACACCGTGTGACTTTGTCCCTCTGTCTTTCTCTTTCTCTGTCTCTCTCTGTGTCTCTTTGTCTATTTGTCTTTCTGTCTTTCTGTCTTTCTCTATTTCTGTCTCATCCAATCGGAAACACTTGTTTTTGACAGAACCATGGGTGTGTCGTACCGGAAACGAACGCCGTGTGACTCACAAGAAAATGACATCAGTTGAAAAGGCCCAAGGCCTTGATGACGACGTCGACCCCAAAGCCGACCACGACGAGAACCTGTAGCTGAATGATTGAATATCTTGGTGTAATCCTGTAGAACATCCGAAAAAAAGAAGGGGAGACAAAGCTGACAAAGACACATTCTTTGTAAGCAGTCTCTTATTGTTCTTCCGACCATAAAGAGATGGTCATTCACCGGGTGCTCACGACCAATTTCGACGACAAAACAGTCGATCGGGCGGTCGGCCACATTTCTCTCTCTGGCTATGTGTCAATTGCATGGGTCTTGACACAATCACAGTGTCCCATCTCTCGAGATATGTCCTCTAATCTCTTTACATTTACTCTCTGCAAACTGGAGTGGTTTCTCTGGCGCATTAGTCTCTCTCTCTCTCTCTCTCTCCGGTTTGGCTAGTTATCCTGTCCAAACATTCGTATCCAGCCCTTGCCCCGCCTGTTTTTGAACACAAACCCACTGTTTTCTCAGTCTGTTCTTCTTGAGATCAGTCTTCCGAGCTACCCGGAATGATACCGGGATTTGTCTCCGATATGACCGGTTATTGCGTCAGATTCACCGCTCATGGCATGACGCTCGCTGAACTGTTAGGTGTTCGATATCTTTTTAGGCTTCTCTTTTTTATTTTCAAACAATCTGCCAATCTTTCACGTGTGATACCGCTTTCAAAAACAATTTTCTGTGACCGGAGGATATTGTCTCTGGTGTTATTTGAAAACTTCGCCTGAGCGTTTCTAGTTAGGATATTTCTCTTCAGCTGATATTTTTATTTCTCTTCGTTCTGACTGGTTCTTTCTTTAGCTTCTCTGGTTATGATGGCAGGTTCCATTATCCGACGAAACCCAGACAATGCACCAATCTTTACTATCCAATCTATCATTTCAACCAGCTAGACTGTTTTACATTCTGCTCTTCTCCCGAAAGATCTCTTTTCCGGTGAAATATGTATCTCCTTTCTTACTCGCAACTTAACCAGTATCACCGATCATGATATTCATAAACTCAAGCTATAGTTAAACTTTTTGGCACTCAGTCTTCAGTTTACCTTCGTTTTTGGAAAGCTCCTACTGTTCTCTCAGTCTGTTTAGTCTGTTCATCTCCCGAAACATTTCTCTTCCGGTGACCGGCGGTGATATCGGGATTCCCCATAGCGCTATGACCGGTTCAATGATCACCTTCACCGGTCATCGTAGTCAGTCTAAACTATCACGTGATAGCTAGACATTTCTGTTAGGCTTTAAACTCCTCCTCTCTTGTCACCCTGAGAAATCTGATTGTTCTGTGAGTCAGCTAGATTTCGGGATTCCCCAGGTGTGACCGGTTCTTTGATCAGGGCTTCACCAGTCACTTTTGGTTGAACACGTCAGGTGTTGGTTGAACACCGTATCCTGTCACGTGTGGTCGCGTTAGTCTCTCCCGGGGAAAATAGCCCTGTCTCACCATATATAGTCGTAAATCATCAGCGCTTTCTCACGTTGTCCGTCGCACATTCTTCCCCCTCTTTGAATCACTTTCTTTGCCAATTTCAAGAGTCATTCTCGATGGAACGTCTTCTCTTGTCACCACCTACTACCAAGACCCCCTACCCATTTCAGATTTCCAAAAAAACTCTGAAGCTACTACAAGACATCATCATGCCAATGCAGTTGATCAGAAAACTCTCATCAAGGAAAAACAGTGTTTGTTATTTTTCCATTTGTCTTGTGACAGTACACATTTTCAGGAACATTTAGTTCTGAAGAGAAAGAGTATGCAGAAGACCGATCCTTCGGTTCTCCCTGCCGACCTCTTGCTCAGAATTATCGACCAGTGTGACCCCATTGAGCAGATCCGAATGCGGGCTCTGAACAGATCGGCTCGTGACCATGTGGACAAGAAACTTGGACAGGTAACTGACAGTCGGACAGATATTGACATGAGAGTTCAGGTCAAGCAGTTGGAAGTGAGAAAGACAGATCTGGAAGAGGCCAGTACTTCCGAGTGGACCCAGCTCGAGAACAGACAGGTTGCTTTGAAAATGGACAGTGAAAAGGTGGACATTGTCGTGGATTCCAAGTATGTCAAGATTGGCTATATTTCTAATGAAAACTTTCAGATGGACTAGCAAAGACATTGAAGCCGTGGTCGGAATGATGAGTGTCTTCCGTCAGTCTGTAGTGCAAGCCACTATCGATGCACCAATCGCAGAACTGGTAGTTTTCTTCAGAACACGGGTATAAATTGTCAATTTCAGCTAGTCGTCTCTCTGTCTGCTCTGGATCTGAACCGTTGGTATGCCCTCCAGTGTTACATGAAGGCCATGGATGTCGATGGCTGCCATTTGGAGTGCGAGTTCACCAATCCTGGACAGGTTAGTTGTAGTCGAGAAAAATAACTGTACGTAATCGAGTACGGACTATCCTAAGCTCCAACTTCCACCTCTTCAAAGCCAAAGTTGGTCATAGATTTAACTCCTCTCAAACTTTTGATACGGTGCGGAGGGGGTTGAAAACTGTGGCGAGGGGCATGAAGAGGCTACACGAACCCCTAACAGTACTCGAGCCCTGATATCTTCTTTTCAGGTCTACTGGCCCATGGTTCAAGAGTTGACAATCAGAACAACAGAAAAGCAGGCCTCACATCTTGCACGAGTCATTGACTATGGAGTCCAGTGTAATTGGGTCCTGGACCGACAGACCATTGAGCTTCTTTGTATCGACTTCACTGATCTGAAGACATCATCCAAGGATGTTCGTCGACACATTTACTACTTCCGCTGCTGGGCTGGCTCCGCCGGTTTTGACCACCGCTTCGAGCAGAAGTTCAAGCCTACGGAAGTACTCATCTAACGCTATCTGTTTTCTGTGTGTACATTTGATTTCACAGACTTCATTCGCAATGAAACGGTCATTTTTTCTTGTTTAAACTATACAAACAAGTTTCTAACAATGATTATGAAATTGAAAGTCAATATGCACTTTGAGTACTGGGCATTTTCAGACAATAACAGAGGATAGATACCGAAAGAGACACCATAGCAGACTGCATAATACTGGACTAGAAAACGTGATGTTGTAGTAGGAAACGAATTACTGCTCGGATTCTAAGAAGGTTACCCCGGTTTTGACTACTTTTCAAATGAAGGTTATTCGCCTGGCACACTTGTAATCACTTCTCGGTAGATGACTTCTTGAAGAACTGATGTAGAGTAGTTTGCTTCTTTTTGATCTCCTTTGTCGCGGCATCCAAACTTGGAACTGTAGTATTTTTTAAGGCTCTCCATCAGATACTTCAGACTGACCGGAACGAGTGAACGACTTGTGTTCTTGCTTAAGCACTTCTTCTTTACCGCTTACCTCTACGCTCGTCACCCAATATAAATGCATACTGCTCCAGTGATAAGAAAACCCTACCAGGTTCGGCGCTAGAGTTTCCCGTATCTGAATATATTTCTTCTGCACTGTCGCACTCGCTCTCGTCGTCATGCTGGTGCTCGTTTTTCCTTCCAAAGCACTTCTGGTACCATTCATTTTCCACTTTCCTGTAATGTTCGCCAGGTTCAACGTCAATCACAGCAATCCCATTGTGCTTAATTTTTTTGTGAAATGTCACAGCGCCTTTCGTTCAGCTTCCAAAGCATTTAGAGCAGAAGAAAATGTGCTTTCTTATGTGAGTGTTATGAATTTGAAGACCTTGAACCTAGGATTGAAAGAAAATCCATGTTTGACTGACCCTTAATTCTTTTCTTATAGATTAGACAAAAGGGCCTGTCGGAAATACTTTTCCGCCTTGTTAGTGCTTCTTCACTTTTCTGAAAACAGCGTCCTTGTATTCTTCCTTCGCAGTTAGCTCGCCTTGTTCGTTGTGCTCAGCATGGATATGTTCAGCTATTTTATGCTTGTCGTATCGGACTCCAAAGCTGCAGGCAGAGCATAAAATTTAAACTGTTTCATATGCTTAATCCATATATGTCGCTTGCCTTCGAACTATTCTTGCTGAACGTCAGAAGACAAAAGTATTATTCTGCAACCTGAACATGCATATGGAAACAGGATTTACTCATAATCCCTGTTATGATCCTGGAAACTTGCTGTAAAAACAGCGTAACGTTTGTAGAAGTAACCAATCATGTGGCTCCAGTTTTCAATACTCTTCCTCCTAGTCGTTTCTACAAACTCACAACAAGATTTTGGGTCATGGTGCAATCAACCAAAACACGAGCCATTCTGGGGGGCTTCTACTGCCAACTGCTGTCAGAAGGGAACAATTGGAGCAGATAGAAGATGCCACTCGATTACTGACTGTCGTGGGTTCTACCGATGTTGTATCAATAGGTGGAGCAGCAACAACAAGATTACTGACAAGTGTTTGAAAACTTCATCTGGCTGATAAGCGTACCGTAATAATGAAGGTTTCCGAATGATTTTTTCCTCTACTAGTTAATTTACAGCCTAAGTTCAAACCCCATTTGCTATTCGAATATCTGATGGTTCAATTCTATTCGTTCTACTCTCGATTCTTCGACATAAAAACACATCACTTTCAGCAGACTGCCTTTTGAAGAACATTTAGGCTGCTTCATGTTTCCCTGACTACTTTCTTCTTGAAATCCGAAAAAGCAGTTGTGGAGGGAACTCCAGGGCAGACGAGACAGGCATTTTGAACCTCAGTAACATTATGACGCTTCTGTGGTGGCTCGTCAATTGGATCTTCTCTAGGAAAGCCGGAGTTTGATTCTTCCTCGATTGGTAGATAGAGGAGTCGTCTTGGTCAGAGTCATCGTCACTTTGATCTTTCGCTCTGGTCACTGATTTCGTCGATATGAGAATCTGTGCTATGTATTGTAAAATATTTAGGTAAGCCTCATCGGATTTGTCATAAAGCTTCTTGGTCTATTTCACGCACAACCGTCTTTTTCGCCTCAAACAGCATACGAGATCATGACGTTGTTATCTTTACCGTCATTGAATAATACATGTCCCCGTCCCCACAATACTAGGAAACTGAACTACATTCGGCCAACCGATTGGACAGATGTCGCGAAACATTTCCGAGAAGTCACTGTTGCTGACTCTTAGAACCGAATTCGTCGTGTTTCTATTTGTAACCAAATTTTAAAATTAACTGAGATGTTTATCGAAAGCTTGGCGAACGTAACAGCTTTGTTTTTATCGGTTTTTGGTATCCATACGTCTAAAGCCCAGTTTACCTACTACTTCACCAAACAGCATTTTGCTTTTACTATGTATTTCTTCGTGGGAATCCCGCTAAACATCTTTGTGGCTATTCCTCTTCTGATTCTCATAATCTACCGTCTTTCTACAAGAGCCTCAGAACTGAGTTGTTTCCAAAGATTTGTGATTTCTGAGTGTGGGCTGAACATTTTTTACGCTGTGCTGATCGTCATTCAACTGATGGTAGGTTTAACAAAAAAAACAATTAAAACTTTTGTAGAACTCTTTCGAAGACCCCTTCACTGACTATACCAGCTGGGACAGGATTAGGCTGTCTGCTCTCGACTTTATCATAATTTTCGACATTTTTATCAGCTGTTGGTTCTCGATTTACTGGAAGAACATTTTTGTCAGGTCAGCCTGAACTAATGCTTAGATGAGCAGTTTTTTTTTTAGGAATAGGGTGATTGAGCGTCTTCTTTACGTTCTTTTAGGAATGCTCATGGTCGATTTTCTAGTCTTCAGTCTTACTTATGAGCTCGTTAAAAGGTAGCATCAGAGGCAAAAGTTACGAAGATCAAAACTTTTAGGCCCTTACAGCCACCCCTATCGGTCTGTTTTACTTCCACAGCTACTATGTCTATTCGATTTGTACTGCTTTCAATCTCTGTACATCGTACTACGCGGTAGCCAACTACTTTACTTGGGTAAGAGCATACTTAATTACTGAAAGACAGATACTAGATCTTCTCCTTCACGAAGTACATTTGGGCTCTTGTCAGTGGTCTGATCATCTACTACAGTACAGCTTCCCTTCTCAAGAAGAAGACGACTCAAATATCGAACACTCATTCATTACCAGTAACTCTATATTAAGAGGTCAACGCCTGTTTACTCCACGGAACAAAAACTCTTCTAACTAACTAGCAGATTAAAATAATACGGGCTAATATCGGGGTTGGAAGGTAACGAAACGGATCAGCCTTTATGGACACCAAGGATCCAATATCCATTATGGGTTTCTGCTATCATATTTGTTTTTGATTTCATGAGCCAGATGAACCATATGTAATTGTCTAGCATATCCTCAAAAAAGTAACTACATGGTTCAAAAGACATTCTACATACGTTCAAGCTCGTTTGCTTTCATTAGAATACATGCCTTCCCACAGACCTCCATTGAAGTGTGATCTGATGTTTCAGGTCAAGCGTCAGTCGTTAAAGATTGGGTTCTGTTTTTTAAACCACTTCCTTGTCCGGACATCACAATTTGAAGCTTGCTGATTGTTCCTGTATAAGGCTGCTAAGACTCTCCAGGGATGAACTTATCACTGGAATTGTGACAGCCAATTGTTCAAATCGAATAGTTGATTTTTTTTACTAAAGTTCACGTAACTTTACTGTAGCCTCCCAAACAAAGTTATGCATATCCCTCTACCCCAAATGTAAGTAATGAAAGCTCGATCATAAAAGAACTGTAGAATTAGCCATCGGGCAGCTGGCAAAGATAGAATAAAGCACGACGGAGCTAAAGTTATAAGGACGGGAAGAAAGGGAACTACGAGGTGGAGGAAGGGGATTCTGAAAAACTGGCTCTCGGATATAATTTCCAAGTAACAGGTCTAAATGTTTCTCTTATCAGAGTAACCATTAAAAGTTACCATTCCAAGAATTGTGACGATTGCCACAGCGTAGAAGAACCACCTGTCTCTACAACTTTTGAGTTCTCTGTTCATACCTCGGCGACTGTTTGTTGACAAATGTTCTTCGGTCAGGTCCGTGCATGTCAACTGGAATGGAATTTCGAAAAAAAATTGAAGTAACCTACAAAACACAGTATGCATGAAGAAGTCAGACAAAGGAAGAGTACAAAGCTGCTCGCTGCTGCCAACAATACAAACAGCGGTAAGAGGTAGACATAAAGCTGCTGAAAAGCCAAAAGAAGTTAAGAAGAATGTATTGCTACCACTTTTAGATGTGGTGAGAAGGAGCCAATTTTAGGCTTGTAGACATATTTAGGAGTGTTCAGAGAAAAGGGAAGAACCAGAAATATTGGGAGGATAAAGATCATTGATGTTGTGAAGTACACATATTTTTGTTTTAGCTGGAACAATGCGGTCATGACCAGAAGTCCCCGTTGAGATCAAGAAAAGGTGAGTTTAAAGGTACATCTGATATGAGTATGTGAACACTGTCTGACTGGCATTGGGCAGGATTAGCCGAGAGTTTCCAGAGTTAAGATGATACAGGGGTGACCTCCACCCTTTTTCTCGGCCCTTCAGATAGTACAGGTACGACTCAATCACTATTTCTGTTCAGAAAACGGATTCACCTTGTCAAGAGCTTTCAATCCTCTGTTACATGTGACAGCTGCCATAACTAGCGTATAAATGTAAAAAAAATAAACAATAAAGAGAGATGACAGAGACACATGTGTACTCATTTTCATGATAACCGGGAAGAACATTCCATCTCTACTCTGTGTAGCCGGTACAGAAATGAGGAGAAACAATAATGAACCACCAATAAGGGTCTGAAGTTTTCTCTAGGGTTTTTCCAAGGGTGACACTTACAATAGAGCTTATCATCTTCAAGTGATAAGTGAAAACCCACGATACTTGTAAAGGAATACGGTTCAAAATACGAATATTTTGTATGAGCAGCAGATAAAATGTTAGAAAGACGAAAAACACCTGTCCTGTGTACTTGTAGTCTCCATAAGTGTTGACAAGATCCGCCAGTCGCATTTGTTAAGAGGGAACCAGCTGAAACAAAGTGGAATGGTTCAATAAACCGAATGGGAGAGGTGTTCTCAATGGGAGAGAGATACTCAAAAATCAGCAGTCCTATTGATTTTTCTTTTCACCCTGACAAGCTAGCAGCTGTTTCTGACCTGAACAATTGGAAAAGCACTGAAAGTTCTCTGAACCATTTGTGAGTCATTCAGCACCTTTTATTATCTTTACACAGTATTCCCAATCTGCCATGAAATGATTGTCTTCTTTCTTTGAGTTGTACTTTTCCGAAGAAGTTTCAAAGCATACCACATCAAAGCAGCTTGTATGATGGGAAAAGCGGAATTTGTATAGTTAGGTAACTGAAACTGTTTCTTTCAATTTATGAGCCAGAAACTTACATCAGCTGTTGTCAACATGACACTGGGTAAAACATTATTTGCTTTGAAACTACTCTCTGACATTGCCTTGCCGAAGCCGATAAGTTTGTTGTTGTAAAACTTGCAGATCAATGTAAGTTGAAGAAGAATGACCTAAGAGACAGTTACATTATACGTGGTAACTACCTGGAGAAATAATGACACCGCTACTCTTCTTTGAGCTTGTTTGGTCTGCTTAGACATTTGCACCGTCTTCAGACACAAAATACTGACAAGCGACGAGACACAGCAGCTGACAGAGATTACCAAGTAGGCAAAATTTGTGTAGAGTTGAAAAAATGGTGTCTGAAACTTTGAATAGTAGATTGGCGCAAAAACTCAAATCGTTTTCGAACCTCATTTGCAACTTTCCACACCTGTTCCATAACGGCCTATCGCTAGGGTCTTACAAAATAAAACTCACGTAGTCGAAGTTGTAAACCTGTATAATGCTAGGAATTGAATCACATCCAAACAACAAGACCATATTTGAAACAATAACCACGGAAAAGATGAACTTGTCTGCTCTTTTCAGTGCTCTAAACTGTACTTTCCAATAGATTAACATCAGCGTCATTAGGAAGATTTCCAAGTTGAAAGACAGCCCATAAAAGATTTCAGTCACCTCCTGATACATGTCTCTTCCACGTATACAATCCGTGAATAGCAGTACTCTAGTGATAATCACAGCAATACTGTTAGAGAAGATGAACACCAAAAGTTGTCGATATCGAGTGTTGGAAAGCTTGTGGCGACAAACTTTGAATAGCATCAGACCATTTAGAGGCAGTCCCAAAAGCACCGATGTGATTATACCAACTTTGTTGGAAGTAGAGAGACCGAGGAAGCAATTGGAGAGATCTGTCGAGTCCATAGTATGTGCAGAGGAAGTTCACTTGTTGATGGCTTCAAAACAATCGGTAGAGAAGATCACACAAAACCGTGGGAGCATGCTTGATTGAAGGAGAGCTCACTAAAAAGCGTAATTCATCTTTGGTCGTGGTTAGTTATTCGAAATGAGTAAGCGAGTTATTTGAACAAAATCTTTCAGACAGTTCAATATCGGGCGAAGTTAGGTGAAACTAGGGAGAAAAATCGGAGGGTTAGGACATTAAGAGATGCAAGTTAGAGCAGAAACTTTTTGATTGAAAATTACTAAGAAAATGCTGCATAATGAGGTGAAAATCTATGCGGCAGGCTAAGGCGAAAACAGAGAAATAATGAAAATTTGTAATGCCAACAATTTGTTATGCTCAAAATACTGTGAACATATGAAAACACACGAAACGCTTCACAGGGCTTGCAACGACAAAAAAGATGGCTTGTAACTTGCTACTTGAAACAATAAATAGAAGGGAAAATTAGCTATTCAGCATCATCAAATTACTTCTATTCAGGCAGAAACTCTTGATCTCAACTTTGAGCGGTTCACTTCCTTGTACCGGGTGTGAGACTAAGTGAAATAGTTTGCCCTCTTCGACAGAGTTCACAGTCGACGAACTTTCTCGCACTCTTTAAGGCTGCTACGCTCCAAATGGTCTTGATGTCTATCTAATAATTTGTTCCCACAAAAAAAAGCACAACAGGACCATCTATGAATCTCCGCGAATACGATGCAAATGCTTCTATTTCCTTGGCGTAATCCAAGATTAGTTTCAATCGTTCTCCTTTCCAAAAGACGTATTCAGTTGTGGAGAGGGATTCGCTTGTCGCCACCAAGAAAGGTCGTCCGCTTCCAAGCCCTGCTCGGATACGAGGATCCGGATGTCTGTCTCTACCCGATGAATATGCTCTGTTATACTATAGCGACTACAACAATATTAGTCACCGTCTCTTTTATCATTTGGAAAAAATTGTCAAAGGAAGTTGTGTTCTGGCCAATCTCCCCCCGACTTGCAACTCTACAGCTTCCATCAAAACCTCTTTATCTAGTCCTGTCATACACGCCTACCTCGTCATAAGTACGAAGGATTTATGGATACCATAAATGAAGCGATTAGGTGATACCCCAGAATCCACAATACCATCCTGGCAGGTGACTTCAATTGCCGAATACAGAGGGACGTCTCTAATGCGCATTTAGTCGGACATAGTACAATTGGCGAAGGAACACAAAGGGGAGAGCAGCTGGTCGCACTATGCAGACAAAATTCTCTCCGTATCTGGACTTCATTCTTCCCAAAACCGGATGAACTACTATGGACGTAGCATGCGCCCAATAAGAAGAGCTTCTACCAGAATGACCATATTGCGGCTCCATGCTCGATGTCTGTCAAAAACGTGGCGATTATGAGATGATTCAATATAGATTCCGATCATCGCATGATGTGTATGGAGATTACAATGGAAATGAAGAGAAAGCTCCATATAAGCTCAATGATATGAGCTCAATGTCGAAACGTTCAAAAGAAGATGCGAGCAGGAAAGATAGGGACTTTCCCAATTCACCAGACGATGCAACGATGTCATATAAATGACGGCGACAGCGATAAAAAAACGTTGCCGAGGCTTCTACATCAATCATGCTGATGGTACCAAGAATCTCCGCTAGAACAGCGGATCTCCTTGGACGACGATATGAGGCTTCGAAAGATGCTACTATGGCTCAGGATACAGACGGCTACTACTCTCAAAAACCTCAGAGGATACAGTCAAATATTCTTTTCTTCTCTCTAAAAAGATGATGCTACTGACGTGATACAACAACACGGAAACGATGAGGCAATCCCTTTCATTCGACCAGAAGAAGTTGATAATACCAATGCTGATGTACCAGAAGTCGAGCGGTCCCTCTTCTTACAAGTATGACGAACTTTCTGCTCAGAGGAGACGACATACCGCCCGAATTGACAGAAGAATGATCAAACTGTTATACAAGTCGGGAGACCTGAATAACCCTTCGGACTTTCGGCCGTTCACTCTCCTCCAGTGCTCGTTGAGAGCACGGTCGCAATGCCATCCACCAAAGGACGGGCACCGATTTCTGTCTTCGAAGAGAATGTCAAGTTTGTGGCGAGACGGACATCCAAATTGAACAACTGGAAAAAGATGGCGGTTAATAGGAAACTCGGCTGGGCCGAAAGGGTTACAAACATGGAACCTAACAGATGGGCAGGGTGGTATTCGAGGGACGGAAAAAGAAGACTCAGAGGTCAAAAATGCAGGTGGTCGGATGAAATCACAGCATTAGCTGGTTCTATTGGGTTGGTAACTAAATTTTTCGAGAACTTTAATGTCTCTTGGAGAGATTCCGCCATGAGCGAGCATACGTTCTGTTCCGCTTCTTCTATACGCTGGTAAAATGGAAGTGAATGAGATTAAGAAAACAATCTTACACGAATTCTCAGCACATTTCACTCAGGAAGCAGCCATTTGTACGAGGAAGCGATCAGACTGAAGGAGGATCTGACCCGCTAGTATTTTATGTAAAACAAATTAAAGTGCACTAAGAGTCAAACCCTGATAATTTCACAGCTGACACATAATGTAAGTGTCAGAATGTTACGTACTCGTCACACAGGTAAAGGATAAAAATCTGGGTCAAACCGTGATTCAATTCGGAGAGCTAGCAGCGCGATTTCCAGCGCCACCGCGTGCATTCCACCTTTGAACGGCACCTAGACCGTACGGGAGAGACAACATTCGTTACTATCCAATAGTTTGAAACACAGTACATCAAATCAAGTGATCGAACTTTGAAAGGTGTTCTTGCTTCCTAATTTGATAGTGCCTAAAAGTTTAAATGCCAGCCACAGTAAGACGACTTGAAACACCGGGAAGGTTAAGTTCACAACGACGATAACCTAAAGTATGTTAGAACTAGAGTGATTTATAAAACTCTACTTTTATGCTCAGCGAAAGCAGAATATGAATAGAAATAGTGTCTTCTGGCCTTGATTCTAACGATTCGTTCAGACGGCTCAATATGGCGCCAAGGATATGCACAGGATAAAAGTCAATTATAAGCGTGAGTTGTAGAATGACTATCTAAAATCAAATCTTGATTACGAAACAAAGACAATTCTAACCTGTAGAACCAGTGAGATTGTGACTCTTCGCTGAGCTTGTCTCGTAGTTGTACTCAATCTCGAAGAATCAATGCTCAGTATCCCAAACAAGGTGGATAAGCAACAGAAAATTGATATGACCAAGTACATACTGTTTGCGTAGATTATCCAAATTTTATTCAGCGGTTGGTTAATCTAAAACTGCTTCTCTGTCTCTCTGTTTGTCTGTCACTCTGTCTCCAGAATGATGTTCTGTCTTTACTCGCTCGTTACGTGATCTTTTCAAATATCTAAAAAGTGGGTCCCGCCGTTCAACTTGAGCGTGATAATGGGTTGACGGATGTTTTTGCTGCCTCTCTCACTCTCCAACTCAAGAGTTGACTCCCGTACATTGACTTCTGACCGTGATAAAGACTTCCAGGAGCCCTTTTTTGGCCTGATTTCTTCAACAAAGCTTCTTTTGACCACCTCGTATTACAGTGGCTACGACTTTTACTGTAAAAGGACAACATAATCTGTTTGGTCTCAAATGTCAAAGAACTATTTCTAACGCTTCTTTATGACTGACTTATTGTTCGGCTCAGGCTTCGGATCACATCCCACCGCTCTCGAACCGGAACAGTCATTTTTTTGGAAGTTAGATTTGTCAGTGTAGACGCTCTAATTGAAAAGAATTTCCCCAAATACCCCATACCCTTTCCTCTTTGCTCCTAACAGTTGCAAACTTCAAATTGTACCTGAAAACTTACAACATATGGCAAGAACCAGCCGGCGCCAAGCAACAGAATGACATTTGACGAAATCGCCATCAAAAATAATGCTCTGTCTAAGATCTTCTGTCTAAAAACATCTGGCCATTACAAAGATAAACAGCTTACGGTCGGATCTGGATTTTCCAAAATAGGAGCATCAGTGTGAGTAGGAAAAACTTCATATAAAATGTGAAATAGACCACACTGATAAAAATATGTTTGAGCTGGGGTGGCAATGGAATTAGACAGCTGTTCACATTTGTTTGCACGAACAATATCTCTACGATACTGTTGATAGAGATGGTCGAAATGAGATAACGATAATACTTGTTCGATAGTTTCCTTCGCAACATTTTCACGAACATGATGACATTCATGGGTAGTGCAACGAGGAGAGAGCCAATCATAGATATAATGAACACAGGACCTAGCTGAACGATACATGTAGGGACGCTTAATACTGTTGAAGTATTCATGATTATGCTTAGAACTGCGGAAGACTGAGAACGACTAGCCTTATATATAGCGCGTGATTTCGTTCCTCATGTTTTCACAATTGGGTGGGGCGAGTGAGTTTGTCCTTAATGTTTTTAAAAAGGGAGACCATGCGTGAGAAATCCTTTTCATGTCTGTCTATCTAATCGGCTAATTAGATTTTCGAAAGCCTTTGTACTGCATTGTGAAAATAGAATGTACGCAAAGGTTTTTTTTTCATGCGGCAATAACTTTATTTTTATCAGCACCAAAAAGTATAGGAATGGTTTTATTGAAACATGCTTGTTCAGCCAACAAAAGATTCGAGCTCATTTGAAAAATCGTTGTCAAATTCATCTACTCAGCTGATACAGTCGGGAGTTGAAATTTTGCGTTCCCTTTGGAAGCTGTACTTCGTCGCAAAACTTTAAGCGCGACCCACATCAAAACGGATTGAAATAGTGGGAAGGATAAGAAAACGGTATAGATCACCTAAAACATTAATTGAAACTGGAGAAAGGAGAAAACAACGTCAGTAAATATAATAATGCGATTAAGAGTTGCGTTCTTTTCTTCGGTGTACTTTTCGAGAAGATCATAATAATTCTCTGCTCCAGAAGAAGCTGCCAACTTGTTTTGCAAATCATTGAGTGCGGTTGATAAAAGCACGATTATTTGCTGCGGGTAGAAATGGATGACTAAGGAAATGAAAAGAAGCAGAACCTAAAGCATTGCTTCTTGAGGAGTCCAAGAGCAAAAAGGGCCATACTTGAAGAAAGAGTGAGGTCGCAACTCTTCTTCTCGCTTCCATTGTACCTCTGCTCATAACTTTTGTGTTGAAACACACGACACCAAGCAAAGATGACAAGCAACAAAGAATAGAAATTGCGAAGTAGAGCGCGTCTCGGACTATGGACCATTTCTCAGTCTGAAGTTTAAATACTCTTGAATAAAAGTTTTGTCTTACAAAAAGGGAAACAAAAAATCTGTCCACCACCCCAGGTATGAACCATCGAAGACCAAATAGCAATATCACGTTGGATAGAAAAGCTGAAGTGAAAAGTAGTCGATCAAAAATGTTTTGTCTGAAGGTACCGAAAGGGTTCAAAAGAATGTAAACGTACGGTTTGATCTGGCTCTTCCAGAAAATGAGCACCAGCGTAAGCAGAAGGAACTTCAAGTACGAACAGACACCTGCTATCCAGTAACATATTTGCCGAAAATAGGAAGAAAAAGGGAAGCAGTTTGTGTATGACACCAGAAACGTTAAAGCCTGCAGAATACTGTTGACACATATGCAGACAATTAGATAACGATAAAAACGGTTCGGTAATCTCTTTCGCAATAGTTGAATGAGCATGGCGACGTTCAAAGGCACTCCTGCGACTAAAGTGAGGATGATGGCGGTAGTGATAGGTACTGATAGTGTATAAAAACACGACTGAGTTGTGGTTGCGTTGAAAGATAACTTCATTCTGAAACAAAGAAAGTTCAACAGCTATATAACTAGGTGGAACGATGTTCGAACCTGAACTCGAGCTGTGTGAAGCCCTAAATCTAGAAAACCAGGCTACATTTATAGCATGTCTCTTATGATATGAGAAAAAGGCCAAAGTCAGGTGGTTGCAATTCCTGGTTGTGAATTCGTACATTAGGATTTGAGATGACGCGTAGTAATCTTTGGGAAAGAGCGTGGGACATTATGTTTTCAGAATTAGAGCCCTGGAGGACGAGAAGTTGGCATAAAATGATTACACGATTTAATAGTTGGCTTGCTCAACCGGTTTCATTTTTTAGCGATGGGTGTTTGGTTAGCTGAGATGGCTCTGGAGAACATTGCCTTCTTCATGCTTTGGTTCTTGCGCAGACTCTTCAAAGCCAGCCACATTAGTGAAGTTTGTATAACAGGGTAGGTAAGGTCAACCACAAGTACCAGCTGAAAGTTGCTTACTTAAAAGAAATAACAATTCTTTACGTATAAAAAGGCTAAAAACAGTTGCAACGCAGATTGTGATTGAGCAATATACTGCTTCTGCACATCCAAAAAGTTTTCTTTTCCAACCGAATCGTACACTAGTTTCGTGAGTGCATTTAGGCGTCTCAAAATAAGAGCGGAAATCTGACTCGGGTAGAAGTTAACAATTAGAGAGAACTGTAGGAGGGCAATCTGAAAACTGGCACTATCCACTTAAAGAATTGTCAAGCCTGTAGAAATAGTGACAGAGCCACTCTTCTTTGAGCCCATTTTGTAACTCTGCTGAGCCTTGACGTATCAATGCAGAGGATACCAAAGAGTGAAGAAAAACAGCAGAAGGCAGAGCATATCAGATAGACACTGTTCGTGTAGATTTCCCAGGGCTTAGTCTGAACAAATAAAACTTTGAAATTTAGAAGAAACACACCGAAGTAGGCGCAAATATGCGGTTGTAAACGTGAGGCAAAAGCCAATTCGCTCCGAGAAGTAAAATCGCATTCGATAGAATGGCCGTCACAAAAAGAATAGTATCGAATGTCTTCTGCCTGGAATAAAAACAAATGCAATAACAGAACGCAAGACATTTGTAAAACGCGTCGAGATCGTACGTTGGTGACAAAGCGAATCGATGGTTGGTTTTACTCTTCACGCTGGCTTCACAGATGTAACTTACGGTCTGATCTGACTCTTCCAGAAAAGGAGCATTAACGTGAGCAGGAAGAACTTCCAGTAGAAAGTAAAGCTCATAGCCTCTTCAGCACCGAGTTTAACCTTCGGCAGCGTGGGTAAGCAGGGGTTGAATACTACTTGAGTAGATAAAATTTCAACGATGCTATTGGCACAAATGACCAATATAAGATATCGGTATCGTTTATTTGACAGTCGACTTCGTAGCATCTGGATAAACATAATGGCGTTCATGGGAAGCCCAAAAAGTACTAGGGTCAATAGACCGATAATAAGAGGCGTGTTAAGACCTGTCAAGCACGATGTTACAGCAGCTACATCACTTCCGTTCGTGGAGTTCATTTTTAAGGAAGAGGAAATCTGGTAAAAACTGTTTGATCACAAACACGGGGCGTGAGACCTTCAACCGCGGATAAATAGTCACAATATGGGAAACAGATCTTTGACATCCTGGAGGAAGGACGAAACCGTTTGCTTTTCACATTTCTGCTTATAATCATGCGTGGAGATTAATCCAACCGTGAGAAGTCTCAGGACTAAAAAGTTCTTGAACGAGGACTTGATCGAAGAACCCAGAAAGCCGTATAATCATTTTTTTGACCGATTTGAACTTTCTGGCTGGCAGGCAATTTGAGCTTAGTAGTTTCACTATCGTTTTATTGGAAATAGGTGTTGGAAAAGCCGACAATGTGATGCTTCTGATAATCTTCGCTTTGGTGAATCCTAGCCTTCTGCGACCGGGATCTATTTCAGAGGTTAAACAAACAAAAAATTTTATTTTATTATGTACTACTAATCACTCGGCGTGAAGTTCAACACAGGAGTACGGCTAACTTGACGGCCTTAGAAATGTGGACTCTTGTTGATTCCTTCGACAATGCACTGGGCCATAGGCTGGGACCGGGGCAGACCGTCGTATTGGAGGCATATCGGAGGATCGAGCCATTTACCATTGCCGCGCGTCGTCGTTGCATTCCTTAGACTTATCCACTTGCTCAACCGAGCCCCTCTTGCAGTAAATCTCGAAACGTTCATAGATAGTCCTTTTGCTTTCGATTTTGCTTCAAAAGACAGATATTTGAGTCATATCGTTGCCAGCTGTGTCGTCCCCAGCATCGCTTTAATGTTAAGACTATATTACGACGATTACGAAAGTTAATTTGGCCATGTCATCAAACTTTTTATCAAAATCGATCACAAAAAGTACACAATCATTATGTTTTTGTAATCGACGAGATGCTGCTACTTGTCATCTTCTTTAGCTGTTTATTGCTTCCTCGAATGGCTTTCAGTGCGAGAAACATCAAACAAGCTTGGAAAAGAGAAAATGAGTTGTTCAAGAAGTCCCTGGGCTAAGAAATATGTTCAAACTTGAAGGAACAACAACTAACAATCCCGACGATACTCACGAGTTTCATCATACCTCCAAGTTCTTCCATCCATTCTTTCAAAACCGGAGTAGGATCTACGTGGTTTTTAAGATTTTGACTGTACAGGCTTGAAAGTTCAGTAAGTCGTGATTGGGAAAACATAAGGAGCACATTTGGAAACAGATACAGGAATAATGTTATTTGCAATTGAAGTATCTAAAAACGTGTTTCAATGCACCCGGTGCTTAGAAATCTGATTTTCGTAAACGGTTAACGGTTCTGAAGAAGCTCTCCCGTTTCCTCTCCTGGGAAATAACGTGCTCACTGTCACAGCTGTTTATCCGCTGCGTTTGTGTGTGTGCTTTTTCAAGGCGGAATATAAGAATGTTTTGTGTTTTGTGTTGTTTCAGACTAGATTGCTGAACAGCTTGTTAATGCTTTTCTGGCTAATGAATAAAAAATGTTTCTGATGTCTCTCCGTAGCTTGTGTGTAAAGAATCGCAAACCTGTAAAAACAGCGAAAGGGCAACTCTTCTCTGCGCCCTTCTTGTCTCCTTGCTAATTTTTGTAACGTCAATAAAGTGGATTCCGAACAACGATGAAAGGCAGCAAAAGGCGGAGAAGATAATATAGGCTATCCTACTATAATAAAGTACCGACATCTGAAAGACTTTTTCGCAATTACCACTACAACTAATACGTTTCTAGCCAAATGGAGAAGCGTGAAAATATCTCCACCGAGTAACAAGAAGATGTGCGACAAAATGGTCAGCGTATACAAAATAAAATCGAAGATCGGTTGCCTGAACATAGTTTATGAGGAATTTAACGAAACTCACTTCCTGATTTGGCACTTCCAATAAACTAGCATCAATACAAGAAAGAAAACCTCCAAATCAAATGATAAGCTCAATAGGTCAAAAACGATTTCAAGAAATTTTTGCGTTCCACAAACACAATAGTAAATCAGGCGTAAAATGCTAGCAAACATACTAGAGATACAAACTGACATTATCAAAAGGTGATATCGATAATTGGGAAGTCTCCGTTTGTGCAGTCTTCTCACAATAATTGTGTTTATGGTCAACGCGGAAACTATAAGAGCCAGTTGGGGCAAGATATACCAGTAGGGCCAGGTTAGTAGAAACGATTCGCATTCTTCAGGCAGAGCGCTCTCATTTTGGATAGACATAGTTCCCAGTGAGACGATTGAAAGAAACTGTAAGCTTACGAGCAGAGGAGTGTTCTAAAGTTTTCACATTCTCATGAAAGTTATTAAAGAGAATGTGGTATGTATGGGAACTCATTACAACGAAAAGTTCAATCTCGTGAAATGAATAAATTTGATACGAGAGGAAAGTTGCAATATTTGCATCTTTGTAATATTCCTAGGAAAGATTTTTTGTCGGAGCTTTGAATACAAACATAGGTTTCGACAGTTCACTCCAGATCTCATTTATTAGGTTATATTTCATTTCCGTATTATGTAGAGCCTTCAATGCAAGCCACATCAGAGCAGATTGTAAGTCTGGAAAATGCGGCGTCATTACAATCTGCGCCTGAAAGTTTTGTATGTATCCGAAAACACTTCATGTCGAACGGTACGTAACTCATCATTGGAGAACCTTGAAATGTCCAAAAATAAAGGTAGCTTTGGAACTTTTTGTCAACTGCCTCCGGAGCGCCTGTACAAACATGACACTAATGAGTGGTATTTCAAGGAACGCAGCTCCCACTAGCTCAACAATGAACATATGGTTATTCAAGAAGAGTATAACTATTCTTCGGTTTTGGAAGTACTGCTGTTGGAAAGTTCAGTAACTTGCACGTTTAACTTTTTTGTACCGCTTAACTTCTTTGTGTTTACAGTGTACTGAAGTCTATCAAGTTAATATCTTTAAGGACTAGAGAGAGTAAGATCTATATGAGCGTCTATGAGCGCTGACTCACTTAAATCAATTAAGACTTAGATAGAATTTATTATTGCGTTATTGTTGTGAGAGTAAAACTTTGCTGGGTCAGAGCATTATGTGGTTGATTCAGACGATGACTCTTTCGAAGCGTCTTCAAAGCCATTAACATCAGCATCGCTTGAAATACAGGGAACGTATAGCTTGCAACTAGATGAACCTAAAACCTTAGCTCTTGAAACCTTCCACCTAACTTACAGTAAAAAGAATTGTAGTTGTAGTGGAGATAGTTTCTAACATCACTTCCCAAGTCTTCAAAATTGAGAGATCTTGTGTCAGCGCCATTTGATCCTGTATCTTGTACAACTTGTTCATTAGCATGTCCATGATAACTGGAGAGAATAGCTTTATCACCAGGGTGAACTTCAGTTGAAGAACCTGGAATTCAATCCGAGGTTTTCAAAGTGAAGCTAGCTAACTTGAATGAATAGCGAAAGTGAGACTCGACGCTGAGCAGATCGAGTAGTTTTACTCATCTTGGATGTGTCCATTTTGCAGAATCCAAAAAGAGAAAAAATCGTGCAGAAACACGCTATCAGAAGATACACAGTTCCACTATAAAGGGTCCATTTGAATTCCTTAATAGGCTGATTATCTAGGGAAAACTATCCCTATCAGTAACGGCGAGCAGTTTCAGCTATGCTTGTTGGTAGGAACAAGGACAGCACGAAGTCCCATATTGTGCTCTGTATCTTATCAGCATGTGCCTGTCATAGCCTGCAGTCCGTCACCTACTTGTTGCGCTGCATTCAAAACATCCTCATTTGAGGGTTTGCTCGGTGACCAAATTCCGACCTGCCTAGTGGAGGTCAATCGTCCCCACTCTTACACCTGCGTAGGCTCATAATCTTTTGACGTGCGTGGGACATACCATAGAAACTGCTCACCTCGACGACGTTTAACAATCTTAAAACAGACAAGACTGTATCCAGTCCCAGGAGAAGCAGTAGATTAGCTGTTGTAGCTAACGCAAACAGGAAAGTATCAAACTTTTCCTGACTGAAAGTGTTTTCGAAACTTTGAGTCGAGAAAACATACGGAACAATTTGGCTTTTCCAATAGATCAGCATGACCATCAGCAGTGTCAGTTCTAGATCGAAAGCACAATTGGCAACTGTACTGATGAGGACATTAACAACTTGTGCCTGGCCGCATTGTAAGTAAAATAGTGCCCTTGAAACTATAACCAGAATGTTAGTCGAACAGACGAAAATAATGAGTAATTTGTATCGGTTACTAGCGAGTTTCCTCCCGTAGAGTCTGATTAGAATAGATCCGTTCACAGGAAGACCAAAGAATACAGAAGCAACCACAGTGACTTGGATAATGGTTGGCTTATCCATGAAAGAGCAGACAGTAATAACAGATTCTAGCATAGAGCTTACGTTAGCGGGCATGCCAGATTGGAAAAGCAATCTAGACTGGAGCTACAACGTCACAAAAAGTAGCACATGAGGGTGAGAAACAAACTGAAAAAGAACTCCTGAGAGGGAGCAGTTTGAATGTTCAAATGGGGTCAAATTGTAAGACACAGTTTGGTGAAAACCTTTTTTATAAATTCCCACTTGTGGCTGTTGCACGATTATGCAGTTTTCTTAAAACTTTTACCATCTGGAGTATATCAAGAAGTGATGTGAAGGTGTCTGCTATCTACTTCAGCAACTGCAAGCTTGTCTTTGTCAAGTTTTTTGATGTTTAACCCAAGAATTTCTTCTGAGGTCTTGGCCATGAGAACCGATTTCTGCAGTTCCTTCTTCTCAGAAGGTTCAATAGGAAGCTGTTCGGGTTTAACGTTTATTCCAGAAAGACCCAGGTTTTCTCACAGCTGACGTTGGCATTGATCCTCTAGACGGTGATTGAACTGGTCATCGAGCCTTATTGAGCTCAGTTTTACACGGACTAATATAAACTTATCCACTACGATAACTGCATTTTTTCCAAATGATACGAGCTGCCTGGAGAAAACCGAACTTGCGTATCCTGCATTAGTAAGCGTTGGTATTTCTCTGTTTCTTGGGATTCCAATGAAATTGTATGGAGGCTTTTCATGCTTTTCGTCGTTTTCCTGCCGAAAACTGTCCGACTGAGCCTCGGAGTGCTCACAAAAAAGCAGCGACCTCTTTACTGATCCAGGTAAGCATAAATTGCTACCAATCTAATTGACAGATTCTTATGCTTCAAATTACATTGTTCATAAATTACTATCATTCACTCATTATTGATTTAATTCAAACAATTTATTCAGCCAAATTTACGTCCATTCCGGAAATTTTTTTAAACCCTCAAACGCCAATTGCTTCAATAGTAAATGTGATAAAGGGACTGAATGCGGAGATTGATTCATAGATTTATCTTGACTTTTTAATCAGTAAAAATGTATCTTCTGTGTAAACACCTTAACTTTTAGGTCACACTTGCGACCAACCACGTTTTCGAGTGCTGCAGGCTCTGCTGATGCGGCTTCTATTGAAGATACTATGAAAAAGTAATTCTAATCCGACTAAAGTCTCCGCACAGAGCGTCACAGTAACCGTTTCAAGACTTTGAAATAAAGCTGGGACTAATCGAGAAAGTTTTTGATGTCTAAACCAAGCATGAGCTCTGAGACCTTGACCGTGTGATCCAATTTTCACACATTCTTTTTCCTAGAAGATTCTGTACGAAAGTGCTCGGAACGACTATTCGAAGATGATTCCGCGGGGTTTTCTTACAGCCATGATGACGTCGTTTGACGATTAGGCGGTGAACGCTTCTGAGCAGACGTGGAAAAACATTTCTCACGATCAATGCTTCCATTCTTCCCACCACCTAGATGTCTTCGATCATTCCAGGTAACATGAACTCCAATATATCTTTCCATTTGCTAGCTGACTTTGAGAAGATCTTTCCGAAAGGTCTAACGTATTGCTTGAGTAGACCAAACTTCGAAACACTTTAAATTACAAGAATTGGACTCTAGTTCGTGAGAAAGGGAAATGTTCTTTGAAGAAATAGTCGACGCTTTCATTTCCAAATTGACTTTTACGGAAAGACCGATCCCGAACACCGCAATGTCTAAGGAGACACTTTTTATGTTAGTCAGCAAACAGTTACGTCTCGGAACCGCATTGAGCTACAAGATTTGCCATCCCGTTGACGTCGTTCACGTTTTCTGGGAACGTTATACGTCTGAGGAGCATTTTCCACTGCTCAAAATCTTTATAAGGTACAGTGTAAGGTTTATTTCGCAATCACTTCGCAATAACGGGCAGCGTCGTGTTCCTGTTATTACTCGGATGCCTCAATAACGTGCTTACTATGAATGTTCTGTATGGCCGATATGATAAGAGATACGACGCTGTGCCCAAAGGAACAGCACAAGTACCCATAAAACAAGCTAATATCCACAAGTCAAATCTCCAGCTTCGAATGATCAGAAGGTAGATCATAGGCGTTGCACAGAACACTAGAGCACCTCCAAGAGCAACGATCTGTACAATCTGTTTTACGACAAAAAGCAAAGCTTACCAAGCCCAATAACCCCATAAGAACTTCAATGTGCTGCTTTTGTGTTGTGTTAGACAATCGACCAGTTTTCACAATTTTGTAGATGTTAACTGTGCAAAATATAATCATAAACGTGATATAAGCGACGGCAAATGGGTAGAAAACAGCTGCGGTATACCCTGCTGGATTGCTCGGACTAAATTGTCCCAAAATATTGGGAATGGTGAAGATGTTGGGAGTAATCACATAAAACCGGTCGAACTCTCTCTGCTTGAAAAGTTCTTGATCTTCTTGAGTTAAAATGGAAACCAAGGGAATAGAAGATAGTGTTATGATGGGGTAGGTTATTATGTATGTTGTCCATCGAATGACTCGTTTGTTCAATGGATGCCAGGGAGGTAGAAGAATGTCAAGGCGGTAGTAGAAAAGTGCCCCAACTGCTGAGAAACACCCTAAATTGGAATAAGCGATTAGCTGGAAGCTTTTGCTATCGTGACGTTCTGAAAGTGCTGTCTAAATGTGGTTCTATAAAATGTCAAGCGTCTAACCAGATGCAGCTATGTACTTTCAGTCATTCGCCTTGCAGCTGTTGGATTGTGCAAAAGTTAATGTTAGTGGGTGCAACATTCTTTTCCTAAGGTTCAGCAGCAATGATAGTAATACATTGACCGAACATCAAAAAAGGATTACTTACCAGTGAACAGACATACCAGCATTTGTGCCTGAAATCGTTGAGGCATACCCCAGTCGGTAAACAGGCCAACCGCGTGGACAGCTGAGTACGGAAGAAGGATTTGAGGGAAACTGAACCATCCAACACAGATAAGCATCAGAATTAGCCTAAATTAAATGTTCGTGTTCATTCAAAGAGCCTACACTATCATGTGATAGGAAATGAGGATTCGAAAACCATAGTACAAGTGCTTAGGCGTTTGAAAAAAAAAGGAGATATGCTCCAAACAAAGCTAGACAGGCCGTAAAACAGGCGTTTATCTACAAACAATGGCTGTTTAAGCAAGAATTTCGAACAACTTTTACAGGGATGTTTTGTAGAAAAGGGAACTCCTCGTAATAGGGGTTCGTGACGTTCATTCGGCTTGCAGACGTTTATTGACAAGGAGAGAAGCTCACCTGCTAGCCATCTCATAGAAGGAACTAAAGACATAATTCTATATTCAGACAAGTAAAAGAGGCAGGTGGAGCTGAGCATCGGGCTGATAAAATGTACGGTTGGTAGTTCAGGCATCTTTCACAATTCAGCAAACCTTAGCATATCTACGATCGGGTTACCCATTTTTCTCGGAAGAGTCAAACAGTTTGAGATTACTGATTCAGGTGTCTATTGTTACCTGTCTCTAGTTGCACATTCCAATTGAAAAGCCGACTTGTTATTATATAGCGGAGCAACAGCTTATAGATTTCAGTTAGGTTGTCCAGATTTGCGCAGCCGTACTATCGCTTATCATTAAACACCTCATAAAAAGTTCGAGCTAATGTAATCGTTTCAGTGGCATGAAATGGAATAGTCAAATAAATGCAGGTCATCGGTGTTATAGGCTGTTGAAATATAAAGTGACCCATTTAAAACTTCTGTTTTTTTTCAGAAGGTCATATTTGAACGCAGTTTGTTATTTGGAAATAATCATTACTTTAATTGTCTTCCTCTTGGGCTGTCCCAATAATGTTTTGAGTGTTAATCTTCTGTATGACCGGTAAGATAATATACCCTATTAGAGCTTCAAAGTGCTGTCTCTTTGTCACTTCAGACAAATGACCAGTCCTTATAACTTCCCGAATCTTGATAGTGCGAAACGTTAGCATAAAAAAAGATAGAAAACAACGAAGCGGAAGAGAACAAAATGTAATGAAAGGATACGTAATAGTGTAAACGACGGATCTGATAATTTAGGCTTAGGCTTAGGCTTATTCAACGGATGTCAGGGTGGAAAAAGAGTATCCAGAAGGTAATAAAAGAAGACAGCGATGTTGAGAAGCAGCCTGAAAACCTTTTTAAATTATCCAAGAGATTATTGTCTTGACTAGTTCAAGTGTCCCCTGGGGCCATTGTGACATGCCCCAGTCCGAGAAAACCCAGTTCCATGAACTGCAGTATAGGGAAGTAAAATCTGTGGAAAACTGAATCATCCAATAATAGAATCTGTGAAGTTGAAATTATGGTACTGTGCTTCCGAAAGCCCTACATGAAAAAATGGCGGTAAGCTACAATGCGAAACGTGCTTAGGGGCACGGAAGGTGTTCAGATAAGTACCAAAAACGACCAAGACAATGGTGATACAAGTATTAACCAGAAAAACTAAAAATTTTCTTACAAACCTTGATGGGAATATTTTGTAGAAAAGGCGCTTTTAGGGCACATTCATTCAGCTCACGGTGGCTACTATAAAAGTTTCACCTGCCTGTTTTTCCCGGCAAAAAGAGCGAGGTCTTCGATTTCATGGTGGTACTATGATATGTACTACCAATAATTACGCCGACAGGTGTATCAAGCCCTCCTTCTTTTCAAAAACCGCCTTCGAAGGAAAAACAGTTATCATACCAGAAAATATTGTGATGTCAGATTGGCACCAACGATCCCCATACCATCTCACAGCGCACCCAAAATAGGTTAGCCGTGACGCATGGTCAAATCTGTGCTGTATCCACAAGGCTTCCATCCTCCCGAGGATAATTGGTAGTAGCTTGCTATGCAGTAAATGTTTGACGTTCATAGAAATAGTGTTTTGCTGTTTGAAGCATGGTCATTTGGTACCCTCTATTTGTACGTTTCAAGATGTGACCACGATTCAATCTTCTGCTGTTGAGCACTGAACACGAATATTCAAATGGTTTATTTTGATCTACTAATTACTACAATATGCATCATACTTTTCTTCGGTCCTCCGCACAACTTCTTAATTATGTATCTTCTGTATGGCCGGTAAGATAGAATATACGAGATTATTCCCAAAGGAGTGGCCGTCGTCCCGATGTAACAAGAGACAATGTATAGATCGAATCTCCAGCTCTGAACCATGCAAATGTAGATCATGGGTACGAAACTAAACAGCAAGGCGCTCCCAAGCGCTATAATCTAAAAAAAATGATGCTTTGGATCTCGAAAATAAAATTACTAAACCCAATAATCCTATAAGAACTTCAATGTGCTGTTTTTTCGTTGTCTCAGAGATTTGACCAGTCTTAGCTATTTTGTAGATGTTAATCGTACAAAAGCTGATCATAAAAAAGTGGTAATTTACAACGGAAATAAAGAAAGCCGCAGCAAGATAGATTGCTGGGTTGCTTGAGTCCACTTTTGTCATCAGATTTGGGGTAGCAAAAATGTCAGGAGAAATTACATGGTAGTAATCAAACGTCATTTCCTTGAGAAGCTCTTGATTTTCAGGACTGGCTAAAAAAATAAGTGGTATTGGGGAAAGTGTTATGAAAGGATAGGCTATAATGTAAACAGTCCATCGAATAACTGTTTTGTTCAATGGATGCCAAGGGGGAAGGAGAATGTCCAGACGGTAATAGAATAGTGCACCAATTGCCGAGAAACAGCCTGAAATATAAAACTTCTCAGATTTTCAACTCCCATGCCAATGTAGAGACAGACGATAATCTGGTTCTGAATCATTTGTGACATTTTCCAGTCTGAAAACAATCCTGTTCCATGGACTGCACTGTAAGGAAGTAAGAGTTGCGGGAAGCAGAACCATCCGAGCAGAATTAGTGTTAGAGACAGTCTACAAAAGATTTGAGTCCGCCTTCTCTTAAAAAACTTACATGAAAAAGTGATAATAGACCAGCATGCGAAATCCTTTGGATAAGTGCTTGGGAGCTTGGAATGCATTGAGATAGGTACCGAACAGAGCGAAACTTGTAGTGAGACAGGCATTAATCTGGGAGCAAAAACTGTTTAGACCTCAAGTAATCAAACAACCTTGAGAGGGATATTTTGGAGAAAAGGAGACTCTTCGTAGTAGGGATTTGACACATTCATTTGATTCACTTTGGTTTACTGATACATTCACCTGCTTGAAATCGGCCAAAAGAGTAAAGTCTTCGATTTTTTCATACTACCACGGCAATCAACTACACTAATTACGCACGACAGGTGGAAAAGATCTTTATTCAACGAGAAGCAGTTGTTTGAAGCTTTCCAGTAGATACTGTACTACAAGAGTTCTTCATGCTCATTGGATGTCGTTTTCTCAACACCTTTAAAGCCAGCCACATCAGGGATGCTTGAACAACTGGGAAGCTATGCTGCACAATAATGCTGATCTGAAACTAAACCTAGACCTGAAGACAGAAGTACAAACATTAACAATTGCAAAGTACGGTGACATTATTCTCATGTATTCGGCCTCAAACACGGCTACTGTGACCGGATCGTTCGGATTTTTCGAATATACCTCGACAGCACCACTGAGTTGAGATTGAAAAAAATTACCAAGAGGAAGCAAATAGAATTTGAGAGCTAGTGTGATTTGAAGAAAAATGTTCTGCAGAAAAAGAGATAATGCAACTCTTCTTTGAGCCATTCTAGTCATTTTGCTCAATCTTGAAGTATCAAGGAGCAGAACACCCAAAAATGCCGAGCAACAGCATAAAATGCTGCAAAGAAAGTATACGGTATTGAAGATTATTTCCTTCGTATTGTTCTGAAATGTAGATTGAACGAGACGCCTGTTGTTCTTACAAGTTCAATATTGAAAAATGACGAAAGAAGGAACAGTGTAGATTGAATCAGATTTGATGTCGTAGCTAGGAATAGTAAGAAACAGTCGAATAAAAGTTGTCTGAAATAGACAATTATATCCGGAATCCGAAAGAGATTACATAAATTATTCAACTTGCTGTTTTCAAATAAAACGCACCTATTGGAAGCGATCTAAACTATGATCTAAACTATGAAAGCGCTATGGTGTATGTGGTTGACTCTGTGTGTTTGATTGTCTGTTTGTTTGTCCGAGGCCACGAAACAAAAGCAAAACAAAAAACTGTAAACATTTTTGCTGTTGTTGCAATTAATTGGGTTGCAACTAATTGAGTCACTCAGAAATGGGACGACGAATTTTGCTACTACCAACGACAGACTGTAGAAGAAAGAGGGAAGAAACAGAGGGACAAAAAGACGGATATAGGGAGACAAAGAGACAGTGAGGTAGTGAGAAACGGGGAGGCAGACAGATAGTTCTGAGCTCAAAACATGACAAATCCTTCAATTCCTGAGAGCCACATGTTTATCAACACCTCATCCCTTTGAAGACAGGTGCATTCTGGGCAGCTGTTTAAGTATTCCCAAAAGTTTTGTCATCAGGATGCTGATGCACTAGAGCCGTGTTCACAAGGAAAGCAACAAAACGAATGTCACTTTCTCTTACAAAGCTATATAAAGTATTTTCTCTAAATATGCAAGCTCTAATAATCTTCGGGAGCTATATAAAGGCAAGTAAGCGAGAAAATTCTATATCACGATGTTGATCTTGCGAAGGATCGTGCTCTTCTTCACCTGCCCCATCGTCCCTGCCGCCGAGCCGTATTGTCCCGATGACCATATCCTGAGCGATCCGACGAAACACCGACAATCCCTCAATGGATCTTTGTGTTCGCTCGGAGGTGCTTTGAATTCTAGCCAGTTGACTGCTACTATGAACGAATGTGGTCTCAGCGATATCGAGGAGCCGAATACGAAGAAGTCGAAGCGCAGTAAGATGCCCGATGCCGAGCGCAAGGCAAAAAGGAACGCAGCTGACCGACTCAGAAGAATTCGAATGAGCGACGAGAAGAAGGTAGCCGAAATGGAGAGGAAACGACGAGAGAGAGCTTCAGAGAGCGAGGAGACAAAGACCAAGCGCCTTAAGCAGGTATGTCTTTAATTCAAAAATGATTTTGTTTCAGGCCCACTCCCATCGCAAGACTGTTCTCTCAAACGAGACAGTAGTCGAAAGACGGGCTCGCCTAGACTGTCAAGCCATCAGGCAGGCTACGAAACTGAGTCATGAGACCGAAGAAGAAACCCGTCTGCGCCAGTACTTTGATTCAATGCGCAAGATGGAGATGCGATCCCATGAGACCGAAGAACAGAAACGTCTTCGTTTAGACCAGCACACCCTCTACCAGACAGAGTTTAGAGCCAATGAGACTGTTGTAGAGCGACGTACCCGACTCGACATGCAGCTACTCTATCAAGCCGAGTCCAGAGCCAACGAATCTGTCGAGGAGACGACCGATCGTTTAGAGAAGAAGAGGATTCATCAGAGGGGAGTTCGGGAGAATAAGACTAAAGAGGAACGCGAAACGCGGAGAGCCCTTGATGCTCATTATCAGGCCATGAAGATTGCCGACAAAGAAGAACAAGGTAAATTTTTTGTCCTGAGAACTTTTACAATCAATGTTTAGAAAGAAGTAAAAGGCTCAAGAGCAAGCTCTTCGCTCACGGGCAGTTCCTGTCCAATGAGTTGGAAGAGGATCGAGCTGTCAGGCTGCTTAAGAAGTCCTTTGATCAAGCCGATTCCCGAGATGATGAAGATGTCGAGACCCGAGCTCAACGCCGTCTGCGGGATCATTTGGCCCACGCTGCCGCCCGTGCTCAACAGCCACCACAACAGCAGGCTCAAACGAACCAGGACAGACGAGTGGACCGCCAGAACCGAAACGCCAACAACTACGCTGCTCTGTCTGACCCCAATGCTCCTCATCCTCTGCCTCCGCCACCGCTTCCCCATTTCATTGGACCTCTGGACATCTGCTGTTCTCACTGTGGCGCCGTCTTCTTCCCGGCCGAATTCCTGCGCAAAGCTGATGGCACATTCAGCGTCTGCTGTCATAATGGATCGATCACACTGGCCAAGTTTGAGAACTACCCGCCATATCTCTGGCAACTCTTCGAAAATCAGCACATCGCCACCCGGAACTTCTACGAGAACATCCGACAGCTGAATTCGTCTCTCGCTGTGGCCTCGATGAACGTCACTCTTCAACCTCTTGACGGACGAGGTCCATTCGTGTTCAAGGCTCATGGCGAAATCTGTTACCAAACTTCTCCTGCTATTGCTGCTGACGGTTCTGCTCCCACCTACGGCCAACTGTTCTTTGTCGACGAGTCTGTAGCTGCCCAAGCCCGAATTGATCATTCCGCCAACCAGTCTATCAACGGAGCTCTTCTTCGGGAACTTTCTGTCTTTATGAGGAGGGAACACGAGTACGCCCGTGGGTTTAAGATGCTGCAAGAGGCTTACATCGAGGAGGAACAAGCCGCCCGAGCTGACCACAGGCCCATGCACCAAGTCCGACTAACGTACGAGACCCAAGTGTCGGATTCAAGACGCTACAATCGTCCCCGTGTTGCTGAGGTAGCCGTCGTGTATGTCGGGCCGAATGGAGAGCTGCCGTCGCCCAGAGACTACACCATCCGAGCCAGAGGAGGAGGACTCCAGCGAATTCCGATTATCAACAAGGCTCTGGACCCTTGCGTCTATCCCCTGCTCTTCATTGGCGGCGACTACGGTTGGCACCCGGGAAGGAAGAGAGAAGTCGTTCAAGGCCGACAACGTGTCCAGAAGCAGCTCACGCAAAAAATGTATTACTCCTATTACCTTTGATATCGCAACGAGTTCAGCCCCATTCATCGTGCTCGAAGGCTGTTCCAGCAGTTTTTCTGTGTGGGAAGCTGGGCAAACGTCGAACAATGTAGACTGGACTGGGTCAGAAGAAGCCAGAGCACTCTTCGCTCAGAGTACTACAAGGATCTTAGGGACTTTGTTGCTGATGGATCAAATGGTGTTGCGGGACAGCGTGTTCTTCTCCCAGCTACCTTCACCTCCTCTCCACGCTTCATGACAGCTGCCTACCTAGACGCGATGAGCATCACGAGTCGCTACGGCAAGCCAGACCTCTTTCTGACCATGACGTCAAATCCAAGATGGCCGGAAATCCAGCAGAATCTGCTTCCTGGGCAGTCAGCATCGGATCGACCGGATTTGGTGGCCAGGGTCTTCCGAATGAAGCTGGCCGAGCTGAAGAAGGACATCGTCGAGAGGAACATCTTCGGCCGGGTCACTGCCTACATCTACACTGTCGAATGGCAGAAGCGAGGCCTACCACACGCGCACTGGCTCATCACTCTCCACTCGGACGACAAACCAAGGACAGCCGATGACGTGGATCGCTTCATTTCTGCCGAGATTCCTGATGCCGGTCCCCTCCTCAACCGCGTCTCCTCTCACATGATCCACAGGGATTGTGGTCCAGGATCTCCCTGTTGGAAGGATGATGTCTGCAGTAAGCGGTTCCCCAAGGCGTTTCGAGAAAAGCCAATGCACGCTACTACGACAACAGGTACATTTTTCGAACCATCTTTCTAATTAAAATTCTGAAGATCGGTTGTCCCTTACAACGCCTACATCCTCCAGAAGTACGACTGCCACTGCAATCTGGAAATCTGCACGGTCCCCCCTGTTCCTCCACGCGGTCAAGTACTTATACAAGTACGTGTATAAAGGATCGGACAAGGCCGCTCTCCGACTGCGACAGGAGCGCCGCGACGCCAACAATGGTCTCATTGACGAGGTATCGGAGTTCCTGGATGCTCGCTATGTCTGTGCCCCAGAAGCTGTCCATCGTCTATTTGCCTTCGAGACGCACGGCAAATCCAACACCGTCATCGATCTGGCAGTTCACGAGGAGAACCTGCATACGGTCACATTTCAACCTGGCCAGGAGCAGCAGGCAGCCGACAGCAATCGCCAGACGACGCTTCTTGCCTTCTTTAAGTTGAACGAGGAAGCAAGTCGCCTAACTCCTGCTCAACGTGTTGCCCAGTTCGGACACGACCCTTTGACCAGCTATTACCATCAATTCCCGGAAATCTTCACGTTCAAGAGGGCTGACGGTGTCTGGAAGAAAAAGGAGCGCTACAACAACAACATCGGAAGAGTGCACACGGCTACGGTCAAGCAGAGGGAGCGCTACTGCATAAGGCTGCTCTTGCACAACACGAAGGGAGCCACTTCGTTCCAAGCTCTGTTCCGAGTTGATGGCCGACAGTTCAACACTGCCGAAGACGCTGCCAAGGAGATGGGACTGATCCAGCACGACAATCATTTTAACCAGGCCATGGAGGATGCTAACCTGTTTCGGATGCCTCATGCCTTGAGAGGTGTCTTTGCCAGTCTCCTAGCCTTCGATGAGCCGGCCAAAGTGGAGGATCTCTGGAACAGATGGAAGCAGCCGATGTCCGAGGACTATGTTCTTCGTGGAAGGACAGTTCAAGATGCTGAAGCTCTGGCCTATTATCACATTCTCGAGATGTTCCCGCTGTTTGGCCAGCTTCTGACTGCTCCCTTCCCGCGTCCGGCTCCGATGAACGATGCCAATGTCGATCACGAAGCAGTCGGTAATCAGATGTACGACTTGCTGAATTCGAGGCAGAAGGAAGCCGTGGACTCGATTCTTTTGGGACGCGAGCAGTTGGTCTTTTTAGACGGGCCAGGAGGCACTGGCAAGACCTTTTGTTACGAGACCCTGTACCATCTGCTTTCTCATCGAGGAAAAAAGGTCATCTGCAGCTCCTGGAGCGGAATTGCGGCCAACCACCTTCCCGATGGCCGAACCGCTTGCTCTCTCTTCAAACTCAATGTGTCCCAAAACTGCGAAAGCAGCAGTATGAAGCCGAACACGGAAGATGGACGAGCTATGAGGGATGTGGATGTATTTATTCTCGACGAGTGCAGCATGTTGTCACTCTCAGTAAAGTTAACAATTTGCTTCGAGAACTTTTCTATTTTTAGGTTATCAACACCATCGACCAGGTCTTACGTGATTGCTCCAATGTCATGAATGTCCCCTTCGGAGGAAAGACGATCCTTCTTGGAGGAGATTTTCGTCAGGTTTTGCCTATACCCAGCAAGAATCACACTGCCGACGCCTATGCCTGTTCTTTGAAACTGTCTCCCTACTTCCAAGAAACGAATCGTTCACATTTCCGCCGTTACCACCTCTCCGACAACATGCGAGCCCAAGGAGAGTCTGCCGAGTTCAAGGAGTTTCTTCTCATGGTTGGGGAGGACAGAGTACCAAAGGACGAAGAGGGAAAAATGGAAGTTCCTGTCCATCTGCGAAGCTCCGGCGATTTGATTCAAGAAGTGTTCCAAGGGAATTTCGACAATCCGGACCACCTTAACTCCAGGGCTATTCTCTGTCCGACCAATGCTCACGTGGACAGGATGAACAAAAAAATATTGGATTCCATGGCCGGTTAGTCAAACACTTTTCATATAAACAACTTTGTTAGGACAATCACGCGTCTTTCTCAGTGTCGATTCAATCGTACAGGAGACACAAGACCGGCTACAGTTCACCGACGAGTTCCTGAATTCACTAAACCCGTCTGGACTGCCCCCGCACCACCTGGAATTGAAGATTGGAGCCATCGTCATGCTCATTCGGAATCTCAACGTCCGAGATGGGATGTGTAATGGCACTCGACTCCAAATCGTCAAGTTCGAAAGAAGGACTGCCATCCTCTGCCGCTTCATCAACGGAGCCCGAAAGGGAAAAATGGTAATCGTGCCAAGGATCGATTTGAACTCTGACAAGAGCCGAGGTAAGCAATTCAGCGTTACAAATATCAAGAATACTCCTTAGGTATGAGCTTCATTCTCAAGAGGCGACAGTTCCCGTTTAAACTCGCATTCGCGATGACTATCAACAAGAGCCAGGGACAGTCCTTGGAACGAGTTGGCGTCCATCTGCCTATCGAGTGCTTTTCCCATGGACAGTTGTATGTCGCCTTCTCCCGTGCCAAGTCTGCTGATGGGTTGAAGATTCTGATTCCCGAAGGAAGAACGCGTACTACTAACGTGGTAGATCGACGCGTCCTCTAGATGATCACCATGGCTGCACTTTTCCTTCAACCTGTTCCACTTCTCTTCATATTCTTCCTACACCGTACTCCCGACGAGTCCACTCCTTCACATTCTCCTGATGTTTGCCTCTTCCTGGCTCAATCTCTAGACGAGTCTACTTTCCAGGCCACAAGGATCTGTAGCTGTCTCCTTTCTTCAAATGATCACTGCAGGCTTGTTCAAAAAGCTGTTCAAAAAGCCAAGATAGAAAACGCCGAACGTAACGAAGTAAAAAACAACAAGTTATACAAGAAGTAGTGCCGTCGCCAGACGGCGAAGCCGGCTGGTAAGAAAACTAAAAACCTAACCGTTCTACAATTGTTTGCAACAGGAAAAATCAGAACAAATGTTTTATCTATCAATGTGTAAATAAGAAATTCCTACCCAGAACTTATGAAAATCCAACTCACTTTCTAATTTCGCTCTTCCACAAAATCAGCATGATTGTCAGCAGAAAAAACTCCACATTAAAGGATTGCTGTCCAATTATGATGATCACATGGTAGACCCAGCTCCATTGACTGCAGACAACGTATGATAGAGCTCTACCAGTCAAAACTACTATACTATTGACACAAATCAGCGAAATAAGAAGCCGGTAGCGATTCTTCAGAAGTTTTCTTTGGTGCAATCTCCCCACCATTGCTAGGTTCAAAGGAATTCCCAGGATAAAAGACACGAGGAAAGAAACTTTGTACAGTAATGTGAGTTGTTGGAAGTAGGGAGTGCATGTCGCGCTAGTGTCGTTGATCATTTCTTGGAAAATGAAGTGATTTGTGCTCGAGAACTTGAGAATATAACCTTCCCTTTGCCGTTAAGAAAACGTTTTCGAGATTTTCACATCCACGGGAATGTTATAGCGCTTGCGAAACTACAAAGAACAGCTTATCAGAAAGAAGACGTTTTTGAAATTAAAAAAGTGGCGAACCGCTCATAAAGTGCATAAGAAATGGCCTTTGACTTTTAAAACTGTATTCGTTTAAAAAATCACCAAGAAAAAAGTAAAACGGGTTTTCTGCAGCCTACAAGTTATTTGTTGAGCACGCCGAATTGGTACGGGGCAGACATGTCTTGTTGGGACTTACTGGCACAAGAGAATTTGTGGAAACGACCAGTCGTTTTATTTATTTCATGATACCTACAATACGTGATGTTTTAAGTGAGTCTGTCTTCTTCTTCACCAGTAACTTTTTAATTATGAACCTTCTGTGTAGTAGACAATTCCTACAAGATTATCCACCTTTGATCTTTATTAGATAACTACGAGCTCACTTGCTATCGCTCGAAGTCTCCTCTTTCCCTTTGAGCCAACTTTTTATCCGTTGAAACCCATACTTCCTATCCTTTTGAGTCCACTTTCTACCTTGACTCATTTTTCGGATTGAGGACACGGTTTTCGGGTTTAGTGATATTTTGCGAAGTTATAGACCAGAGAAAGGGCTACATTTCTACATAACATGACAAAGCTGCCAAAGGAAAAGACGATGAATCTGGTACAGGTGGTGATCGGAAGGATCACAGAACTCCGAAACGTTGCACAGTAAGTTATTTCACTGAAGAAAATAAAAAAACTTCCAGAATGAAGTCTTCGTGCCTGAAAAGCCAGAATGTTACATGAAGAAGAGACTGACCCTGCTGGTCCATGGCTGTGCAAAATGCGAACTCTTCGACTACACCAATCAGTTCTTTGTCAACGTAAAACCGCAATGACTCGAAATACTTCGTCACATACTTCACTTCCGCCTTCCATGTCACTTGTATCGTCACAATTGTCATAAAATTAAATAAATGTGAATAAAAGCGTGATGGTGTCTGTGGTTGACCGTTTCTTTGTTTGTCCGAGACGTTGAATACAAAACGAAACCTCGCCTCTTTACTAGAAAAGAAAGAAACAGATGAAAAGACTTACCGGTTTCGCGATAACTCAAATATGAGTCCGATGGAACTAGTGGGGGCAGTAGGGTTTATAAACTGGGTATAACAGCTCTAGAACTTATACAAAAATGATTCCGAAACATAGGCTACAAAAAATTGAAACAGGTGCACTTTGTCTAACTTGTGGCATTTATTAGTATCGAATCGATATTGTTTGCACTGCAGTCGGCCCCAGAGAACGGTTGCTTTTTCTCAAAACCTTCAAAGCCATCCACATCAGCGCTCCTTGTGCGATAGGGAAGATACAGTTGGTGATTATTGAAAACTGAAACTTAATAGGAATGGACATGCAACAGAATTACCATTTGGGTATAGCCAATAATAGTTTTAGCATATTCTACTGTTTTTGTTGAATAAGATCCCGGTGACAGAGTTATGTTTCTAACTCTTAGAGATCCTCCGAGCTGTGAGTAGAAGACCTCCGAGTAGTATCTCAAAGCCAAAGTTGTCTCAAGGATTACCACCTTAAAACTTAGTTTAAAAACATGAAATAGGAGGTACCTGAATAAATAGAGAAACTGATTCACGTTTCTGGGCATATTTTGTCTCATGGCTCATCTGAGAGGTGTTCAATGTTTGGACAGCTGCAAAAGCGTACAGACAGCAGCAACAGGAAATGACGAGATAGATAGTGTTCGTGTAGATTCTCCAGTCCAAGTTCTTAACGGCGATTTGTCAAAAACCTAGTGTTCTATAAGGAACATGCACAATTCCTAGGAATGTCATAACTTCGTAGCAAGCTACTACTAATGCGCCGATTTAAGGAATGTGGAAGCCTTCGCTGTTCAGAAGAACACAAACACTACCTATCTCGTCAAAAGCATGGATCGAACTTGTGGGACAGTAACATTGCGGGTGTATGGGTGTCCCCGCGCTCGACTTTTGTAGTTGGGTGCAGCGGCGAGCTTCCCTGAAAATCAATCTTTCACATTTTTCGATGCTTTACACATCGTTTCATGACTTCTAAGTGTTTTTAATCGACTCAGCGTCGACAACTATTTTATAAGCTTCTGCTTCGACGTTAAAAATAAGTAGAAAAATGCAGAAAATAATAAAAGGGGAGAAAAAACAGCGTTTCCTCAATTTTGGACGACGCGGAACCCAACTACAAAGGTCGTGACCGGGGACACCCCATACACCCGCAATGTTACTGTCCCTTTAACATTTTTCTTTGTGTGTACTTGTGGGCATATAGCTATCTTGGCGCGTTGAAGTAGTACGGGTGAGACGAGCCCGATGCTTCCCGCCAACATGTACGTCGTCTGCTTTTTGTTTTCATACAATAATGGCTAAAATTTTAATGCACATTTACCATATTGACCACATAAGTATTGATGGCCGTAAGGGAAAAGTCGAAAATTAATAGAAACACGACAGTCGTCCCAATGGCAACACAGAACAGATACCGATCATACACCAACTGACTTAAAGTACACTTTGCCACTATGTGTTACAAAAACCAACGGTCTAATTTGTTTCTTCCAGTAGAGAAGCATCACTGTCAACAGGAACATCTTCAAATGATACGTCAAATTTGCGGCGGTGTAAATATGGGTACTTATGCTCTGCCAACCCGTGCAGGATAAAAACATTAGTGTCCTACACAGCATGAGAAGAATACTATCCAAACAGACAAGCATAATGATTTGCCGGTAACGATTATTCGCCAGTTTCTTACGGAGAAGACAATTCAACATCAGAAGATTGATGGAAATGCTGACGAATAATGAAATCGGGACAATAAACTGGATGTATATTGGCTGCTGGAAATATGTTTGGATGTTACAGCTAATTCCTATATAGTTCTGGTCCGGAGCAATGATAGCAGCCATCACGGAACTTGAGATCTGTAAGATCTAACCGAGATGTTCTCGATGGGAACCGAGGCGTGTAATATGAGAAAGCACCACTATTCAAAATCATTCAGATTACTAGGAAAATAGCTGTGGATATTTAGTAAAAAAAGGATGAGGTGTTATTTTCGAACATCGCATAATCCTTTGGATAAAAACAATGCATCTTCTAGAGTTTTTAGAACTAGATTTCCAATTTGTATTAGCACAACTGTTGCAATCGGCCAAACTTCCCCTGGAAAACTACGAGTTATTAAAAACTTTGTCACTTACCATTTTTTACCATCTTCGCTAGCCTAAAGGTACACAAGTGTCTCAACGACAGTCTTTCATATTGTCTTGACATTAGTGTTAGTGTACCAGAGACTTCCCAAGAAAATTGCCACCTGTTTGGCCAACGTAGGGGAAGAAAGGAGACACTTCCGCGCTTATCAGCAAGTCTTTTCAGCGAGTAAACAAATACTGTGATTAAGTGGTTTTGCAAATCCCAGGGAGGTCTAGACTTCTACATATGCAATTTGTTGCACCTGATAGACATTCAGAGTCTACTCTGTACGCTCATGTCAGGCTGGCACTGAACACTTAACGAAAATGATCCACACAGTTTCTGCCGTCACAAAATTACGTACTCCTCATAGATGTAAAGAATGAAAACCTTCAGCCAACCACGATTCGAATATAGGACTGTTCGACACAGTTCTAAAAACTCAGAATATGATCAGCATTCCTAAATGCTAAGCTTTACTGACCGGGAGGTTGTACGGGAGCGACAGTGCAGTACTGTTGGTAACCGTTTCAACGTCCAATCCAGCAAGGGATGTTCTTCCCTCGGTGTGAATTCTTCCCACCTCTTATCAAACAACCCCTAATCCGAGATCATCGCTAATACCCATGCCGATTGTCTTTACAGCACTTCATCCGACCGGTCTTTTTGTGGTGCTATCGATTTCCGCTCATTCGCATAATATTTTGACCACAATAGGGCAAAGATGTGTGGAGGTGTTTCTCAGACACATTACATTGTTGTCACTGGAGTGAATCACGATTTCCATTCCAAAAAAAACGCTAGCGTTGAGAGATTCATGCTACTTTTCCATGATGTTCTATTATTCTAAGACTGAACAAAATGCTACGAATATAAACTTTACAAATTGGACAATAAGATCGCTCTGTACCGGCTAATGAGGCATCTTGTATTCTTTCCATGTGTTGAAACAACTACTTTTGAAGTAAAATCTGCAAAATCTACAAATGTGCCACGTTTTTAACCACAGTCACCGATAAGGATCCTCCTTTTCCGACGTTGCATAAATGACCCCGACTTTCGATAAAAGATCAACATTTTGTGATAGCACTGCCCTTAAAAGCTACGGATGAAATGTCATTCGAACTTCTCTTTTAAGACTGCATATTCTCATTTTTGGTTCTCTCTAATCTTATCATATTTTAAACAGATAATGGACAACACGTCCGAGAAGGAAGCCAGTTACTGCTCACAATCAGATGCTGTCTCCCTGGAAGGCGACCGATGGAGGACCAGTTCAACTGTCGAGATTGCTCCAAAGGACCGTTTATACTTGGTCTATGGGATTTTTCTTCTACATGGAGTCGGAATGCTCATGAGGTAAGTTTTACATGTTTAAAAGAAACAAATGAGGTGATTTGCAGTTGGAATATGTTTATCACCATCGCCCCTCAGGTATCCAGCTAATGGGACTGCAATTGTTTCCTTTCAGTATTATCGTGACTACTGGTTCAGTCCGAATGGAACAGCCACGAAATATGCCAACAGTTTTATGAGTATCATCGGAGTCACCTCACAGATTCCAAATGTTGGAATTATGATTTTCAATGCAGCTGTTATTGTGGCGTAAGTACATTCCGAATAACGTTACCACTTTTCAGTGGTTTTCTCATGCTTCGCATCATTATTCCTCTCTTCATCAACTGTCTTCTGGTGGCGCTCATAATCTTCTTTGTCATTTTTGTCCAACCAGATCCAGACCTATCCAGTAATTTGATATTTTTACTTCAACACAGCTCTCAGATCTCAATTGGTTCTACATCGTGACACTGGTCATTATCATGCTCATGAACTTGATGAATGGAATCTACCAGTCTTCGGTTTATGCAATAGCTGCGGACATGCCTGACACCTATATTAACTCGTTGGTAATCGGGAATAATCTCTGCGGAGTCTTCACCAGTCTCATAAGCATAATGACCACTTTGAGTAGGTTAACAGATAACATATATATGGGAAATTTCAGTATCTCCGGATGACATCGAACTCAACGCTCTACTTTATTTCAGCATCTCTCTCGCTATTTTGGTTATTTGTCTTCTCAGCCTGGCTTTGCTTGTCCGTCAGGTGGCTTAAGTTTCACTTTTTTTTAATTCGAGTCTTCAGCCGTTCTACAAGTATTACATCAAGGCAGGTCAGAAGGCGAGGGAAGTAGGAAATGCAGAAAAACTCAGTCTTGCTCAGTATTGGGACTGTTTCAAATATGTATTTAGTTCAAACTATTGCTTAGAAAAGCTTTTACAGTGCTGGGTTCAACTCTTCAACAACTTCTTTGTGTATTTCGTCTCACTGGTCATATTCCCGGCCATGATGACTGACACTCCCTACACCGCCGCCCATCCATGTCCGGAGGATGTCAATGTGACACAGATTACTGGCGGCTGTGCAGACTGGTACGAAACCAACTTGTACGTCCCGATCAACACGTTCCTCAACTTTAACGTGTTCGCTTTTTTTGGATCTTGGATGGCCAACTACATTCAATTTGTGAGTTTGAGACGAAAATTTTAACGTATGAACAATTTCAGCCAAAGCCAAAGTGGCTGGTTGTTCCTGTCCTCGTGCGAGTCCTGTTCATCCCCTTCTTTATGTACTGTAACTATATGCCGGGAAATACGAGAAAGTATCTTTCAGAGGTGTGTTCAAAAGATAGTTTCATGATATTTGAGCCTTCCAGGTAATCTTCAAAAACGACTGGTTCCCTACAATCGGATGTACTTTATTAGCTTGGTCTAATGGGTACTTCGGCAGTCTTGCTCTCATCTATACTCCAAGGTAACAAGAATAAAAAAAAATTAAATTGAATTTTGCAGTGGAGTCCCTGCCAGTTACCAGAGTATCAGTGGGATGTATGCGTCCATCTTTCTCATGTTAGGCATCCTTGCCGGCGTTTCGTTTACACCCGTGATCTCTGCTTTTGTCAAAGCAACCTAATAAACTTCAACTTTTGGGAAGCTATTTATGCGGTAGTAACTAGAAGCGAGAGCAACACGCTCAAAGGGGCAGTCCTGTTGTCAAACCTTTTTTTTCAAATGGGTCTCGCCACGAACTTCCTTAAAAAAAAGTTTTTTTTGCGTTTTATTAGTACTATACACTCCTTTTTCCAACTTCTAAGTGTGTTTAATCGATCCAGAATCCAAATTTACATCAGACAGTTGGAAAATTTCACAAAAGCATGATAACAGGGTCTGCTACGTCACGATCCTGAAGTAATCTTCTAAAAAACTTGGTTTGAAAAGTTGACCTTGGGTGAAATCCTTCCAATCGCTCCAGCTTGTACTGTTGAGACTGAAATAGTGACAAGTAGAATAACCAGCAAAATGACTGAAATCTGTCGCATTGTGCGAAAGCGCGGGTACTAAATGTTTCCACCCACCTAGGTTGTAAAACCTGCCCCGTGATAGCCTCTGTGCTCGGAACGTCCAGGGCTGTTTGTTCGCCCAATTAGTGGTGCTGAGTGGGATGTGAGAATTCGGAAAAATATCACACCATCTGGTTGAATTTCCTGAAAGGTACAATTCTTGATCGAAACTATCTTTACTATCTGCTGTGTTATCGTCCCCGTACGAGCCCGAGTTCTTGTTTCACAGTCAGAAAAAGGGTACTATTAAGGACATTGAGAAAACGATCGCAAGATCAATCTCGGGTGATGGCATAAAAAAATTATGTGGTTTGTTTTGGCACCTTGCATGTTTCTATACTTGGAAACCAATCTTTCTGAGATGTATAAACTTTTCCACTAAAATTTGCGCCTTCGATTTGATACTCACTTGATATCATATGTCTTTTTGCGCAAAAGGGACCCCAACCTTGTCTAGGCACAATTAATTTTTATCAACGTTTCAATCAAGTTGATCACGTGCTCGTAATGTATAATAATTACGCGTTAATATATTTGCCGGATAAGGTGAAAACAAGTGTCGACAATCGGTTCACTCATATCCGTTTTCTTCATTTACCTAAATGCATCTAAAAGTCATCTAGGTGGACAAACCTCAACGCAGAGTGTATATATATCCAAATAATCGAGCAGAAGACCTTCACAGGAGTCAATACATAGAATAATGTCTACTGCTGTTACATGGGATTACAATCAGCTTCTAAGTAAGTTCACACAAAGGCAGAAATTTTAAACCAACAATATTTAAGATCGATGCAGTCTCCTTTTCGTACGGTACGAGCTCTGGTACCAAGTATCTATCATCGCCTCTCTGGTTTGCTGTCTTCCACCAAATATTTTCATAATCTACCGCCTACTTCAACACAATTTGAGCAACAAAAAGTACTCCGCTCTCATTGTAGGAATCTGTATGCAAACCCTCCTGGTTACACTTCTGCGCGCCATGCTTCATTTTTCCTGTGAGCAATGGGTCACGTTCACTTGGCTTGTTCAGGATTTGGTGGATCTGGTTTTTGACCTAGAGTTGTTTTTTCTAACACTCATGATGATCTATTGGAAATGCCAGATCAATCCGTAATGTTTTAATTTATGTCTCAATTATTTTGCCGTTTAGTAATCCCTTTCTGGACAAGTGCATGCTACTACTAACGACAATTTCTGGAATTTTGTTTCTGATTGTACCAGGAGTTGTAGATGATTTCCAATCCTATCTAGGCAGGAGAACAGATCACGAAGCAAGGCTTTGCTTCTCTAGTCTGGATATATTCATTCACAAAATTAGCATTTCTGAAGCACTTTGACTAAAAGCCTTTGTTTTGGTTTTTTAATTGGGAGGCGATGTACAGCTGACAGGCACTGCTCGCATTAAATAAAATGCATTCTTCGACATGAATGCATCGCCTGCTAGCAAACTAAAAATGACTTCTAAGGCAAATGAGACCGTCCAACGTTTTACTCTTCTAAAAAAAAAATTCCAGGACTACGAGTACGAGATCATTACAATGCCATTGGTAGTTGGCACTGTTTACCTCATCATCACGATATCTTGTTGCCTCTACTCCTTTCTTTCCCTTTTCTTCATGGATACGTCGAAGCTAAGATCCGATACTCGAAATGCACAAAGACGAATTACAGTATCACTTTTCTTGCAGGTAAACACTTTTCCAAGCCTTTTTTCTAGATGATAGGTGCTGCTTGTTCTCTTCACACTGAGTGTGCAGTTTTATCCTCGAGTCATTGAAGAGCTGTTTCGTGGTAAAGTCTTTAAATTGCGTGATGCAGCTTATGCTCTTGAATATAAAGGAAAAAATGAGAAGGCAAAAAAACTATTACTAGAATATATGACTGAGTTGAATAAATTGGATTACATTGAATTTGCCATCACTGAGGTAGCACAGACGAAATGAAACATTCTAATTATGATTTTTAGGCGATAATTATTACGAACTATTTGTTCCCGATTATGCAAGCTGCGTTGATGTTCTTGGCTATGAAAATGCTGTGGAGAAGCAATAAAGCGCCGAAACAGGCAAAAGCTACTACTACTGCTCGATCCATAACGACCATTAGCTAAAATAAACAGATATATGTGAAGAATACTGGCAAAATTGTTATCGTTCATAAGCCTTTTGTTTGTCTTCAGCTAGTTTGCATTCATCAACGCGTCTTCTTTCTGAGCCTTGGAAACAGGTCCCTTCTGCCGGCAGTTTGGTGCTCACACAAAACTTTGAGTACATACTGTTGGTAAGGCTTCACGAAAAGAAGGGGTAGTAAGGTGTTGACTACACTGTCCAGCCCAAATTTTTAGGCAGCCAGCACTTTATTAGTGCTCTCGCTTGAAGCGTCCCCTCGAGTCGCGGAGACGTCCGGCATTGTCGCGAAATTCGTAGCTCCTACGGGGCTGGGCGGCGATGGTCTTCATTCCGGAGCGACGACGACTGGTGGATCTGCTTCCACTGCGACTTCCACTGCGGCTTCCACTGCGACCACGGCTGCGGTTGGTACGGCTGCGGTTGGCACGACCGGTGGAGCGGGAACGGCGACGAGTGGCTGGCATCGTGACGAGTGTCCAATGATAATAGCTAGACAATAGAGAAAGTTGAGAGGAGATCTACTTGCCAGCACCGGTTTGTTGAAAACAATCGAGGCACATATTAGGCCTACTGGCACAATGAAAAGAATAATAGGTAGCGCTGTCTGAAATATTGGCTGATGAAATTTAAAAGATATACCTGGATCATTAAACTCAAGGTAGCTGGTCTGCAAACGCTGATGCTCCAGGAACTAGGTAACCTCGAAAATGTTCCTGTGAGTAGCACGATAAAGCACAATCAGTATTACTGACCGACAACAAACTGGAGAAACTAAACCTTTTTTTGATGTTTTTGACCAGTGCAGTTTACATAGAATTTTACCATGTAAACTGCAAACAAGAAAATAACATTTTTTTTTCTTGCAAATGTGAGCATTAAAGCAACCGGCGTGTTCATCGTCTTTAAGTATAGAAGAAACTCCTTAAAAGGTTTCAAATACCCCAAAGGGACTTATACACTTCATGAGACACTGGGGAAGTGAAATCCCGCGGACATGCTAACAACTGCAGTAACAAAGAGGTAACTATTTAATATTAGGTATCGCGTTATTACGCTTTAATGGAAGTTTACTCCTATTTCACTGAAATGCTTTAAATACCATGAAATTTGAATACAAAAAGTGGATAGTTTGGCTCAGGTTGAGTTCCCCCATAACAGCACAAGCATAGTTAAGTTGTCGGCAATTGTCATTTGAATGAAAATCCATTTCATACGATGCAGATTGTCTGTCTTCGTTGCAGACCATAAAGAGCCTCCACGAAAAACAGTGTAAAATCACTATGCTTACTTTCAGTAGTTACATCCAAACCGCTATTGCACGGCGCTGACAAAACCCTCTCTGTTATCAGGCACGTAGTCCCTAGCAGAGCGGTCACGTAGCCAAGAAAGCGCCCTAAAGCGATGCACAAAAAGCTATCGGCTTATCGCAAATGACCCTACTTTGTAGTCGTTACTTTTCGCATAAAAGGTTTTAAACTGTTGTGTATCCAAACCACAAATCGGTCGAAGGACCCATTTCTGCACAATGTCAAAAAATCTGAATTGGACGCTTTTTGAATGGGTGTAAAAGTCAAGAATCACATGAAACTGTGCTCTCGGGGAATCTGCTGATAATAATCCGCCTATAAAAATTCATTTATCACCAGTTATGGACCATTACAGCTTTGTCCAAACTGGCAACAAAAGATCATAATGGGCTTCTCTTCTTGTCGACTATTATGCTCCTTAATACTATCACTTTATGTAGTACAGGCTTACGGGTACACTAAATATGCAGCGCCTTTACAATTGGCAGCGGCAAGCTCTGTAAATTTGGTACCATTAAAGTTTGGACAGTCTTTCAGAATGGTGTCTATGAATTCGATCTCGTGGTGCAGAAGAAACTGTCGATGGCTTACTACGACGATGAGAAACATGAAGCAACGCCTGTTGACTACGATCCCAATACGGTGAGACTATTTATCATGAATTCAATCGACTGATTTTGTGTGAGCCACTCTTATCTCACGTCTCCAATTTGAAAACTTTGGGGTATAATGGGAACCAAATAGACTTGTTGCAATAAACCAAAATTTTGATGAATACTCACTTTTTTTATTTTGTTCTCATATAATGCATGTTTTAAAGACCCTAATAGACAGTTTTCATCCACGTTACGTTTTTTCGTGTGTTTCATAGATCACAATAGTGAAGTAACTCATCTTGTTCTTGAACCTTGGCGGTAATCGAATAGACCATGGCAGGTGTACCACCCACGATGTTTTTATACAAGAACATATGTCGACAAATTCAATTAGGCAATGTGGACGAGTGGACCAATAAATTTTTCTGACTTCAGTGAACAACTTAAAGACATGTATTTCTGAAACTAATATTTATTTTTCTATTTTAGGCATCTTGGATCTCGAGAAACGTCAAGCAGACTCATCCATGCTTTGCCACCAAAACTCTGAACCTCTCCAAAACCACAGACTCTACTGAAATGTTGGATGTCATATCTCTAGACGGCCAACATCGAAGAATCATAACAATTAACGGGAAGAGTCCAGCCGATCCCATCGTTGTTCCTCTTGGTGCTGAAATTCTTCTCAAAGTTACCAACAACATCTACCTCGATTCGATCACGATTCATGTTCACGGAATCGACAAGAAGGATCTTTGGTTCATGGACGGAGTCCCGTTTCTGCAACAGTGTCCGATCACGAGCATGACGTAGTGAGTTACTAGTTTACGTTCCGAGGATTTCCTACAAACTGGCACAACCTCGAGGGACAGAATACTTTTTTTTCGCATCTTGATGTCAAACACATTTCACCCAAAGATTTATTATACCAGAAAAAGTCATCCTCAATGACCATTATGGTCGTTGTGGTCGTCATGATCATTGTGATCGTTGTTATTATTGCACCACCATCCACTGCAGTTAACCACGCAATGGGGACGTCCTCTGCTGAAAAGGTTTCACGCTTTATCTGTAGGTTCGTGTGTGTTACCAAGAGATCCAGTTCCACCACTGGCAGTTCGGATAGAACACCTCGCAGTGATAGCCTCTTGGACACCTGAAGCGATGGCAGGGATTTCTACGGACTTGAAGATCTTTCGGTCTGAGGTCCGGTTCTTCATCTCCAGAGCCTTCTGGAGCTTCTTCGGTGGTCTGGGCATAGATCGATAGGGCTAAACGGTTAAACGGTATGGCATTAGGAAGCTGTTACCAAATAGAGCCAAGGTTAGTAGTAGAAGTTTTGTGGACATTGTTGTCGTTGGAAATACTGTAAATCGCGAAGAGCGACTTTTATAGTCACTTTGAGTTAAGCAAAAACAACAGATTTAACTCGCATTTTCATAAACGGGCATGTTGCAAATGTTTACACAGTGACCAGCATAATGGGACGACTTTTGCTCAAACAGTTTATTTTGGAGCTGTTATTTTCCCTGGGCCAGGAGAGACTTGGGTTTATGAGAAATTTAAGACTTTGGCTACTTTATGATCACTCTCTGAAGCCGAAGAACCTCGGATGGGCTCGAAATCAGGGTGCTCATATTCAAATCCCAGCGCGGTAACCGCTGAGCTGTGGCGGTCGCTTTCCACTCAGCAGCCCCGGTACCTACGGCCAGACTGACATGCGGACAACGTTTTGTTTACCGTAAGAGAGATTGAATAACTTAGATTTTATGCGAAGTTTGCAGCAAGCGATATTGGGGGCCTAACATTTACATTTTTCACATTTATTCTCTCTTGATCGTTTGCGAAGTCGAAGATCTGGTCTTGGTCAAACGCTGCCGATGATATTGCACCACCATCCCACGCAGTTTGGTACACAGTGAGGTCGTGGACGGCTGAAATTACTGTATTTCAAATGACAAAAGTACCCAAACCAGGGCCAGCTGATGCATCTGGGATAGAAGACCTCACAATGGTAACGTCTTGGGCACCAATAGCGCCAGCAAGGGTTTCTTCTCATTTGTAGATCGTTCGGTTCGACGCCGTCATCGTCTTCATCAGATCCAGATCCTTCATCTGGCTCCCCTCCCTCGGTAGTTTGGGCGTAGGCAGAAATAACTGAAATCAATAATTTTAAACTACGTAAGCAGATTCTCGCCTAGTAAAGCCAGTAGAAATAAGAGTTTCATGTTTATAGGTAGTTGTTGATTAGAGTATGTTCAAACACCACGGTTATATATCCAGTTTATTACCAAAATAACTGCTTTAACTCACATTTTTATGTCCAGGCTGCAAGTGTTTACTGATTTTGCCTATGGAAATAACTTTTGTTCCAACAGAGAGACTAAAACACAAAGATATGCATTGATGGTTCGGTGCGGCCAACTTTGCAGACTGTAGCGGCTACTGTGAAAAACTGTTACGGTCCTAACAAAACAGACTTGCTGTTTTCTCCCTTTCAATTCAATTGCCTTCCAGCTTCGAGTACCGCTTTATCGCCGACCGAAAAGGTACCCACTGGCTCCATGGACACATGCACACTGACCGTAGCGACGGCTTGGTTGGAGCCTTCATCGTCGTCGAGAAAAACTATACAGCTTCTTCAACTGGAAGAGACTACGCTGTTGTTCTACAAGACTGGGGAGTACAATTGGCCGAGACCTCTTGGGATCATTTCAAAGAAAAGACCATGAAATGGATGTACGGCTTCGATGATAACACACAGTGTTGGGCCCCGAAAAGAGTGTCTGATGGAGGTGGGATGGGAGGATCTGTCCCTCTTTCAGCCATTCTGTTCAATGACAAGGGTTGGTATCTACAAGATGACGTTTTGAAGATTCCTCATCAACTACCATTGGAACGGTTTTTGATCAAGAAGGGCGAGACAGTACGGCTGCGATTCATAAATGCCGGAGCATCACAGGAACTCATGCTCCATATTCAAGGCCACCAAATGACTATTGTGGCAGCGGATGGGGAAGATGTTGTGCCTAAACAGGTTCGTACTTTAGATTTTCAAAGGCAGCTGAGAGATTCAGGTGGACAGACTCATACTCTTCCCTGGAGAACGATATGACGTCCTGGTCACAGCACTGGCTAACCCAACTAAGAAAAGTTTTATGTAAGTAAGGTGTTTCCTATTTTCGTGTTTTCGTCACCTCCTAAACCTTGCCTTTTTCAGAGTTCAAGCAGAAACTATCTCCTTCTACAACTGGGATTGGTCTCCCGACTCCGTTGCATATGGGGCAGCTTACCTAGAGTATGAGGACTCTAATGCTCCAGAGGACACTTCAATGCGTAACTTTTGGTCTCTTCATTTTGTAGATATCAAAGTATAGCCAATTATCTTCCAACGGACTGCACAGCGACCAAAAAATGTACCGTTCTTAACTGTCCTTTCGAGTACTCTCCAGCCAACTTCAACTATGCTTGTCTTTCTTATGACAGTCTTGAAAATGCTCATCTTGAACTAATAGATCAGGAGATTTTGAAGGATTCTGGTTTTTCTTCGGGGTATGAGGTCAGTTTTCTTTGAAGGTCTCAAAAGTACAATGTCTAGGAACACTTCATCAACATGCATTACGATTCGAGGGTGGATGGCTACCGATATCAGTTCCCCAAAGGATTACCGTACAGCTACAGAGATAATCTCGGAGCTATAACTAATGTGAGTACATCTAACTGATCCATTGAGCCTAATTTACAGCCCTGTACAGATGTTGGTTGCAATAACGAAGACCACAAGTTCAGTCCGAACTGTTCTTGTTTTTACCATAAGGAGCATAAGTTGGGAAACATTGTACAGGTGACAATGTATAATATGGGCACGGGAGGTGGTGCAGGGACTGGCTATGCTCATCCTTTCCACGTTCATGGAACACACTTTTATGTCATGAAGGTGAGCGAGGGCTAGAAGCTTCAGAATAACAGAAATCAGGTTGGTTGGCCAAGTTACAACAGTACGTCGGATTTTGAAATAGAACCAAATCAGGACATGGCTTGTGACAATGACACGGTAAGAGAAGACACAAACCGAAGGTGAAAAAGGTTTTCAGTCTCTTTGCAACGCTATCGGCTGGCGCAACTCTTCCTGGTTGAACGGAGCTGTTCATGGAATGAATATCAAGAATCCGACAAGCAGGGATACAGTAGCCTTGCCAGTTGGAGGTTACATAGTCCTTAGGTAACTCATTTCCTCAAGTTTTCGTATCCCAGTTCAGGTTTCGAGCCAACAATCCTGGCTGGTGGCTTGCTCACTGTCATATAATGTTGCATATGATGGAAGGAATGGCGTATGCATTCAAAGTTGGAGACGAGGCTGATTTCATGCCTCCACCGAATGGTTTCCCTAGTAGTTGTGGACCATTTTTCATGCCAGCGCTGCCTACAAGACCAACCCCGCCACCACAGGATTCTTCTTCAGTACTTTCACTTTTGCACATGTCCATTTTCGTTAGTTTTTTCACCCTATGAACCAGTGTCTCTCCGTTGCCTCATATTAATCATTGACTTGTATAAAAAGATGTCCAGAGACTTTCTCTCCCAGTGCTTAAATGGCCCGTCTCCCCTAATGCATCAAATGCCCAGCTGGTGAAGGAAAGCGTTTACGCAATACGCTCTGCAAAAACAGTACCCGAGGCGACATTCTTCGTTGCGCCAAGTTCTTTGCGGCAAACCTTTGGGTGAAGGCGTCAACAGATGGCTACCATAAAACTTGCATAGGAAATGAGAGTGCGGGGGAGAAGAACAGTGACGGCTGGTCAGCAAGTCTTCTGCAACAATAACCGGACGGGGGGCTTTTTGAACTTTAGTGTTATGTGTAAGCATTGAAAGGGGAATTACCGAGAAAGATAAGGATCAAATGTAATGGCAGTACATTTGATGGGGGCTAGGGAAAGTGGAACCACATTAAAATAAATAAGAAACTTTCCAAGTTTACAGTCTTTGCAGTGGAAAACGTGCATGGAAAACCAAGGATGAAGGGGGTGGTTAAAGTCTTTAATGTTCCTAGTTATTCGCCAACTTTAAAAACAAAAATATTTTGCCGCCAGCAGGGGTCGAACCTGCGACCTTGGGCTTATTAGACCCACGCTCTAACCGACTGAGCTATGGCGGCTGTCGTAGACGCGTAAAATGTGAGTGGTTGGGACAGTTTTCGAGCAAACACGAATTCCCCTATAAGATGAGTGGAAAATTACAAGATGACCTGCAAATAGGTACTGAACTGTTTCTTGGAACAGAAAAGAACAATTTCTTTACTTTTGGTTCGTCTCTGGTCTATTAACAGATGTGCCGAACTGAAGACAACTACGAGGAACACGAAGAGTCTGTCTTGTTGCCAATGGCGCCTTTTCGGACGAGTTTGGAACTGAACCGCTGGAGAAACAACTATCAAAGCCAAGCTCGAAGTCAATCTAGAAAGCCTTGACCACTATGTCATATCCATTTCAAGACCGATCTCCCTCGTTTTATGGCCATAAGTTTTCGCCCTCGAAAGTTCAATTAGCCATTACAGGGATAAAGCTGGCGGCCGCCGATGACTGTTTATTGCCATCCATATCTCCGGGAAGCAACTCCAGCAATGGGGAAGACGGCCCGGGGAAGGGTGGCAAAAAGGCCGTATCGCAATGGCCGACTTGAACAATCAGTTGAATCGCCACTTTTTCCTCGCCTCGCTAGCCGGCGATTTTCAAGTTCGCCTTGACGATGTATAAAAGGCTCACGGGTTAGCGTAACCGCCCGCCAGTTGGCTGTTGTGTGCCATTTGCATCTCCCTTCCTTCGGTCCAATTCCTTAGAAGATGCGATTTCTGGTAAAAAAAAGACCATTAGTTTGTCGGCTAAGTGACTAAGTTTACAGATCGCAGTCTCATTAATAGCAAGTACACAGGCCTGCATTGGAGGTCTCGGTGGCGGAGGAGGATGCTGTAGTGGCGGAGCTCCGAGCTGTGGGAGCCCTTGCGGAACTGGCATTCCACCCCCACCACCGTAAGTAATGCTTCTTGTCCTTTCATTTCGAGCTTAAGACCTTGTGGAGCTGCTCCTAGACCTTTGATCGGTGGATGCGGTGGTGGCATTGGACCTGCTGCTCCAGTTGGACCGGCTCCTCTCTTCGGCGGTAACAGCTACGCTGCTCCTCCAGTGGCAGCACCCCAGATTGGTGCTCCTCTACCTCCTCCTTCGTTTGGTGAGTTAAACGTTGTAGTAGTTAGGTGGGAAAAATATTTCTTTGTCAGCTTCGGAAAGAACGGTAGGCAGTTCGTCCCATCCCGTTTTCACTCCTTAGTATGCCTACTTTGAAAATTTGAAATTTTATTGTCTGGTAGCCAATTTGCACTTCATTTTCAAATATTGAGACCAGTGTTTAGAAAACTAGACAAAAAGACAAAAAGCCAATTAAGCTCTTCTACGTTGAGTTGTGAAAGATCCGTGGGACCTGTCACTCGCATTAGCTCAAAGACGGAACATCGATTACGATCACTGGTAATAAATTGGTAATTGGTATCGACGACCGTCTCGTAACGAAATTTTCTTTCGCTCTCACTCTCATACTGTACAGCTGTCTCAATGAACTCTTTCAGCTCCTCCACCACCACCTCCTCCCCCTCCCCCGCCGCCGCCTCCTCCAGCTCCTATCCAGTCCTCGTGGCCCCAGATGGGAATTCAGCCAATTCCTCTCTTCGGACAGACTGTTGGTGGGCAGACTCAACCTCAGGGATACGCCGTTCCTTCTGGAGCCTTCCAACAGCCCGCTTCCCAAATCAGCGGTTTTGGAGGTGGACCTCAATCTTCTGGCTTCGGAACCCAGTCTGTCGGCGGATTCCAGCCCCAGCAGGCCCCTTCCCAACCTAGCGGCGGATATGCTCAATCCGGAGGATTCGGAGGCCAAGTTGCTCAGCCAACTCAAGGTTTTGGCGGCTCTGGAGGTTACGTTCAGCCTGGAGGTGCTGCCGCAGTTCAACAGCCCGTTGGACCAGGATCATCTAGCTTTACTGAGAGCCAACAGATTCCTGGTGCTGGCGGCTCTTACAACGAGGTTCCTTCTATCGGAGCCCAGTCTGTCTCTACCTCATCCAATAGCTACAAATCCGGACCTGGAGGCGTTGAATCTGTCTCTGGAGAACAGAACTACGATGACATTCAGACTGGACCTGCTAGCAACAACTACCAAACTAAGCCTCAGGCTCCTCGACCTCAACCAGCACCTGCCCAGACTCCTGTGGCTCCTTCCATCGATACTCCCTCTGTATCTGTTCCTGCCCAGACTGAGCAAGAATCAGCTGAAGAAATAGCTCCCAGTCAGCCGGCTCCGGCTCCTCAGCCAGAGGCACTCGTTCCCAACACTAACATCAGCACAGGCGGAGAAGAAGAAGGAGGAGACCAAGAATACACCGATGAGGAGGTTCCCGAGACTGCTCCCCAGAAGCCAGCCCCCGCACAGCCCATTCCTAGCCAGCCTGCACCAGTTCAGCCAGCTCCTCAGCCTGTCCCTGTGCCTGTAAGTTTAAAATTCGTTAGTAAAACTGGATTTAGAAACCTATTAGGATTGTTTTAAAACCGACAAAGGTAAAATGTCTCACTTTCACGCAACAGCACTTTCACTGTCTTTACGCGCTATGCCACACGCTCAGTGACACACGCTGATATGCATGCGATGTGAGTCTGGCCAAAACATTTTCCAAGAGTGATTGCGGGTTTGCAAAAGAACCAAGTAAAAATATCAGAAATTCATGTCATATATCACGAAACTTTACCTAGAAAGAGGAACAAAAGATAGCTATGACTCGGCTTGTCGCAACCGTAATATCTCGGCACTTGAAACTAATATATATTTTGCGACTTTTCGATCCACGATCTTCTTGCTTTAAAACTGCCTCAAATCTTCATTTCAGGCTGCTCCCAGGCCCGCTCCTTCTCAACCAATCCCAGTTGCCCCTGCTCCTGCTGCGCCTCGTCCGGCTCCTCTGCCTGTACCTAGTCAGCCCCAGCCTACCAGTCAGGCAGCGAGTCAAGAGCACGTTTCTACCCACGAGACTGCTACTGAAGACGGAGGAGAGGAAGGAGCCGAGTATAGCGATGAGGAAGGTCCTGCCGAGAACGCTGCTCCCGCTCAACCTGCCCCAAGCAAACCTGTCCCCAGCCAGCCTGCTCCTGTTCAGCCCGCACCTTCCCGTCCTCAGCCAGCTCAGGTGAAACCTGCCCCTGTCCAGACTCCATTTCCGGCACCTGCTCCTGCCCAGGTCAAAACACCTACTCACAGTGGCGGACTCGACTTCAACAAGGTCAGCGAGGAGAACAGCAAGACCCGCTCTACCATTCCTGGAGCCACGAGATTCACTACTGCTGCCCCCGCTGCCCCTACTCAACCGGCTCAGATTGATACAACTGGTGGAGAAGAAGACTATTCCGATGTGTCAGAGCCTGTCCCTGCACACGGAGGGTCTTCTGGAGAGCCTGAAGCCAGTCATGAGATTGTACCTCAGCAACCTCAGCCTGCTCCCCCAAGGCCTGCTCCTAGCCAACCTGCTCCAGTCAAGCCAGCTCCTGCTCCCGCTGCCAAGCCCAGAGTTGAAGTTGCTCCCTCAACCGGAGCTCGTCCTACATCTATCTCTTCTGCTTCCGGAACATCTTCTTCTGGAGCTGCTACCACCGTGACCCATGGATCTGGATCTTCTTCTGGATCTAAGCCAGCTGCTAGCTCTGGCCCAGCTCCCTCTGCTCCTCACCATAAAGAAATCGATCAGATCGACGCTGGATCGGACTACGATTCTCCGGCTCCTGCCAATGAGGTTGGTCCGAATCCAGTAGCCACTACTAGTGCACATGGCTGTGAGGTAAATGTGGCTATACGAAGTGGCGGTCTATATTTAACCTATCTTAAACAAATTTTCTGTTTCGTCTGCTAACTTGAACTTTTAGGAGCACAACGAGGTTCCAGTCGTTTCTCCTGCCGCTTCCTTTAACGGAGCTTCTGGAAAGACCACTGCCGCTCCTTCTGAAGAAATCGTCGAGCCCAATGGTTTTGATTACGGAGCCGGTAGCGACTACCACGAGCCTGAGCCAAAGATTGTGAACAGCGAAGATGAGGCCAAGGCCACCAGTGGTGACAACAGTTATCCAGAGAACAGAGTGGGTTGCTAGACTTTCTGGAAAACGCGAGTTTAAGCTGGCCGGCACAAAACAGCTGACCAAGAGTGCTCCTATTGCAACTCCTGACGCTTCCCTCTACCCAGTTGAGCACTCCTACAGACTCAGAAGAAGACTGAGGAGAGCATAAGCTGTGAGAACATGACATCAATCTACGCCAGAACGACAACATATCAACTGTGTCTGTATTATAGTTGGTCTCCTTTATTTATATAATAAATTAGTTCTAACTAGATCACGTCTCTGTTTCTCTGTCAACTCTCCTACCATCTCTCACAAATCCCCTGTCGCTTCGGACTCTCCTTTCCATTACAAGCTATATTTTTCTTTATCTGATTGCGCCATACGTCGGGTTTTTCCATCGCCCCTCATCTAGAAACAAAGAAGACGATCGCGTAATTGGCTGGCGTGAAAAAACCGGCCTATTGCCCTATGTGAAGGTATTCGCAGCAGCAAGCGATTTCGACGACTGATATTGGGCGACAGGTATGTGCCGGCGGCAATTGGAACGGCGCCGTAAGTCGGAAGGTGTCATGCTGCCAAAAGAAGAATAAGCAAGTTTTTGCCCCTAGGATTTGCTTTGGCCGCCTAAAGACGAGCGACGACGATAAAGCGCAACAAGACAATAGCAAATCAGCTCGTAAAATTCTTGGATACTGAGTCAGAAACATGATCCTCTTTGGTAACAACTTTTTCAGTTAGTCGTAGTCTAAAATGTAGTAAACTGTTTGTGACTTAGCTTTTATAAATCCTGTATTTACAACTCTGGTTTTTCTACCTAACAAAGAAGCTTGTCCCTGCCTAGTTTAAAACCCTATCCGTTTCAAAATAGCAGTAAATACTGTTCTCTAGTTTCTGTCAGCAAACAGTATCAATAATGTTGGGCAACGGGTCAGTGTACTGTATATACAAGGTTGAACTCGTTATATTGGAAAAGATCAATACTGAAATGTTACGGTAGCGACACATCCCTTGGAAGGTAAGTCTACATGGTTATGCCTCAACTATCCGCAAAGCCAAATGTTTTTGCACTGTGCATAAAAGTAGACTTGAAGCTATCTCTCTGCGCTTGTACTTTTTCTACGATCTTTTTTCACCAGGGCAAGCCTGAAGCTGCAAAAGATAGCACAATAAAATAAAATTAGACTATCTCGCGGCATGCCTCCAATTGCCAGCAATGAAATTGGTCTGGTCAGCGCTTGAAGGTCATGATTTCCTTTTGGCCAGACGGGAGTTGTGAAACAAAATAGCAAACAAGCAAACTTCTAGAAATTGCTTTGCTTTTGTTTTTTACAGGCCTCTGCTGAAAAGATACCGTGTCGCATAAAATATAATATAGAAAGGTACCGTGTCGGATGTAAGTTAAAAGCTAACAGGTTTAATGTACTGCGAAAACGTTTCGTCTTCTTTAAAGATTTTTTCGTTTTTCGATCAAGATCAACCACCTTGTGTATGGCAGGTGTTCCCGTCTGCTCTTCGCACTTATCAGATGCCGCGCAGGATTTTCTGTGTAGGGTCGGATCTTGTTGAGCGCCGCCCATCTCTAGGTACTTAAGCCGAACCAGAAACTCACAACGGTCACTTGTGGACAGCACAATGGCAGCGGTAAGTCTACGACTCTGATTCATTAGTATAATAAGTTTGCTGTATCTGTTTTGTGTTTGCTGAGTTCGTAACATGTTCAAACTTTGTCTTAGCTTATTTTGTTTTGTTTGATGCCTGTTTTGAATCATCAAAGCTTTTATGTTGAAACATTTGTCTTTTTGGCTTCGCATCTATTTTTTTTACCAAATAATTTATCTTAGCTTTTGCTACGCTTGAATTGTGATTTACAAAAAAGAAACTGTAAGAAATATTGGAGTGTGGAAACATTGTCAAGGCTTAAAAGACTTTTATGAACACATTTAACGCAAACGCGGCTCCAGTTCCATAGCGTCTTAAGTGCTCTGATAGTACGGGTACAATTTGATCAGCTGATTTAGTGAAAAGCCTTCATGTTTTTGCTGCCGGGCTATCATCAATTACCACTGTGTTGCTTCTGAATTTGATAGTTACGGTGGACCGACACAACATGGCTACTTTATTTGTCTGGCTAACAGATGTTTTTTCAAACTTGTATACAGTGGAAATACAATAGCAAGTTATACATAATAGTCATTTTTCAGTTCTTCTTGCTGACGCTGCTCGCAGCCCCAGCCCTGGGATGCATTGGAGGTCTTGGTGGAGGTGGCGGCGGTTGTTGCTCTTCCCCTCAGCCTAGCTGTGGTGGTGCTCCTCCTTGCGGCGGAAGGTGAGTACAAATCCTTTTCCGTTTTATCCTAGTGCATTGAAAAAAATCCCGCTAACGTTTTCTGTTCTTCCAGCGCTAAGTGGCTCGCCTCACAGTCAGTGAGAAGACTCGTTGCAATATCTACTTTCGCTTGTAAAGTGGGCCCCCGTTCGCCTCGACACTCAGACCCCGTTTCTTCCCAACAAATCGAGTAGGGCGATGACGCCAATTATTGCCACTGACAGAAAAAGGTGTGTCTCGCGTCTTTATGCAATATTCCAAAAGTTAAAAGCATTGGAAATAGGGGATCCATACGTTTTTTTGAAGCCTGTAAATTTGCAATTCGGTATTTCCAGCTACGCTGCCCCAGCTGCTGCCTATCCTCGTCCTCCAATTGGCGGAGGTTATGCTGTTGCTCCTCCTCCTCCTCCTCCCAGCTACGCTCAAGCTCCCAGCTTCCCTCCCCCACCTCCTCCTCCGGCACCTGTTGCTCCTTGGGGAGGTAACAGCTACGCTCAGGCTGGCCCCGTCGGAGGACAGCCCTCTTACGGAGGACAAGGGCCTGCTTCTGGACCGTATGGTGGACAGCCTCAGGGAGGATATGCTCAGGCCGGAGCTCCTCAACCTCTTCCTCAGCCCCTTCCCTTGACCTTCGGTGGACAGCAGGGAGGACAACAGTACCAGGGAGCTGGAGGTGCTTTCGCCGATGTCCAGCAGCCACAACCCGTTCAGCAGGGAGGCTACCAATCAGGACCTGCTAGCTCTGTCGTTGTCCCCGGACCCGAGCAGGGAGTACAGCAGCCCGCCCAACAAGGAGGATATGCTCAGGGACCCGCCGGATTTGAGGGAGCCGCCCAGTCCGGTGGGGAACAAGGAAACGCCGGATTCGAGCAAACCCAGACTGCTCCCGCTGGAGGGCAGTACCAACAGGGGCCCGTCGGAGGACAGGAACAGGGAGCTGCTGGAGGACAGGAAGAGGCTCAGACTGGAGGACAGACCGCTGCAGGTGGACAGTACCAGACCGGAGGACACGAAGCCATTTCTCCCGTGGTTCCTGAGGCTCCTCAGGCCCCAGTTGGAGGCCAGTACCAGGCTCCTCAGCCTCAGGCTCCTGCCCAGACCCACGAGGAACCCGCTCCTGCCGCCACCCACGAGGAGAACACCCAGGAGGAGACCGCCGAGGAAGGAAACCAGGAAGCCGGAGAGGAATACGGAGATGAGGTATGTTTTGATTTTTTGCCACACTTTTGACATACACACATAACCTGGTCACAAAATGCAATCTGCACTTAAGGAGGAGAACAGTGTTGCTCCTGCACCCGCACCCAAGCCAGCACCAGCTGCTCCTCAACCGGCTCCGGTTGCTCCTGCTCCCAAGCCTGCACCAGCACCAGTCCCAGCACCTGTTCCTCAGCCTGAGGCTCCTGAAGAACCTGAGCAGCCCGAACAGCCTGAGGAACCAGAGCAGCCCGAGCCTGCTCCTCAGCCACATCCCGCTCCGGCACCTTCTTACACTCCCGCACCCACCACTCCTGAACGCACCACTGCCGGATACCAGGTACTGCAATGATTAGAAAGTTCGTGTTAACAGTAGCCTTCTTACAGGAACCCGAACCAGCTCCGGCCCCGGCCCCTGCTCCTTCTGCCCCTACTTCTTCTTATCAGGTGAGGGAAAATGTCGGAAGAAAATTGGAATGGCGCTAGTTCAGAAAGCTTTCTTTTGCAAACGGTGACGCGATTTGGACAGAAACCCTTATAAACTCGCAGTTTTTGTCATTTCAAAGAGTGTTTCAGCCTGCCCCTGTTGCTCCCGCACCCGCTCCAGCTCCAGTTGCTCCCGCTCCTTCTCAACCTGCTCCTACCTCCTCTTATCAGGTAAACAGACAGTTTCAAAAAAATCACAAGAATGGTTTAGGAGCCTGCTCCTGCTCCCGCCCCTGCCCCGGCTCCTGCTCAGCCCACCTACCATGAAGAGACTCCAGCCCCTGCCCCTGCTCCTGAGCAGAGCTACAATGAGCCCGCTCCTGTTGCCCCCGCTGCTCCCGTGACCCCTGCACCCAAAAAGGAGGTTCCCGCCGCCGTTGACAGCTCCGACCACGAGCAGAACTACGACGAGGCTGCTGAGGACCACCACGAGGAGATTCCCGAGAAGGCTTCCGGATACCTCAGACGTTAAGTCGACCGGACTTAGACCGTCAAACTGTGTCTGTACATACTGCGGTAGTTAACGTAATATTTATATCCTAGCTTTTGTTTAGTGTGGTGTACGTTTCTATTTCCGCATGTGAATCGAAATTAAACATTCCTTAAAGCAATCTTAATACCGGTCTAGAAAATATAATGAAGAGTTTTTTGGCCTACCGTTGACAGCTCCAGCCATCTTACTAGATTTAAGATTCAGGCATTCTTTCAATATCTGATTTTGGTGAGACATTGCTGCAAAAAAGAGATTGTGCTGCAAAAATACTGCAAAAACCATAATAGGGCTGTAGATCACTCCACACAATCTGTGTTTTCTGAAACAATGGATAATATCTATGTATGTAGTGTTGTTGTTATCTACGGCACTCAATCCATTTCCATTATTGCAACTTTATGTTCTTTTTGTTTTCGACTATTTCATCTGCTATAGCTGCAATAATATGCAGTATTCCTCGGATTAATGCAAACATTAACTCTCCTTAAAAAGAAGTCACAGGGGCGCAGTCAACGACCACGATGTTTTTCCTTCTGACTATTCTATCGATAGTCTCAGTGGCAGCCTGGGATGCCACTATTTACCAACACATAAAGCATGAAGGATCAAGTTATATCATAAAAAATCATGATGGATGTTTTACCTTACCTGTTATATGGTGGGATTTTGCCTCATCCATTAACACGCAGGGCACATGCGTTATCGTCTATACGGTAAGTATAGTCAACAATGCATTTAAAAAGTGTCAGAAAGTTTTCAGCTGGCTAATTGTCGAGGAAGAGCCCAGCTGATTGCGCCTGGTACAGGCTGCCACTCTGATTTCAGGGATTGTAGTCTGAACGACGATATTCGCTCCATTGGTAACTGTTAATACTGGGGTAGAGAATTTAATAAAGAGTTTATTGAGCGTGAGATTAAACTTTAGGACGACCAGCTACCACACTTTGCTAGAAACCACATTCATTCACAGCGCGAATATAAAGAAAGTAGCCTAACCACTGGTCCGGAGTTTCGTTATCGACGCCCCAGCCTCGAAAATTGAGAAGCAGATCACTGCACAGATAATCCGAGATAGGGCATGTTTAATAATGTAACTTCCAAACTTCAGCCCTCCAGTCCTGTTCTATTCACCAAAGTGTTTTGCAAAGTTGGAGCGTCGCGGCAGTACATATTTATTGAGAGCCACTCGTTCCGTTCTCCTTAGATCATCCTCCTATCTCATACGTGGCCTTCCAATGACGCGTCGCTGCTCCAGGGGTATTCATTCCGTTGTCATTGCAGTACCTGGTATCCGGCAGTGGTGCATTCAGGAGTGGTGGGTGCGGGAGTGTAAGAAGGTGCCGGAGCGGGATGTGGCTGAGGAGCAGGCTCGGGCTGCTCCTCCCTGCTCTGGTTCCTCAGGCTGTTCGGGCTGCTCAGGTTCTTCAGGAGCCTCAGGCTGAGCAACAGGTGCTGGGACTGGCTGCTGCAGTACCTGGCAGGCTTGGGAGCAGGAGCAACCGGAGCCGGTTGAGGAGCAGCTGGTGCTGGCTTGGGTGCAGGTGCAGGAGCAACACTGTTCTCCTCCTTAAGTGCAGATTGCATTTTGTGACCAGGTTATGTGTGTATGTCAAAAGTGTGGCAAAAAATCAAACTTTGCTCGTTGTCGGAGCTGTCAGCCGTTCATTAAACTAAATTCTACAATGTCTACGAGACCTTAAGCTATTTCTCAATGTTTATAATTATGATCACTTTTAGAAATTGTAATAACCGGCAAAACAATCGGCTTCTTCTTCCTGCACATGAGTGTATTCTTGATAAAATTGTAGTAAGGAGTTGTGAGAGTTGTCGTAAGCAGGCTGCTGATCAATGGATAACAATCGATCATAGTCAAAATAACGTCAAAGTTCAGCTTTGACGGACTGTTGCAAGTTGAGAAGTCCAGAAGAGCTGGAAGCGCCGCGAAGCAAAAAACCGTGCATGTCAAAAGCGGCAGAAAGCCCTAAAATGAGAAATTAACAGTTTTTTGTTTTTAATATACCTGACTCAAAATCATAACTGTAATCTTCTTCTGCTGTTTAAAATGAACGATGTTAGTCAACGATTTACGAAACAGAGCATTCAACTTCAGATGAGTGAGTGTCGACAAGACACAGACGGCCATACCTCCAAAAATCATTGCTCCAATCATAACGACAGCTGAAAAGTGTGAACATGTGAGAATTGTTCCCTACTTGTCACAATTGTAGACTGAGAGCATACGTCGACCACGAGAAGAGCGTCACTTTTGAAGTTCATTTCGGACATAAGATGGGTCAGATTGTGGTGCATGGCGTACAGCATTAGGCCCTGAAAGTCATTATTGGGCCCAACTAGAATTTAATATGTTCTCAATACTATTTGAGTTTATAGACTAGTAGTTACCCGCCCGCCTTACAAGTAGAATGTTGTGAAGTAGGGTATCTGATAGTATGGTATGGGTGAGAAGCTCCTGGTTGGGGTACACTTAATAGATAATACAGTGTCTTGGGACGTGAATGTGTCATACTACCGTTTTTACCCTCTCATTACTCTACGCTTCGTTCTCTATAACTGAACATGTTTAACTCCTTTTGGAATCACTAAGTTATTCAGTTCAAAATCAAATATTCGAACTTTAGATAACACAGACAGAGACCAACAAACAAGCAAAAGTGGAGACAAACAAACCTGGTCATCGAGCAAGAAGGCGTACTTTCCCATAAACAATCCTACAATTTGAACCAGTACAAATATGGCTAAATTTATTGGAATGAACCTGTAAAAGTTAGCTTTTGTTCTCATCTTCCTACCAATAGTATTTCAGGTGAATAGTTTTGAAGCTGATGTTGATGAGATATCGATAGAGAGAACATTGGAAGACACAAACAATAGTGTAGGCTGCTAGATTCATGAATGTTACCAGCTGAAAACATTTCAGATTGGCGAAAAAAGAGAAAGAGTATACTGCAATAATGCCACCAAGTCTTCCAAAGATTGAAAAGTAGCCATTCATTCTCCAAACAGGAAGAGGATAGAGATACTCAGAATTACAGCCAAAAACTCCGGCATTGGCAGCCAGCAACTCTGTTATCTGCAAATAGTTGTTGAAAAACATGGGAACTCTGTTTGTTTTAGCTATGACAAGAAAAAAGTCACCAATGTAATATAAAATGATCGAACCGTTTCAACTCCTCTTCTCTAAAACTTTGGAAACTTCTAACTGCTGCCACTCTTATGTTCTACAGTGGAATCGTACGGGAAAGAAACAGCCGCTATCCATTTTTCAAACATACTGTATTCACGAGAAGTATAGGCTTAATGTCCTGCATTTTGTTTGGAGTGTGTTTTGTAATTGCATACAGTAGGATAGAATTGAGTAGAGTTGAACAAACACTGGCAAAAAGTTGCACATAGGCGAAAGGTGAAATAAAAGTAGCTGAAAACATTGGAAACAGAGCTATGTGATCGTATTAGCGCTTTAATTATCTTCAGAAATAATACATGAGTTGGGCGGTAACATTGTGAGATCACTTCATATCCTGTCCACAGGTTCATGAGACGTATGATTACAATCTGTTAACTTGTATTTTAGCCACACTAGCAAGTTTTGCAAATCCGATGGGTGTCCTGCGGTCCTGTAGACATGAATTTTTAGCAGTCCCAAGAATTTTAAGAAATAAACTTGTAACGAATAGTCTTATTTCAGCGATAGTTAGTATCTCGAAGCTTCGGTATTCTGCAAGAAGATTCTCGGTCCCGTAGTCCTCGAGGTCACTGAGAACCAGTCCTTCAGAACCCGGCGATAATGAGGCACGTAAAAGAGGCATACGGTTCCGTTCAAAAAAGGAATTAACCCATAGATCACTGACGGAAGTACATCGCTGTAGGCAAAGTTGATCAATTTCAAGGCAATCAGGCAGTATAGTCCCGTAGTCAACACAATGGTGAAGTGAACGAGGGTGTGCCAAAAAAGCGCCTAAAGGTTTCTGACTAGTCTAAGTTCAAAAAGGCCAAACTTTGGTCAACATCTTGTGAAGTCTGACTGTCTTCGCAGTCAGAAATATGCTGTATTTCCGGATCCTGTACATTATGAGCCAGCCAAAAATAAAGTTGGCTGGGAAGAGAAGCAAGCCTACACCGAGGTAATCACCAATCACGATGATCTAAAAATAAGATGAACAGCTATGGAAATGACGTACCTTCAAAGAGTACTTATCATACTTGAAGAAGTGATAATTGTTCATAGTGGTCATGTTATGCTCAATTTCGTGAATGACAGTTGTGGAAAGCAGTGGCTGAAAAACACAAGGATTGACAGAAATAGCAATGAGTTCTCGGGTTATTGCTCGTTACTGCCCAGAAGCTTTGAGCTAATAACGACAAGAGTAGAGTGCGAATAGGTGTCCATCAGGAACAGTATGAGAGACGGGTGATCATTTAGCTAGATACCGAGATGGTACAGGCGAACTTCTGTATGGCAGACAAAACCGTACGCCACAGTATTCATACAGGCAGACTTTTTCATCACTGTCATTGAAGCTGCTGTAGGAAAATGGTTTCCTTGACGCAAACACAAGCGCAAGCTTCCAGCAACATGTCTGACTGCAACTCACCACACTAGCAATCGGCGGAACAACCGAAACAAATACCAGGAGAACAATGCTTCTAAGCCTCGGTGTACCATTGTTGACCACGTAAAATCTATAGGCAAATGAAAGTGGAATCAACGTTGTTATATTGATGAGACAGCCCGTTTGAAGAGCTGTCATGAATTCACACATAAATGGATAAATATAGTTACAGGGGCCTAGTGGCATGAAGTAATAGTCTTGTAAACCCAAAATGTACAGCCTGGAAGCTATTGGCTTCGTTTTAAATAACTGGCCAGACCTGTTCATTGTCATTAACGTGGACAAGCTGCATAAAAGTTCTGTTATAGCGAAAGTTAGCAGAAATATTGAGTATGAGCTCATTTCCATTGTGTTAAGTTTGAAATAAAGGAAGATTATGATTATGTTAGGAGCCATTCCAAGTAGTGAGACCATAGTAAATACAATTTTGATGTAGATGTGGACTAGAAGAGGATCCTCCACCGATGTTTCCATTGCCTATGAGATGATTAACCTGCTTTGATCGGGATGAACATGGCGACGACTTTAGAATTTCCTTGATGAGACGATCCGAGAATGAAAACAAACACACACCATCTTCTGACACATGTAGAAGACAAAACGTAGTTCAGTTCTTTGAAATGTTTCGAATACAAGAAGGCTGTTCTGACCATTTCTTAAAAGGACTCGAGGTGCATACATCGGCAAAATGCTTTTGTGAAAGGTGTGCGGACTACACGCACTTTTTTGAAAAGGAACGTATAATCCTAGCTGTATTGATGCCCATAATCGACCAGCGATGTAAGTCTCGTTCAAGACAGGAGAGTAGGACTGCACGCCCGCTTCATAACCGCGTTTAGGACTATGTATGATGATACGTCCCTTTTCAAGAAGGGACGTATAATCATACATCAGGTTTGAAAAACCCGCTTGCTTAACTTCGGGCAGTTCCACAGAAGTCTTGTGAAACAATTATACAGGAAGCAAATAAAATCTTCTTCCAAATAGCAATAAAGCGAAATGGTCACTTGGTCACTTTACTCCCGCGGGGGTAAAGTGACCAATTTCAGAAACGACTTCATTACTGCTTCTAGCTCCATGTCCCTGTCTTTCGGTTCTAGTCTCTCTGTCTCTAAAAATTTTATGAATGGAAAGTAATGTCCTACTCCCTAGTTTTGAACGGAACTGATCTCACCAATTCAATATGGGCATCAGTATACTTTTGTGCAATTAGATTGCCGATATTGCTCTGACAAACAAGGAGAGAGACAGGGACAGAGAGACTAGAACCGAAAGACAGGAACATGAAGCTAGAAGCAGTAATGGAGTCAACAGATACTAGCACGAAGCCAGAACTACGTCTACGAGAGTCAAAAAAATTGTTGGCTAATTATCTTACTACACAAAACTAGTAACTAAAAACAAAAGCCGTGTTCCAAGTTCGAATTGAACACCTTGTACCATTTTTTCTTCGAAAGAGAAGCTTGCTCTTATTTAGATGAAATCGGGCAAACCATTTTGGACGTGTTCGGTTTCGACAGGGTACTCTTATCAAGCTTATCACAGAGAAAAATTTACAATAAGACGTGATCAATCGAAACCATTTACTTAAAAATATGCTATTTAACATTATTTTGTGGTTTCAAATGTTTTTGCAATTGAAGATCAATTTTTCAACAGCTTCTTTTGGCTATGTGAAAATTGCTAACGGAACCCCCCACAAAACATATGAGTACTTCAGGCACTCCTCAAAAAAGAAGAGTCGGCCATCAACACATGCAAATGCATCTCCCTTGCATCTTCTGGCACACATAGGAGAAACTCGCACCAACGGTTAGATTCTGAGTCAAGAATACAGACACGGGGTGAAGGGAACGGACTCCAAATGACGACCTAAACCGAACCTGATTAGAAGGAACAAAATATTTTCTCCCTTCACCGTCTTTTCTATTGTATAGCTCAACACAGTACTTGTATACAGATGAAGAGATTGGTGAAGAGGTTTTCTAAATATAATTATCATAAAGTAATCCAAAATTAACTTACTTAGGAATTTCAGTTTTACACCAAAGGCTTAAGTATTTAGCAAGTTTTTCGATTTTCGCAAAACTTGGTCGTAGGGCAGGATTATCATTCCACCCTCTGAAAAATAAAATGTTTGATAATAGGCCTACTGACCTTTCAAGAAATTTTTTGATCATTTGTGGGAACCCTGGATCAATTACAGGTCGTTGACTGTTTTCCAATTGAGGTTTTCTGAATGCATTTCTTATCCTTTTCGAAACATTTCTCAACACTATCGTCTTCAGGCTTATGTGTCACAAAATGTGTAAGTACTGGATTGTCACTGTTGAATAGAAACGTACCGTCTATGAAGAATTTCCCAAATTGTGATAGAAAAGGCATAAATATCAACTTTATGGTCGTACAGTTTCTATCTCTGGTGCCATGTAGTTCTTTGTTCCGGGCCTAATTTTGGTTTCATTTTCAAAAATTGGACTCACGATGACAGACTCTTGTCTGCATAAACTCTACAATGACCGAAATCGGCCAATTTCACTGTGTCTCCTTCCACTAGAATGCTAAAACCTTTATCAATTCGTAACACAGAAAACCTACATGAAAAAAATTAAATTTGAGTTTTAGCTTACTTTTCAGGCTTGATATCCCGATAGATTATGTTGTTTCCATAAAGAAACACAAGGCCATTGTTTATTTGCTTGATCCATCTCGCAACATCCTTGCAATTGTACTCTCTAGGCGACGAAAGCATCATCTCTCCTTGTGCATACGTATTGTGAATGACTGATAGTTGTAAGGAAGGCAACACAAACATACTTTGGCTAAGACTACATTCCATCAGTTTTAAAAAGCATCCTCGAAATACAGCATTTCGATTTGAACGTATCAAACCATCAATCCTCACTATGTTTTGGTGGTTTTCAAGCTGAAGGTTAAAATGTTTTAGAAAGGCGTGGTTAAAAATGGTTTTTACCTTCAGCAATATAGATAGTTCCCTGTGAGTGAGAGACCTTGGTTTGTCCCATATTCTGAGAGCTTTTTTTCTTAAACATGCTTCATATAAAACACAATTAAGATAACCTACCCTAGTTTTTGATGAGTTGCACTGTAAGCCACACTTTCTCCTCCTGATCCGATTTCTTCTACTATTGTGAACTCTTCTTTTCGACACCGAAAAACACTCTCCATGCCTTTTTGCGAGACCTGTAAAAAACGGCGTGAAGAAGGCGATCGGTAGCAGTGATAAGAAGAAAAAACACTGGTGATTCAACTTTTCAAACCAAACGGCCACAAGTCACATTGATTTATTTTTCCAGAAAACAAGTATAGCTAAACGAACATAAAAGGAGAACACTTAATAATCTTCTACTTTTCGATAAAAGTGTATTGTGTTTGAACATCGCGGACGTATCCCAATGTCTCACAACAGAGTCGTTTGGCCATTTTTGTTCTATAATGTTCCCGAAGTGCTCCAGGGAAATGAGTTTCCCACGCGATCAGCGAGTGCCCTGACGAATTTCCTCTCATCCGCGTTCCAATCCTATATTCACTAAGTAGCACAAACTTTCCGTCTAATTTGCTTCAAATTTCATGGGCTAGTTCTTTTTTTTAAAAGGAGACGATGTATGATCGCACGGAGATCCATTCGTCAAAAAAACTTAAATTATTCTAGTCTAGATTACTTTCCCATGGAAAGTTTTGTTTGTGAACTTCTCACGATTGTTGTGGAAAAACTGCCGTCATTCAGATTTTAAGCTTTCCTTCGGGGCACCTACGATGGAAAAGAACGAGACCGATAGCTACACTGCTGTTCTTATCATAAGAATAGTCTATTCTACTGTTTCATTTCTCGGCTTCATTCCTAATGCAATCATTATTTATCTTTTCTTTAAAAACACTCCGAAAGAGCTCCATTCATACAGTGTATTTCTGCTGAACTTTGCGGTTACCGAACTTATATGCGTGTTTTCGGTTGTTATGACTATGAGCAGGTAACCAACATTTTCGTGTTTGTTCGGTTTGGTGGCATAAACAGTTTACTTGCCACAAAGATAACTTTTTTTTAGATTGTTCTTCAATCCGGACAACAATTTGAGCATTTGGCTGGTTCCATTAGGACCGTGTAGCTTTGTCTCACCTACAGTTTGTGAGATCAGCGCAGCCTGTCTTAATGCCTGCGTCATGAACATGTCTTTTCTGATACCTATCTCCTTCCTTTACCGATACTATGTGGTTTCACATGGAACGCCTCGAATGTCTACAATACTATTTTTCAATTTAGTGTCTTTATTAGGACCTCTAGCCTCAATTGTAGAGTTTCTTGAGTTATGTGTAAATTCATTTTTTCAGCCTATGCAAGCAAGTACCGTGCGACGAAAAGATGTAGCCAACTTTCCTGCAGACATTGCAGCTTATGATTATTTCCAGTTCGACTACAGGAATCCCATTGTAAGTAGTTTAAACTTCAGTACGCTCAAAACACATTGCACTGGGATGCAGTAAAAATCAACTTGTGCCATCCGGAAATTGAAATTGTTATCGAGTTCACCATAGTCGGCTATGCTATCCACTTGTCTACAAAATGAGTATAGGGTGGGCGCGCTGTACTTATGTAAAGGCGATATGGGTGCACCACAAGCGTATCGAGACATTGTCATCACTGAAAAGAGATAACTTACAACCATATGATTTCAGATGAATGTTATGCAATGGGTACATACTGCCGGATCTGCAGCTTTCCTCATCAGCATTGTGGTCGGCTTTCTAATCATGCGACGTCTCAAGCGTTACTCCAAGGTGCTTGCTGCAAAAACTATCAAGATGCACAAAATGCTCACAAAGGTTCTCTTCAGCCACAAACAGTGTTTGAAATCTATTTTTAGGCCCTGTATTGTCACACAGTTGTTCACTTCGTAGCTCTCTGCAGCTATTCCCTGTATTTCTTGGAATCCAGTCACATTGTGGATTTCCCCTACTGTGACGTCTTCGTCAATATGATCTATGCGATCATTCCACTATTGAATGGGACAGTCTGCTTGCTGTTCGTGCCTCATTACCGAAAAATCATGGGCAAATTCATAACTGGGAGATCTTCAACCACGACAGTATTGGTCACATCTCTTTCAGCTCGTGCATCCTCACAAAACTTGTGATGTACATTTCATAAGAATTATGTTACAAGTTCCCTGTCCAGTTACGGATCTCTGTTTGTGTAAAGATTCCGTACTTCCCCATAAGAATAAATTCTGGTCTCTGATCAGTTTTAACAGATGGATGAAGAAGACTTTATATTAAAGTTTTGTGTTGTTATTGTCTGTTATTTTCCTTCTGTTTTAATATTTCTAACGCTACAATATAAAATATTAGCGAGTTCTCTCACGGTCAATCACCAGCCCAATAGAGTTCCCTGATTAAATTACTCTTTTTTGAATGAGCCTGAACACTTTAACCGTTTTCGTGTGAAATAATTTAGAGTTCTGGGAAATATTCTATCCACAGTGGGCCCTACTTACGGCGAGATACCTATTGATTCGAATGATAAAATCCTGAAGCGACAGACCCTGGATTTCGTGAAGCATGTGAACTATATGTAATAAATTCTGGCACGTATAAAGGTTTATTCAAAGAACAGATAAGTGAATTATGAATTCCCACCAGCAACTCTACTTGTACAAGTCGTAGCTGTACTTCTCGTAGTAGAAGAAAATGTACTTAATGGTCGGCTCTCGGGCTGGATACAAGCTTTCGATCTCTTTGATCTCGACGATTTTCTTGGCTTCTTTAGACGTCATCGAAGGATTCCTTCATGCAAGCAGCGTACTTCAGATCACCGCAGATGGCTCCTTTCACATACAAAAAACCGTACTGGAACAGCCTTTTAGTAACTTACCGGTGTAATAGGATCGATGCATTAGCCCGCTCCAATGAAGATGAGGAAGAGAAGAACCTTCATGCTACTTGTCTATGATCTGTTTCCTCATCTTTATACCAGCCTCTTTTCATTTTACAGCAGTTTTTAACAGATATTCAAACATCTGAAACTGAACAGAGCAAAGAATTTTCTCGCAGGAGTTGCGAATAGATTGAAATGTTTCGACTTTAAACTTGCAAGGTTGCTGTTCAACTCAGAACCGACCGCTACAGATTCACACAGAGGTCCATTTTGTCTTACATTAGAATAATCATATATGCCACAATACGCGAAGTTAAGTTCTCGTAAAAGCTTGCAAAATATATAGTTTGACAAAGGTGGATGCTAAGCGATGAGCCCTTTCAGTGGTCGATCTTCAACTGTACTACAAACAGCGCTTAAGCTCCGCGGAATACATTGATCTCCACCTATTTTAGTCTGTTGACCAACTCTCAAACAGTATATAAAGGAAAAATGGAACAGACATTTCAACCAATCATGTTTACATCTCTACTCTGTCTTCTTCTCCTTGGTAAATATTCTTTGTCCACTTCTGATGGCACAACTTTTTCAGTCTCCAGCGCTTTAGCTGGTCCCGCTCTTAAACGAGCTGACATTGTAAGTTCATCTTCTGACCTGGGCGAAGGATCTTCCACTACGCCGTGTACCAAAACAAATAGTGAGGCTCCAGAAGTCACTGGAGAAACTTTTACACCAGGAGGTCCTGAAGAAAGAAATGTTTGGGACCAGACAATTTTGGCTAAACTGAAGTCGCTGGTTTGGGACCAGACTGTCATGTAATTGTTGTTAATAAACAGACCTATGCATAAAATTGAAAATACCAAAATATATAGGAAGTTTTTGGGTTCAGTACAAGGGCATGGGGTAAAAAACGGCGAATGGATACACAGGAATCTAACGTGGGCTGTTTTTTACGTTGTTTTAGGGCTGCTGAAATCCACAGCAACTAATACGAGAGAAGCACTGACCAATTAATACAAGCGGTGAACAATTGTTTCCTAGTTCTACCTACAAATACAATAAATATCGTAGACTACGGAATCATTCAACACGGAACCACGTGCAAATCTTATTTAAACGACCAATTTAGGTAATCAAATAATATTTACGAGATACTGGCGCACTTTTCGTACACTTCAAACACAACTTCTTCGTCCGAGACAATGAACAAATCTATATGTCAAGAATTTGATAGCCACTATGCTAAGAATCATATTGCCTACATAATTTCCCTATACTCAACATTTCTAGTAACAATAATTATCAACCCGTGTGTCATGTACTGCATAGTTTTTCGCTCTTCAAAGCAGATGAAAAGTTATCGCTGGTATCTTTTGATTCACCAAGTTGCTTCGTTTCTGGCTGATGTTTACGTACTCATCATCTCATCTAATTGAAACTTGATGGTTTTCAGATCAGTTTTCTGTCCCAACCCGTCATCTTTCTTCCCACGTTTGCTTTGGCTCAATTGGGTCCATTGGGAATGCTGCTTGAAACAAAAGTATCGGCTTCCATTTCGCTTATGCTTCTTGATGCGGAACAATGGACAGTTGTACTTTTGTTTCTCTCGAGATATCTCATTGCCAGTGGAATCAAGAAGATGCCGATCAAATGGAGAATCTTTGTGGGCGCAGTTAGTTGCCTATGTATTGCTGACCTGTTTTCTTTTTCGGCTATTAGCTCTGGAAACAAGAAAGTAAGTTAGGAAACTTATGTAATAATACACTTAGTGTAAAAAATGCAAAAAGTTGAAAACGTAGTATCGCAGTATCATTCCATTAAACCCTGATCCGTTTCCGTCGGTCCGTTTGGTCTATTCTAACCTAAAAAAGTCCTGCTTAAATGAACGCTTAAAGTTTTTGTACACCAGGGACTTTTCTGTTTCAAGATAGAAATTCAATTGTTTTCTATTCACATTTAGTAAGGATTAATTTTAGGTTCCACTTTGCCCGGAAGTAGTTGCCAGTATCCCCAGCCTTCTCGTCGTCGAGCAAGACGCCTTAAACAATGTCATTTTCCCAATTACAGCCTTCGATTTGACGTTCTTTGTCACATCAATAGCGTTTTTCATAATAGCATCAATCAGAGCTATTAACACGAAGAACATGTCAGCGAACCTCAGAAAAATGCAACGGAAGTTTCTTCTACAACTTTGTCTACAAGCTTTCTTGCCGCTTCTTCTCGTCCTGGGCCCATTGACAGTCCTCTGCGTACTGTCTTTCTATGAAACAATCGGCTATCAGTGTAGATTGCACTCAATATTTTGCATAGTACAAAGTTCAGGGTTGAGCGATGTGGCCCTCACTTCCTGGTCATGTTTCAGTCTTGTCAACGGCATTGTACTAATTGCCTCGAATCCAGGGTATCACAAATGGTTCAGTCGGCGGAACACAAAAATTACACTGGTGGAGAAGTTTTCGTCAAAAGCTGGTATTACAAATGCTTAATAATGTTCTTTGCTGGTTAAAATTTTTGGCTGTATTCCTTCTAATTGGAACAGGAAGTCGCTCACCACGTTCTGTCTGTACCATCGCAAGCGATGGCTATAGTTTACCCGTGTTTTCCCAATTAGCATACGAGAGGTTACAGATTTTCCTGTCTAAAAATTGAGTAGCAAACAACGCTGTTTTGAAAGTCGTTGAAACGTTTTTTTTTATGTACGTTCTAGTCTTGTCAATGGTGTCGTTCTCATTGTTACGTACATCCGTTTTCTACACTGTAAACAAGCAGAAAATTTTCCCTGGTTGAAAAGTTTTCCTCAAAGCTGACGAATTGCGATAATGGACAAACCAATCAGTCAAGTATGCAGGTGTTCATTTCACACGATTCGTACCGATTCCCTTATCCAGTTAGAAACAGCTCCAATGTAAAAGCTCGTGATCGAGTGTGAAAATGATCGAGTGTCCCCCATTCAATATGAGTCGGCATACCTCCTTCTGCGATTATTTTCTAAGTGTGCTATCGGTGTTCTCGCTAATCGTCCATCCTTACGTAATGTACTGCATTGTATTCCGTTCTCCGATTCAGATGAAAACCTATCGATGGTACCTTCTTTGGCATCAGATTGTCGCCTGTGCGGGAGATATGTATGCAAGTATTTTCCTTGTTTACCTAATTTTGGTAACTTGAGATTTCCTTCTTAGCTAAGCCTGTTTTTTTCTGGCCACTACCCATGGGTTTATTGTTAGGCTACGGGTAAGACTTTATTCCTGTAACGCACGCCGAAGGTCTTGGACAATTTTTTCTTACTAGTTCCTGTGTATCTCTTCTTCACTTATTTGTCTACCGTTACTTTTATGTCAAAGGGTCGAAGTCATTTCCTTGGTGGTGCAAACTTATCTTGATACATAACTATGCTACATGTATTGCAAACTACTTCGTGGCAATGTATCTGCCAGATAATACAGAGGAAGTATTGCTCAAGTGGCAAAAAGTTGGGATATTCTTACTCTATCTCTTATATATCCAGTAATGGAAAATGCGTGCTCTTTCAGGAATACACCTGCATAGATGAAAATATTTTCACGTTTCCTGGTCTCACAGCATATGACAAAACAGAATGTTTTTTTCAAAAGGCACCATTGTTTTTCAAAGGCACCATTGTTCTTCATTGTTGTCCCAGCAATCCTTAGATGCACTGCTGTTAGTCTCGAACGGTTTTCATTTCCCTGTGAGTTACGAGTTTGAGCTTAAGTCAACAAGCTTTCAGTTATAAACGAAATTTGCATCACAAGCTTCTCACTTCTAGGGGTATCTGGTGGAATTGTGTTGATACTCATGAACAAGTCGTATCGTATTACATCCATAATTCGTGATGCAACTTCAACTAGAGTGCAGTCAAATATTATTAGCGTTCAATGAAATATACGCAACAATGGTTTTCAATCATGGCTAAATAAAAATATCAGGATACACATTTGTGCAACAGAACATTCCGCTGTGTGATCGTGAAAAAATCATTTGGAAGTAACTTACTAACTTATGGAATAACCTCTTTTTCCATTCGTTTTCTATTTTTTGATCCGCCTGCGCTGAATTTTCACCTGTCTTCCTACCGATGTGGTCTATTTAAATAGAGCCTTCTCATGCAGAGATGAATTCCTGCGATAATTAGAAAATCAGCAGGCCCGAAACACGCCTAAAGTATTTATTTCCCACAATTCTGTTCACATGCCTTCACTGTTTTGTTAGAAGCTGAGTCTAACTTTGCAGCAAAACAATGATCATTTGTCTTGAGTTTGATATGAGTCAGCATACCACGCTCTACTATTATTTCCTGAACGTAATCTCAGGGTTCTCGCTAATCATTCATCCTTACGTTATGTTCTGCATTGTTTTTCGCTCACCGCTACAGATGAAAACATATAGATGGTACCTGCTGTGGCACCAGATAATCGCCTGTGCAGGGGACATTTACGTGAGTCTTTCCATTTTTTCCATTTGGAATGTGCAACTTCAAGATTTCCTTTCTTGCTAAGCCAGTATTTCTATGGCCATTTCCCATGGGCTACATGACCGGTTATGGGAAAAACTTCATCCCGGTAACGAATGCTGTAGGCACTGGACAGCTTTTTATTACCCTGGCATGTGTATCACTGTTTCATCTGTTTGTCTATCGCTATGTGCATGTACACGGGATGAAATTCTTCCCCTGGTGGTGCAAGTTGATCTTGGTCTACAATTATGCGACATGCTTTGCAAACTATTTTGTTTCGACATCTCTACCTGATAACACGGAGCAAGTTCTGTTCAAGTGGAAGATGGTATGAGTTTGACAGATGTTTTAGTTATTTTGAGCAATGTATTGCGTGAAGTCTATTTATAAATATGGCAAAAACAACTTTCGTTGCCCAGATCAGTAATTTTTCAGGAATATACTTGCATAAAGGAAAGTATGCTCACCTTTCCCGGTCTCCTAGCTTACGACAAAACAGAATGTTTTTCCAAAATCGTACTGGTGTGGATCCTGGATTCAATCAACTTCACACTCTTCATGGTTCCCTTCTCCTTGGCTACAGCCAAAGCTGTTAATGTTAATGCAATGTCCGATCAGCTTCGACGAATGCAAAGACGTCTTTTCACTCAACTCATTTTCCAAACAGCTGCACCACTGTTCTTCATTGTTGTTCCAGCAATCCTCGGAGGTGCTGCAATTAGTTTGGAACTTTATTCAATACCCCGTGAGTTGTGAGTTCTACCACGGTTAGATCAAATTTCAGTCATAAACGAGATCTGTTTCACTTGCTTTTCACTGCTCGGGATATCTGGTGGAATTGTCTTAATACTTATGAACAAAACGTACCGCATATCATCTATGATTCGCGCTGCTACATCAACTAGGATTCACTCAATCATTATAAGTTCACAATGACAAATCCATATCTCGCAACTACAGCCGTGAAAATAAAACACAAAAATTTGAGTTGCGAAACTACGAGAAGACTTGTAGCGTGGAATGTGGAAAGATTGTAGAAACCGGGAAGGACAAAATGTGGCTTCTGGTTGGCCGGAGTGGACTGTGTAAATGCTACGTATAATACTTTCTGAGAGATCGGTGTTTTTGTGGCGTGTATAAGCTGTTGTGTATTGTAAAAATATGAGCTGCAAAACTGGAAAAGTTAAAAAGTGGGATGTGGCAACTTCCGAAGGGTAAACGAAAGCGTGGCTTCGAATTGGTCGGAATGGTGAACATGTTATGTAAATCTTTCTGAGAGGCCTGTGTATTTGAAACTGAATACGAAAATGTGAAGACGAACCAGCCACTGTGAGAATGGAGGCGCACGGAGAAGTAAGAATGGTGTTTTAATAAAACTTTGCATTACCTCTCATGATTTGAAATGAAGATGGTTCGATTTTCTGTTCCCGCTGAAGAATCAGTTTTTCTGTTACGCCTGCGGTGCTTGATCACTCAGCTGAGCGTTGGTTATAGCAGAGGTATTTCCGAGGACATTTTGATTTACCATAATCCAGCTAGAATGACTGCCAGAAACTGGAAATACTCAGTAGGTGAATGTCAATAAATATTCAGAAGTATAAGACAAAGTAGAGAAGTAGTCATAGCTATACGTTGTTGGTAGCCTTTTAAGAACTGTTGGTTTTGGATATCTGCTATGGTACAGGGTCCAGTGGAGATAATATAGGTCAGAAAGCATTCCTTCTCTCTGCTCACCGACCAAATTCTGAGCACAAAAAATTTATCCACGCACAGAATACTCCCACAATCCGCGCCATATTCCCAGAATGCGGTAGTTCTCCAAAAACAATCGTGTGCACGTTTTTATTCCAATGAACACTACCTTTCAAGTAGAATGTCCAGAATTCGACTACAATTACAAAGAAACCCATGCAGTTTATTTCTATATTTTGGAAATGAATGCTGTTATTAGCATTGTCATGAACATTTTTGTGATGTACTGCATCGTTTTCCGTTCTTCTATACAGATGAAAACCTACAGATGGTATCTTCTAATTCATCAAATAGCAGCATTTGTTGCTGACATTTTCGTATGTCCTGTTATTCTTTTCTCAACATTGAAATTTAGGTCAGTGTCATTACAAAACCTGTCTGGTTCGTTCCGTTCCCAGCTTTCGGGGCTTTGGGACCGTTTGAGAACTTATATTCGGCAATGCATTGCGTGGTTTTTGCCATTTTTCTGCTGATGGTTGAACAAGCAACAGTAGTTCTTCTTTTTCTGTCCAGATATGTAATTGTACGAGGGTATGATACGATGCCGGTCAACTGGAAACTATGTGAGGCTCTTATTGTTATTTTGATAATTGTGAATTGGCCGGTATTTGCTACGCTACGAGTTAATACTGAGGAGATCATCAACGCCTACAAGAATGTTTGTGAATTTGTTTAAGCCTTTAATATTAGCGTTTAATTGACCAGTAGCAGTTCAACCAGCCTGAATTGTTTCAGAAGTTCTCCTGTTTCACGGACCGTCTAGTCGCTTTCCCTGGCTTCAAGATTGCCGAAAGAGGCGAATCCATCTCCAAGTTCGTCCCTCTGATGACTCTCGACATTGTCCTGTTTACCTCCCTAACAGCCTTTTTTCTCACGGCTTCTATTAAAGCAATCAGTACCAACAACATGTCATCAAACATGAAAAGGATTCAGCGCAAGTTTCTTTTTCAACTCTGTTTTCAAGCTTTTCTTCCGATTCTTCTGATAGTCGTGCCTGGAGCCTCGATGGTTTATGTCGTTTGGACTCAGAGTTTCGGATATCAATGTCAGTTTTCTTGCTGTCTCTGACATAAAAAGTTTAGGGCTCAGTGACGTCGGGCTGACCTCCATCTCCTTATTCAGCCTTGTCAGTGGCCTAGTTCTGCTAGCCACAAATCCTGTCTACTATCGATGGGTATTGAAAATTTTTCGTCCCCAAAGGACGAAAGAAATCTGGTCACTAAATGTACGAAAATAGCCACAATTAAAACGACTTTATTATGCGATAAAACCCATAATCATCGGTACCGTAAGACTTTGTATGGTCGTTATTGTTGAATTCTCCGAACTCTACTTGACTGAGACTAAGTTTGTATCGGAATAAACAGACAGAAGGGACTAGAAAATGATTTTAGACAGTTTCCCAGATGTTTTTTGAAAGAATAGGACTCAAGTTAGGAGCTGTACGAGGCTCAGGTCCAACACCTAAATCTCCGACAAATCGCTCCTCGTCCGAGATTTTGAGGCCGCACGGCCGACGGAATTCCTGGTTCTTGGTGTGGATCCACTTATTGGAAACCTTGAAACGCATGTAATATGAACAAATCAAAATTCTTACCCATTTGACTCCAACCAAGACGGGACAAGCAGCGTGTCTTGTCTGAGGATTGCCGTCTCCCTGCTTGTACAGATTATACCAGAAGAGGGCATCATTTTTGCTAGGGTAGATGGTTGATTTGGCATCGGTGAAGACTGTTCCACCTCCGAATTTCGGTTGACTCATCTGAAAACATAGATACTGGGAGGAAAAGAACGTCATGCTTACGTAGAAGAGTACGGTCGCTATTCTGTTTCCGGTACCGAGTCCTTCAAAAGATTTGGTTTCTTCCTTGCGGGAATGGTCGAAGTGAGGATCGTAGTGACCTCCAATGCCGTAGTTAGCAATCTGAAAAGACGGTTATTCAGTCAGCAGTTCAAGACCAAAAAAGAGGCAGAGACAGTGACAGTGAAAACGACCAACCTGTAGCTCCTCAGCTGTGTCCATGTCCAAGTTGGTCATCAGATCGATTCTCTTGTTAACTCTTTCAACCACCTCATGTTCCCATCCCTTCAGCCAAGCACTTTTGCTGATTCTGTAGCTTGCGTGGACAAGTTTTCCAGTAGCAGAGTCGTGAACTGTGGCTCGTGCCAACTGAATACAGGAATAAAACACGGATATTATCCTCTCACCCTGGGCTTGGCCAACTCCTGAATAACTTCGATTTCCGAGTCATGAACAACATCCTTGAACAGAACTGCCAACGGACTGAACCGCATAATTTCAACTTTCAGAGGAGCGTAGACAAGGAAGGGACGGTCTGAACAATTGAAGTTAAGGAAATTGTAAAGACTGGAAGGATAAAGTTGACAACTGTATGTATGACCTGTCTGCTACTCTGAAAGGAGATCTTTTTGTAGGTCTTTATTTAACAAAACCATTGTTTTCAGCTGTTGGGAGGCGAAGCAATGATCATACGATATATTTCAGTAGAGCGTTATTGATTAGTCAAGAGTTGGAAGTTTGTTTTTCGAACAGAGTGCCAAATGGAAAAACAGGGTCTTCTTTTAGCTGAGGAAAAGAAATCGTCGGCTGCGATGGATTAGCCAAGAAAAACTCCTAGACGTTTTAAAGTTCTCATTCTGAACTAGTTGAATAAACGTTATCGCTGGGTAAAAAATTGTTTTCTGAACTACGAACATTAACATAGCTTCTTTAACCTAGGTTTATACCATTTTGATGTATTGGAATTAGGAATAATGCTAGTTAGAATCATAATTTTTGTAAGAGTGACTGAGCTCTAGCACTACTAGTTCATTTCTAATAGCTTGAGACAGATCTCCAACCACTTTTGACGTAAAACGAGAGTTCCAGTTTTCACATTGACGTTTTTTTTCGACCTGTCGTCATCAAAACTAGGTACCTCTCTTGTAGTAGCAGTACAGTTTGGATGTATCTTTAGGGCTCTGAAAAATTGTTCCGTCTTTCAAAAGCTAGAGAACTCACTCTTGGGACTTCATTCCTGCACAAAGCCTCGTACATGGTTCTTTCCTTATTACCAAGAACACTGCTGGGTCGACGATTCTCGATATTCCCAAGATGCTTCCTCATGTCGGACTTCTTGACTCCCTCCTCGGCTAGAAGATCTTCGTACCACTTGATGTTACCCTTGGCTCTTGGGTGCTTTGGGTCTGCAACGAAAATTTAATAACTATCTCACATGGCGAGATGGCCGAGTGGTCTAAGGCGCTGGTTTTAGGCACCAGTCTCCCCGGAGGCGTGGGTTCGAATCCCACTCTCGTCAGCTCGTTTTACAATTTTTTTGAACTGTCCCTGCTTTTTTCTCGTATCCTTGTCTCTTTCTGCCAATTAACTCACTCAAAGTGGCGAGCTCCTCCACATATTTCAGAGCATGCTTCAGATTTCCTTGCTTGTAAAGAGCAAAAGAGAGGTACTCCAATATGTCTTCTCGGTTGGCAACACCATCTTCTCCTTCCTTGGCGAGCTGAGTCTCAGCTTCCAGCATCCACTGCACCGTGTGGTAGTAGTCCTCATCATTGTAGGCGGCCTTTCCGATCTGGAAGCAGTCTCCAGAATCCAGGGTTCTGTTCAACTGATCGTGGTAGATTCTTCCTTCGGCCAACTCATGGGGATCAAGACGGTAGGTGTCTTGGAGACGGAGAAGAGCAATAGCAGCTCCCTTGAAGTCGTCTTCAGACGGATACATGACTCCGTAGTCGCCGTTCTCGATACGAGCCGCCAGTTCCTGGGCGTTGTTCTCTTGCATACGTGCTTGGATGCCTTTCCATTGCCGGAGCTGAAAATGAATTAAGCCAAAACTATATTTAGAGTCTCTTTAAGCTTAGCCTTCTCTTGAATTTCACATCATTAGTTCCGTCAGTGTCTTCGATGCAATGAGTAACTGACAGACTCATTTTTCCGAAAACCATAATAGTTGGTCTGACAAGTGCCAAAGAAGGTTGTCAAATTAAAAAGTACCAAAGCTTGATAACTGGTAGATTCTTTGAAGTTGTTTACTCTGGGTTCAAGTTATCAGATATTTCAAGGAGACTCAGCTCTACGAAGAGCTTTCCTGAGTAATAAAAAAAAGGGCGCCGGATGCTCGAGCATTTTCAAAAAACCAATAGGGTAGAGATCATAATAGTCAACAGAGTACAGTAGTGACACTCACCTTATCTTTGATGATCAAGAAAGCGCTAATCGGGTTAGTGACATCCGTATTCCTCTCAGCTTTAGGCTTTGCTCCCTTCTTGTACTCTAGAACCAGTCTACAACTTTGCATATCAAGCACATTATCGAAGTCTACTTACCCCTTCAGCCTGTCTATCCTATTCTCCTGTTCCCTTACAAACTGTTCCATCACGTTCGGCAGATAAGAATCGGACTCGATCATGGCTTCCATGTCCGCAATGGAGGTGAAGAGGTCAGCGGAGGTCACGGCGACCGCAAGGGTCAAAAATCGAAGAATCATTGCGGTTGCTGAACTCTGGAAATATTTCATTTTTGAAGGTTTGAGAAAGGAAGTTCTAGAAAGATCAAGATTAGGAATGGATACGTGAGAACGATTAAAGCGCCCCGCGTCACAGCGGCACTCTTATACGGGCCTGGGTACGAGGAAAACAGAAGAAGCAGCGCGAAGATTTCGTAACCCACACGTCCGGCAACTCGTTCCAACTGGTCGTAGGACGCTGGGGCTGCCTCTCCTTGCCGTTAATGCTGTCTCTCTCATCTTAAAAAACACCGAATCGTGCACGGAACCCCCTATATATTTAAGAAGTGCGTCGGCGCGAGAAAAACTGCCAACGGCTGATCAAAATAAAGAAGAGAGAAAGAAACACGTCAGCGAAACGATAGCCGGTAAAGCTATCTGTGCATGGGAGGAACTCAAGGTCAATTTGGCAGGAAGGAACAGAGAAGCATGGTTAGCATAATCAATGTGTTATTGTTTTGGGGCTAACAGGGAGTGTTGCATAACAGATACGCTCCAACTTAATGCTGTTTCTTCTACTTAACAACATGTTACAAAAACTATTTTACGAAGCGAAGTCGTGGTGTCGACCAAAACTTGTGATAGGAGTAAGGGTGAAAACAGTAACTCGGGCAAAGTTTCATCAAGGATTTTTGCAGGGAAATGCTAGCAGAAAACAGAAGAGATTCGTGATTTAGAATTCTAGTAGAACTCAGTTAATTTTTAAACATGAAACTTCTCTGAAATATCAAAAAATAGTTGAAGCTTGAATACTTTCCACAATATCTTTCAGTTTTCAATGTTCTGCAGCTTTATCGTAGTCACACTAGTAGAGAGATAGAGAGCATTCCATACATTCCACTAATAGGAAATCTTCGAACCAGGGGTCCAGTCACTGAATCCAAGAAAATTTTCTGGTCTCTGCTGTTTCCAGAAGAGCAGAAAAGGGAGATCACTTGATTTATCAGGCAGTTAGTCGCATTGAATGAGATTGGGAGAAAACATATGCTTTCCGAATGGAACAGAAATGAGGATGATGCCAAAGACAAAGACAAACCTGAATATCAACCACTACTCTTTGACCACTACCGAGTCATTTTCGTGAGATATCGCAGACAGATGTCAGACAGCCGTCTGAGGGCAGTGCGAGGATAGCCATAGTTTATGCCCGAGACATAACAATAGCAAGGGTGTGACTGAGTGACCGCTCCATTGCGCACGTACACAGGTGCTCTAGTTGCGGAATCTCACGTTCCTAATAGTTTAATCTAGTTTATGAACAGAGAATGCAAGATTTTATCTTTTTCTTTATATTTCCGTCCGCGACAAACGTGGAGACCAGGAGCGAAAACCCGAACCAGTAACATATTAGACTTATGGTGGCGATTATGAGAAACAGAGCTCTAACTGTCAATATTTTTTCGCGCGCCCAATTTTCATCGATATTGGCTTGACAGAGGATGTATGAGGTGTCGTCTAGCCACACGATCGACCTTTGGGATCAAACGAGCAGTTATGATAGGAGCTAGCAATGACCGACAAAAAGATGCGACACTGACCCAAACACAATAGAAATCCTATACTAAAAGAAACTTCTAATTGGATTAGAATAGGGTGAGAGATACTGGTCAAGGATGAGGACCTTCCCTCACCCTCGGCACAGGTTGAAAGTGCGCGTGCGCAATGCAAAATCGGCTGTCCGCTGACCCAGTCTTGGCCTTACACTTCGCTCTCTAATCTATTAGTCGGGTATAGTTGTGGGGTCGACAACTAGATTCCCTCTCCCATTAGCAAACAAGATCCTGTCGTTAACTTATACGAGATCAAGGCAATTTGGACAGCAGAACCTGTCTGAATAAAATATTTTCAAAGAGAAACTTGGACCAGACAAAGAATCCTTCTTATAGACACAGTTACTCGTCCAATTGAATGCGTCATCATTCGGTAAGGGGCACTAAGCATTACAGCAACTTCTTTGTTGTGTGGACGCGACAAAACAATAAGAAGCTGAAATGGTTGAAGGTTTTTGGGCAAGTGTGTACACTATATAAGGAAGCGTAAGCACGGTCAACAGACTGCCCATTACGTCTGCCACCTACTATAGTTAATTGAATAAAGAAGGAAGAAGATGCGAGCTCTTTTGGTCACAGTAGCTGTTCTTCTAGCTGGTAAGTTTTAATATTTCTATTTTTTGCACAAAAACACCAGCAATAGAGTTCGAGTGTAGGCCCATTCTATTCAAAACACTACGATTTGTGTTTTTTGCAGATTTGTTCCATTTCGACATGTCTCACCCGTTTCAACTCGGCATAGCAGCCGGCTAATGTTTCCGAGACACGCTGCAGCGAATAACTGTTATACCCGTCATAGTTCAGAATTAAAGTAACAATAAGAGCTTGCGGCAAGGAGAAAGAACGTGAGAAACTCTGGAAGTCTCTGGAAGTGACTCAAGCTGTCCTTTAGGGTGACAGGTGCTCTTCCCCTCGCTCTCTTCCATAGATATTTTCGATGGACTCCCGCCGGTTCAAAAAGTTTACGTGTCCGCAGGCTATATCAATCAGTGTACAGAAAAATATTTCTTCAAGTTTCAAGCAGTCAAGGCGACCACATTTTTGGAGAATTAATGCGCCAAGTGACTGGCAAATGATCTTCATTCAATTTCGGGTTTCAAAACAACACAATTTTGCTTCCGGAAGATTATGCAAATCAGCCCACTCTTATCGTTTTTCCACATGTGCTCTTTCACAGCGGCAACAACAGTTCTTACTTCCACAATTGTGCAAATTTTTCCCTACTGAACAACCGACACCAATAGGTCGACGATATTCTTGACTGCTTCCAGTCATTTGAACATAAAGGGTTTTCTACTTTGTGTGAGAAGTAGACTTGATTTGCTGAAGTGGCTGTAAAACCAACTAGTCTTTGTACAATGTGTTTTCAGTACTTTCCTTCTCAACTGCCGAGCACATACGAAAGCGGCGAAGCTACAGCTCCTCTGCCAGTCACGCCAGTCATTTGTAAGAATACCTACAAGTTTACCTCACAAACCTTTCATAGTAACCACCACCAACACTACCATAACCGCATGGGAAGCTACGGTAGCTTCAACAGTGGTTTCGGTGGCTATCCAGGCTCCGGTTTCGGTCAACAGGGCTCTTACTGGAGTGGTTCCGGAATGGGAATGGGTCCTCGCTTCGGAATGGGAGGCTACGGAGGCAGCAGCTACACGGGAAGTGGAGGCTACCCCGGCAGTTATGGAGGAGGATATCAGGGAGGCTACAGCTACGGAAGCAATCCCTACTGGGGAAAGTAATCTTATTACGATCTGTGTAGTAATTATGTGTACATTCGATGAAAGCTTCATTTTTCGCCAATTTTTCACATCAATCATTGTGGAAGGGGTCCACATCGGAGCTCGTCAATCGTGCTGAAAATTGACAGTTTTGAAGAGCGGACAACCTATCAAATCCAGTGCCATTGTCGATTGTAAAAGTACCGATGACAGTTTCTTGGTGGATTTGAATTCTGACAAATCTGCCCGAGGGGACAAATTATGCCTCCACAGTTGACAGGGAGTAGTCCATAGATGAAACCAACTGTAACTAGTTAGCGTTTCCGACCACTGAACTTACCAAACAAGAAAACCAGAAGAAGCTTGATCAGCATTGTTGTATTGATAACTCTTTGATTAGAGGTTATTTAAAGGGGCAGTTAAGAGGTTTACTGATATAAACATGTTGACCAATCGGTTGCAAACTTGATTTTAAGACGATTGAGCGTTGAAGCTCAGTAACCCAGATTAAGAATGAACAAACTGAAACAGTGAAATTTCAATGTAGAGCTTGGAGAATTTCAATTTCGACTCTCCATCGTCTACAGGGCTTTCGTAGTAGGATACCATAGCCTATTAAGTCGGTTCATATTTCTTTAAAGGCCATCGTCTTGGATATATAAAATGCAAAAATTCAAGCACGATTGATGTGTGTGTGTGTGTGACTTATTTACTAACATCATTGTTCTGAACTCTTGGAACAATGATCTAGAAGTTCCGCGAAAAATACTTTATTGTCCATGTACAAACGAAGACAATTGCTTGTAGTTTAACGACCGTGACCTTGTCTGACACAGGTGTAGCTTGGCTGATTGCTAGAAAACGCCTAATTCTTTGATAACTAGGTCTTGCTTACCAAACCCAACGACAGCCGCCTTTCTTAACTTGACAGGTGTCTGGGAAGAAACATAAGCTGTCGCCGCACCAGCTTCCTGGGCTTCCAGGAGCACTGTGATCACCGTTATCGCCGTGGCCACCAGGGCCACTAGGACCGTGTTGGGCGAAGACAATTGTTGCTGAAATTGCGGTTAGGAACGAAATATAATAGTTACAAATGAAGAAGAGGAGGAGAAGTCTTGTGAACATGTTCGGTATAGTCAACATGGAAAAAAAAACTTTTTATACTGACAGAGCAAAAACTATGAAAGCTGATTTACCCGGTGAAAACAATATGTTTTTTAGGAAAAATGTTGCAAAGTTGATTTAAGTGGATTATGAAACGGAGAGATCGAAAATAAATGTTCTCTTTTTGTTTCTATAATTATAAAAAACAAAAGAGCTTTTCATAAGATGGTATATGGATGCAAAACTTTTACTTTTACTGATTTGCGGTAAAGATAAAGGTATAATTTATATCCGAAGCAACGGCAGAGTTCCTTAGAGAGTACTGTTCAAGCACCTGCGGGGTCTTGCGACGCCGACTGTTGCGGAAGCTTTCCGAGGGGCCAGGTCACGGCGCATTACGTTCCAAAGCTGCCCAAAGGCGGGATCGAACTTGTGACCCTTTTATTAGCGCCGGCTGCCACTGCGCTATCCTTCCACATTTGCTGCAAGCTTCTTGTAAAACAACAATTTAGTTGGTTTACTGACATAGAACGATTGGAAAGCATGGGACCACCAGGAATTCTAAGAGGAGGCAATGGATAAATCTGCTTCGACGTTTGTGATGGCGCTAAAACCTGTTACAAAGCTTGTGCATTGGGAGAGAGAATTGAAATAAAGTATTAGACGTCGTATAGTTTGGTTATCCGAAAGAGCCTATGACCCGAGCTTCAAACATTGTCTTTTGTCTAGTCGTGTGATTGACTGAACTAGAAGTATTTTGGCGAAGCAGGTAAGATAATTCTCTACATCACCCTGTCTCTCCACTTCTCGCTTTTTTCTCAGAAACTTACAAAAAAGTTTATTCAATAGAACATTATCCTAGAGAGAAACCGCCTTCTCCAGTGACACAGACTCTGAAGCATACCGCGCCTGAGCTGTCTCCTCCGGGAGCTCCAGGCATTCCCGGTCGTGGTCCTAAGGGCATTCCATCTTCTCCCGGAGGCTCAATAGGACCGGCAGTCTCGCCCATTGGCGGATCCGAAGTTTCGTCAACGGGAGCAGAGAAGGCAGAATAAACTGAAAACGAGTGAAATACTTAATAAGATCGCCTACCAAGAAGGGAGAGAAGAAGCAGACTAAGTTTCATCATTTGCTGACTACAATTTACAATGCTTCTCTTTTTATACCGAGTTACTGCATACAACTAACATTTTTTCTAGCACAGAACCAGTTGTTTTCTGATTGTCAATACGTGCAAAACAGCCATTAGCATAATGTAGACCAGCTCCAGCAAATGCTGGTCAGGCTCGTATCGTGTTTTGTGTTACCGACTCTTGAACGTGTAGAAAAAAAGACAGAGACAGGTCAATGTTGGTACGTTCTACAAAGATACTGTTCCCCGCTAGCCCTAATCGACCGCTTGAAGTACATTAGACTAGTACTACGTTTTGCAGACAGACATTGAGGTTAGACGTACAGAAAACTAGGAGAATTAGTTACCAGTTTTCATTACTGTATTTCCACAGAGAGAACTGTGGAAGTACGGAGAAAGTGTGTCAGTTACCTTGAATAATTTAATTGAGAACGATTAGCAAAAATCTGATAGACGTGATTCATTGTCCTCAGTACCAAATATTAATCCATCCCTTCAGTCTCTCAAAGGGAGACCGATCATGGTCTCCATTCTCAGATTCCATTGGAGTAAGAATGCTTTCAGTTACGGTTGTTACTTCATCTCCTTGTTCCAAAGGAGTACTAGCAGAGACTTCGCTCAACTCATGAGAAAAGATCGGCCCATCCCTTTTTATAGCGGTGCGAGCCTGGTTTCCACAAACTGAAAGCTCAGTTACAATAGAAGAAGAAGTGAGCTATTACCGAGAAAAAGTAGACAAAGTAGAGAAGTAGACATGGTTTTCGCTGTGTTGGAAATACGAGTGTCTTTGCTCGTTTTATACTGTCAACCAACCCAGTCAAAACACCCAATTTTGGTGGCGATTAATGTATTCCCAGTTTTTACGCTGTTTATTCCATTCAGAGCCCCAAGCTCAGAACTCTGATTATCGAAAAACACGGCAGACTCTGAACCAGTTTATTTGTGCCTGACGCATTGCACTGCCAAGAAATGATCAAAGAGAAACGAAGGAAGTTGTTAGCGTCGAGTTCCGTCCTCGAAGAAGACTCCTCCGTCGATAGCACAGTACTTGGGACAGATTCCCTTCTCTCCGTTGGTTCCCTGGGGTCCAGAGGGTCCAGGAGGTCCAGTGGCTCCGTCGGCACCTGGGGGTCCGTCGGGTCCTTGGGCTCCCTTGGGGCCGGGAGGTCCTGGGGGTCCATCGTTTCCGGGAGCACCAGGGGCACCAGGAGGTCCAGCCGGTCCTAAAGTTACGTTTAAGTTCGCAAAGAATAATACTTACCAGGATCTCCAGGCTCTCCGGGCTCTCCAGGAATGAGAGGCTCGCTTGTGGCTGGGGCTCCGGGGTCTCCTTGAGGTCCAGGTACTCCAGAGTCTCCAGGTGGGCCGGGGGGTCCTCGAGGTCCGGGCAGTCCATTGATTCCGTCGTTTCCAGGGCGGCCAGGGGTGCCACTCTCTCCAGGATCTAGATTATTTGGATTTGTTCGATTGCACGAATTCTAAGTTACCTCCAGGGCTTCCAGGAGGCCCAGGTGGGCCGGGTGGTCCCTGAGGACAGGGCTTGCAGGGAGGAGGAGTCGTGGGCTCGCAGGGACTGTTTGGTGGCTTTCCGGGTACTCCAGGGGCTCCAGGAGCTCCGGGACGACCAGGCTTTCCGGGCTTTCCGGGGGCACCAGCGGGTCCAGGAGGTCCGGGGAGACAGCAACCCTCGCATTGCAGATTTCCACTGACCTCGGCACCACCACCGTGGACTCCGGTACTGGCACCGGTTCCGTAGGCGGCCTGACGGGCAGTTCTGTTTCTGGGTGGAGCGTTGGAGTGCTCCTTCATGAAGTTGACCTCGGCAAAGATGTCCTTAGCCGATCCCTAAAGTTTTGAATTGTACCAGGTAAAATGGAGACAATACTTTGCAGAAGGAGATCTCGTGGTGCATCTGTCTTCTGACATGGCTCACGTAGTTGTAGACCATGGGAAGGGCCATCACCACACTGAGAACGGCAACAATGGAGAAGGAAACAGCCGCATAGGCAACAAACTTGTACGCCTTGAGGCGTCCGTCGGACTCCATCTTTCTGCTACTCAAGGCTTTGGAAGAAGAAAGACTTGAGCTGCGGAATCTACCCAACTTGTAGCCCCTTTTATACCGTGTTAAGCTTCGGGACATATCGGGAACTGGTATGCCGGCGCGCGATGTTCCCGTTGCGGAGAAGGAGAGGCGACAAGATATCAGTCGAGAGAGAAAGAACAGGAGTAGGTATCGGTAATAAGTGGGTCTCCATTCAACAGTTAGTCAAAGAGAATTTTTGAACAAGAGAATTAAGAGAAGAAAGACAGCAGTTCCTATTCCACAAAAGATCACGCCATCAGACTCCGATTTGCGAATTCCTCGATAGAAGGCCTGTGTCTTGCAATCAGTATCACGAGGATGATCTCTTGAAAATGATCAGTAATGTTGTTAGCACAAATGAATCAGTTATTTTTTAATATATCCAAATATAACCCAAGAAGCTCGAGACGCCTTGTCCTTTTTCGTGCGACAGCAAACTGGAGAAATTTTGTGGTTTTAAAGTTTTTCTAAACTGCATGTAAGTTGCACATTTTCAAACGAACTTTGTGCTAGAGGTCCTTTACAAAAACCCGTCCGGCTGTTTTCTGACACATATTCCTGAATAATAGAGTTTTAGTCTACAGTGACTCATCTGAGCCAGACAATGTGTGATACCCATCGGACATTTTGGTGCCACGAATGACGTGAAATATTCAAATTCCCCCGTCTAAACAGTTGGATTAACAATAAAGGACACTGTTCAGCATCGTTTTGGTGAGCAACCAAAACTATAAAAGTTTCTGGTGAAACAAGGATTTCAACAACACGACAAAATGTACTCTTCTTCTTTTGCCTGTCTTCTTCTCTTGAGTAAGATCTTTAACTTTTCTGGTCAAAGAATTCAGTTGCCACCTCTTTTGCTCAAAGCAGTGGTCCTGCTGAAAGTACTACCCTGGAGAGCATTACTGAGAGCTCGACTCCTTGCAAACACGAGACATCAGGAGAGCATCCTCATCATCAAAGAGGAGGAGTGTTCCGCGGAGATCACGAGATCGGACGTGGAGTAGAACGTGGGCTCATACACGGAGAAGAGAGTGACAGTGATCGCATGCCTTTCCTTGGAATGGAACGTAACGGTGAGGGACGTAGAGTGAACCAAGAACAGCGTGATCGTCTTGGAGCTATGGACTCTTTCAAGACTATGCGACGAGGATGGTGAAGTGATAATAAATGGTTCTGTGTATTGAATTGGTAAAACGAGAACATAAACAAACTTGGGCAACTTATTCAAGTTAAAGCTTGGACAAACTTGTCAGTTACAAACGTGCTCAGTGTACACCGGGAAAATTGGATAGTGTCATTTCGAGGATTCCGAGCCTCTGTCTATAAAATGTTCCAAAACTAAAGTTACTCGTGGAGGTAAAGAGAACGGACAATTGTATGTTTTTCGCTAAAACTTTTCAAGACACCTTACTTATTGTATACATAACTGAAGTATTCAATGTGTTTAACACCTTTCCTCTGTTGCTCTGATAATGTATAACAGTTACTAAAACGGTTTGCAATCAGTGTAAAAGTATAATTCATTGCATCTCGGGTTGTTATCCCCGTCAACTTTCTCTCTCTCGCTTTTCACTCGAGTTTCAGTCTCTAAACTTGTAGCCGCTCGTCCGTTTGTCCCCATTACCCAGAGGCGAGACAGATACTAGGAGAGAGGAATTGGCTAACTAGTTCTCATAATGATAACTGGGGATCTTCCAAAAAGAAGAAACATTGGTGTATTAATCTGTGATTCTTTCCTGTTGACAAAGACCAAGGTCAAAAAATAACAGTCGATATGACCAACCCACTACTGCCGTTCCAATTCAATGGCCGAAAACGCAGCAGTGGCTGAAGCCAATAATTCGCTACTGACACAACGGGAAGTAGAAAGAGCCTCGCACATCTACAACGAAAGGGAACGGAAAAAAGGTGCATCTAGTTTCTGCACAATTCTCCACTTGTACAGCAGTTTCCAAGAAGTACGTTGTCCTCGCCGCATGTTTAATTCTCTTGTTGCTGGCGGTGCTGACCCTTATCCTGATCAGAAAGTCTCTTCACCACGTCGATGAAGGAAACGTAGCGGTTTATTACAGGGTAAGACTGTGTTTCTTTCAAAAAGTCGGGGACATTTTCCAGAAGAAGCTTTGAGCACCCGTAACCTTCTATTTTAGGGTGGTGCATTGCTGAAAGATACAGCCGATCCTGGATTCCACCTAATGATCCCATTTTTGACTACCTACAAGCAGATTCAGGTTGGTATTGAGCCTCCTAGTACACATTTTTTTGTCAAATCACGGTTGATTCTGTCATTCCAGGTAACAATCCAAACAGACGAAGTCTACAACGTCCCATGTGGAACTTCCGGTGGGGTCATTCTCCGGTTTGACCGCATCGAAGTGGTTAACCTGCTCCGTCCAGAAAGTGGTTGGCCATTACTACTTTTAGATCTTCCAACACCATCTTTCAGTCTACAACATTGTCAAAAACTACACCTCCAGCTATGACAAGCCCCTTATTTACAACAAGGTCCACCACGAAATCAATCAGTTCTGTTCCAAACACACAATCCAGGAAGTGTACATCGATCTTTTTGGTTTGTTTTGGTTCCGGTGGAATTGGCGGAAGATAGTGTTTTTTTTTTAGACAAGATCGATGAGAATCTGAAGAGTGCATTGCAGAAGGACTTGGAAGTTTTGGCGCCGGGACTGAGTGTCCAAGCCGTCAGAGTTACCAAGCCTACGATTCCAGAGTCTGTTGCCGTGAACTATGAGAAAATGGAAGCACAAAAGGTCGGGAAGTAAATAGTTTTAAACTTTGGTTTCAGACAGAGCTTCTGGTGGCTGAACAGCAACAGAGAGTTGTGGAAAAGCATGCAGAGACAGAGAGGAAGAAGGCTGTCATCGGTAAGTCTAATGATAAGAAGAGCAGAATGGAGCATTCTCTGTCTCCAAGGTAAAAAAAGACTCAAAAGGAGGTTCTTGGCTCTTCGAGTACCTTCCTAAAGATTCGGACAAAAACAAAAAATTTTGCCGCCAGCAGGGGTCGAACCTGCGACCTTGGGCTTATTAGACCCACGCTCTAACCGACTGAGCTATGGCGGCTGACAAGCTTCAGAAAAGAGGCAATGCCCAGGTGAAAGAGAGTTCTTCTTACTTTATCGAGGCAAAAATTAGGGGGAAAAAGCGCATTTAGCCTTCCATTTCTTGTAACCATTATCTTTTTAGAAGCCGAAAAGTCTAGCCAGGTCGCTGCGATCAAATTCAAGCAATCTATCGCTGAGAAGGAGATGGAGAAGAAGGTCAACAGTCTCCAGGACGAAATTCATTTGGCTAGACAGAAGGCAGTAGTCGATGCTGAGTTCTACAAGTTGGCTAAACAGGCGGAGGCTAATGAGAAACTTATCACAGAGTATGTACCTTGAGTTTGGAAGTACCCGTTACAGGAAGTTCCTGGAAATGAAGAGAATTGAAGCTGTCAGCACAAACAACAAGATCTTCTATGGTGACAAGATCCCAACAGCTTTCATTACTGGAGTAAGTTCAATTTCCAGATTTCATCCAGCCAAGTTTTACAGAATATCGGAAAGACTACAGCTTGATGCTTTTAGATAAATACATCCTTGTAATAAACATTTTTATAGTGCCGAGACAGAGAAGGAGAGAGAGAGAGAGAGACAGAGATCATTCTATTCTAAGAAGACCGCTCCTTCTCCAGGCACACTATCTATTTGCCAAGATCTGAGCGAAGGAAAACAGTTCAGATGTTTTAAGCGCACCTCTGAAAGAGACACCTTTTCCCTAGCGATGTCTTTGTGAGATATGACGGCTTTCCGAAAACTATTCAAAGTCCTGATCTACTTGAATGTGTCACCATCCCTGTCTTTAACGCTTGTCTACCTATACTCCCATAATTTTCGTGCATGTGTGGCTGCGTGAGTCTATACTGAGAGCTTCCGCTTTTGAACTTGTTTGACCTTACCGCAATAGCTCGAATACCGCTCCCACGATTCTGGTCAAGAAATGGTCCTAATAACCTATTGTGAGAGCAGGTAAATACAGATTAGGCTAAAATGAGACTGTAAAAAAACTTTAATACTATGTTGTCTTTCTTGAGCAGAGACTACATGGTAGAAACTGTACAGTGGGTCATCGTCACTCCCACTGATTGTTAGCACCTTCCGCCTGGGGGATTATGATAGCCAGGGTCCACTGTTGGCTGGCAGAGGTATAAAAGGAAAGTTGCTACTTTTCCTGAGACCCTTCCGGTCCTTGAAACAGTCTCTGTCTCTCTGTATATTTGTCTATTTGCCTTTTTTTCTCTCAGTCTCTTTGTTTTTTTTGACTCTGCCTGTTTTCCTTTCTGTTTCTCTGTCTCTCCATCTTTCTGTTTCTTTGTCTCTCTGTCTATCTTCATTCTTTGTTCTTTGTAGTTTCACCTCTTTCACAGCTTTTCCCACCGATCAATCCCCTAAGAAAGCTATCAAATCCTCTTCAATTGTTGCTTCCCGATCGCACGGTCTCGTTTTTTCGGTCCCTCTCCTCCCGATTAACACGACCTCAAAGATAAGATTTGTTTACCCATACGGGAGACTGCTTTCTCCCACTCCGGCTGTGTTTCTATTGACCTTTCACGCATGTCCACTCTGACGGTCGCGTGGCCATGGCGTAGAGATCCTTCTGTACTTTTTGACGAACTTAGAACACGCAGCGGTGTGCTAAACCCTCTGCTTCCTTATCAGCCTCGTCGCTGAACTTTTCTCGCGATCACAGGGGGGTGCTAGTTGTCTCTAGATTAGGAGCTTTTCCTGTCCGGTGTCTATTCCCTTCACACTTTCGTATTCGCTCAAAAGATCTAGTGAAAAGGTGAATCAGATCTATTGAACCCATTATTCAAAGCGGGTATCGTCCGAGGGCGGAAATAGTTCGACGAGACCCATGTGCCACTGTCCTCGCCGTTTGGACTGTTCCCGGTCTTTCGAATGATTCATTTTTGCCGTCGGGGCAGTTAGTCGTGTACTGCTGATCTTTCCTCTTCATAAAGACTGAACGTTGAGCGCATTTCCTCATTGTTTCGGTGGTTGTTTCTGTTAAAAGCTTGTAGTTTTTATCCTAAACATCAAACTTTTTGGCATAGCCCGCAGCTCCTGGTTTTGTTAGAGAAGTTGCCATTTGAGAATCGTCTTTTACGCGTACATCAATTTTGGTATAATCGATTTGCTCCATACAAAAGCGTTTTTGTGGACATTCAGAAAGTGGGTCCTGCTTCACTTCTTTTTTCTTTCCCCCTAAACGGTCCTCTCTTGTCTTGTCGGTATCAACTGTTCAAGAGTTATGTTCCTTTCCAGCAGTCCAACGCCTGTCTTCGCTGTTAGTAACCGTCCAGTGCTTCTCTATTAGAGTCTCAGTCAATTTTTCATCTCTTCTCTGTCACCCTTCTTTCTTTTCCATTCATGTTCCTTTGTAATACCAAATTTCAGGATGAATTCCACCGTACTCCAGATTATTTTAGCTGTAGCTATGCTAATAACCACAACCATAGCTGGTTTCATTCCTCTGAAGGTTCATTGCACAATTTGCTCATATCCTTAACTTCCAGGTAATACGGATCCTTGACAGAAAGGATGGCAAGGGTCGCGGTAAACTAATAATCTCTCTTCTGTCATGTTTTTCCGGTGGTGTTTTTATGGCGACCTGTTTTCTGGACATCTTTCCGCATATTAAGTGAGTTTGCTCAGTCTACATTAAAAACAAGAAAACCCTCAGCCATGTGTATGAACAGTACAAGAAGGACGCGAACCTCAACATCTCATTCCCTCTTCCTCAACTTTTTATCTGCCTCGGCTTTTTCGTAGTTTATTTGATGGAGGAGATTTGTCTAAAGATCTTCGGTGGGGATGGACACTCCCACGGTCATCATGTCGAAGACGAGGACATGATCAAGAACAAGAGGGAACTAGTCATGGAGAGCAGTACAGCATACGCCATGTCCGAGCCTGAGAACGGATCGTTTTTAAAGACTCTCACTTTTGCCATTGCGATCAGTTTCCATTCACTGCTGGAAGGATTCGCTCTGGGAGTTCAGGTAAGGCTGTGAGATGATGCAAGTCTGCTAATCTGAGCTTTGAAAGTATTCTTTCACGCTAGCCAAAATATTGAAGCATGAAACCAACTAACTGCCCCGACTCGTGTAGAAAATCGGAAAGTCTTTGGATAGGAATCCAATTTTCCGCACACAGGCGATCGTCTGATCTTACGGTTTTGATCACAACAAAAGTGTTCCAAAGTCACAACTGACGTGTATTAGAACTGTAGGCACCATGATTGTTACTAGGTCTCTAAAGCTAAAGATGTTGTGATTACAAACATTTACACTTTCTTATACCAGTTAAGCAGCTTTGGGTAATGAAAGTTCCAGTTTGTAGAATGAGAACAGTTTTGTGAGAGCTGTCTCGAAGTCTTCTGGAGAGAAGGAAATTTTAAAGCACACGCTCAGCTATCGTTCAAAGTTCAAATAACTCTAATAGAGTTAGTAAGGGCACTCGGGGAGGACGAGTCTTCCATGAATCTTGGATCTTAAAGTGGGACTTCGGGGAATCAAAAAACACGATTCTGTTTTAGACAATGGCCATTTTTAGGATTCAACTTCTGGCATTGTCACACTTTTTCTTTCACTGCTGATTCACAAAGCCATTGAAGCCTTCTCTGTTGGACTTCAAGTTTGTAAAGGGAACCAGGACAAGGTGATTTTTGCCTCTTTCCGGTTAACCGTAACTGTTTTTAGCTCCGAGCAATCATTATCACAATCGTCATTTACTCCCTAATGACACCTATCGGTTCCATTGGAGGCCTCATTCTTCAAATCTCCAGCATGAATCCGTTGGCAAAAGATGGTATCATCCTCATTTTGGAATCCATGGCTGGAGGAACTTTCATCTATGTCACTTTCCTAGAGGTGCGAATTTTCTACCAAAAAACCTCAAAACCTTTTAGGTCCTGGCCCCGGAAAAAGAAAACGAGCACAACAGCTTCCTCCAACTGTTCTCTATCTTTGCCGGCTTTACACTGATCACAGTTCTGCAAGTCATCTTCATGTGAGCCTTCTTGAAAACTGTTGTTGAAAGACAAATTTAGGAGCGCCGAGGGAGAACACACGGAAGTGCTGAGTCCGATAGTCGATGCTACAACTGCGGTGGCTTTTGGGGCGTAGGAACGATACGAGTATCTTGCAGTTTTTTGTATGTACAAAGTCTTTTGTGATGTGTTAATATTGAAATGAAGTATTGAAATCATACGCAGGCATTTGAAATAGGCTTCAACTCAAAGCCTCGATCGAGGCTCATCGCGTCAATAACTTCGCTTGGCGAGAGTGTGTGCCTCATCGATTTTGCTGGAAAATGCATTGGTAAGGTAGAGGTTCTTAAAATCCTTCTTCTTCAAATTAATGCAACAAAATAGTTGTCAGACGAATTTATAAAAAAGACCGACAATCTGGACTTCTGTAATTGAAAAGATTCAGTCTTAGTGCGTTGACAGTTTGGAGTTTCAACACTGCAAACTTTCCATCATCTAACAACTGAAGTAGAAAGTTATAAAAGATGTCTTTTTCAGGTTCTGTTGGTTTCGGTAACTGAAAAAGAAGTTTTTGAATGGCACTCTCTAAAGAACCTGTAAAGTTGTCTGACAGATTGGGACATTCTGAGGAAGAAAGGGACCGCTACTAGTAAAGTAAGCCAGAATATCATATCTGTCTTCTTGAGCATTGAACCAAACGTTATCAACTACCTGGAACATTCATTGTCCCATATCCACAAAGGTATCTTACTGTCAAGTTCAGTACCTTTCCCACAAAATAGTCAAACTTTATCTTCAGCACAGATTGACCATCTATAAATCTTTTTTCTCCCCCATCATTGCCCCACTAACTTTTCTCAACACGGAAGCCGTCGCTCGCTCCGACGTGAAAGGGAAACACGACACAGCCGGTCGTGTTGTTCCTGTTATCCAGTGGCGTAGTGGCTCCTCCTCCTGTCGTGTAAAAGATCTGTGTTGATGGGAGACTCTGGAAGCGTGTATTTCTTATTGACACAGATCTACGGCTCACCTTACTGATCTTCTGAATGGCATCGGGACTATTGACATTGAGTGCAAGGAAAGTTCCTAGGTGGTCTTTCTGAACTGTCACTTCAGTTTGTCTCTTTTTCTGTCACTTTCCTGTTTCGAATGGATATGCCACCATCTTCCAAACATCTCCTCGTCCAGACCCTTGATCAAATTTTTTGACAAGCATACATCAACAATAGTACTAGCTGCTGCATAAAACTTAACACTGTTGTTCTTGAAACCTTCCATATGACCTCGCACGCACTGTCTCCATTCTTCAAACATGGTATTGTTGTAAGTTTGATGAATCTGTTCCTAAAGGAACTCGGTCTAAAAACTGGTGGAACGGACTTTTAGATTTTCAATTTGGAGCCGCAGGAGGGCCATTACGCTAAGAGAGAATACCAGGGAGAAGACCAAGGAAATCTTGGTAGTAAGACGAATAGAAGGTCGGTGGTAGGCATACTTTGGCTCGTTGTAAGTCAGCATTTACTCTCAAACAATCAAGATCGTACATCTTAAGATTGCTGCTGGAGATTATTGCATGGATAACTTTATTGACAGTCAAATGAGCTTGGCAAAACAGCATCTGGCACCACAGACGCATAAAAACACTGATATGAACACACAGACAAACATGAGAATCTTTGTTATTGAAAACTTTTCCCCCGTCTGCTTCTCTCGAAATACGACCTCGCAGTTACGGAGTGATGATGGAATCTTGTCTACGAGCACGTATCGAACATCAATGTCCGTGTAGAATTTGTAGTTGGGGACCTGACGAGTTCGAATGAGTATAGGAAAAACAAAAATGCTCACCTGTTTGGTAAGAATATAAATCGTTGTTATAGTAATACCCAAAGGCAGTTCGTACTTTTGAGGTAGACGCACGGTGCATCTGGAAGTACAGGATTGGGGTCAAGAGAAGAACAAACTTTGGACACTCTGGACAGCTAGCAATCACGGCAACTTCGTAAAGACGGCGATTTATAAACTTGGGAAGGCGAGGTGGATCTGTACAGATCTCGTTCGGACTCAGGAGGTCCCAAGTGACCATGATGCCTGAAGGAAGATTCTTAGCTGTTCAGATGTTGTGAACACCGTGTAGAATGAGTCCATTCTCAATTTCACGCTTCAAGCTGGAAACAAAACGCTTCTGGTAACATTTGAAAAACTTGAAATGTCGACTGCCTTGTATTTGTTTACTGTTTTGTAACCTATACACATTGTCGCCACTTTTTTCCTTATTGGTTCCATCATTTTTCTAGAAATACTCCACGCTTCTGTATATAAATGTAAAGATAATTGAATTCTCACTTATTTCATTCCACAGTATTGTGGGGTCAACAAAAATGGACGATTTGATTTTTGCATATCGCAATCCATCCGTTTGCAATCAAGCTTTTAGAGACCAACCTGATGAGTCCTCATGATGAACTACATCGTTTCTGACAGGAAAAGTTGTGTTTCCACAGCGAACAAATGCCTGAAAGATATACGTTGCTTAATCTGAAGCCTTCCCCTGACTTCAATTTGAACTTACCGTGAATGTTGTAGAGACGAGACAATTAGTGAGAAGCACGAACAACTGCCACATAAATGTGGTGCTCTTTCATTTAACAGTCCTGGAAACCAAGACAGTCTTGGGGTACATCAAAGAGAGAGGCTCGAGAGTACAAAATTCAAGAAGTGTAGGACCCGTCACCTTGTCGGACATTCCCACGGCAAATAGCTGGCAGAATAAGCAATGAGTGTCAGGGTCCTGGTGCAAAAGCCAAGAACTCTGCCTAATTGGCTAAGGGCTCTTTGAACATACACTAAGACGTTTAGCAAAGTATGCAGCCAGCTAATGGGTTTCACATAGCATGTGTTTAACTAGGAGGCGAGGATGAGACAGCAAAATAATTAAGGCTTCTCAATACTCGCGCCAATGAGCCTTTCGCCTCAAAGGACAATGGCAGTTTCTGAGCGGCAGATAACTATGGGCTGTAAAATGAGGACATTGAGCTTTTTATGGGGCGTGAAGGGATGATTCGAGAGAAGGAGTAAACTTTATAAGTATTGAAAATGTACGAGTTTTGAAAAATAAGGCGCCAAGATTACAAAAGCGATGGCCAGATTCCCGAGGAGCTGAAGCGTGAGACTGGTACGTGGAAAGTTAAAAGCCGGAAATGAGAAGCGGAGAAAACACGAATGAAACACATTAGGGTGAGAATAGGGACATCAAACATTGAAACGGCGAGGAAAGAGGATCTCTTACAAGGGATTTTTGAATACATCAACATTTTCAAATGACGTGTAGAGCACGAGTTTAAAATAATACAAGCGCTATAGCAGTTCGTCAGCCGGTGATTTCTCAGAGTCGGGTAGCAAGCAAGGTTTTTGTTTCTAAAAGTAAGTGCCGGTGAGCGGAAGGCCGACATGGTACAGGTAGGAATCTGAAAAAGTTGTTTTCTACACGTCATTTGAAAACGTTGATGTATTCAAAAATAGTAATAACTGAATTGGAAGGGTGTCACTAGCTCTCTCCTATATGAGAGTCCGTTAATCTCAGTATTTCCCGCCAAAGTAAACAAATGTTTCCTTTCTGCCTCATATACCAATTATTGTTCAGGCGATTCGGAGAAGACCTGAATAGGATCAGGAGAATTGTTTGTTCGTCTAGGGGGAAGTCTGAAAACAACTGCACCAATATTTGTGTGGCTGCTGTCAACGGGGTTGTCAGTGTATAATTTCCATCGCGAAAAAATTGCTGTCCGGTTTTTGATTAATGCGCTTCTCCCGAAGTATTGCAACTGGAAAGAGATCCAAAGCTCGGAGGGAAAGAAATTTGAAACTAGTGTTTCTCTCTTTAATTAGAGACCTCCCTCCTCCCAGAAGAGTCAAATAATCAAAGCTTGAAAGACAAGATTCATTCAGATTCGTAACCGCGTATATACAGAAACCGGAGTCGTTGGTGGAGATCCAGTCACTTAGTTGGTCCTGCAACAATTAGCTATTCATGGAGTGGGAGAGAGTGACTTACTTGGCCTTGTTGGAGCCGATGAAGAGGGCGCTGGTGGCGAAGGGAGAGTAGGCAGGGACGTAGCGGGGAGCGGCAACAACAGCTGAAAATGTCAAGATAATGTATAGCCGCTTGAGGTGTTGGCTATTCCAATAGGACAGGACACTTACCGGGAGCAGCAGCAACGACGGGGGCGGCGGCAACTGGAGCAGCGAAGGCTAAAGCCATTAATTGTATCTTTTGTTCATTGTCAACACACCAGGAGCAGCGAAGGCAGGAGCAGCAGCTACAGCTGGTCCAACCTGGGCCAAGGTGGGGAGGGGAGCGTAACGTGCAGCGGCAACAGGGGCGGCGAAGACTGAAACAGTTTGTTGATTGGATATTTTTGTGCAGGTTATAGTGCGTTGGAAGGAAACTGACCTGGAGCAGCGGCAACTGGAGCAGGAACAACTGGAGCAGCAGCAACTGGAGCAGGGACAACGGGCGCGGCGGCAACAGGAGCAGGGACAACTGGGGCAGCAGCAACGGGAGCGGGAACGGGGAGGGCTAAATTTCCATTGAATTCAGTAAGGTAGAGCGAAAGTTCTCAAAACAGTGCATGGTAACAGTTTTCTTATTTGGATACCTCAGAATTTAATGAAAAGTAGAGCTTGTTCATGCAAGATATGAGAACAGAGTGAGCTCTCAGAGAGTGCATGTGGTTTTACTAGTTTCAGGTTTGAGTTTTTACTTACCGGGAGCAGCAACTGGGGCTGGGGCATAGGCCGGAGCGTAAGCAGCGGCGAAGGCAGGAGCAGCAGCCACTGGAGGAGCGTAGGCGGGAGCGGCAGCAACTGGGGCGAAGGCTGGGGCAGCGGCGACAGCTGGTGCGGCAGCAACAACTGAAAAACTTTGTGATACCATAAAAATTGTGGCACGAACGTTGTCTATCTATTGTTCCACGAGGCTAACAAGATACTTACCTGGAGCAGGAGCGAAGGCAGGAGCAGCGGGATAGGGAATGGCCGACTCAGCAACTGTAGCAGCCGGGTAGCTCATGACCGGGGTTCGGGCAGCTCCCAAAACGGCCTGGTAGTAGGGAGAATAAGAGCTGGCTGGCCAGGCAGCCAATTGAGCTGTGGCAACGCAGAAAAGGGCGGAAAGGACGGCGCTGAAAGGAAAAACTGTAATACCAGTAGATCTTTTGAACTTACAAGGACTGCATGATCGTTTGTCAGCTGCTGAGTGGCTTCTCGACGGCTAAGTGGCATTTTATACGGCCAGAAGGAGCCACGGTACCGCCCTCAGTAGACAAACTTTGCCGGAGGCGCAATCGGTTGCAACCCGGAATGCGCAAACAATGCGTGAGGTATCGGTTGAATACCGGAAGGCCGGATGGCAGCAAGCTGTCTTTAGATAGCGCGGCCGCAAGGCACGTGTCAGGTAGGGATTAGAGGACTTGTTTACGCGAGCCGAGCAGAAAACATTGGTCCCGAGACTTTTTAACAGCCCTTTGAATCCATAGGACTCTTTGAAAGAGTCATATGGATTCACCGTTTCCCGAACCATCTCGCTGCTGAAGACCCTACGGCTGGAACCAACGTTCTTTTGTCCTGCTCTACAACTTAATAAAACTCTGCGTCTTTGGAAAAACCGTCAAATCCGAAGCTCGTCATTCGAGGACCATAGATGAAGCCGGAAGAAAAAACCGGACTCTGACAGCGGCTAAAGCTCCCCTTTCGGAGATGACCTGGTTGAATGAGTCATCAATATATTCTCAGTACGCTGTGCTTTTCTAGGAACCAGACTCTATCCATCGTGAGGTAGAACGCTCATGCATGGGAATTTGTGTTTTGACTCTGTTAGAAAGCTTAGTTTGCCTAATTTCATTCTTGTGAAAAACCTGCTCAATGGAAAACGAAATATATTATTCGTTTTAGTGCCTAACAGATTTTGTTCAAGACTACTAGGAGCCAAACGAAGTTATAGGAGAAATTATTATGCCTCTCATGTCTTCGTTAGGCTGACTTCGAGTACACATTCAACGGATACCGCTATTGTGTTAGAACTCAGTTACACGAGCTTGTAAAACTGTTAGCCTCGGCAATGTGTTGCCTCAAAGCCGTGCAACAGTAGGTTCAAGGGTTTATAGTTCCCACAAACAGAAGATTAATCACTTTTAACCCCCGTTATAAAAGGTTCCCTTCTCACCTGCTTGGTGATTAAAAACGTGCTCCCAAGTTTAATCTTTTCCTCAAACACAGAAGCAACTGCCATCCAAAAAAGGAACCCGGATCCCTGCACTCTATTTGCCATTTCGCACTTCCTGTGCCTCTCAGCTGTTTACCCGAAACCGGCTGCATCTATCTAGCCTTTGAGGTGTCGTGCGCAAAGAAAAGAAACAGTACAAAAAACTGTCAAAGGTGGCTTTTCAAACTACAAAAAAACTGGGCTGTTTTGGAGCCTTTTTTCGTTGAGGGCACTTAAAAGATGTAAAATCAATGGATTTTATGGAAGCATGACTCGCATTCTACTTTTTTTTTGAGATTTATAGCCTAGCAGCTGATTACCCATTCAGTTCTCCTACCTCGAGTTATAAAAGATCAACTGGCGCAAGTACATTGGTTTCTCTTCAAATCGTTACATGCTCATCAGACCTCCTTTGTAACGAAGTGGAAGCCTCTATAAAAGCAGTGTTTTATTACTTTTATCTGTTTTATATTTATACCGTATCATAAATAGGCTCAATACAGGAACTCTTCAGACATGCTCACTTCTTTTTAGCTTTTACAAATTAAGCCATTCACTATGGCAATTCTAGACACTTACGAAATGTTTCCATATACATTTCTTGTCAGGCTAGTTTATGGCTGCTTCTCCATTAGACATAGATACCCGCATAGTTTGAGTGCAAAAATATCTCCGCTCGTGTGCCGTCGACACGAGTTTCCTGAAAATATTTGTAGCAATTTCCTTTGTTTGTCTCCTAGCTAAGTTGATTGATTGTCGGTTATCTCCAAGCTCCTAGCTGACTTTTTCAGTGCACAAGTATGGTAGCCAACGCTACGCCATCTCTACAGACATACGTCGACATCTTTCAAGGAATTGTAGGTTACTCCTTTTTCATTTCAAACGACTGTTCAGATAGAAACATGGGATACGTGTGCTCCATGGGCACAGCCTTTCTGGGCTGGACAAATGGTTTTCTACTGTTGCATCCTCATGGCGCTGATATACTTCTACGTCCTCGTAGTGATTATTATCGTTACGACAAAAAAGAAAAGGTTTCGAAGTCCATTTCATCGTTGTATAATAACTTTGGCCATTGGTGACATCATAACAGTGTTAACGACTTCTAAAGGTGGTCACTATCGCAGTCAGCAAACTTCAGTTTACAGAAGGAGCCGTGCAGTCCTGTGTCCTGGCCAGCGATGCAGTTCGTCATCTGGCCTGGGAGTCCATAGGTGCATTCTCTATTGACCTCATAATAGCTGTCAATCTCGTAATAGCGATAATTCGATTGACAGCCGTGACTACTTTGTCCAGTGGCAACAATCAGCGGGTATCATACTCACAAAATGATCAGTGCTCTTTCTTCAGAAGTACTCTGTCCTGCTTGATTGTTTGCTCGTGCTGGCAGTTCTTTGGTCAGTAACAATGGCAGTGCTGCATCACTTGGGTATAGTCAAACAGGTCTGGTACCCGGTTGAAAACGAATACCACGACGAGCTCTTCTTCCCGTTCAACTGGTTCCGAACACCACTCCAGTTTGCGGAGCTCGGATCGACATTTCTCATATACGTCGTAGCTACTGTCCAACTCCAACGAGTAGAGAAATCGCGTAGCTTGGAGCTCAGAACAGGTCTTTCAGATGAAGAAGGCTGTGAACGTCAGAGACGTGAAGAAAGAGGCTCGAATGCTATCTTTAGCCTTTCTCATCTTTGGTAGTGAGCTGCTCTACGTCTATAGTGCAAATTGGATCGGACACAATTATTTCCATTGGGGGTCGGGAGAACTGAATGCAAACTTGAACTACACTGTGCGGCCAATTACTACTGGAATCACGCCGGTTAGTCAATAAAAGATGGAAGATTGGAAACAGCAAAGAACAAAACTTAGAAATGTTCTAAACCTTTAAGTATGGCAGCTGCTCAACGTCCCTTTTCAGCTATTCTACATCGTATTTTCCTCAGAAATCCGTGAAGCCTGCTTTTTCTGCTGTAGTTCTCGTATGCTTAGAAACGATCGTGTAACCACTATTTCAAGTAAGCTCGAGAGTTCATCTCCTAAAGTCATCTTTTAGAAGCCGTCAGCAAAGATCTTGCCAGCGCCCGCTCTTTTTAACTGACTCAACTACTGATCTATTCCCGTATCACATTGCTTTGCTATTTGTCGCCAATAAAGAGATCACTAGCTCTGATTGACTAATAGACCTGTTGACAGTTGCCACATTTGATTTAGTAGAGTCACATACAAGAGTGAAGCATGGTCGCCAATGCTACACCGACTCTCAGCACCTACCTTGACATTTTTCATGGAATCGTAAGTACAAACCCTTTCTGGTCATTGACCTGATTTAGATCGAAACCTGGGGAACTTGCGAGCCATGGGCGCAGCCTCTTTGGGTTGGGGAGGCCATTTTCTATGCGTGTTGTATCATGACTCTTTTCTACATCTATGTTCTCGTTATTTTGACCAGAATGTATGTGAAGAAGGATAGTTTTCGGACTCCGTTTCACAGATGTGCTTTGGTTCTTGCAACCGGTGAAATGTTAACTATCGTCACTGCCTCCAAGGGTTTAAAGTTCGTTTTTAGAGAAAAGTTTGGATTTTCAGCAGCAGCCATACAGATCTGTGTCCTTGGGACTGAAGGAGCTCGTCACTTGGCCTGGGAGTCACTCGGTGCCTTCTCAGCTGATCTCATTATTGGACTCAATCTGGTTATTGCCTTGATCAGGATGACAGCAGTGTTCACTCTGCTGAGTAAGAAGGAGAAGTCCGTAAGCTTTTACGGAATTTATTTTCTTCATTGGCTTTATTCCGTGTCTAGACACCGTGTTAGCAATAGGCACGCGACAGTTTGACAATATTTTTAATTTCCCTCCTACGCACACTTAGGCTCATGTCCGATTCGCGTTCTATACTCGGATATTGTTGCGAGCCGAAAACAATTAAGCAGGTGCTTTATTGATACCAATAGTTTTACCACAAGAACAACTATCTAAATTTTCAGAGCTTCAACTTTATTTTTGACATCCTTCTCGGTGTAGCTGTCCTCTGGGCTATAACCATCGGAGTTTTTCACTATTTCGGTATAGTGAAGCAAGTCTGGTACCCCACGGAACGGAATCACCAGGAGGTGTTTTTCTTCCCGTTTGACATCTTACGTGCTCCGATGCAGTTCACAGAGCTTGGAGTGACTTTCCTCATCTACGTTTTGGCTGCTTTCCAACTTCAAAGAGTTCGATACACTAAACCTTTATTGTTCACGCGGAATTAAGATAAAAAAGTCGGTCAACATGACCGGAGTACGCAAGGAGGCCAAGCTCCTAACAATGGCGATTCTGATTTTCCTTTGCGAACTGCTTTACATCTATGCTGACAACTGGATTGGGTACAATGTTTTTCACTGGGGATCCGTGGAATTCAACTTCAATCTGAGCTTTATTGTTCGGCCGATCACGACAGGGATCACACCGGTATCGATGTCTTTAAGTCGTTGTCTAATCATTTAACTTCTCAGGTCTTTTACCTAGTATTCTCCACTGAAATTCGAGAAGCATGTCTTCCTTGTTGGAAACATAACACTAGCAACGTCGTGTTCTCTCTGAGTAGTATTAACTCAGAAAGCATCAAGGGACTTCTCTATATAAATCGCAAATAATAATAGCATTCATTTACAGCTGGGAACTATTTACAACTATGTACATTACGGGATCGGTGCTTATTTCTCCGGGACATCATCCGTGAAGTAACCCCAGACGGCCCTCTCGAGATCGTCGTCGTACATTTTGGGAATCGGGCCGGCTTCGTCTTTTTCGTTAGAGTAACGGCAGCCTCTCTAAAAACGTTAAAGTGGCATGAGACAGGACCAATCTTAGATTCATACAACTTTGTAAAACGCCTGATGTGCGCTGTTTGTCGAAGCATTGCGGTAACTCAAGAAATCCGTTTGTTGGTACTAGAAGAGCGTTAACAATTAATACAACCAGCCAACCGAGTTTTGTATAGACTTTCAATGTATTTCGATGCTCTGCAGTAAATTTTCATTTTTGAAAGGCTGGGAAAAAATAAAGTCGAAGAATCTCACCGTTTCTTGCATCAATTTGCTTCCCCCCTCCTGGAGGTTTTCACGCGTTGCTGGCTCGCTGTCCTTATCATGGAAAATGCGGCCCTCACGTTCCTTGCGCTGTAGCGGATCCATTTCAGATGCTTCTGAAAGGAAAAGTCTTGCAAAAGAGGAACCGTGGGAAAGTAAAACAAACAAACAAATGTGTGCACAGCTAGTCTTTTTATACTCGCAAAGAGAAGGAGGGAAATATTTATAGGGCAAGGAGGCCCCGGCACGTGCCGAACGCTCCGCTCTGGTCAACATGTGTGTGGCTGGCATCGTAAACATCAGAAAGAGTGTTGACTGCATCCAAAGGCGCTGGAAGATTCTGAACAGGGTAGTGGTAGTAGATTGAAATAGACGGATTAACCATGACCGTCGAACAAAAACTACCTGTTTGACGAATGTTTAGATGCTACATAGTGTGCCCTGCGGGTTATAAGGTTGTCTACTGAAACCGCGGAACTGAATTTTTAGAAGTCTTTATTTGAAACTGTTGACCATTGGACTTTTAATGGAAACATGGACTGATGTACTTTTCTTAGATCTCCAGGCTTAGGCTTGTGATATTCTTTGTCCATAACAATGAGCACCAGTTTTCCGACTGCTCCAAACATGGAGATTCCGATAATAAACAGATTAAGCAATACTTAAAAAGTTTGCGTGAATAAAATGAAACTTACATTTTGTGAGTTCTCCTGTCAAATCCCCTGCCAAAGCTCCAAAAATAGGAATAATTGCGAGTACAACGGGAAGCAGTGTCTGCGACAGTAACTGCTTTAAACTGCGGCGTTGCATTTGTTGCAGATCCTTTGAAGCGCTTTCCGTAGTCGAGGACAGAATCGCCAACGTGCTCAATGTGATCTCTCCCATAGCGACCCAACCAAATATAGGAGGTGCCATATAGCTTGTCGCACGATTGATTGTGACACCGCATACATTCTTGCTACCAAATGTCGTCCAAAATTTCCAAGAGCATATAAAATTAGATACGGTACTACAGCCTCCATGCGGAAAATGGATGAATACTGAAAATGATTAAACTTATAATACTGCAAGCTTACGGCGAACTCGCCGGCAATAACCTGATGATTGAGAAGATGCCATTTGTAGTTTTTTATCTGCTTAGGAGATCGAAAGAGAATACAGAAGATTGTGTAGAGTGACATCGCAGCTGATATGGGCCTGATAATAGTTAGCGTTGTTAAATATTTCTGCTGGTCTTTTTGAAAGCTCTCGTTTGTAGGACAGACAGCCATTTCAGGTCAAAGAGCGTTTTCAATACTACAGGAAAAGCCCAATCATTTAATCAGTACTTCTGTTATGCCTAATGTTTAAACATGAAAGCTTCCAGTGAGAAATGGAACGATTTAAGTAATTAGAGAGATTTTTGAACAATGTCAGTTGAAAAGACTCAATGGTAATACACTTTTTCACAACATTTCATTTACGAGGTCAACTGTTGATGCTCTCTACAACTCAGATTTTGTTTTCAGAAAACACATTTCGGGACTATTGTTACTGTGAAGCGGCACTGCAGCCAATGAAAATGGATCAAAAGTAGTCGAAAACGGCTGACATTTAATGTACATGACAGTCCATGACATAAGAGATAATAGGAAAACACGCCATTAGATCGTCAACGTTGGAGGGAAGGACATCCCCGCAGCCTAATCCGGTGCCACATTACAACCAATCTTCTTCCTTTCAAGCATACAAATGCGTCGTCTCCTAGACGATCTTCTTTTGGTGGCAGACCCAGAATATAAGTAAGTTTTATCTACCCGAAAACAGCAACTATAAATCTGTTGTCAAAAGAGCGAGATTCTTCAGTTTATAGCCTCGAAGCTATAATGTAATGCTCGAAATGTAAAATGTCTGAACACTAACTCAATTATCCCCAATTGTTTCCAATGACAATATTCATGGAATTTCAAGGAGTTGTTCCCATCGCACCATCGAGGAATTCTTTCTTATGGTAATGATAGTATTTTCGGTCTTATAATAGGCCTTCAGTTTGTCTACTAGTCATCTATTGTTCTGTAAAGTCATTTCAATTTGTATATCGACATAATTTTTTTAGACTTCGGAGTATAAGATCAGGTTCTTGGGCGATGTTATTTTCACTTTCAGACAGTGGTCATGACAGAAATAGCACGCAGCCAGTTTTATCTTTGATCGGAAGGCGAACTTTGAACTTGGAGCTAAAAATAGTAAATCTTTCAAAACCTGCTCGAATGAGCGTTGTCAAGAGGGTGAACAGTAACATTGCTAGCACATATTCTTAGTCGCGCTTTTACTCTTTTGTCCTCGGGTGAGATAAAACCAGACGTTCTCCCGCGCGCGGCAATCGCACGCGATGATTCGCTTTTGTGTTGCCCCGTCTCGCCACAGACTGGACCACCCGGACGACCTTATATGCCTCGTTTTAGTCTACGAACTCTCACTCGAAGGTAATTTTTCCCCAAATGCTGTTTTTTAACTTCCTAGTTTTTTTCCGCTTTGGCTCACTAACCAATGTAGATGGCTAGTATGTTTGAGGACTCCTGAAAATACTTCAGATAGCTTTTTACTTAAGCCTATGTTTAACTACTTAACAAGAAATTGATTTGATTGTCACTTTTTCTCTTCTGGAAAACGAACACCTGGACAAACTTTTCCCGACAATCTATTTGCCATGATGTGCTCACACGTTGGCCCGTCAATCAGTACCACCTGGGGCCGTTCACTTCTGCTCTCTCTCTTTCTGGTTAGTCGCTTGGAATAGAAACCGTCATTATTCACTCTCTAAATAACTGTTCAATCCGATTATGTCCCTGCGTAAAAGGTCACGCTCAAAGTAGAACAGCCAGTCTAGGCACTAGTCAAAATATGACTTTCAGAGACCGAGACGGCTCCGAGGTTCGACTACTCGTCGACGATGATGCTGAATCTTCAGACGGGGATGAAGGAATCTGTGAGACGGAAACGGTGTCAACAGAGAGCTGTGATGCTTTCCTAAAACGTGGGTTATTTTCATTGCCCTTAAACTTTTTTGCTTATCCCGCAGTTTACGTTTAAACTGTATGATCCACGCGGGTCTGTAAATCTATAAGTTCAGGACACTACAAGAATGTGATTCATTTTCTGGTAGAAGATTGGTTTCTCAGTGGAATGCTGGGCATCATAACTGCTCTTTTATCAGTATTCATGGACGTTACAATCGAGTATATCAATCACTGTAAGTTTTTTTTTCAGCTAAGTCAAGATTTTTCTTTTCAGACAGAGTCTCTGTCTATTATTCACTAGTACAAGTTCATGAATACTACGCTTTTGGTGTCTGGATACTTCTGATGACCGTTCTCGTTTTTGGTGCCTCACTGTTCTGCCACGGAGTCAGTAAACAAGCTGTTGGTAAGTTATCTCGACTTTGTGTGAGCAGGACAACATTCAGGCTCCGGAATCCCGGAAGTTAAAGTCATCATTCACGGTTTCATGCTCAAGAACTACCTCACTTTGAAGACATTGATAGCCAAAATTGTTGGCTTGACATTGACCCTAGGAGCGGGAATGCCTGTCGGTAAAGAGGTGGGCTTTCTCGTTTTGCTTGAGGGTCAGATTTTATCTTCTGAATAGAAAGCGCTTGTTCGCCCTTGAGGCACATTGTCTTTTGTAAAGAACCTTGCAAGGAATGGAAAGTTGTAACAACCATTCCTTTAAAAAATTTTGAACTTAACTTTCCAATCTAGGTCGAAAGCTGGCCCCCTATTTTTCGGTTACAACGAAGAGCTGATAAAGTAGCACATGTAAAGAAAACTGGTACCACGCGGCCTCTTATCTGATGCTGATTTACGTGGAAACCAAACATCATAGGCATATCAAAGTTAAGCAATCTTGAACACACACACAAACACACACATGAGCACGAACCGTCTAATTGTGAGACCGTTGCGTCTTACTCATAGGGTGCACATGCGGAGATGGTACTGATGCGGCCCAGAGAACAGAAAGGTATTGCGACTATTGCGAATCGTTCTAGCAGTGAAGCTTGTCTCAAACAATATCATTTCAGGGACCGTTCGTGCACATTGGAGCAATTGTTGCCTCGCTGCTGAGCAAAACTACAGCAGCGTGTCGCTACAACAACTTTTTCTCAAACGAGGGCCGAGTGATGGAGATGCTCTCCACAGGATGTGCTGTGGGAATAGCGTGTACTTTCTCGGCTCCTGTTGGAGGTAGCTTTTCCTGTTTTATATTTCACGCAACGATTCAGCTGTACTTTACGGAATCGAGTCAACATCCAAGTACTTTGCAGTGAAAAACTATTGGAAACAGTTTTTTGCTACAACTTGTGCGGCTCTAGCCTTTCGCTTCATCATCTCGTTTCTTGTTCCAACTCATGTCGCCGGAACAATTTTGGCTTACCTCCAGACAAACTTCCCTAATGAGGTCTTCTTGATCGAAGAGATTCCATTCTTCATCCTGATGGGAATACTTTGCGGATTGGCGGGAGGCAGTTTTGTCTGGCTACATAGAAGGATTTGCATGTTCAAAAAGAAAAACAAAGTCTACCAGTCCCTGTTTGGAAAGAGTCCAATAACGATCACGGCTCTTATGGCAGCGTTGTTTGCCGTGGTTACTTATCCTGCCGGAATTGGAAGATATATAGCTGGACCGGTGAGTTTCTAACCGAATGGTGAAAATCAAACTTCCAGCTGACTTTTCGCCAGACCCTATCAGACTTTTTGTCAAACTGCACATACACCGCCGTTAATGGATCTGGACAAGCCTGTCCACAAGAGCTTCTAAGCCATTGGGTGGGACAAGGAGACGAGTTCTATCCACTAATGACCCTGTCATGTTATCTGGTAGTCTACGTGAGTTTTGACGCAGAGGCAGAGACAGTGCACTTTTCCAGTTCGTCTGTATCGCCGTTTACATCACACTCTACTACCCATCCGGAATCTTCGTTCCTTCTTTTGTACTGGGAGCTTGCGGTGGCCGTCTAATGGGAGAAATCATTTCACTATGTTGGCCAGAAGGCTTTCGCGGTCCAGACGGTCCTCAAATCTATCCAGGACTCTATGCAGTAGTGGGAGCTGCAGCCTATACGGGTGCAGTAACTCACTCATTGTCAATTGCCCTTATTGTCTGCGAGACGACTGGACAGCTCTGTGCCCTGTTTCCAGTTCTGATTGCTTTGATGATTGCTACAGCCTTGTGCTCCTTCCTTCAACCCTCTATTTATGAGTCAACCATCAAGATTCAAAACTATCCTTATTTGGTAGACTTGCCGCCTTCGAGAGTCAGGTGAGGATCACTCAAAACTGACAGTTATCCCAACTTTTCAGTGTCCATACTATGAAAGTAGATAAAGTCATGGTAAAGGACATAGTCTTTATCACCAGGGACACAACCTACCAGGAGTTGAGAGACATTCTGATCCAGACACCCAATCTGCGGTCTTATCCCTACGTCAACGATAAAAGTAAGTCAACCTCTTGTCTCATGTATTTTGTTTCAGGATCCATGATTCTCCTGGGAAGTGTCGGTCGCAAGTTTCTACTCTATCTATTGAACAAGAAACTTGGCCCGGAACCTTGCTTGCACTTGAGTGGCAGTCGCAGCACAGCCTCGGAGATCTTCAACACCATTGGTTCCATGGGATCATTTAGGAGTAGAGGTTCGAGTGCTGACATGGTGTTTGGAGGGCAAGACTTCTTGACCGATAGACAGATTTCTGGAAACACCTTGCTGGCTCATTCTCCTCTTCACGATGTTCAAGGACAAACGGCTAATGTGGCTCCGATTTTGATGGCTCAAGCTGAGCAGAATTATGAACCGGTGGTTAGTTGCAATTTTAAATTCTGAGATTTGTACGGTTCCATGTGTGGGATGTGACCAAAAGTTTCAGCACTCCCTCTCCAATCGAGCAGAACTTCTCTCTTCGAGACTAGACGTCGATGAGCTGGCAGTCGATTCTGCTCCCTTCCAACTGGTCAAGGGAACCTCCCTCTACAAGGTACCATTTCCTTTCCACCAATTAATGATTGACATCCTCAGGTTCACACCCTGTTTTCTCTTCTCGCACTGAACCACGCCTATGTGACCGAGAGAGGTCGTCTGGTCGGAGTTGTAGCCTTAAAAGAACTTCGCGAAGCTTTACACAACATCTACACTCGTGGTGCTGTACCCATCTCACATCGTCAGAGAGCAACGACCCAGCTGTCAATGGAATTGCCTCCAGATTTGGAGAGAGAACGGGACACTCGACTTAGGATTCACAGCTCCTCGAATCTTTCTGTATGAGCTCAATTGTGATGTGTTATTTTTTTCCCGGTGCTTGCCTACTTGTACTGATCTTCTCTTTTTTTGCCAAATATGATGTCTTTTTTTATAGCATATATGATGTATGTAGTATGACAAGAGATCTCATAAACAATTAAGGAATGATGAAAAGATTGTTAGTATAGCTTATGAGGGCAACCATTGCATTCACAGGAAACCATACAGGAACCGCTCATGCAGTGCTGAAATTATGACAATAAAAATTTAGGACGTCAATCCAATCGCCATCAACTCAACTGCTAAACTCGGAATCGGTATCTTCGCAACACACTGCTTTAACCAGTTATCGGCGGCACAATAGGTACTGCGGGTGAGAAATACAAAAGGCTGACTTACCATGGAGCGACATAGTCTGTCACAGGATAACAGATCGCAAGGTTCTGGCTTCAAGTTGTTCAAATGACAGATGCATTGACATCCTAGGTCCGGGTCGCAGACGCCACTACAACCCTTAAATTTCCTTTGCATTCACAAAAAACAGGTAGCTCACTTTAGAAAAGCAGTCACTAAAACATTTTGTAGCGGAGCAAGAAGCAGTCCCCCACCCAACTGCAAAACTGACGACCATCAGAAAAGAAATAGCAGTAACAACGGAATGCATGTTTGTTGATGAGCACGTTTTGAGTGAAGCTACTTAAATACGGCTTGGATACAGCTGAAAATAGGTTTTGTTGTCGGAAGCCCCTGATAAGATGTTTTTGCTTTCGTAGAAACATGAACAGTAATCTAAATAGCAAAGGCAAGATAATTGTGCTCTTCGTGGCGTAGGGAAAAACAGAAGGAGAAGATTTCGAAACCTGCAAAAATACACCGTTCAAAGATCTTAAGAAGGAGAAATAAAGTGATTCACCAGTAAGTAAGTTCGATTAGTTTGAAACTGGCGCAAATCAAGTTCAGACATCAAAAACGTGTTACTACGACCGAAGAAATCAAAATTCACTCATTCTCGATGAAGAGTAAAGTTTATAGCCCTACATTTAGCACTCTACGTCTATTTAAATTGTGTCAAGTCTCTTTCAAAAGCAGAAATGCGAGTGTTTGTCCAAAAGCTACTTTGGAATTCCAGTTCCCTTTTCTTCCAACTCCTTCAATTCCGATATTCTTTCCTGCAAAATTGATAACAAAATTTGGCTAACATTTCTCGAGGAAAAAAGACCGATAAAAGAACAGAAGCCATCTTCCTTGTTGATAAGCCAACGTAATGCCTGGGATCACTTGACTTACTTACTGAAGCAGAGTTTTTTTCGAGAGAATCTAAAAACTTTACCCCTTGTTCATAAAAGTAAGCAAAAGAATATTTGCACGTTAATGTCAGAAAAGGAGTACAACTCGGAATATCGGAATATATAAATGCTGCAATGACGCTATTTTCCAAGAAAAGACTTTTATGAACATCTGTATATGTTTTTCGTCTTTTATTTAGTCTGGCCAGACAGAATCACAATTGAGTACTATAAAACCTCCGAAAGGCTGACAAGATCACCTAGAAAATTGTGGTTTTCTTTGTAGTTTCTCTTATCCTCAACTGTGGACCTATCAATCTAGTGTCGTCATTAAATACTCCCATCCAAGCATTCTTATCAAGCTTCGTTAAATTTGCCCTCCTAATCACCTGGCCGGTGGCACTATGCTCACATCCGGAGTTTTCGTTTTAGGCTTCATCTTATTGGTATCTGCCAGAGGTAACTACTGTCTATGAACCAGAATTATACGGCTTTTCTGACCTCCCATTCCCTAATCTTGCCGGAAATGACCTTCTCGACTACCTGTCCAACAAGCAGAACAGCTTCAAAGTGATGGACTACGGATGGGACAAGAAACAGCAAGAGACACGAGGAATGCCTGCCACGGCTGATCAGCCGAGAAAGTTCGACCCTCGACCCAACTTAGACTATATTACTCTGGACAAGATCCCGGACTACTTCGACTCTCGTGATCAGTGGCCGCAGTGTAGCAGCATCAAGCAAATCTTTGATCAATCCCAGTGCGGCTGCTGCTATGCCTTCTGCACTACTGAGATCATGGCTGACAGACTATGTATTCATGCCAACAAGCAGGTCCAGATGTCAGTTCTGGATGTGATCTCGTGTTGTCCAGATTGTGGAGGAGGGTGAGTATATAGAGACGACAAGACTATTAGGCAACCGTTGTTTCAGTTGTGGCGGTGGAAACTCAATGAACACTCTACAACACTGGGTAACTGATGGCTTCGTCACTGGAGGAGAGAACACCAATTACCAAGGCTGCCAGAACTATCCCTTTCCTCCCTGTTCTGCTCATGGGTACAAGGAATGTCCCTGCTCCGGCTATGCTACCCCACAGTGCAATCAGACTTGTCAAACTGGCTACTCCAAGTCTTACGTCCAGGACAAAACTTTTGGTAAGGGATTTGAAAACGTTGTGTATTTTTCAAACGTTTAGGAAGGTCAGCTTATCTGATCAGTGGAGATGTTATTGACCAGAGTACAGTGATCGCCATCCAGAGGGAGATTTTGGCAAATGGACCGGTCAAGGCTACATTTGACATGTACTCTGATTTCTATCCTTATGTCTCGGGGGTTTATGTGGTTAGTTAGAAGACTCTCTGTCTGTTTTGATGTCTTTTTGCCTTCTGTCTATTCTAATAACATTCTTTTTCAGCACACCGCTGGCACTTCTCACAGTCGTCATTGTGTCAAGATTATTGGCTGGGGAACAGAGAATGGAACACCCTACTGGTTAATAGCAAACTCGTTCGGACCATTCTGGGGAGAACAAGGATTTGTCAAGTTCCTTCGTGGAGTCAACGAGTGCGGAATAGAAGCTGCTGTAGGAGCTGCGCTCCCGGCCGTTTGAACATAATAAAATGAAAGCTCACAATGTGAATGCTCACTTTGGAGGCTGGCGGCTTTATAATCTTGCCACTGTTGCTGTGTGAATCGTTAGTGGGTGAAAAACACAAAGCTATTAACAGCTGAGTAACGACCAACACTTTGACGATGAGACAGTGCATTATACTGAAATTTATGAGTTTTGCCCTTTCAAATTCGCAACGCAAAAACCTTCGACCAAGCATTGACAGATCTGGAGTTCGAAGCAGCATTTTGCTGTTCTGGTCCTAACTTTAATATCAACTTCTTGAAGAACTGCGTCACGGGACAGAAAGTTTATTATGTTAGATGAGTTCGCGGCACCTGTAAGGAAGATGAAGTACGAAAGGGATGGTACTTCCCTGCATAAACGAAAAATTATTGTTCTTGAACGAAGTCATGAACATGGTCATGTGGGAAGTTCGAAGCAGCATCTGTAGCCATTTTACTGACCACAAGCCAAAAGGATTTTTAATGTCATTGTGCAGAAGCGTTTAAATAAAGACTCGCAAGCAATTTTTTGGTCAATTTGGATCAGGACCAGGCTGAAATTTTGGAGGATATCTTCTTAATGAACTGATTATTTTATTCTGCAGGTCGGATTCCAGGACAGATGAGTGAAATATTTCGTGCTTCATCAAGTTTTAAATGCTTTTTTGGTGGCTTTTCCACGGGCTCCTCGTTAATAGTGTTTTCCAATTCACTGAAACTATTGGGCTGCTCCTTGTTTGGACTCTTCTCATCACTTCCTTCTAAGATCTTGGAAGCTTCCTCATGTTTCTTATCTGAATCTGAAGTTGAAATCGTCAGTTTAGATTGAGAAGAGAAGGTGTGAATTGTACCCACAGACGATACTGATCAGAATAATGATTTGTAATGTAAAGATTGAATTTCATCATATAACTCTCTTCGCAATCTCAAAGTTTCCAGAAAGAAGCAGTCCAGCTTGCATCAGTTGTTTTAAAAAGCAGAATAACTAAAGACTAAGATAATAAGAACAGTTTTCAATTGATCTCAAATTTATATGTGACAGTGCACAATGCATACAATAATAATTCAGTGTGCCCTCTAATTACACAAGTCTAACCGCATCAGAACAGGTGAAAACAAGCTTTCCGATGCATTAGTGGAAAAGTGTTTCTCCTTCAGATGTGAATGAGTTTCCTAACCACATACGATCCTAATCCTCGCTGGTATGTGCGGACAGTTCATGCTATCGCTGTCATTTCTACAGCTTCTTTTGTCACGGGACTCTATTGTCTTTTTGTAGTCAAGTCTACTTCTATTCATAAGCTGTACAAGAAGTTATTAGTTTTCAATTTGTCTGTGTGCGTTTGTTACAGTGTTTGTAGCAACGTATCTGTTTCAGCAGTTATTTTTGTATCTTGTGTATCACTACCGGTACAATTCCCGTATTTGACTATCCATTATGTGGTGGACATCCATTAGGAGTTCTTTGGGATCTTGGCATGACGACTCAGTATCAGACAGCAATTCAGATAGCTCTCATCAACAGTGAGTCATTCGGTTTGCCCTTAAAATTCGTTAAGTGGTCGGTACCAGTACATTCTTTTTGTTTTTTTACCGTCACCATGTTGTAACACCTTCTCCGAAATGGTTCAACATTACGGTTATGGGATTCTTTGTCACTTTTGGAGGAATTGTACCTCTGCCTTACAACCTGCTCTCATTTGGGAGCAATAATGTGACTGCAATGAAAATCACACCCTGCGATGTGAGGCATATTACTATAAACGGGGAGCAATATGCATTCAGAACTATCCGACAACATGCGAGCATATTCCTGCCTTCTGGACAGATTATGTTTTCATCATCAATCCGAGAGAAGACATGGCTATGTTTTTTGCTCTGATGTACTACGTTGTTCACATTCTCGTCCTTTCCACATTTTTGGGCATCTTCATGTACCGCCTTTCGTTCAACATGAAGAAGATGATGTTCTCGCCGACTACGATTAAAATGCACAGGACATTGGTTAAGTGTCTCTTAGCTCAGGTGGCCAGTTAAAACTTTACACAAAATAAATTTTCAGACGGGTGTCCAGTACGCCCTGTTTGCCTCCCCGGCCGTGGGGCTGCTAAGTTTCTGTGGCTTAGGAATCGATCTCCCAGGTTTGCTCATTTCTTGGTCTAACCATAAAAAATCTCAGGAATGTCTCACATCTTCTTCATCTGCATGGCCTCTTCTGACGCAGCTGCCGTCTTCACTATGCTAATGACTCATCCAGACTACCGGCGTGCAATACTCAGGAAATTTAGTAAGGAAAGTATGCGAAACGGAAGCCTAACATTTTCAGATAAGAGAAGAGTATCTGTCCACAACAGTACACTTGCTGTAGTTTCAACGGCGTCTTTCAAACCACATCGCCGTATTTGATCAAACGTCTAGTCATTTTTAAATTTTTAAAGCGCACAGTAAAATTGTAGTTTTCGAGAGTCTAACCTTGTGACGATAACTTTCCTTTTCAGCTGTTTGCGTACGTATTATACGAAGTCTGAAAGAGTAAAACAAAATAAGGCACGTTTGTAAAAGAATAGAGGCTGTGGTATGCAAGTATGGATACCGTGGCCAGGCGGAGTGTTTTCTCCCTCTTTCTGCATGTTCTGTGCTCTCTTTTTTTTCGCCCTACATGACCGCAAATCTTCCCCCGTATTCACTAGCAATTAGTGGAAATAATGAGAGGTGAAAGGGTATCGAAGTTGTTTTGTCAAAGAAAGACAGAGTCTTCCTCGGAGATGGACGTTTCCTACTACGTGAGCTTTGTTTATGCTCTTGTTTCGCTAGCTGTTTACGGTATGGTATGCTACATCATCATCAGATACAAAAATGTTTTTGCTGGTTCCTATTACAGCATGTTCTTGGTCAACTCTCTAGTGGTAAAGTCTACAAATTTCATTAGACACAGTTGCAGAATTGTTACACCTACATGAACTCACTTATTGTATTGCGCCTTCCTAGCCATACTTGTGCAAACTGCTTCTTTTCATTCATCTTTGCGGCTGAATACTTTTGGGGCTTGGAATTCTTTAGTTGTATGTACAGTCATTTGGCGTATGTCCAGTACTTGATGATACTCTCGTTTATTTTGAATCGCTTCACAGCAGTTTTTCTGCCGCTCAAGTACGACAAGGTAAAGTTTGTTTATTACACTCTCAGTTTGAACTGGGTATATCTTGAAAACTCTAGTATGACATGTACTAACATGTTCGATCAAATAACACATGAATGGAAGTTCACAGTTCGAAAACACACACACTACCGCGGAGCGTGAAAATGGAGATTTACGAGGCCATTACGATCTCCAGGGGCCAAGCGCGTTCGGGTTCGAGATGTACGACTTGGTTTCCAAACAAATTAGCACTTTGCATTTCAGATCTGGAACATATTGTTCATTCCCCTAATGTTGTTCAATGTTCTCTCTCCGTTTTTCTTCACTTACGGAGCATTTATTGAGCAGCCTCGCTTTACCTACGATAACTACAGTGACACGTATCATTTCTATGTTACGAAGGTAATCGTTAGGATACCTGCAAAACTTCTGTTTTAGACCGAAGCAAGTGGAACAGCTTTGATACCTTCCATGATCCTCATGACCGCTGTAAGCGCCATTCTGATGATTGCCACCTTTGTCGCATATGTCAATTACGTAGGCCACACTTGAGGATAATGACGGTACAAGTTTTTAGAAGCGCGACGATCGCGCAGCTCAATGGAAACTTCTTGCCTTCAGCATTTCTTATTTCTTAGTTGAAATGTTCGCAACTGTAGTCATGGTAGAGAAGACGAACTATTTTGGATAGAAATGATTTTCAGATTGTGATGGCAGTAGCTGGATGGAATAACTGGAGACGAGTGATAGCAATGACATACATTCTGCTGCCCTTCACGTCGGATGCTCTAACCTTCACCTCACCCTACATCATGGTCTACTGTAGTCCGAGTCTTCAGAAATTGTTGAAGGCAATGTTTCGGAAAGCTGTAATGCGGAAGACAGGTGGCATTTCTGTATCCGTTTTTTGAAAATACTTTTATTTTTAAACTGTTTAAAAGTATTTCCTCACCTCGATTTACGTGGCGGATACATGACAAATGACAGCGCAGGTGCTACTAATACATAGGTAGAAGTGAAAAAACTGACTTTGTTGTAATTATGTCTACACCTGTTTGACGAAATTCAACGGAAGACATTCCGCCACACGAATGACTCTTGATTTTATATTTACCACTATTTTTGACATCGTTTCCCTTTTCATTTATGGCATCGTATGTCGTGTTATCTTGAAACACCGCACAATCTTCAAAGGGTCCTATTACAGTATTTTCATAGTGAATGCAGTTGTGGTAAGATAGTTTTCAGCAAAGTTAAAATATTTTCAGAGCTGTTACACGTATTTCAACTCCCTAATAGCGTTACGCATTCCACAGCATACTTGTGAAAATTGTACCCTGTCCTTTATTTTCAAGGCAGAACATTTCTGGGGACTAGAATTCTTCTATTGCATGTATACTCATCTAGCATACACACAGTATCTATTGATATTTGCGTTCATCATAAATCGGTTCACAGCTGTCGTGTTTCCACTTAAACATAGCAAGGTTATAAATTTTGTTTTAATGAGAACCTGCAGAAAGTTTAGATATGGAAATTCTTATTCCCCATAACGATGATCTTTAGTCTACTAGCCCCGTCTGTTATTTCTTATCCAGCTCTTTTGGGAACTGATGGAGGATCAATGTACTTCTACGACGACATGAACGACTTCTATTATTTGATGTCTAGGAACGTGAGTGTTTGTGAAAACAGTAATTTTAACATTAGGCCTACGCGGAACATGTTGAACCCAGCTGCCGGGTATGACTTGAGACAAGGTTCAGGACACAGAGAGACAGAGAGTTGGGCAATTACAGTATTCAGGGTACGTACGTGGTAACGGGGCAGACAAACTTACTTTACTTCATGATTTTGTGCAGCATTTTGAGTACAATCTTCATGGCTCTAACTATTGTTGCCTATATGTTCTACGTAAGTTTTTTTTTAATACAATTCCTGTGTAAGCTTATTTCCAGAAGAAAGATGACCGATCCACTCAGTTCAAACTTTTGATTTATAGTGTTGTTCATTTCCTCATCCAGGCTTTTGCTACATTTGACCTGGTAACAGAAACGTTTACTTATCCCAGTTGTTTTTCAGGTGTATCTAATACACTCACAAGCAGATGATGTTCAGTGGTTGATAGATCTCTGCTTTTTCCTGCTCCCGTACGTCTCCGATGCACTGACGTTTACCTCTCCCTACATTCTCATTTTCTGTAGTCCGAAAATGCGAGAGCTGATACGGGAAATGTTATGGAAAAGCTTACTTCGAACGAACAATGTATCGGTGACGTCAGAACAATCAGGAGCTCAAAACGTCCGTCGTGTGACTTGATTTTGCTCATATTAAACAGATTTGCCTTTTTTGTTCTCGAGACTACACGTTTACTGAAGGAACTTGTCTCTTTGTGTTTGGTCCAACATAAACTATGGAAATTTTGTAACTTTTATGTCCCATCTATCAGAGATACATGCATTTTTGTTCCAATCGTTTTTATCGTTTTCCCAAACATCGTCTCTTCCGCCGACTCGAACTGCACCTGCGTTGCAAAACATCTGTCTCAGTTTCCCGAACAACTATGTCATAATTTCTCTCTACATATGGGTGCTGATTCCTTTGTGGAGAAGTACAAAAAGTCTCTTATTATAGTAAGTAGTGTTATCTGTTTGTTGATATTGATCGGCGTTGTTGCTATCCTGATCAACGTTTTCATAGGAGGAGGTACAGCATTCCGAAGTAAGTCCCGTTTTTTGTTTCGAGCCTAAACTTCCAGTCCAATGTGAGCCTGGCTGGACATTTTACGCAAAAACTGCCTCGTGTTACAAGTTTATCACCAAGAGCTACTATTCTCAGTCTCGGGGCTACAACTTTACAGAGGGTGAGCATGAATGCTCTGCTCGAGGGGCCAAAATGGCTACTATACATAATTCGGGAGAGGTATTGGTGGTAGCTGGTGGGTTTCCTTTTAATTGTTTCCCATATAATGTGCTCAGGGTTGTCCGGATCTCACTGGTTTATACCTGTAGACTTTCAAATCTGGATAGGCATGAAGAGAGATCTGAACACCTCAGAATGGAAGAATATTGATGGATCTCCGGAGAGTTTTTTTTTTTTGCAATTTCATGAAAGTAGTTAGCTTAGCTTGCTTGTCTTCAAATAAATGGGCGGAAGACATGCTCTAAGTGTAACCAATTAACACCGACCGATTGAGTTACATTGGGTGGCGTGAATTACTCACGTTTCTCGTTTGACCTTGTTAAGAAAGCGAACCGTTTGTGTAGGAAAAGCGTAAAGCTCAGTAACTTGTAAAGAGCTGAAAACTTTTCAGAAAAGCAAAGTTTTCAGACGACATATCTGAACTGGACGACTGGAGCTCCGTCTGATGTATCGCGTGGAGAAAACTGTGGAGGGGTGGGTTTCAAACATATTGCGAGCAGACTCACTCTCACTCTTGTGACCAGCTCAATGAAAAAAAGTGTTTCTAGCAGAATTGATACTAAGATGCATCTGACCAGACATTTGGTCCCCGGATGTGTTAAGAGGTTTTTTTCGATCTTTCGGATGCGGGCTCCAGTACAATACTGTGAAATCAGGGCGTAGGGTTGTTTCTATCCGCACTCTTCCAGTAAACCATCCAGACGGGCCCATTTGAACGGATACTTGGAACGCTTACGAGATTTACTATTCCTAAAGTTTCATGCCGATGCTTTCAGATGCTCGTAGACTACTTGGACCATCCTAGAGGGAATGGTTCAATCGATCTTGGCAGTCTAAACAACTATAACTGTTCTGTCAAGCAGAGAGGAACAGTCTGTCAGAAACCAGCCAACGTGACACAATTGACCAGTGGCTCTAACACGAGTAAGGTCCGAATTGACGGGAAAGAATCACTTTTTAGCCGCCTATCCTAACGGATTTGCCTACTTTAACCGCACTAACGCGTGCTATGTTGCCATGACAAATTTCTTCATGTACGTCAACTTTTCGGATGCTGAAAAAACATGCATTAGTTTCTATCAAGCACACTTGGCCTCGATTCATAACAAGGAAGAGAACGACTTTATCATTGGTAAGCGGTCGTTTTTAAAAAAGGACAAAGTTCAGATCTGACCACCTCCGGGGCAAATGCTCCTCTTGGAATGAACGTCGGAATTGGCGTGCAGAGAAACGACGCGAATAGCAGCTGGTACAATCTAGACGAATCTGCAATGGATTACACAAATTTTTCGAACACTTCGAATATTTTGGGAGGCGGAAATTGTGTGCAAGTTGGACTCAATTATGTAAAAACCTGTATGAGAATGGTTTCAGCTAATTGAGGACACATCTGTCGAGATCCCCTACCTGCACAGGTGGCTCGATTTCAACTGTAGCTCGACGGTCCGGGCCTTTGTTTGCAAGTTAGCGGCTTCGTGATGAACATGTACCAATTGGATTGTTGACACTCCAGTTTTCATCCATGCTGCTTATTCTTGCAATGTCTAGTACTCGACCGCAATTAAGCTTGCCTTATTCATTTCTACGTATTGACTTCTTACTATCAGCAAGAACGAACTGTGTAACATTATCCCTCTTGTTTGACAATAAAGGTTCTTCTCCGAAAAGGTAGTACCGTTTCGGTAGCGACCTCTCACTGCTGAACAAACCATAATACAAAAACTGTAGTGAAAATTTCTATTGCGGCAATTGAAGGTGGTTTTGTACAGTGCAAAATCTGAGCAAACGTAATAATTCTTCAGGTGGTTCCCCCTAACTACCAGATAGCCTGTCTCCAGTTCACCAAGGCTTGCAAATTTGATCAATCCTGTAGTAATGGCCAGACTAGTATCGAGAAAATTCTGGACAAGACAGGTCTTTCGTTCCCCGACTTTATCAGTATGAATCCTCTTCTCGGAGAGATTCTTCCTACTGGATCTGTTTTCGTGAGTTCGGAGTAGATTCAGAGAGTACACTAACCGTTTTCAGGACAACCAACTGGTCTGCGTCTCTGCAATCTGGCAAGGTCAGCCCGTTGCCAACTCTACACTCTGATTCTCTGTCGAAAAAGGATTTAGTGATAAGAAAATGACAGACTGATAAAGAGTCGTCTTCTAGTCTTACTAAAGGTAAAAATCAGAAACAAGAAAACCGAAGAGCGACTGAGGGAAAAAATTATGGTTACCTAGATGTTTTCCAGCAGTAGCCACGAGAAATCATTGAAGCTGTGAGGATTAAGATAAAAAATAAAGTTTGACACGTAAGAGAGCGCTCAATTGCATACGGGTAGAACCTGAGAGGCCAGGTTGAGTAGGCTTACGTTCTAAGCTGTGCAGCCTAATCTATCTTCTACATGTATTTTCACTTTAATTGTGCAGTATTTGTGTTTTGCAAGTAAACTTTGGACTGTTGAGTCTTTCGCTTCATCTCGGGTTAAAACACCTTTAATTAACGCTGGCGCTTCCTGCCACTGCGCCAACTCGCTTCTTCGCTGTGAGATAGTTTAAATCTCGATTTAAACTTCATGCTGAACCTCTGACATAACTAGCAGATTTATAAGTCTCCGACGCTCAAAGACAAACTTCTTGATTTTAACTACAAGACTCGTACGTAATGGGGAATAATTTCATTACACTATGCTTGAACAAAGAGCAGATGTTCGTTCTCTTCCGGTTTGCATATATAAGATGAGATACTTCCGTCTGCCTCTTACAGCCATGGTTTCGTCTTATCCTCCCCGTTCAATTTTTCTTCGTAAAGGAACAAGACTGTTTTAGGAAAATGTGCCTCGGGAATCTGGCAGGAGAAAACCGTTACCCACCCTACCGTCTATGTGTACTGGTTGACAGAAGATGCAGTGATAAGGCTCTCAAAAAATACGACAGTAGAAAGTTTTTGCTGATATGTACAATATTTACATCGAATCACATCGTTTGCTACATTAGACGGTCAGATGTTCGGGTCTCATGAAGCACTTGATCAGCTCCTGATCGTTCATCATTTTGTAGAAGCGAGGTCCGTCGGCCAGTGTTCCACGATGTGTGATCAAGAAGGTTGGGTCAATCTCTCCAGATTGGACTTTTTCCAGACAGTACTTCCAGTACTTCTGAAGGGGATCTTGTCCCGAACGGATAGTGAAGGCCTTCTCCATCATTGCTCCGACTGGGAAATGATTGGCGTAGCCGAAGTAGTCGCCAACAATCGAAATGTTGCCGAACTTTCGAACAGCTCTGAACATCTCACAAAAGATTTCCGAGGTGTCCGTCTCCAGTCCTGAAAGTCTTTTTATACTTTTCACTAAAACTTCTTACCAAGTTTCATCTGAATCTTGTGGGACCAGGACTGAGCAAAAGAGAAGCCAGCCGCCTCAATTCCAACGTCCAGATGTCCACCAATCAGCTCCTCGATGGTCTTGACGACATCGTCAACCTCCTTAAAGTTGATCACTTCGATCCCCAAGTGATCTCTGGCCAGGGCGATTCTCTCCGGCTCACAGTCAATTCCAATGATTCGTTTGGCACCGAAGACCTTGCACCACTGGGCCGTCATTAGTCCAATAGGGCCCAGACCCCAGATGCCAACAGTTTTGTTCTCGTCAACCTCTCCGTTGACTACTCCGTGATAGGAGGTCGGAATGATGTCGGTTAAATAGAGTGCCTTCTCGTCTGGGACACTGTCGGGTAGAGGGAGACAGTTGAATTCTGCGAAAGCGACCCGGACATATTCTGCTTGACCACCTGAAGTTTTTGTCAGTTCTTCTCTGTAAGTCTCTCTAACCTGGAATTCCTCCTGTATAGTGGGAGTATCCGTAGACTCCACAGAGCCTGTCCGAATATTCTATTTCCATCAATCTGGACGGATTGGTCCGGTCACAAGCAGTGTACTCCTTTCTTTTGCAAAAGTCACACTCGCCACAAGCAATCGCAAAGCCAACCACAACGCGTTGTCCAACCTTTAGCTTCGTGATTTGGTCACCAACTTCTTCGATGACTCCCATGAATTCGTGACCTGAATTTCGATGATTCCGCAAGAAATATGGGTCACTAACCAATGATATCTCTCGGCTTCATTCCAGTGAAGGTGCCCTTGTACATGTGCAGATCCGAGCCGCAGATTGTGGTAGCCGTCACTTTAAGCAGGATGTCAGTGGGAGCCGTAATCATCGGGCGAGCATGAGAAACATATTCGACAGTCTCTTTCCCATTCCAGATGAGACACTTCATGTTCTTTTCACCGTCCCACAGCGGGTGGGCAGGGGTTGCCGTTTCGACCTCCTGCTTTCCAAAGACCAGATTGCTTACAGTGTTTTTAATTGCTTCCATTTCGCTCTGTAAAAAAGTGTTATGAGGGAAAGTGAGAGCTTAGACGAAAGTCATAAACATAAGATTTCCGGATGTGATGACGATTTGGTAATACAACTGACGTAATTAAACTCTCACTCGCCAGCTAGCAGCCAGAGGTTTTCAGTGATTGGTAGGGCTTTCTAAATGTCTCCTCCAGAGACCCCTCACCTATGAATAATTGACGCTCACGGGCTTCTACGGAAACGGAGCCGTTTCAATAACTCCAATCTGAGTTACAACATGGCAAATCCGATCTACCTGCCCCACAGGAGTTTGCTCACAACCACTATTGTGAGAGACATTCATTCCAAGACCTTTCACAGGAAAGGAAATCACCTCCACGATCTTGTCCAACAGCGATTCTGGATTCCGAATATTCGCCGCCTGATCAAGAAAGTCTGCAGCTCATGCCACATATGCTCCATCTATGGACGCCCCTACAAATATCCCAACCTGCCGGATCTCCCCGCAGAGCGGGTCTCTCGTGCAAGTCCATTTGCCTTTGCTGGAATCGATCTCTTCGGCCCCATCTTCATCAAGAGTTCCTCTGGAGAAGAAGAGAAACGATGGGTCTGTCTGTTCACGTGTTTCGCTACCCGCATGATTCATCTGGAGATCGCCAGTGATTGCTCCGCACGAGCATTTCTCCTTGCTTTCCGACGCTTCATCAGTAGGCGCGGTGTTCCTCAGAAGGTCTGGAGCGACAACGGCACAAACTTCGCCCTTGGATCCAAGATTCTTGGAGAAGGAGACAGTGAAGTCCCCAAAGAGATCGCTGCATTCGTTGCTTCCGAACGAATCGTCTGGTCCTTCATCCCTCCGGCTGCTCCATGGCAAGGAGGTACATGGGAGAGAGCAGTCGCTCTCGTAAAGAAACCTCTTCTGCAAGCTATTGGTCGTCGGAAGGTGTTCGAAGACACACTACATACCCTGACATGTCAAGTTGAAGCAATCGTTAACTCTCGACCGCTTCACTTTTCTGCTCACGACGAAGATCTCGACAGTCTTCGTCCGGTCGACTTTTGCCAACCTCGACTTCGTATTTGCCCTGCACGGCCCGACATCGACAATCCAGATGATCCTGAATACCTGCCGCAGCCACTTCAAAGGTCTCGAGCAACAGCGATGAAAGCTATAGATGACATCGAACGTGGGCTTGACCGGTTCTGGAGGAAGTTCAGCACTGGACTTCTATCCCGAAAGGGAGCATTCGACAAGACAAGCATTGAGTACGCTTCAAGTACTCTTACACCGAAAATTGGAGACACAGTTCTGATCAACGACGATAAAGAGCAGCCCAGACACTTCTGGCCTCGAGGTATTGTGGTCTCTGTCATCAAAGGGAAAGACGGAGAAATTCGCAGCGCGGACATCCGAACTGCTAACGGCCACATCCTTAGGCGCCCCGTTAATAAACTGATCCCGTTAGAGACTCCGGACACACCCATGGACGAGCCAGTTGCTTACAATATGGGAGGTCATCGCCCTCTGCCGGACTCAGGCCGCCGTCGACATTCGCCCCGAAGAGCCACATTTTCGACTATCCACATGCCTACTGTCTCTGTAATGCTAACTATCGGACTCGTGTCCTGCCTGCTCTCAGAATCACAAGCGGCTCTAATGAAAGATAAGGTCTTGTCGTGCATCTCTGGAGGAATCCTACTGAATCTGGATCACACTGGCATCAATGGCCCTCTGACCAGCGAAGTCTGCGTCAACGACAAGGGCTGCTCCACTCTAATCGGGTCTGGAATTCAGACTCTCTACGTAGGGCCATCCACTTCACTATCTGACTACTCCATCCAATGGAGGACTCTTCATGACACTAAACAGATGCTAGAACTGATCAACTGTAAAGGAACTCCTACTTGTGAGTCCATCGACTGCTGGCTCTGTCAAGAATTGTTCCTGAATCCAACCTGTTGGCCGCGAGCTACACTCGCCCTAGTTGTATTATACACCTACACTGTGCTAGTAACCCTGATTGGACTGTGGTTCTGCTGCTGCCGAAAGGCATGGTACCAGATCCAGGGAAAAATCTACGGAATTCTCACAGCCTGCGGGTCCTGCTGTCAATCGATCGCCGACAACTGCTGCCGAAAGCAGCCGAAGAAGAATCGACGCGATCAACTTACTCTCTCAGAGTCTGAGACCGATGAGCTGATTCCGCTCGTGGTCGTCGAAAAGGACGTCAGAAGAAGGATCCAACCGTCGACCCTTGTAATCGTTCCATGTGTCCTGTTCGGCGCCTTCCTCCTTCTGCCCAACGTTTCGGCCTCTCAACGCATTTCTATGATGGAGGCCAACTTCGAAGAATGCAGCGGAAACTCGTCTTGCACACAAGTCCACTCTGTCACAGTCACAATGAGTTCTCTTCGTCGAGAACTCACCATTCGAACACAGTGGAACGAGCAAGTTCACCGCCAAGTCAAGGTACGGTTAGAAAATTTGGCAATGGAATGTCTACCGTCTTCCCTGTACTACACAAGGGACATACAACTAGTCACCCATTCCGCGAAACGATGCCCCCTGGCCGGATCCTGCGACTTTACCTTCTGCAACACAGTCTCTTCCCGAACGGACATTCCAGAGTTCTCTCATCTACGCCATCTCCCAGGAATTTCCCGATGCTCCGAATCCTGTGGAACTCTTCTCTGCGGATGCGCTCTTCCGCTGCCAGGCTGCTTGTTCTCTCGAACAGTAGCTGAACCGACATCAGAAGACATCTATCTGATGACTAAATGCAACTACTGGATACCGTATGGTCGCCTACTTATCGAAGAGATGGACGAGACCGGAAAGGACCGAAAGTACCTTCTTCGAGTCCGTCAAGGTCAGACAGTCACCACGAAGACACTCAATGTCACCTTCGATTTTTTCTCCACGCCACCCCTCCCCGTAGTCAATTCAATGTTCCTCGTGCAACTGACCAAGAAGTCCATCCAGTCGTCAATTGCTGTTATGCTACCAAACGACGCTGATTTCCCTCTACAATGCTCCTCAGAAGAAGCGGCAAAACAATTGTCCAGCTGTTTTCTCAAGAACACTTGTAGCTGCACTCACTCGACTACCCTCACGACCTGTCACTGCTCCACCTTTAACATTACTGCCGGAAATCTCTCCAGCATCGACTCCCCCTCACTTCCCCGGGATTCTCGATCCACATCAAGGATGGAAAACTGATTGCCAACTCACACGAGGCCGTTGCCGAGTTCACTCTCGTCACTCAACACACATGGATGTCCCAAATGATCAATGAAGCTCCCTGCACCGTCACAACGTCGGAAGTTACAGGCTGCTACAACTGTTTGACGGGAGGTTCTGCAGCAGTCACATGTACATCTACCCAACCTCAAATCTCTACCATCACCTGCAAGCTGCAGTCATTCGCAATCCCATGCTCGCCCAACGGGAAAACATCGACCGTTCACGTCGTTGCACGTGAACCGGAATTCTTGGACACCTGCACTGTCAGCTGTACCACCTCTAACACCACCTTCCGCGGTTCCTTAATGGCTGGCATTGGTTCTACCATCGCAGCCACCGAAGATCGTTCCGGGCAATTCAATCCCTGGTTCAAGCCCGTCAGCGACTTCGTGAACTTCAAGGGCCTGACCGGAATCATTTCCCTCGTCAAGGACTGGTGGAAAACGACCGCTCTGCTAGTAGTGGCGCCCCTGGCCGTAGTTGCAGCACTCGCCATCGGCTGCCCTATCTATTGTCAATGGAAGTTCCAGCGAGCAATCAAGAAGAAGGTTTTCTGAAACTACGTACGATCTAATGTTCTTATTGCCTGGCCCCCCAATGTCTCCTCCAGAGACCCCTCACCTATGACTAATGGACTGTATGTATAATGTCACCCATGGTTGTTACACTTCAGTCCTCCCCACTACACTCTCTCGCTCCGTATCGGCTCTTATTTTCTCTTATTCTATGCTATAAACATATAATCCCATCCCTATTGGTTCCCCCGTCTGCCCCCACAGTAAGTAAGGCAAGGGAGAAACTAAAGATCTCTAGTTTCACTGAAAGAAATTATCACTTCAAATACGACAGGGAATAAATGGACGATTGAGTATTTTACGATATAGAACTTTTTTTGAAATGGAATTTAGATGGGATGTCTACTGGTGAGAAGTTTTCTGACACAATGTGTTTCAGCCGAGACCGGAGACAAAAATATAGTCAATTCTTCTCTAGCAAAAAAAGTAAGAACTGACTCTCAATCACAAAAGAGCAGTCGTCAATAACATTATAGAGGCCGGCCGCCTTCGAAAACCGCCAGAAAAACAGAAAAACATGCCCAACAAAACACCCAAAGTGCAAGAGAGGACCTCTCGTTGCCCTCTGCGACCAAAAGATTATAAACAAGCGATGGATCACTGAAATAAACACACTTTTAGCACGTATTATTGACGTCTAGTTATTAAAAAATACAATAATCATATGGATCTCGACCGTGAACAGTAATATTTCGATATTTCCCGCAGCAGTTCAGTTCGCCGACTTGGGGGGTCTTGTTTTTGTGTTGGAACAACTGGACATAGCAGGGGGCAGCCATGTTGCTTTCGAAAAGCTAAACAAGGTTTTTAAACTCTTTCTAGATAGGATATAAACCTCTTGGAAGGAGGTTACTGTAGCAGCAATTCCACCACTAATGCCGAAAACTGAAAAAGGGAATCTTGGACACGTTGATCTCTTCCTCATGTCTCTCTGTCTCTATGTCTCTTTATTTCTCTACCTCTCCATCTTTCTGTCTCTGTCTTTCAGGATTCATTCTGGTTAAGAACATACTTAATGAGATGATATTTAGAGCAAGGAGCCATTTCGGAGTGGCTTTGTAGATTCTGAAAGTTCATTTTTGCGTCAGCAATGTACTTTCTTACTCGGCCAGAGTTGGAGTAGAGTCATCAGCGGTCTCTCTCTTGTCGATTGCATTCAGGTAGAGCCAGAATATACTGGGCAGAATCATAGTCATCAGACAGATAGTCGATCCTCCGACCAAATTCAAAATGAGACTGAAGTCGGGAAGAGATTCGGCTGTGAAGACGCAAAGAAAGAAGACGGCGGTACGGCTCATGACTCTCTTGTAACTGAACTCTGAAAGAGGTGACAGTGATTCCGTGGTTTCCAAGTTTTCGCAATTCCCCTAACTTGCTGTCTCTGTCTGGGCATTCATTCCCTCGTTCCTAGTCTCTCAACTGAGCTACTCATGATTCCGCATAGCAACTCTGAGATACATTCAAATGTCATACGAACTCCAGTTCTCCCCTCGCCGCTAGTACAATTTACAAAACAAAGGTTTGCTCTTCCTTTTGAGTCTACTGATCGTCACGCACATATTCGCAAGGTTTACTGTGATATAGGGTCGCTCAACGCGTTCAAACCTCCACCTGTCTCCTCTTTTTCACGCCACTTCCACCAGTTTCTTTGCCTTATGCACAGCAACACAACGTTCAAACTGAATCGTTTTTGTTTAGCCCGCCTATACCCCTGTGTTTTTCCGAGTCTCTCTCTCTCTGCCTTTCTCGCTAGCAATCTAGACTTTTTCGTAGCTCCTACTTTCCTTTAGATCAGACCCATAAGAAACTGGCAGAAATAGGTCCTTCGAGATATCTATACACCTTTCCGTTTACATCTGACTTGCCACAATTGCCAATAATTCTTTACCTGCCATCTTTGCTTCGTGGCCTCGGACAAACAAACAGACAAACAAACATCAGAGTCAACCACAGACACCATTGCGCTTGCATAGTTTAGATACCAAAAAACCATGTTACTCAATTGTTTACAAGCCATTTCCCCGATTTTGGGCGCCGCGGTATACTTCCCCCACCTCTCAGGGAAAAGAGTGCATCCCCTTTTTTGCTACCTTGAAGCTGTCTATGTTTCAGTTGCATTTAGTCCAAAACTTGTTACATTTTTGAATCTAATCCAGGCCGGGTAGAAGAGATGTTTACAAGGTAAAATGGTGTCATCATTGCAGGTGCCTGACCTGTGGTTGTCCTCTCAAACGCCAAGTATTCCGCTTAGTCGGTCAGGAAAACTTGTTAACATCATGCGAACTGCCAGCCTGCCCCCTTGACTTTTGTGAGTCTTTTGCCCGGCACGGACAGATGCCCACAGTTTAGAAGGAGTCTGGACCGCTCTGCGCGCAAACGCAACACGCCATCCCCCCGCCCAAATTTCTTTTTCCGCTTAAATTGTCCTTAATCTTTGTTGTGTCGCATACTCTAGCCCACGGTCAACTTTCTGAACGTATGATAGGTATGTTCTTCTTCATTCCAGTTAAAGCGCAAATTTAAGCATTTCTTTTCTTCGAGATAGGAGCATTTCTCATTCTGAGAGCAGATCGAAACTGATTAGCATTGTTTTTTTTACAGCAATCACCCAACCAGGACGTTTTGGATTTTTGTATCACAAATCCAGTCAATTATTTTAGTGAGAGTCTGGTTAACTTGAGAGGTTTTTAGATTTATCGAAAGTTGTTCGTTATAACTCGGAACAAGTGCCTCTTTCTTCTTTTTCACAGTAGAAATGTTTAGATAGATGGAGATCTTCGACAAGAATCAATCCTTGTAGACTATTCTGTCTTTTCTACTGCACCATTCTGTGCGTGACTTGTAAAATGAATAGTATGTGAATTTGTGACAAATATACAGTCTAGAACAGTATCAATCCCCTCGTTGCGATGTTAATAGCATGAAATGGGACTCACCGATGGGAATCTTAAGCAGCTGATCGACTTGTTGTGCAAGGGGAGAGAACAGAAGAATGATGGCTGGCATCACATGAAGGGTAATCAAGATATTGGATGTGATGGCGATCCATTTGGTCTGGAACAAGCCTCTGTCATTATTTCTGTCTCTCTATCTTTGTGTCAATCTACCTCTCTGTCTCTATTTGTCTCTGTACCTTACCTGGATCGACGGAATGACAATGTCCTGAATACTGTCTCCATAGACCTCGTAGCCAAGAATCGAGATGGTCACGTAAACCACAAGAATCACTGAACAGCTCTATACAGTTTCTACATATGGAAACTAACAAATGTAACTAATGACGATAGATTTTGAGAACTGAGAAGGAGTCTTCATGTCGTGTTGAATGGTCGGAAAGGCTCCGTGTCCTCCATATGAAAAGATCATGGTTCCGTAGGCCAAGAACAGATTTTTCCACTCAAAGGGTGGGAGCTGTACATGCTGAAAAGATCACTAGCAAGTTTCTCAAAACTATTACCTTCGTACAAACTGGAGCATCAATAGACATCCCGGTCACGATCAGGACAGCTGCTACAGTACTCGCCAAAGCTGCTATGGCACCGGCTTGCCAGAAGTGCATTGGACTGCGCAGAAGGGTTAAGGGCCAGACGATCAGGGCGACGGCTAGGATTAAGATACAGAAGTTGATGTGGAGTTTGAAGAGCTGCTCCATAAGCAGAGAGATGTTGTTGGCGGAGAAGAGAATCAGGGTGGTGACGATTCCGTAAAGTGTGAAGGCCATGATGACGTCCATAATGTATCTGCAAAAATTTATATATCGGTCAAGGTCTTTGGAGCCGTTTAACTAGTCTTAAATAGTGGCGCTTGGCTCTTACGCTTGCACTGAGGTGTCTACAACCTATTGTAACCACAGATCTGAACCAGTTAGTCACCGAAAACTCTACCCATTTCCATCCAAAACATATCTAAAGTGTTCAACGTTCTGACTCTCTACTACGTTTCCCAGTTCCCGTCCCATTTCGTTCTGAGGTTCTTTGAAAAGTGTGATATCAGTCTTCCCAAAATTCGGAAAAGCAAACAACTTTTGGTTGATAGCTTGTCTGACCTCCGCACTCAAAGATCCTCTACTTTTTGAAAGTAATGATAGATGCAACAAAACCGCATGCTCGTGAAGATGTTTCAACAGAAACTTGAAGTCAGGGTTCATGTTTTCTTGCACTCGCCTTATCAGAATCAGGACATGTGAACTAGGTCAATGGGAGATTACAAAAGCTTTATCGTCGAAACAGTCATTTGGTTTGCGTCATGTAAATTCTTGTTTTTTTGAAAGGACATAGACAGTCCCTCATAATTTGGTATAGCTATTGACTTGGTTTAAACGTTGGTCTATTATACAAGGTTTTCAGGAGAAACATTGAACACCTATATCATCGTCTATATCGTCCCAGAAACCCCGATTGGAAACCGGGAATATGCAAAATGCTTGGGCTTCTGAATTGCAAGATTTGTCTCACAAAGGCTCGAAGACGAAGGGGCTAGGGCTTTATAGGTAGAAATGTATTCTTACGCCTTGCCAAACATTTCTTAGTTCCTGACCAGATATGTTTACAGCTTCAAATACTGTTCTCTTGAAGTTTATGTAGCAGCCGTTTTTGACCAGATGCTTCGCTTATCGCCAAGAGACAAGCCTTGACTTTTTCAAGCTGATTAACCTGTTTTGGCAGAGGGCAATAAATTGATAAAGCCTCATGACCATAAAGCTTACTGGACTGTTTTTCCTTTTAATTGAACTCAATGACCAAATGACTAAACTCACTTGGCAATCTTTCCCATAGATCGATAGGCCATTTCGGGATAGGGTCTCCGGCAGTGTTCTCTGTATTCGGGCCATCTTTTCTGCATAATGTTCCAGTTTTCCGCTAGTTGAATGCCGGTGAATGCTGAGAAGAAGGCTCCTAGAACGAGGAGAACGACGCCGGGGCCCAGAGTAGCATTTCCTATAGCTACGGGTAGAGCAATCATTCCAGCTCCCATCATGTCGGCCACGATGAAAAGAGCCGCTTGGAGGTAGTGCATTCCATGATCGTGGACGACTTTGATGGTGATTGGCTAAAAGGGAGACAGTAGAACTTTTTAAAATGAAGTTATCTCCGTCATAAATGCCTGACAAAAACGAAATCTGCACCAATTTGTGCAAAATCTGCAATATCAAAACCAATTTGTTACAAAACCAACCTGAATACTGATGTCGCTAACTTTGTCAGTATAGAGAACACCCATCCCGACCGGCTCGATGAGATTTTGTTAAACTGAAAAAAGAAAAATTACCACAACTGGAAGAGAGGGAAGACTTGAATATCTTATCGGACTTCTGACAACGTTTTAAGCGTTCAACCCCATGCAGTGATAAAAAAAAAAATGGAACCTATACTTATCATTGCAGAGCAGCTACAAAGGCGGAAGACAAATATTTTGATGAGTGCACAGTCAATCCCCCTGTTTGTTTCCTTAGGAAAACCCAATCTACTGACCAACAAAAGGCCATTCAAAATATTGTTGTGCGACCTGTTCGTCAAACTACAATGCTGTTTTGGGCAGTTCTCACCCTCAAAATATCTAGTAAGCTTGTTGCTGGATACTGATAACAGTTAATAGGCACACAGTTGAACATTAAATACACTAATAACGTTGTTAATTGGTACTCAATTTCTCTTTTTATAGATCCCCGGTCTAAACAGTTTCCGTTGTTCAAAGGGTAGACAGTTTTATTAGAGTATTTTTGTACGTGTAGCGTGGTTTGAACTCGTCCAGAAAACTACCAAAGTTATAGACTGAGCTACTTCAGACAAATAGAAACGATAACTGGTGCCGATTTAATTCCGGAGCGAAGCTAAAACCACTGCTTGCTCTTCCATGAAGCACCTCAGTTCTCGAAGAGTCAACTTGTCTACATCCCGATGAGACCCATTTCATTAGTAAGGCCATACCACTCTGTTGCTACCCAATTCAAAGACTGTGTTGGCTCCGACGGGTTCGCTAAACGTCAATCGGAGGAAAGGTTAAGAGCGGGGACCAGGAAAGGGATGCAGATTAATGCCAATCTAAGTTAGTTTTCTAATTTGGTTCAGGAAAGCATAATGTACAAACTTCAGCTTTTTTAAAGATCCTGAAGCAGAAAGATGGCGGAGAGCAAGCTCAAAATCGTGCCGAAAACCCGTTGACTTATATTCGGTTGGTAAGGCCATGCCACTTTGTTGCTACTCACAAAGTTGGTGGGCCAAGTACAAAAAGAAGTACAAAAAAATTTATCTTTATCTTTACAGTGAGCCAGAACAAAGGATTGGGCGTCGACGTGCAGACGGTCGAATTCTCTCCGTCGTACACAGATGCCAGTCGGTTGCAACTTATTGACGAGTAATAATGGCTTCGATGGCCTCGGCCACGTCAGTCAACGAGAAAGCGAATAAAGATGGCACCTAGAGTTCCGTATTCCAAAGTTTCTGGAAGAAATTTTAGAGCAGAAGTGAGTTCTACGTTGAAAAAGGTCTGGTAGTAAAGGCATGACCAACTCTCGCTGTTCAGCAGGCGTTTGCGCGCGTTAGCCGAAAACTATTTCCATGCTCCGAACAGAAAATGGCGTGCATTCCCTAAACAACTTCCAGAACATCTCCAGTCTGAACTCTTCAGACTAGAGGCGAAGCGGGTTGCTATACTCGGGATCTGACTGGATCCCCATTGTACCCCCTCTCAAGCCTTCTCGAAAACTCTGGCAGACACGTCTACATCACAATTGACTAGACAATCAGTCTCAGCATCGACAGCTTTTTCTGGCCCTGGGGTCGCAACATCCCTCTTGAACGCTACCGACAGAGCTAAAGGAAACACGTAGCATTTTGGTGTCCCAGTGATCTTCTCTCATACTGTCAAGATTACAACCAGTCAAAGGCACTCTTTGCTAAACTTTGACTCGGTTTAGGAATTTGCTGTGGAGAAAAACATCTTAAGCTCTACGTTCTGCGACAGCTGACCAGAAACATTAAAAAACTATTGACGGCCCAAAGACGTTAATTTACTGCACACCATAAGTATTCGCTGCAATCTTTTGTTCAAACATTTGTTTCCATGACATGTTTCAATCATCCCAGACTGTCGTCATCAATCCTCTCGTGTCCTTTTCTATCTTGAAACGCCGGCTGAAGTTTAGCGAGGCCATCGGAACCATCATTGTCTCTCAATTGGGTAGCAACAGAGTGGCATGGCCTTACCGACCAAACGAACCTCGACGAGTATTGGATGCTGCGCATTGTTGCAAACCGAGAGAGATCCTTCAACATGAGTCCAACGTTATTGTTTTCCATACACTGGCAATCCACACGAACTCGGATTTTCGCTATGCTCAATAGAAGAATTTACCTTTGCACATGTCTTGACGCATACACTATAAGTCGTAGTGAACACCGTCCAGCTGTTCGGCTCAGTAAAAGTAATGGCCGTTGGTACAAGTTGCAGCTGGAGGCGTAGTTCAAGCTTATCATGGTTCTTACAGCATATAATGTATAGTCTGAAAATGTCAAAGTGCAGGTGTCTCCATTAACCTCTTGAGAGATGTTTATTTGTGTACCAGAGATGTCCGCAGGGCAGTCTAAGTCATCGTTCGGGATGACTTCTGATAATTTGCAGCCGGTACATGGATCTGAAAAGTGGTTGCAAAACGTGGTACTGACAAAAAGAAGGTGATACTTCGGGAACTTCTGCAAAAAGAATTCCAGTTGCCTACTTGATAGTTAACATCTAGCGTGGTAGTCGACACACAAATGCTAGATTTCCGTATTCTGTAGGCCTAGTGTCATCAGAGGATACGACGGATTAAGAGCTCTGAGAGTACCTGGCTACATTGTTGTCTTGTGCTTCTCTACAGACTATAAGAAATTTCTATTCTGTAGCCGCAGTCATTTGTTTCTATTTTGATCAGTGTGCCAGGCTGAGAAAACAGATCGTATCAAGTAAAGCTCAAAAGGTTTGATTGCACAGTACCAGGGCGTACAAACCGACAATTGAACAGTTGCTTGGGGATCCGGAAAGTAGTGGAAATGCTCATCACATTAAAAGATTCTTGTGGATCCAGAGTTGGAGCCAGCATTTTCTTACGGAAACGACAAGCTGTTGTCGTCTATAGGTTCAACATACAAGTCCTTTGTTTTCAAGAAATTTGGATGAAGAATGGAGGCGGGAAAAGAAAAGGTATGGACATGACCATAAATCTTCTCTTCGAAACCTGACCCTGTCACAGCCAGTCACTTTGAAGCCCGAACATGCTGTTTCGGTGCCAAAGATTCTGTGTATTCACATTCCAAAGTATCCACAAGAGAATAGACATGGAGGTTGTTAGGTTCTCCAAGTTTATAACGTCATTGTCCACCCTTCCTACATGTTAGTCTGTCTCTTTGATAACATTGTGATAATCTCCTTATCAGTTCCTATTCTCTCTCTGCAGTCTTCTGCTTCTTGTAGGCACTACAGATCAAGAAATATGGTTACAAGGGAGGACACTAGCTCAACCCCAGACTGATCTGGTTAGATAAGAGAGTTTCAACAGATACGACGCGATTTTCATCATTTTTCAAGATAAAAAGGGAACCACTGATCACTTTGTGGTTATATTAAAGGTGTGGAATGAGAGATAATGATAATTTATTGCCTGCGGTTTTTTAGCCATGTGCCGCCAATGCGATGTCAGAGAATACATTATTGAAGACTGCGACAAAGTGGAAACTCACTCTAGTAAACAGGTGAGTCTCTGTCTCTCTGTCTCTCTCACGACTCCGTTTTCAGACTTCAAGTGACCAGACCAAAGAAGACCCGCCGCGAATTGAATACATCCACAAGACCAATTCCTCCTGCAAACCTTCTCTGCAAAGGTGGGTATACTGTAGTGCAGTCTTTACCCTGGTCTCACAAACATGATCCTTGTTTGATCCTATTTGTTCCTTTTCTACCGCCTCCACTCGGAATGCAAGGAATTGCCGCCAAACGGGCCTTTGGACTCGAAGCTCGATCTCTGTGTGTGAGTAACTAGACAAACTGTCGTGGAAGTTTGCTCACAAAATTTTGTGTGTCCTTCAAAAGTTTGGAAGCCAATTGGTTCTCATTTGGACTTTATCGTGAGATCGTACGGAGGAAACCATTACTTCTGATGGCTTATAGATTCTGGTCGTTACTTTACGGCAAGTCTCATCAATTTCAATGTCTCAAGGAACACCTACAGTAATCCTCTGAGTTCAAACAGTTTCTCTCCCAATAATATGTTTGTCGTTTGCTCCCCTGTCCCGCGGCAGTTTTTGCCTGATCTTTTGCTCGGAAACCCGCGACTTTTGGACAAACAGTGCGTGGGAACCAGGTGCAAGCTCTGTTCCCACGTATTTACATTAGACATGAGAGTTAAGCAGCGAACAACAGATAGGCATACTTCCTGAGACAAATAGTCGGAAACTGTTTGACCTAGGGATTGGCATGGGAACTCTGAGTACTGATTCTGGTCATTGTTGAACCAGAGACATCCACTGTGAGTGGACGTCTTTGGTTCAACAATGAAAACGGAATGACTGCGTTTGAACAGTTGCAGCTATGTTTTGAAGGCAATGATAAGTCAGAAGCGCTGATGCTTACTATCACAGTCACTGAAAACTTTAACGCACTAGGAGATCTCTCTGGTTTTCGCTACTTGTCTCACAAGACTAATCACTACTCTACAAACAGTACGTGAGGTGTTTAGACAGGGAGGCCAGACGTTGATGTGCTGCTTTCCTAGAAATCGCTCAACAGTCCAGAGTTTGCATTTTAGTGCTTATCCGCAATCGGTGTTCGAAAAGTTTTAGATGTTCTGATGGCATGACAATGGCAGTGTCGATATCGGCCAAAATCATCAAAGGACTAGGGAATTTCTGATAAGCGGGTGCGTAATCCCGGAATCTGATTTTTGCGTTGATTTTCGTTGAACTTGTGGTCGTAGCTTCTTTAGATAATAGAGGGGATTCCTCTTGCTTGCCTCGACTGGAAGCTGTTTTCTACATGAGACTAGCTAGCTATTCGCTGAGCTCTGACACCTTTGCCTCTAAAACTAATAGGTTAGTGTTTTCCGAATTGTGACTCCTGTGACCCTTTCGCCGTTAGAGTTATGCCTAGCAACGCGATCCAAAAATCATAATTTAAAGAGAGTTGAGGTAAGGAAAGATTACGAGAAGGGTCGGACTGATATTCTATACATTCCCTTCTCGTCTATCTGTTTTTCTGTCTTCCTGTCTCTCTGTCTCTCCATTTAATCTGGCCCATTTGAAAACGTTCAAACTTCAAAATCTGGGTGAAAGGGAAAGCAAGTCTCTTTGTAGCCCGGATAGCTCAAACAGTCCGAGCTGTTAACTGTCTGGCTATCAAGATTTCGGAATTGACAGTTAGCTACTGATCCCGATCACCCCGCTCAGTTTCTGTCATGTTGACCATCAAAAAAATCCCCAAATCTTGCGTCTCTTCCGGTCCTATTGACACAGACTGTTTCTGCAACGGTTTCAAAAACATGCTCTGACTCAAAAGTGACAGATCCTCGTCATACTCACACCTTTTGCTACCGCTTACTCACAATTTTTTGAGTGTTCCCCTCCACCCCTTACGTCATATCCGTGGAATGCGACTGTTATCAGATCATGGATCTTTGCCGCAGGTCCCACCCCTCCTGAGGATGACTCAATCGGTCAGCAGTCTCTATTCTGACTGTAAAAACAAACCTGGGAGCAAATACTGTTCTATCTAAAGGGTACAAAAGTCCCTTGTCCCACCCACTGTCTCGGTTGGAACTCAACTCCGAGTCACAGTATGCCTCCCCAGCAGTCGACCGACACCGACCCGGTCCCATTGACCCCTACCAAAAAAACTATAGAGTCTGATCTTGGCACTTAAGACCTATACTCTCGATTCTAGGCTTCCTTCGGGATATGTGGGCAAAGAAGTCAAGCCGGCCAACTCGTACCTGAGATGGAATCTTCTCTTCACAGTGGTCATCCTGATCTTTCTGACCTTTCCATTTTGGTTCCCGGTCATTCCAGTTGTACAGGCAAGTTGAAAGATTTATTGAGAAAGAGGGAGAGTTCAGGACTTCTCACTTGAGTTGGTGCTAATCGTTCTCGCGATACTCAACATTCTCTGGTTTGTAGCTGTCTGTAATGTGATCAGGTACACAATACGGTTGAGGATGTTCGCGAGCCATCGGATTGAGTTGGATAAGGTGAGAAGTGATTTCCTATCTGTTTATTGTTAAAAGAGGCTGTACTTCTGAGCCATTAGATACTTTCCAGGTCACACCACCCGGTCGAAACCTAAAGCACCTGGTCGGAATCTGCATCTACAAAGAACCTCTTGAGCTTATGTACGAGACGCTGGACAGTGTTGCTCGCCAGGCCCAGGCAAAAGACAAAATTTCTGTAGTGGTAGGATTCGAGGATGGGACTCCGGATAGAAAAGAGGTAACATTTAATGAACTGTCATGAAGACAAAGTTCAGAAGAGTCGCAGCTTGAGGAATCGGTATGAGCCCATTTTCGAGAGATTCATCATCGCCGTACATCCGAAAAACTTGCCAGGAGACATTCCCGGAAAATGTTCTAATCTGAACTTTGCGATGAGACATGCTGTCAGCAAGCTGAAACAAGACATGGTTAGTCTCACTGTGCCTTAGAAACCACTCAGTTCCCTTAGGACTACTGTAACAAAGGAGAGCTCCCAGAACTTTTGGTTACAACTGGAGACTGCGACTCAGTCTTCGGAGAGAGATACTTTAACGCCTTGGAAGAAGACTTCTGGAAAGTGGACGAGTCGGAGAGGAATGCTACAGTATGGCAGTCACCCCTCTTCTACACCATGGCCAAAGAGAGCAGTCCTTTTTTTGTGAGAGTCACTGGTATCTTGAGGTAAGGTGGACGCTTAGGTTGGAAGTGAGCAAAGTTCAGATCGTTCTTCATGATGGGGTACCTGATTCCGTTCAACATCAACACGATGAGCATCTTTAGTCTGACACTGGTTTTACTGGAGAAGGGAGAGTATACTCATCCGGGATATCAGGTAAGGGAAGGAGACAAAGAGACAGAAAGACAGAGAGAGAGACATTCCCTCATCTCCCTCTTCCAGATGGAAGACATCATAGCCGTTATCCGATGGTCTCTGGCTATCCGCAAACGTTGCACTATTCGTTGCATTCCCGTAGCAACTCTCAGTGGTCCAACAAGTGGGCACAGCTACCTGAATGAGCTCTACGAATGGGCCCGTCAGATTCGTCGTTGGACGATTGGAGCAGCTGAAGTGTTTCACTACTTTGCCATCAAGTCACTGCGTCTTCCTGTCAGAGCGGCATTTGGCTTTATGTGCATTTTCATCTTCTACTACGGGTTCATTCTCTGCATTTCTGCTCTTTTTGGTCTCATCGCACCGATCTTTGTGAGTTTTGAGAAGCGGGGAGTGAGGCAGAGACAGAGAGACTGAGAGAAAGAACACTGACTCTCTTCCAGGTCCCCATCATTCTCTCAGCAGTTGGGCAACCTGTCAAAGGGCTGATCATTCCAAACCAGAAGACCTTCGCCTTCATCTCCCTTGGCTTTCTAGGACTTCAATACTTCTGGTTCCTTCTAGCTTTCGTCCTCCACAAACTCTGCGAAAAAGTAGATACCAAAACTTATCCTAACTCCAGTCTTTAGGTCTTCCCTGATGGACGCCGAGACAACGTGGGCTTTTTCAAAGCAATCGGCCACTATATTCTGAGCTGGCCAACAATTCTCATGTATTCCTGTGTCGAGCTTTTCGCCTTCCTCGAAGTCACAATTCGCGGCAAAGCCGTCTGTTCTCATAGCGCTTCGAAGAAGGAGAATCTACTTGTCGGTGCAGAAAACGGGTTGTTCACTGTCTAGTCATAATAAACATGGTTCAGTTGCCTCAAGAGTACGTGTGCATGGTGAAACTGTAATTTCTGCCAAAAGTATGAAGTCGTAACATTTGCAGAGATCCTTTGTTTACAGCAGTCATGTCCTTTTCGGTCTCAAAACGACGTTTTGAAGCTTTACAACGTTCTGCAAAGTTGTAAGCATGTAGAAGTGTGCAAGTTTTCAGAATATCTCAAGACGAACTAACAGACTCTTGCGCTCAGGAAAGTCCAGTACTGGTTTTTTTTACCTATCAGAACAGTCATTCTACAGTTCTTACTTTCCTTTCTTTCTTTCCATATCTTCTACTTTTACTGACCCTTTTGAGAATCGTATAGAAGAAAAAAAAACTGCTGGATCATTTGCGGAATTGAAATTAAAAATGTTTTTTTTTACTTTTGCCTTTACGATACGCAAGATTGCGTCAGTACTTTTTTTGTTGTTGTAATCAACCTCGTGTTTGCTTCCTGCAGCGCACCTATTTTGCTTGTCAACAACCTTCTTTTCCATTTCTACTCTTGTTTGTTTCATGTTTCTGTGACTAAAAAGTTTCCAAACGTGTTTTGAAATTGATAGGCGTGGAAAATAGGCTACAAATCACTTTTTCATTTGACCTATTTTTGCTTTCCCAGCTGCTCAGCTCATTTCTCCTTTTTTTTACCGAAATTCATGATTGTTTTTTTTAGCCCAAGAAGATGCCCTTCCTCTCACTCGACATCAAATGCACGCTAAAAGGAGTCACTGATCTGAAGCCATGCGAGCCAGAATCCTTCAGATGGTATCTAAAGGTAGGCTTTTCTTTGTTTTTGTGAAGTAGCAAGGCGTAAAGTATGATTTTTGTCAACAAATAGGAAGGAAACAAGACTGAGGAGGCGGTGGAACCAGCAAATTGAAACATTACGCTGGAATTCTTGAAGAATGTTTCGTTTTTCCAAATTGTCAACTTTTGCTTCTCCAATTATTGGTTGACCTCAGTTTTTGCGATTTTTGGACTGCAAATGCTTTGCACAGTCCAAGAAATGCTTTGTACAGTGAAAGATTGATCGTTCTCAAGGAAAAATACCTCACGCTGTGAGGATCCTTTGCGATGCTCCTTCATTGACGTTTTTTCCCCCAAAAAATAGCTTCCTGACCAGTTTACAACCACTTTTCCAGTTAAAATGCACAAACTGTGGCGAGGCTCCGGAACACTGGCAGTATGTGACGATTGACGAGGTGTTGGACGTGCCCGGCAGCAGAGGAGAGGCTAATCTCGTCGAAAAGTGCAAGCTCTGCAACCGTGTCAACACATTGTGCAAGTTTTTCGCTCAAACTCACATTTTTTTTCTCATTTCAGCGATTCTCCCCGACACTGTTGGCAGCTACAAGCTCGAGAAGAACGAGAAATGGCAGAGCATCGTCGTCTTCGACTGTCGCGGAGTAGAACCTGTGGATTTCGATCCCAGAGTGAGACTTTCATACTAATTTTCCGATTTTTCGGAACGTAGATCGGCTGGCAGGTTACCGGAGCCGACACAAATCATAAATTCGACGATGTTGACCTTTCTGAGAAGCTGTGGGGCGATTATGATGAGAAGAACATGGAAGTCGTCGAGATTGCCGACCTGGAGGTCCAGTTCAGCCATTACAAGCCGAAAAAGTAGGCTTTTTGAGGTTTCGATTGTACAGAAAGATCACCGTACCCAGTGTTTTGTAATTTGTAACGGGTTTCATAAAGTTTTCTACACTTTATGCGTCTTGACCGCTGTATGACCAATCCGATTCATTAAGAAACTGATTACGATGGCGGAGAACTTTTCTTCTTTCAAAACAAGCCTTACACTTGTCTTCTCAAGTAGGCAACGAAAAAATGAAAGGGCAAAGCGTTGAAGTAGGAATGGTTATGAAAATGGTGTATAGGCAGTAGGAAAAGTCAGGTAGGAGAAGAGATGCATTCCGAAAAAGTAGATAATCCCTTCAGAGGCATCGAAAGTAAAGAGCTGAAGTGGCAAGAGTCTTTGCTGGGGAAAAGCTTGACAGATTTCAAAATAGCTACATGGTGGGACGAAGAAACAAACTCTACTGCAAGACTATCCGCATGTATCTTTAACGAGAGAATAGCAGCGAGAGAGATCTACAGTCTGGCAAAACTATACTCGATTACCTACAAAAACAGATGTCAAGTAGCTGATGAATCGACAGAATCGCTGACCTATTGGGAGAGGAAAAGGGAACGAGACGGGTGAGGAGAGAGAACAAAACCCTACCTATTTACCGTTGTGTCAGTTCAGTAAAAAGCTGAGAGTAAAAATTGAACGGGGTTTCCAACGTTTAGCTAGCAGGATTTCTGCGCTGACTTTCGGTTTCGCTCTTGCTCTTCGAGCGCCTCAACTTTTCCGTTGCAATCTCAGACATCGAAGGCCACATAGCCGGTAAAGTTGAAGCACTGAAAGTAACGTTACAGAAATTTAGGCAGGCTTACAAACTAAACGTAAGCTATGAAGATGATAATGAAAAATAGGCAAAGTAAGGTCTGAAGCGTCTGTTTAAGTACAACCACTCAATATCGGTTTCTGGACTCCCATCATCGTGTCCGCCAGACCCACTCATTCCATGTTATCTCCCACACTTTAGAATATCTTTTCACTTACCTCCCTATGAGACTAACAAGATGTCTAGGTAACTCTTTACAGTTTTGTCACTCAAACTATTCCGCTTTTCCGAACAGAGGTTACCCATGTCTCTATGACTCTTTGCCGATGGGGTACCTAACAACTTGGCCCATCAAGGTTTGACAAGAGTCTAGGCATTGGAATGGACGAGAAGGACCGACAAAAAATTCTAAATTACTAAACGCCTGTCCCAAAACCCGCCTAGCAAAATGTTGTCATCCAAAAAAAGTAAGCAACAGATTGGCCTCTCCTCTATTGCCGCGCACGTCCAGCACCTCGTCAATCGTCACATACATGGAGTGAAAATCAAACAAGTAATCAGAAAACTCAAGCTTTAATGAGGAATGAGTAGACGGCACGTGGAAATAACTATTTTTCCGGTATTTAAGGCATCTCACCTGACCGACCATATCCTGAGAGTCTTGGGATGTTCTTGGAGTGAAGATCAGCGCGTTGAATGATCAGAGTTGCTCAAGCTACGGGATCCGCTGTACAGACTGGCGAGACATGCCAGGGTCGACCACCTTCATGTACTACTGGGAATCTCTGGATCCTTTGATACCTCTTGGATTATGTCCTACAATTTCCTTTCTGTCGTATTGACACTGTCAGCTTCTACACATCAAGCTCGGGTTCAGTTCTTGGTGCCAGTGGCTTAGTACTGTAGTCTATAAAAGTTCAACGTAGGGAACATCTTGAGAGCTTTGAGAGTTACGGGCATAGGATTAGCTGACCTACTGTTGACTCACAGTTAGCAAACTTCCATAGATCAAATCGGTGGTAATGTCAAACTCTAAACTCTAAAGTGGTTTTAGGTTCAGGATGACCCCATGTATCTGAAACTGATAAACTTACTTCATAGTTTGTAAGCTATACCCTGAACGAAAGACCAAATCAATGATTAGAAGTCTCCAGCTCGACTACGCACGTATACTGTAATGCGGCGGGTCACTCCATACACAGGTAGGTCTCTCTCAGAGAAACTTTCCACAAAAAATAGCTTCTGTATCACCAGAGAACATTTGCCTTTGCATATTTACCAATTATATTCTCGTGCTAGTCAACAGAATTATCGTCTATATACTATGAATCCGGCTGTTTTCATCACAAATAGCGCAGCATTTAGCATGATGTTTCGGTCTTCCCTGACACAATATTTAAGAGAGTTTTTTTGCTTGTTTCTCAACCAGCAATATGAAACTCACTCTTTTCTCTCTAGCCTGTCTCTGCCTGTCCGTCTCGGCTGTCAAAATCAAGGTAAATAGTGATTTACAGGTCTGCTACAAAAAAAGTTAAGGTGGCCAACACTATGGGTCCCAATACTGGAACTGCTATCGGATGTTTTGTCGGAGACAAATCTCTTCAATCCATCACCGATCTAAAAGACGGAAAAGATTTTGTTATCGACTTCAGTAGGATCTCAAAATTCTGACAAGGATTTCTGTTTTAGCACCTGACTGCGACAATGACGCCATCTGCTCCGGTCCAGTGAGTAATGATGGCAAAGGGGCAACTTTCACAATCTGCAAAGGATGCGACTGTGGGGATGCAGGCTTCTTCCTCCGTGGGGATGGTATCTACAAGGGTGGTCTGAACGGAGAGAATATCGTCAAGATTGGTGATTTTAACTGATTTCAACTGTGAGGAAACAAATTAATAAATATATCCAATGCGAACTGGTGGAAACTCTCTTTCTCGCAGGTAACTCTTTCTATGAGAAATTTTTAAGACGAACACTCTTTATTCGGTTCCGGATTGCTTCATTTCTGAACAACAAAAACACGGATTACACACGGTCAACAAACTGGGGGAAATCAGCGGGACATTAACAGGACTAGCAAAACAATCTGATGACTTTTTGCTGATAAACTAGGACGAATCTCTATCAGATAAGCTGCCTCCTAGACGTCGCACTACTGACCAAACGCTCCTGAAGGTAAAATGACAGATTGTAAGCAAAAGTTAAGGTAACCTGAAACTCATCCTAGACATCTGTTTTTGAAAATCTCCCCTTTGAACCTTTAATTTCTTCTCGAATTCCTTCTGTTTTTCCTTATTTGGCTGTTTCAACCGCTGTTCGAACTGCTTCCCGAGCTTTTTGACCAGAAACCTCTCATCAGTCTTGGCCATTTTGGCTGGTAGCTCAACGGCAAACGGCGGCTTGGATTCTTCGTACATGTTCTCGAGCTAGAATCATAGCTATGTGAAAAAAGAACACAGTAATTGTCTACCTTTTCTCCCGAGGCAGCTCCAGAAAGTAGGCGGAGCTGTTGCAGTATGGGTTGAATATTCCTGACAGTTACTGACACATGAAACACTGTATCGAAGATTCCCTGCTTAGGGCCAATGAAGTTCAGGATTGATTGACCATCTAGAACAGGAGCAGAAAAAAGGAAAAATGCAGCTTCATTACCATAGCCTGGATTCTGAAAGAGCGGAATGTTTGGTCTAGTGGTTTAATAAAGCGGGATACTTTTTCCAAAAAGAGTTTTCTTACGTTACTATGAAACACCGTACAACGTTGCGAAAGGTTAACAAAGCCTGCTCACACTCGATTTTTCTCGAATTTCCTAACTGGGCAGGATTGGGCCAGTCGTCTCCGTTTGTGACCTGACTATTTGATCATCTGCCTGGCAGTCAAAAGAAGAAACGCCATAAGTTCCCTTGCATCTCCTCACATATTTGTTCATGTTGCTCCGGTCCTGGCTTCTATAGGATACTTGGTGATTGTAACCGCAGATTTTTGAAGCATTTGTTGTCATGAACGGGTTAATTATGTCAAGTAGTGTCGCTTTTTCCTTATTCAGAGCTCTGCTTATAGACGCTCCGTTTCTTTTGGACTACCAGGAAAACAACTGCACTCTTCTGAATCTTCTAGAATGTCCTTTGAGGCTAGCCGTGCTCAACAATTTGTCCTACGAGAGGGACGAGAAGTATACAGTAATAAACCAGGGCTATTCACAAGTGAGACAACTGTTAGATATCGTGACTGTCATCTAGGTTGAAGACCTACAATCTGGGAAACTTTCTGATCCCGTCCCATGCTTCCCTATTCTCAGAGTACCGGAAGCGATTTTCGCTCCTAAGATGTCTCAATCTGGATATGACACGAACAGAGAATACTTCATTTTTACCGCCGCAATCCGGGCTTTTTGACATTTTTGAAAGAAAAGAAGAGCAGTTTTAGGATCAGTAGGCGACGGGGATCGGTGAGCCACCTCGTAGCGGGCATGTGTACCCACATCTTAAGAGGACGTTTGGCCCGGAAGCGTGTGGATAATCTCCTTCCCTGGTAGCATCATTGAAAATTGCATCGATATTTTTTGGAGATGACAGGATATCCTAGAAATCTTAAAAAGGTATATTATTGACGCAAAAAAAGTAGGCAAAAAAGGGTATCGACGAAACATTTGTAACTGAAATTCAAACGTATGAATCGAGCAGATTGACAAAAAGTTGTTCGGACCCTGCCCCGCCGCCCCTTCACAAGTGAAGCCTTTGAGCTCGTGGCCATCTATTAAGATGGCATTCAATAGCCCTTTGGATGAGGATCACCGGGCATCCTCCCGTCCGATTTTACTATGATGCACCCTGGACCGAAATATGACGATTTTTAAAAACGGGAAACCCGTACCATCTGGACGTCAAACAAGTCTAGCGGTATTCAGCTTTTTCCTCTGTCTATAAGGACACGGAGAGACTCAATTTGACAGTCGGTCTGCCGAAATCTCCGCTTTTTGGACACCAGAAAGCGATCATGGTGTCCTGAGCGAAGCGGAAGACCACCAGAAAAGCGAGACTGGTGTCCATTCTTTCCGTCTCCTTTGCCTTCTCTCATTTTCGAATTGTGCCTTTCCAGCGATCTGTCTCAATGTTGCCCTAATGATCCGCTCAACTGTTTACTCCATGTGTTCTAAAGTCACCCTATGTTCTAACACTTCATGCTTCATTTCAGGAAACTACAAATATGCCCCGATTATTCGATTTGGCCTCCAACAATCTCCCTGTCACAGCAGCAACTTCAAAGAATAGATTCAACGAGATGGCTCTTCCGATCACTCCAAGCATCTTGAGCCCCCAGGAGCAGTACTGTTTCGGAGAAAACGTGGGTTCTTTGAAATAATAGAGAAGAAATGGGGCCTTGTGGTGGCTTGGTTGTACTAATTTGTTTTAGTTCAGCCTAAAACTCGTTGACTGCCAGTCTTTTGTGAGGGACGGATTTTTTTTTCACGACTAAATGCTAATGCAATAGAATGCCTGACAACATCTATGGCGAATCTAAAAACTATTCCCTTTTCAGTACGGCTCTTCTGAACCCACAGCTCTGAGACGTCAGCCCATGAACATCATAGGTCCAGCTGTTCAGAACCAGGTGTTCGGCAGTATTTGTGGTCGACTCACCTGTCTTGGCGAGACGAAAAAGTACGACATCACTGTGGGAGAGATCTCTCGACGTGTCTCTGCTCCCGAAAATCTCAACAGTAGCTTTCTTGGAGGACTACTGAGATTGTAAGCTTCTTGTCCTGCCCTGTCCTCAATACAGTTTCCAGCGGTAAAAGGAAGGAGAACACTGACATCCTGAGAAACGATCTGGCCCAATATGGTCTGATCCTGGAGCTGGGAAAGAGAAAGACGAACAGGGCGAATGGATTCACGATGCTGTGCGAGGGAGAAGCAAGAGAATTGGCAGTAAATTTCACGGATTTGTGTCTCGGTCACGGTGGAGCTGACTGCATTGGAAGAGCGTATGCTGAAGAACTGCTCAAAGAAGGAGAGAACACGGAGGAGACTCTCAAGACGATCGTGGCTATGAAGTGAGTTTTCGTCTTTCTATTTTCTAATCCCAAAAGCTCTGTCTCAAATCACGGTTATCAGAAAGTTCCTGTCCTTCCTGACCAAGGTCCATCATGGTGACTCTTACCCTGCCGAACTTCCCTACAGAACACCTGTGGACAATGCTGTCAATCATCTGAGTTTGGTAGGACATTCCATATTACCTAATTAATTGAAACACTTTCAGAGGACTCACGGCTTCAGTCACGTGGCGATGAGTGGAGTTGCCGATTATATGAAACAGATGATGGGATCTGCTATGAAGACTTTGTGCAGACGAGATGCTGGAACAAGACCAATTTCATCCAATGTTTCTGGCTCAGCGTCTGGAGTCCAAGTACCGTCTATGAACCATCAGATCTCTCCGATGCAAAGCCAATCCCCCATCTTCTCACAGTCACCAGTTTCCGCTGCCGCCTCTCCAAATGTACTGTCCAGAACAACGTCACAGAGTCTCCCCGATCGGACTCCCGTTTCCAGAGCAACGGGTCCAAGACTTCCAATAATATCCAGTTCTATTGCTAGACCGTTCATGAGTACCTTTTCATCTGCGGATAGCAGTATTTCCCAGCCCAGACGCATTCCAAGAACCTCGGAACAGGATCTCGCTCTATGGCACGTGTCTCCATTCTTTTCTGGAATTACGGTTAGGTTAATGCCCAAACTTGGTTAACAATATTTCATTTCAGACTCAAAGAGCTTCTACCTCGTACCAGACACCTACTTCTTCTCCAATTCCAAACAATCCCTTACCCAAGATTTCTGAGACAAAGGCGTTTATGAGGTCGTATTCAACTCCTATCACCGTCTCTTCACAGTCACGGGTCCTCTCGAAAACCATGCCCACTGGAAGTACAAGTCAAAACACTGTGCGGACTGAAAGCAACCCCCAATTCACACGAACATCTACATTCTTAGATGGAAAAGTCAGTAGCTCTACGTTTTTTTCCTACTAGAAACTTACAGATCAAGACCGGAACGGGGACTGTGTCTCAAACGAGCCTCTCTACTCCAAAGAAGACTTCCCTGCCTAGACAAGTCGGCTGCCCTCTGATGTCGGAACCGTTGGCATTGAAACCGCTCACTAGGACATATACAGCCCCTGACAACGCTTCTATCTGGCAGCCAGGACCCGATCATTCCCAATCGAGCTGTGAATCCAAAGCAGCAATGAGGCTCTACTCCACCAACGATTTCGTCTCTCCTCCAAAAAATTCGACATTGGATGTCAAGCCATCGACCAAGAATTGGTCAACGGCGAACTATGCCAGTTCTGAGAGTTCTCAGAAGAAAACGGACTCTTCGGTTGAAACCTACACTCTTAGGAGAATCAAGCAGAAACCCATGTTCGACGAGGATGAGGACACCAGGGATAGCGGTTGTGTAGATCTGGACGAAGAAGACTACGATGATGAAAATGAGTCAAATCCCTTCTTGCAAACAGATTTCTCTATGATGTTTTGATGTTTCTTTCGTCGTTTTGTTTCTGTTTTCAACTTTTATATGTAGATATGTGCATAAGTTATAAACTTTCTTCCTTTACACTTTTCCTCATAGATGGAGAGATAGAAACATGTACCACACTTCTGCTAAAAACGACCGATCGGCCACTCTCCTTTTAACAACCAGGGTCAATTATTCCTACTCATCCACGTCTTGGTCAGATTAACTCCATGCGGTCGGTCGGATGGATAATTGCCGGGGTTCAATGTTTGGAGACGCTTCTGACCATACATTTAGGATCTTTTGTGAACCTGTCGCTCCTCTCTGGCCAAAATAATTGAGGAGTTCGTAGTTCGAAGTCACTTACTCTTGATCGAACGACTTTCATTGCTTCCACGTGTACTGTTCCTATGCCTGACTAGTCCCCGACTATGCTTCAGGTTGTCTGTATATCATGTGATTTGGCTTTGTATTCCACTAGTGCAAATGTCCGGTGTCCACCTATGTTCGCGATTTGAGAGCGCACCTTTTAGGCTAGAGGTCTGAAACTTTGCATACTGATGTAATTTTACTAACCCTTGGACTTTCATCTTTTCGATTTTTGATATCCGAACAGGATTATGTACCTCACCCCTGATTTTCCCGCACAGAAAAAACTTGCTATTTTTGAAAGCGGAGAAGTTCTGCAAGGAAGAACTTTGAGCTGTAGATAGAGCTGGAATGGACACGGCATGGAAGCACGAGGATTTTTGAAAATCGCCAAAGTTGCTACTTTGAGTGCAGGAGGTATGTTCTGAATAGTGTGAGGCACTTTTTTGAGACTTTTAGCCACCAACCCACAGTCATCATGGCAATAGGATGTGGTAATACCATAATACAAAAATCTTTTCTTATCCTCCTACTGACGCGGTGAAACTGGCGTTCTGGCGAAAGTAGAAACTTACGCTTGAAACATTCGTTCGAGTGGCGACTCATGTTGCTAAGAGTGTATGGGTATCCCCGGGAACGTGTTTTTGAATGTGAATTTTGTGCGGGGAGTCACAAATCATAGATTTTAGTTTGTTCTTGGTTTTTGTTGTGCCTTATACACATTCTCAGTTTTAAGTGTGTTTAATCGGTTCGTTGCAAAATCTATTCTACTATATAGTCTGCTTCGACAGAAAGATTCCGAAAAAAATGGAGAAAATAGCCAAAACGCTGTCTTTTACCCTTGTACGCCCATTTCCTTCATTGCTCTCTTTTGTTGAGTTACAAGTTCTTCTAAACACAAATGCAAAGACAAATCACCTTTCTTTAAAGATACGACTTTTTCGAAAATCCAAATAAGTCCGTAGATTTGACATTCTTCCGTTCTATCACATCACCAATAAACATTAACACAACATTCCTTTCATACTCATTCACTCAGAAGATTGGTAGACACAACCGCTACCAACTCTTTTTTTCTGATTTGCGTCGGTCATCATTCTCGAGAGTTTTGACTCTGTGGCTGTCTTGCGTACGTATAGGAAACTGAACTGTCTGATTCACTGCCTTCATTTGTCTGGCTGACAATCAGCTAGCTTTTGGGTTCATACCCTGAAGTTTCTTTGTCTACCTTTCTATTTGTCTACCTATTTTGTTGTTTAACTGATTCAAACGTGAAAACAATTCCCGCCATTCGTGTTATAACACGGGGGAGCAAAGTCAGGTGATAGCTGTATTAGACTCCCTTATCTCGAAGCGCCAGGAACGCACTCTCTACAACTTGATTTTGGCTGCCAATAGCTAGTTTATTCTCTACCTCTTATTGTCTGTTCTTTGAACTTTTCGATTCGAACAAGACCGTTGAACTGATGCTCTTTAGAAGAAATAGGTTTGAATTCACTTCTATCATGTCAGTTCCTCTCAACCTATCTTTCTCTCTTCTCATTATACTCCCTTTACACGTGCGCCCATGAACCCATGGGATAATCCTCGGTAGTGTTGGTAGAATCGTCCCTTTCCCAGCCTCTGAAATGGATATCGCAACAAGAATCCCCTACTCCAGATTGGTATCTCTTAAGGAGATGCGAACCGGGCATTGGCTGAACTTTATTCTGATTGTGATACTTGGAAGCATACTTCTGGTTCTGCTAAAGCCACAGGAGACGGTAAGATATAGACCCATTGAGGTAACGAGCTTTTATTTCAGGTGAACGTGTATTTGGACAAGATGGCAGACAATTTTCAAAGTGACGCTAATCTTCCTCATCGCGAAATGTATTACAGCTGGAAAACCTGCATGGTGAACAGAACTACCGAGTTCAGAGCGAATCATACAGAGGTAGGTGAAAGAGAGAGACAGAAACATAGAGAGATAGAGAGACAGTTACCAATAACTTGAATCAGACCTGGCGTCAAATTGGAAAAGCAACACGAGAATGTGAGCAGCCCTACGTCCACATGTTGAATGTCCATGACTATACGAACAGTGATGAAACAAAAAGACATATTTTTCCTGTGCAGGTTGGTCTGAAACTATTCACATTCATGAGGAATATTCTTTAGGAAGGAGGGAAACAGGTCGTGGTGACCTTGGGAATCGGACACGATACCCGAGCAGAGGAGCAGTTACTCAAAGTCTCCTCCTATTTTCCATCGTATCACTAAGTTTTTAGCATTTCGGAAATAGCAGTCTGGAATTCTACGGAGCTGACCCAATGGTTCCAGTCAACCAGGAACTCTATTCAAATTTCGGATATTTCTTTCCAGTGGCGATCAGTGCCAAACCCGGGTTTTCCGTCTCTAACGTTCTAGAAGGCAGCGACTACGTGAATCGTCTAGTTGTCCACGTAGATGCGGTCTATTTTCTGTCTAAACTCATCGGGAAGAAATTCTTCGACACAATTTGGATGGACGCCGAAGGAGCAGAGTATCAGCTTTTTGACATGATCAATCGAGGAGGAGAATTCGATCAAAATGACATACTGGTATGTCAACTGAATTTAGAGGTGAGTCTGTTTTCTTGACATAAATCATTAAAAAAGTTTAGATCCATAAACCGGATGAAATGAAGAAGAAAGCTATCAGAGACTTCATTTATCAAACTTTAGATGATGAAAGGTTTGTGTTCAGTCTATCTGTTTCTCTTTATCTCTGTCGTTCTGTCTCTCTGTCGCTCCGTTTCTTTGTCTGTCTTTCTGTCTAAGAAGTTTAAACTACCCAAAAATTTCAGATATGCCTTCTTCCAGCCTGTCCAAGCAACCCACCTAAGACTCTTTTTTGTCAATTTTGCCGATGAAGAATGTGTCGATAAGTACATTCCCAAAAACATCGACCTGAAACAGCTTCCAAAATGGGTTTGATCTCTTGAACTTCGGGTAATAGATACTGTATAAAGTGCTAGAAATGAATTCTCCTCGTTGTTATGGTCTGGCTAGTCCCAAACGATCATCAAACAAAGTTTGCTTTGCATTAGCACAGCTTTGCATAGCAGAAGAGTTAAGCCACCACGGGTTTTTACTGATCAAAACAAGAAGATTTTTACTGCTACCTCTTCTTTTTTTCGAAATCTTTTCACAAAGTAAATGTGTGCTGTGAAAAAAGATTATTTTGTTCCGGCAGATCGTTTTGCATCTTTTATACAGCTAGTTTCTTGTCAGTAATGCATCCATTGTGTCCAGCTATGGAAAGACTTCTTATTGTACGCCGAGTTCCTTTCCGTTCAACAACAGCAAACAGCAAATAGATGACCTGGGGGCTTTGATGTAGAAGGCTTGAATTAAATTCAATTTTATGACTCCTCTAGCTCAAAGCAGACAATTCCTCTCATCTTACCTATTGCCTTTCTCTCTATCGAGAGATGTGGTCGACCGATAGCCCCTCGCTGATCGCGGGTCATTTTCCTAAAAGCTTTTGAACGCGATCATGAGTTCCGAGTAGAGGCTGATCGCTCTCTCCCTATGGCAATATCCCGGGAAAACTGATTCAATCTCGAGATTTGAAGCTAACATTCTAGCGTCCTTCCAGCCATGCAACTTCATGTGTCTCGAATCCTCATCTTGTCCATCACAACAGTGGCAGCCATCCTCGTCATAGCTTCATTGAAATCGCATGAATCGGTATGTCTTCACTTTTTTAAGGCCTGAACACCAATTTAGGTGTATGGCAGTGTAAATAAAGACTGGCGAAGTCCCTTCGAATTCAACGAACTTCCCCATAGGGTCATGTACAAAAATTGGAAGAAGTGTATGGTGGAAAAGACCTCTTCTTTTAGAGACAATCAAAAGGAGGTAAGAGACAAACCTACCCGAAAATGATATATTTCCAGACCTGGAACAAAATAGCAGCTGTCATGCAGGAGTGTGAGCACCCTATTGTTAGTAAGCTGAATGTCAAGGTCTTTTCAAATTCGGATGAGGACAAAAGACACATTCTTCCTTTGAATGTGCGTGGGTTTTTATGGATTTGGGTTTTTTGGTAAAAGATCGGTCGATTGACTGATTATTGACAGTAAGTTTACAGAAAGGAGAGACGCAGACTGTCGTAACTATAGGAGTTGGCCATGACACCAGAGCTGAGGAGCAGTTCTTACAAGTGAGTCTTTTACGTATTGGGTTCGAACAACTGCAGTTTGGAGAACATAGTGTGAGAGACAGTTACTGTTCAACCTGTTATGCCACTCAGTATGGTTCGAATATTTTAGTTATCTATGTTTAGTTATACTACCTTTTAGACAGTCGGTAACAAGAGTGTAGAGTTCTTCGGAGCAGACCCAATGGTCGAGATTAACCAGGACCTCTACTCCAAGTTCGGAAAGTTCTTCCCCTTCGCTGTCAGTTCGAAACCAGGATTTTCCACGGCTTCTGTCCTGGATCGTTAGTTCAAGCTTTTTTTTCTAACCAAACGGCGTTCCAGAAGGTGCTTACAAAGACAAACTAGTAATCAACGTCGATGCCGTCTATTTCTTCACCAAACTCATAGGAAAAACTTTCTTTGACTCTGTTTGGATGGACGCCGAGGGAGCGGAATACGAGCTTTTTGACTTCATCAATGAAGGAGGAGCCTTCGACCAAAACGGCATCACCATCTGTCAGATTAACATGGAGATTCATGATCCAAATGACAAAAAGAAGAAGCTGGCTAGTGACTTCATCTACAAGACGCTGGAGGACGAGAGGTAGTTTTTGAAACCATCCTGAAAACTAAAGGAGCATCAGATACGGAATGTTTTACGCCATTACCGCTGTTCATATGCGACTGTATTTGGTCAACTTTGCTGACAAGGCCTGTGTGGATAAATACATACCCAGGGAAACGAGTGGTACACACTGAAAGCATAATCTCTTTGTATAAATGCTCTTTGTAATATGAAACGTTATAAGATCTCCAGAACTCTTTTTGCTAAACAAGCTTGAACATTGTCAATTTGTAGAGTTTTTCAGCTCTAATCGCGCTGTCCGTGTCTGTTTCGAATCTGTTCTCACCTTGCTATTGGTAATGAATGTTGGCACGAGGTACAGCCGCAGAAGCAATGAAATCCCAAATCGAACCAAGTGGAGCCTAAAAATAGAGATCGGACCAGACCCCAATTGCTCCAGTCTCTTCTGTTCCGCGTACATCGTAGTTCAACACCTGTAGATAAAAAGATTTGACATTAATTCAAAGACAGACTCTCAGCCTCCAACTATTTATCATTCTCAATAGGGTCTTATCGATAAAAGTAGAAGAGTCGCCTGTCCCAAGGATTAGACTTTAGGCATTGGAACGTTGTTTCCTTGCCAGACTCCCGACACACAGACAAGGGTGTTGTCCTGAAATTACGACATAACCACCCCAAACTTTTCTCAAACCCACAGGAAGAGAGTCAAAAGGAAGCAGCGGTGTAAGAGACGGGTTCAAGCTGACCAGTTGGGTGAAAGAGAGTCCAGTTCTGTCCAAAATGTAGCTCACTCCTGTCTTACCGTCACTACTACTGCATTGTCCGTAACTTTGACAGGTAGGCGCAGGGCGTGGGAGTTCGCTTCTAGCCTGTGGTAAGATAGGACATTGGAGAAGGAATTGATGAGTCAAGGCATTGTGATATGCTGATTGCTAGAAATCATCGAGTTCTACCAGTGTTTCCACTAAATAATCATGAAAACTGTCAAACATACGTGGTAGCTTCATCGGAAGTGTTTCGTGTCGCACCCGTATTGTCCAGTCAGTGGTAGTTGTGTTGCACAACTAGCGTATTCTCATTTCCAGTTATGTTACGCCCCCTCGTGTACTACTAGTCTTGTCCAAACACTTTTAAAAGCTCTGACTTGTGTCCAATAGATCTTTTGAACCAACTGTGGTAGTCTCGCAGATGCTGAATCAATCCTCTTAAATCCCCAGTCTTTCGCTGTCTCTCTGTGTCAATCTGCTAATCACAGAGGTAATACTCTAGAAGTTTTTATTATAAGGTGCTTGGTCAGGGCACCTAACATAATTTTTATTCTGCTACCAGCCGTACTCAGTACTATGCTACACTTTTTTTGCCCGCATTTTTGTAGTTTGTTGATTCTCTTTTTTGAGTTATTTTCCAGAGCAGAGTCCACAGCTGGCACCACAGTACGATTGCTTCTGTGCCGTGGTGTAAAAGGTACTGGTACAGAATCCATTCCTGACCCAGTTGGCGCAGCTGAAATGGCATTTTAGACATGTTGTTCTGTTTCTCACTTCGCATTGGTGTTGGCACAGGTACTGATTACCGAAGAGGCCGTGGTAGAGCTACAGAGTCCACAGGTATTTTGACAATTTGCGGCAACAAAGGTCTCGAGTCCAACGGTCCTGCAGATGGTAGGCTGTAAGGCACAGTCTGGAGCGGCGTCAATGCATCCACTGAGAAGGCAGAATCCGCACGTGTTGGGGCAGTCCTGTGCAATGATGGTTCTCCATTGGGGACTCTGACACATGGCCGATGTCACAGTGGCGCAGTTGATGCGGGGATCTGAACGATTTTGCTCGTTGGAACAGGACACATTTTGAACCTAACGAACGGGAAAGCATCTGGTTAAATAAAGAGACAATGGGAAAAAAGATAGGGGCTACGACCGCCTTTATGCCACGTCCGATTTTGTACAGTTTTATATTTAGCGGGGAGAGAGAGAGTCTTTCTGCCAAAATTCTATTGTTCGAGCCCATACAGTATCAAGGATATCAACTTTTCATATGTCCCCGAACAAACAAGGTAGAGGCATCGTGGCGCTTCATGTAGATGGACTAGATGCAGGTTAAACTCACAGGCAACATTTTTACAATTGTAGGCTGGTGTCTGACAGCAGTATCCACAGAGCTTGGGGCAACTGGCTATAGCCAGATTTTTCACATCAGCGCTGGGGCCGCTAGTTCCCTAAACGAAGTTTCATCATTCTTATCTTCCAGACTACATTAAAACAGTTGCTGGGTCTCTCATCACTGCCTCCCGGTGTGACAGCTGTACTGTTGAGGTAAATCTGGAGACAGGTTTGATCGGAGTAAACATTGCTGCAGGCAGTGGCAACTGGGGAGTACTGCAAACATTATTATGACCATTTTGACAGAGGAGATCATACGGTTCCGCCAGAAGTACAGTTCATGTCAGAGATGGCGGCTGAGACCGAGGTGACAACGAATAGAAGGGTCCACATTGTGCTGACTGGATTAGGGGGACGATGCCCGATAAAGTGAGGAAACTGCTCATTGGTGGACTTTTATACAGAATGCCCTTGAATGGGTCACGAGCATAGAGCAGCAGGTGGACATATAAGAAGTTCCATGAAGCCTTTGTCATTTGGGAATGTTCCATTTGTTCAGATGACAGTAGGAAAGGAGAGCATGGGGCCGAAAAGTTGCTTTTTTCATGACAGCAACGTGGATCTATGTTGGAAGGCTGGAACTGTATAGCTTGTGCTAAAAGGGCAGTAGTTTTGCAGCGCCTGAGCAGCGAGCAGTTTTGCTGGGGAGTATACTTTGCAAGTTTCACACAATTTTTTGATTGCTTATAGCCTTGAAGCGAATCTCATCTAGAGACTCAGTCCTTACAACCAGACACTGTCAAAAAGAGAAGTAAGTAGCCTTTACAAGATTCTCTCAACGTTTTAAGACGTTGCAGATAAAGTTTTCTCACAGGACCAATCTCTGAAGACTTGTCGATCGAAGTCACCTTCCTCGAGACTAATCAGCTCTTTAATGCAATCTGTTTGAACGTCGTTGACTGCTGTGCTTGGGTATGAACGTCTTTTCGTGCTTTTTGATTGTCCTCTTTTATGTTAGCTGAAATTTTTTGCGAGACACCGGCTCCTGTTATCAGATCTGTCACACCGGCTAGGTGACATTACTTTGATTGGTGAAAGTTCCACCTTACACTCACAGAACCCTTGAACTTTATGCCTAAACTATATAGTTTGCGACACACAGCTACGTACTCACCGTAAAAAAGAATTTTCCAAGCACACAGTTCTCTCCTCCACTGTGATCTGCCTCCCACAGACATCTGAACAAATCGAGCAGTTTTCCAAAAGACAACATGGTCTCGGGCGCTCTTTTCTTCTTTAACCGTTTTTCAAACGGAGCTACAGATCATAATGAACAGATGTTAGGCAATGCCCTTTTCCACCCCAACTGATAAAATGTCCAACATCAACAGAACAAAAGAAGACTTTTATCGTGTAGTATCACTACGTCTTCTGTTGGGATGGGGATTAGACTGCAGCGTTGGCAAAGTCTTAATTGTGTCCCTGCCAGATAGCTGACACGCAGACCATCGTAGCGTCCTAAAAAATATGTCAATAGCTTTCCGAAAACGCATAAAACTTACAGGAAGGGATCCAGTTGGGAGAATCTGTCCGAGAAGAGGATTCATGCTGACAAAGTCAGAGAAAGAGAGCCCGGTCTTTTCCAAAATACGACTGATGTCGGTACGGTCACCGTTACAGGAATCATCAATGCTGCAAGCCTTGCTTCTTTGGAGACAGACCAATTGGAAGTTGTAGGGGACTACCTGAAAATTATACCACATTTCAATTTATGACCATCTACTCACCGGGACGGACTGGACTCCGAAGAAGAGGACGGATAAAAGAAGAATGAGGAAAAACTTCATGGCTTGATTTGTGATAGAAAGACGGCTACTCAAAGCTACTTATATGGCCGTTTTAGTGATAAAAGTTTTAATCTTTTGCACCACTTCGAGCAGCGGAAATGACGGTTTCGGAGATAGTAGCAAAGGAGTGGGGGAGTCTGTTTCTAGGATGAAAGGTGACAAAAGGTATGAGAGCTTTGTAAGTTGGGTGATTCATAGAATTTAAGAACGCAATCGTGACACCCAGTAGAGGAAACACGTATAGTCACGTGAAATATTCTGAACGGAGATCTGGGACCGTGTAACTGTATGAGACAGTTAGTAACGGGATAGACGCTACGAAGACTTTGCGTTTCATTAATTCGTTCCTTGCAACAAGACGCCACTCTTTTCCCCCTCGATGCATATGTTTTACTCACCGTTCAAGCGAAACTTTATTATTCCCGTAAACTCAATAACATAATTATAGCTCCACCTACTGAAACGATCTTTCGAGATCCTCGATTTTAACGTTTAACCACGAGGGCAACGTTGTGTTCTTATCCATCCTAAAGACATATGCACCACTTGTGTAGTAATAGATAAGCTCTGAGGTTGGCATTGGCGATGTAGGTGGCTTTGGAGTGGTAGGTTTTCTTAACATTTTGATTTTGATTCTCGTCTTGTGAAAGATTTCCGTGACAAATTGGCGAATAACATGCTTGCAGAATTGACTTCTTTGATGAATATCCTCTTCGGTAATCTTGAGCTTTAGAGGGTGATAGCCTACATCAGCTGCTCTATAGTTATAAAACCGTATTCCTCTTTTTTGATCCATCATCCAGTCGTAGGTAAACTGGACTCTGAAGAATGATAGTTCACGACAGCTTAAATTTCCTACCCTTTGTAGTCCATAGTGCTCAAAATAATTTGAATAGCATTTTCGACAAAGTACTGAGGTTCGTTCAGAAGTTCCGTAAGGTCAGAGAAGTAGTCGAGCTCGTGTGAAGGAATGAACATAAAGTCGGAGGCTTTTCTGCCTTGAAAAGTGGACAGAAATTGGATGGCAGTAGTGTTGTGACCTTTGGCGAGGATCTGAAAAGTGGATTTGTACTTCACAATGACTTTCTGTTTGTGTGTTTGTGTATTTCGAAAAATTATTACCTTCTTCTCCACCTCCATTAGCAATCTCTGTACGTTCACATCGCTTTTGTATTTCGTTTCCAATAATCTCGTCAAGTTCTGAACAGCCCAGCTCCTCCACCAAATCACATTCGCGTACGTATGGGCTGGATTGATAATCTTGTGCTGCTCAATGTCGTGCCAAAAATTTAAAATTGTGTCGTCAGCTATGAAAAAGTAACCTAAATACAGTAAAACTGTGATGTATCGGCCAACCTTTGACGTTCTGGAGCCTCATGTCCCTGACTTTAGCATGGCAGTAACTGTACTGATAGCCTCTGTTCATTTCTTCTGCCGAGATATTGATAAAGTTTGTCGGTTCTATGATTTTCAACGTCTCTGAACATTTTCTTTTTCTTTAGTTTCTTCTTCTTACCGTTGGTGAAATTCTCTGGATTCCAAGTTCCACAGAAGATGACTGTCGCAAAGAAAGGAGAGTACATTCGTTGAAGGAGTCCAATAATGCTCGTCCAGGGGTAGTTATTAATAAGAACAAGAACCTGAAAAGCAGCATACTAGCAGCTGAGAAACAATTGGATACATTGGTCTGTCGTTGTTTCAGAACTCCTCGGCCGAGAGCAGCAGCAAAGGTTTTAGGAGATGGAAGGGCAATTCCTGAAACTTTCGTTGAGTTAGAAATTGTTCATCATAGGTTAACAGGGTAATTGAATTCAATTCAGTTCAACCCTTCGACAGAGTTACCCCATAACTGAAAATATCTAGACTCAATGATTTAGCTGCCGCTAAATGCTCCCTCAGAAGATGCGTCATTTTTTTAAGCCATTTCAGAGGCTAGTCGAGTAGAGACGGGTACGCCACTGCAACCGAAATCCGTTTCAGGAAATGGTGCGGTATTGCAAAACATTTCAGACTGACTTCCTATGCTTATACATTACCTACGCAGGTCTATTTTGAGCATCTGATCTCCAAAAACTGAAAGTTCACACGGGTATAGCTGTTTTGAAAACTAGCGCTGACTGATAATGGGCGTCTCAAGCCAAATATCGGCTGACCGCGCTCAGTAATAAGTTCCGTAAACAACTTTGGTGCTTTTAAGAGAGAAAATTCGGCTCTAGAGCAAGCTAACATGCGTGTTGTTTTGCTCACCCTTTTCCTATCCGCTCTGCTCATTCCCGTGTCGAGCCAAAAGGTTATAAGAATTTTTCATGTTTAATTTTGAGATTTTAGGATAGCCTCTACAGTCTGTTCCTGAAGCGTGAAAAGCGCGGAACGGATTGCTGGAGCACTGGATATGGATGCATTGATAATGGTTGTTCCAGAAGTGGAGGAACCTGTGGCGGAATACCCTCACCTAGTGGTAGAACTTGTCGATGTGATTACTCAGGCTAAAATTAATGCTTGCTTCCTTTGTATTAAATGCATGTTTCACAAACTCACCAGTTGCATTGTCCTCAGCTTCATCACACCAATCTAAAATCTCTTGGTAAGCGGTTACGGCCGCTTGAGCTTTCCTGATATCCTGAATTCGTTTTATTTTAAAAGCATTGAATTACAAGCTACCTTTTCTCGATCCTTTGAGTCTTCTCTCGTTCCTAGATTCAAGTTTGCTTCTCTACAGTTGCTGTACTTCTCGGTCAAGTTCACTTTGTAGGCAGTGTGAAAGGTGGCAAACTTCATGGGTGGAAAGATGTAGTTGATATCTTTTAGGACTTGAATCCATGCCTTGACCAGATCGGCGTCTTCTTGGCCCCAGAATCCTTTGTCGCTGTAAACATCTAAACTTATTTAGAGATCGACTTATACCTGAAGGCTTGAGCTAGTGCTAAAGTGCATTCGTCGACTGTCTCATTGGTACAAGTCCATGAGACCAAGAACTCGACGATTTTCCCGGATTTCTCGTAAACATCGCTGTAAATTTGGATTCTACAATGTAAAATGGTGTCTCACATTTCCTGCTCGAAATCTTTCAAGTAGTCATGAGCATTTCGGTATTGGACAGCGTTGACCGGATAAAAAGCTACTTCCTCTCCAATAAGATGGAGAAGTTTCTGAGCAAAGTAGGATCGCCAGATGTCTGTGACTCTACAACTCGGCTAAACTATTCAGTGAGACCATACCTGAAGGCTACAGTAGTTGGAAGAAACATTGTGAAAAAGGCTCTATAGTGGAAGAGAGTATTTTGTGAGTTCCATGGAGAGTATGTTCCTTCCTCGAGCGTGATTGCTGGAGCCACTGGGTTAAAAGAGACATGGAGACCCGACTGTTTGTCAGCATTTTCAAGCCTTAACATATGACAGTAAAATGAATTAAAAAGTATTTGCCTATAAATAGCGTCCACATCAGGGTCGTTGTGAACCTAGAAAATTTCTGTTGAGGAAGAAATATAGAAGATATGGAGATAAGAGATATGAAAGTAGTGAACTTACGACACCCTGTTGAACAGCCGCCGTCTTCATGTTTCTACATAAAATCATCCTGTCCTTCCCATTTGTGTGCTCTTTCAAGTATTCAAGTGGAAATCCACGAGGCCACATTTCTTTGAACCCGTAGAATTGGTATGGATTGAAGAGTTTCTCTCCGATGCTTTGTAACTTTGGAATGTACCGAAGCCCGCTGACTGTTTCTCCGTAGTCAAATTGTGCCAGTCCGAGCCCTGAATCATATTCTTTGCCGCTTCAGAAGCCTTACCATAAGGTTTATTGTCATCATCAGTGTCGTAAATCCATTTCGCTCCATTTATGATCGCGTACAAGTAACCAAAGTTCTTTCTTGTGTAGCTGTTGAAAGGTAAAAGTTGAGCGAAATCTCCAAACAGTTTCTGATCCTCAATGGAGAGGAAATGGACACCAGGATGAGACCAATTTGTAGGCGTCTTCTTGTCAGCCACGATCACAATGGTCCATTCTTTTTGTGAAGCCAGTTTCTAAAAAGGCGCAAATAAAATGTGAAACTCCTGAAAAGTATTGATCTTTTCGCATCTGCACCTCGTGCATCTATGAACACGGTTTTTTTCGCAGTCCAAATAATTTGGCTACTTCGTCGCAACTCTCTATAATATTTTGTTTTCAACGGACCCAAGAAACTTCGTACTCATCAGTAGCATAAAATTAGTTTTGAGAAACTAAATATTGAATACCATGAAACGAACTCACCTTAACATCTTCTGTCGGCATCTGTATTGAGGTCACCACTATCCATTTACTGCTATTCACTTTCTTGTGTACATTTATATCATCAGTGACTGCAAAACTGGCAATCGAAATGTACCGTGTTCTGTGAGTTCTTTGCTCTCAAAAGTAGAATGTTGCACTTACGATGCAAATCCAGAAAACAACTTGCTGTCTACATTAAACCACATAAGAACAGAAACTGATCCCAAAAGCAGACAGTAGGTAAAAATACGAGATTTCATTTTAAGTGGTGTTTCATTTAACTTGAAACAATTTATAGGCATATGGAGAGCCAGTGACAGGAAAAGAGGGAGATTCGTTTACACAGTTGCGAGCCAACCAGCTCTTCTTGATCTGTGAACATGGGAACGGGTCAGGACGACAACAAACCCGATCGGACAGTATTACCAATTTGTGCTAGATTCTCTTAAAACATTGGATATGAACAGTGAACTTTAGAGTAGCAGTTGCTAGGAGTCGTTCGACGTTTTTTGAGTATCCGAGGTAACGAAAGAATGTTGGCCACTAAAACAGTTAAATCAATTGAAAAACTGTTTCTTATGCTCAGCTTTTCAAGTTATTCACTTTCCTACCATTTCCTTTAAGGTTTTTATTCTTTACCTCCGTGACTTGCTCCGATTAGCTCTGCCAAGTTCGAACAGCCGGACATTCCTAAATCTAAATTCTGAGATCTCTAAAGTTTTTAGTTACTGCTTTAGTCCCTGTATTCACAGTTTGTTCTCAAATGATCCGTCGCAAAGGAATCGCAGTACTTTGTCAAACATGTTTTCTGTTGCAATGTTTTGTACATTTACAAACATTGTTTACATTTAGACATACAGTAAGTTTTTTTTTTTTCAATTAGAATCTCGCATAAGTTTCGTCAAAATTGAGCAACAGTGGGGATGTCACATACTGGCCGTGCCGCAGCTCGTCAAGAACACGGCGGCATGGTAAACCAAAGCGCCAGCTGCAATCTATATACTGGCAGTAACCGCGTATAGGCAAATGATATGTTACTCAACATTGACCTAAAACAGCTTCCAAAATGGGTTTGATCTCTTGGACTTCGGGTAATAGATCTCTATAAAGTGTTAGAAATGAATTCCCCTCGTTGTTATGGTCTGGTTAGTCCCAAACGATCATCAAACGTGCAGCAAAGTTTGCTTTGCATGTGCACAGCTTTGCATTGCAGAAGAGTTAAGCCACTACGGGTTTTTACTGATCAAAGCAAGAAGATTTTTACTGTTACCTCTTCTTTTTTCGAAATCTTTTCACAAAGTAAATGTGTGCTGTGAAAAAAAGATTTTTTTGCTCCGTACCGGTAAGCAATGGTCAGTTTGTAGACGAGCCCTCTGTAAGAGTCCAGAGCTTTCACGATCAACAAGTCTCTGTGAGCATCCCTGTCATTTTCTCTTGTCATTCTGCGTAGCAAAACATACATCGTTTTTCAGTCATAAAGAAATGCTGTTGACTGTTACTTCCTCCGATTAGCTCTGCCAAGTTTGAACAGCCGGGCATCCCTAAATCTAAATCCTGAGATCTCTAAAGTTTTTAGTTACTGCTTTAGTCCCTGTATTCATAGTTTGCTCTCAAATGGTCCGTCGCATTTTTTACATTTAGACATACAGGTCAAAGTAGGATTTTTTTCAATTGGAAACTCGCAAAAGTTTCGTCAAAATTGAGCAACAGTGGGGATGTCACATACTGACCGTGCCGATACGAAAGCGGCAGCCAGGGCTCGTCAAGAACACGACGGCATGGTAAACCAAAGCGGCAGCTGCAATCTATATACTGCCAGTAACCGGGTATAGGCAAAAAATATGTTACTCTTTGATCAAAATAGGTGTGAGATTATACGGAGGCTCACGGACAGTTTGCCCAGGCAAGCTTTGTTTCGCACATATTGTGTCGAGCATCAACAATGCAGCGCTTTATAACTGATTATTCGTATGTGTGTTTCGAAGCATTGAATTTATCCATAGTACCATTTTCATAATGACCAAAATAGCATTTGATTTGTTTCTATTTCCTGTTTGACTGCTGTTCAAAGCCATTTTCGTGATTGATCAAACGGGTATTTGTGGCAGCCGATAAACATGGAGAGCCCAACACGAAACCTGTAGTTTTATCTAAAAATTCAAACTTTTAACGAAAAACCTTTCTATGCGCACCTTTCCTAATAAACAAACCTCCGCTGGTGCGACAAACCATGTCAAGGGGACCCTCTTACCTGCCGAAAAGATTGCCACTTGACCTTTGGAATGAATTATCATCGAACCTTAACTCGCATGGTGTAGTAATTGACGTCTTTTAGGCCATTCCATACCATGACTGTCTCACAAGGGAAGAAGCTACATTTGCAAGGACTCCGAACTGTTGCTATTGTGGCTGTAGTATTGTTCCACTTCTTCCCAAAGTACTTCCCTAATGGATATCTCGGAGTGGATCAGTTTTTTCTCCTGTCCGGATATCTCATGACAATGATGCTGGAGAGGAGTCAGACATTCTCAGTCAGCTCTGTGGCCGACTTTTTCTACAGAAGAGTCAAGAGGATTGTGCCACTGTACTATTTGATCAATTTTTTAGTGATTGGTGAGTCAGCTCATCTGTCTATAATCGAGCTTTTTAGGGTTCTCATTCAGCCTGACACCTGCTGCTTTGCGAACCAACTTTGAATCTGCCTTTAGAGCTGTTTTCTTTGCAACAAATCTGATACGACCAACTGGACTGGAAGGCTACGCAGAGAAGGTATAGTTGTCTCACTACTGCAGTATGTAAGAAATTCAGCTCGGTCTGGGAGTGGACATGTTCACCCATACCTGGTCACTCTCAGTCGAAATGCAGTATTATTTTTTGATTCCGATCATCTTCAGTATTGTAAGATTGGTGGAACGAACGCACAGAAACAAATTACTTTTCCTTACTTGTGAGTGTCGATCACTTCTTTGTTCCAGTCAGTATTTTCAGCTGCGGCATCATTTTACTTTCACGTTACAACGGACCCATTTTTTTCATTCTACTCAGTAGCAGCAAGAATCTGGCAGTTTTTAGCCGGAATGATGATTTTTTATTGTTCGGAAAATTTATATGAAGCGCCGTCAACGAGCTCTCAAGAAGAGAACAAGCTTCTGGTGGAAGACGGGACGGATGATGAAGCCAATCTACCGAACTGTTTTAGGATTGGAAAGAAGGAAAATCTTTCCACTACTATAAGTATGTTCGGAGTTCTCTCCTTGATGCTACATACCACTGAAGTCTCACCAGTCCTCGGAAGGTAGGTCATAGTTTACTTTTTGGCATCACTTACTATTCAGAGTTGTAACGATACTTTTGACGTCTCTAATTGTTCACGAAGGCGAGTCAAGTTGTTTGTTAGAAAATCGTGCTATGGTCTTCCTGGGAGAAATATCATATGGATGGTATCTAGTGCATTGGCCAATAGTTGCCCTTTTAAAAATGAACAAAATGACAACGGACCAAGGTAGGTAAATGCAACATTCCAAAAAAAAAAATTCATAGAAATGTTCATTGGCCTACTGACCTCTCTTCTCATCAGCATTATGGTTCATTATGCCTTCGAGAAACAATATCTAGCAGGAAGCAAAGCTACAACAGCCAAGGTGCTTGTCTTTCTGTTAGCACTAAACGGTGTGGCTCTTTGGAAACTAGGAGGTGAGATTTCAAAAGCTTTACGAGCTTTTGACGCTGTTTGTTTTTCCGCTACGCTATAGTGACCTTAATCGCACAGAAGAGACCAACAGTTTTGTTCTAGAGATCTCTAAAGATAACGTTCATTATACGTTGTTCCCCGCGGAAAATGCGAAACCTTGCGCAAGCTATCTCACCGAATCCTTCGGGAAGCAAACACTCGTAAATGAGATGAAAATATTTGTGAAAGCGAAGCAAACAGCTCTACGAGTCCTAAGCATAAAGTCGACGTTTATTTCCAGAATTGGCCCCAGCCGAAAAAGTTGAGCTCTCATTAGCTCCAAGCCCCCCTCTCAGTTTGCCTAATGCAACTCATGAGAACCGTTTCATTTACAAGTCGGATGCGATGAACAAGCTTCGTTTGGGTTACGAGAACAAGACTGCAGAAGAACGGGCAAAAATGAACGACCAGTTTGATGCTAATGACCAGGTGCAAATTGCGGACTACCCTTGCGTAGAGCTCCCCATAGATCCCGGATTTCCAAGAATGTGTCGAATCAGAGATCCAAAAAATGTAAGATTGGCTGCAGACACTGAAAATTTGTTGCTTCAGACTTCCACTCAAAGAGGCAACAGAACCCTTCTGCTCATCGGGAACAGTTGGGCTGGAAATGTTGCGAAGCTGATACACGACGAGTGCCAGGGGACTTTTGACGAGATTCTTGTTACATGGATGAGCAGTAAGTGTTCCTCTGTCGTCTTTGGTAGCTTAATGTTTTAGGCTGCGAAGTGCTAACCCAAACAAGTTATGGCTGGTGTTCTTTGGACTTTGGAACTGAAACGATAAAGAAGTACAATCCTGATGTTCTATTTATCATTGATCGCCATCTAGACGCCATGAGCATAGTCAATGGAACCAATCCGTTCAATGACAACAAGTTTTCAGTGAGTTGCCAAGCTTGACTGTGTAGATGTGCTCATGCAATTCTTTTGTGAATTAGTCCGCAGTTAAGTTAAAACTCTGAACAAACCTTGCCTGTCGTGCCCGTACCATCTCGGCGCGCATTGGACTTAAACTCTCCGTGTTTTGCCAGAGCTCGAGGAGGGCTACTCTTCCATGGTGTAGTAATTGACGTGTTTGAGTTTTCTTGAGTTGAGATATGTTTGAGTTTTCTGAAGAGGTTTGTTAGTGTATAATATATTCTTTATTTTCGTATGAAGCTGAAATGGTTGGTTTCAGATCATGGTCAAACGGATGGAGGAAATTGAAAAGCATGTAAAAGAAGAAATTTACATTCTTGATGCTCTACCTAGACCATTTAGTACGATCACGCAGACTATGAACAAGTATTTGAGGAAAGGAATTGCTTTTGAAGATGTAAGATATCCATTTATTTCTTTCATTGTTGTTTTAGGAGAACTTGATCGAACATGCTGTCAACTTCAAAATTGCCAAGGAACGAGTTCGAAGACTGGAGCAGAGCTGCACCAAATGTCGAGCCTACGACTACGAACCATTTTTTTATATCGACGGAAAGATTCGTCTCTACGATCCAGAATATTACGTGTCATTTTTTTCAATGGGTCTGCACCTTTCTCCAGTTGGCCTGGAGAGGATACGACCGTTGTACCGGCATATGTGCCACACACTTCGAAACAAATGAAACTAACATTTTTATGGTTACTATCTTTTGTATGATGTTGTCTCGGTTTGATTATGCGGCGTCCAGTTTTTTGTTTAAATGTAGTCTTATGATTTTCCGATAGTCCTAACTGCACATCTTCATTTTCCATCTTGATCGCGCAAGTTGCGAGAAGATATGGGAATAGACAGAAACAAACACTGAGCATTTTCACTTTTCTTGTTATCAATGCGAACTTAACACGAACGTTCTAATGATCGACTGTTCGTGTTTGGGTCAATCCGAACACGAAGTTGAACTGTTCGCCCAACCCTGACTTACGTTCACGGCTAACTAGCATGACATGAACATCGTTTTCTCGAGAGACAAGTTTTCAAAAACCCTAACATGTGCCCTTAGATTTACACGAGATTTGATTCAATTGATCTCTTTCCCCCGTGCCTTCCGCATAGAGCGATACATCTAAAGACAGATCTAATATCGCACGCAAAATCCGTTTCATCTTTTGGATTTCATTCTCAATGGTTGTATATTTCGCTAGTAGCGGAATGGATATTAATTTTGTTCACATCTAATACAAACCCTACAACCTTTCCATCACATTTAGGGATCTTGTAACAAAAAACGTTTGCAGAATGTCCACAAAACTACTCCACCTACAAGGGTTACGTGCTGTGGCCATCATTTTCGTCATACTTTTCCACTTCTTTCCACGTTTATTTCCAAATGGCTATTTGGGAGTAGACCAATTTTTTCTCCTTTCTGGTTTTCTGATGACTATGATGCTGGAAAGAAACTCAAACGTTTCTTTCACTAGTGCTCTGGATTTCTTTTACAGAAGAGTAAAACGTATTGTACCGCTTTACTATCTGGCTACTGGATTAGCATTGTGTAAGTCACATGGTTACATGTGTACAAAACTTTAAGTATCCGTCAACTACACTCCAAAAGAGACGTGGGGAACGAACTATAACTCTGCTAAACATGCACTGTCATTCACCACAAATCTCGGCCGACCGACTGGCATGGAAAGTTACAACGAAAAGGTGAACTGAAAGTTTCATCTTTTCGAACGCCTCAGCTTCTGCTCTTCTAGAATACACTTTTTCAGCTTGGAATGGGTGTCGACATCTTCGTTCACACATGGTCCCTTTCCGTCGAAATGCAGTTTTATTTCATCTTCCCTCTAATATTTTTCCTTACTCAACAGATTCGGCCCGAATGGAAAAACGGATTTCTAACAGTACTGGGTAGGTGAGCGTATAGCATATTTTACGCGTGTTTCAGTCTCTTCTTCTCTGGCCTTCCATGTTCTAACCGACGATTTCCTCTCATTCTACAGCGTCTTCGCAAGAATATGGCAGTTTTTGGCTGGAATGATAATCTTCTACGAGTCTAAACGAGACGAAGAACTAGGCTTCAACCCGAAGGAGTACGAAGCACTGCTTGTAGACGAGGATTCGGAAGAAGTGGTGGAAGACAAGAATTTATACCTCCGACAGGTCGTCACTTTGATATGTTTGGCAGCCACTGTAGCTTTGTTTTCAACCAAAGAGAGTCTCGACCAACTCGCTGCCAGGCAGGTTTACTAATTTCCAAGTACATTACAAGTTAAGAATTGTTACCATCCTCATGTCTGCACTGATTGTCTACGTCGGTGAGAACTGCTGGTTACTCGAAAATCAAGTGATGGTGTTCATTGGAGAGATTTCGTATTCCTGGTACCTGGTTCATTGGCCGGCTGTAGCTCTGTTGAAAATGTGGGATCTCAAAAGTGATGGATGTAAGTTTGTGATTATAGAGAACCGCACACGGCTGCAAAACTGGCTATAGAATGCGTTAACAAAAAGTTTTTCAGACATGGCCATTGGTATTTTTGTATCTTTGCTTGTCAGCGTTGTTCTCTACTTTCTATATGAAAACCGCTATCGTTTTTGGGACTGGAAGTGGATAGCTGTGGTATCGACAGCACTCTTACTATTGAATGTGGCCCTTCTGTTGAATCTCTCGTGTAGGAAGGTTCCCTTTTCAAATCCTTTCTTTAGTTAAATTGCCCGAGGACTCTCAGTTGCTTCATCGCATCGGTGCCAATAACTCTTCGAATTTTGTTGCTGGCAATCCCAAGTACTTCTACGAATCCGATTACATGAACGAACTGATGTACGGCTACGAAAACTCGAGCAGCGAGGAAAGAGCCAAACTCAACGAATTCATGACAGCCAATGACGGAGTCCAGATTGAAACGTATCCTTGTACTAGGCTGACCACTGAAACAGGATATGAAATTCGATGTGTGAGCGTGAGTCCCTTTTGAGGAAAGACTTGAAAATGTTTTCAGAATTGGACAAACACTAGCAGCAACATGACTCTGTTGGTGCTAGGCAACAGCTACGTTGGAAATGCAATGAGTACTATCACTGAACAGTGTAAAGATGTATTCCCTAGAATCTACAGCACTTGGTGGCACAGTAAGTTTGTATGTTTGCTAGAAAAAATGTAAAGGATTTCATCTCACTTTTGCACAAATAGGTTAAAGCAAACGCTACCACCTGCCCTGTGTATGTCAAAAGAACTCGTTGTTCCAGTTTCAAGTTTTTTCTGTTAATCGTCAAATTGTGTCCTTCTTGTCCCTTTTCGACTTTGTAATATTTTGTTTTATTGGCACCCTTTGATTATTCTCTTTGCTGTCCTTATTCAGTTCAGCTATTCATTTTTTGATCCTAACCTTGCTTAACGCACCAACTGGAAACGTTTGCTTTTGTCTAATTTCACTTCGCTGAACGCCAAAGATATCACTAATAATACTTAGACATATAACACGGAGTGGTTCAACCTAAGTGTTTAGCAACTCTAAAGCTAAATCCAAATATTTGCTGCACTCTCGCTGATCTTTTAGCTTTCGGGAACACAAAGAGAGGCTGCGTATCGAAAAAGAGATGTGATCGCACTCTATGATTCCCGCGGTAGACTAGTCGAGCGTCCAGCCTTCCCAAAAGAACGAAAGAGCACCTGCACCGGAGACTTCAGGGAAAACATAATCTGACAAAAATTTCAGGCTGTACACCATTCCTTCGCGATAACTACACAACGGGAGACACATGTAAACACGATGACTTCTTTATGCAAGCCGTCAGAGAGTACAAGCCTGATATTTTATTTATTGTTACTCGACTAATGGATATCAATGTTATTGACAACGGGACTAATCCGTTCAACGACATCATCTGGAAGGTTGGCTGTCTTTTCTATAATAGTTGCAAAACAGTTTTAGAAAGTAGTCGAGAGAATGACAGAGCTCCAGACAATGGTCAAGAAGAAAATCTTCATTCTGGACAACTTTGAATGGCCCCCTCATGAGCTTCCAGTCAAACTTTCAGAATTCCTAAGAACGGGAGCCACTTTTGACGAGGTTTCGATCGCCTTTTTCTCTAGAAATCAGGTTTTTAGAAGGATTTCTTTTACATGGACAACAATAAGAAGTGGTTCTATACGGGCAAGAAAAGACTGGCTCGTTTGGTAAAAGGTTGTGGGAAGTGCGAACTGTTTGACTACACTAATCAGTTCTTTGTCGATGGAAAAATGCACTACTTTGATCCCAAATATTTCATCAGCTACTTCACTCACGGTCTCCACATCACTCCAGTAGGACTTGCTAGGATTGCTCCTCTGTATCATAGAATGTGTCATAGCCTCTAGGTATATTTTCAGAGAGTTGAAAAGTCATTTAGAATTCTGCGTTCACGTTTCTTCTGTCTCTGTCATTAATATTTTTTCTTGAGGCGGCATAATGCATGGTTAAAGTTTATTTGGCCTTCATACCGATCGTTCCCAGAAGACAGCTCTCATGTCTTTTTTGCACAGTTCTCATTTCCAAAAGTGTTATCGTTTCCAACAATCGGACACCACGGGTTGTTAGATGGAGCCAGAAGCCAAAAAGTCGTTTACCATGGTGGACCTTGTCAACCATGGTAAACGACTTTTTGGCTTGCAAGCACATTGTACAATGTTGTTTGTTGAAAGATCTGACAAGTAACTTGAAATCACAAAAATTCAACTGTTAATTACAGAGAGAGAAGAGAATAATCTTTACAAAAGATATTCACTTTTCAATAATTCGACCTGCAATAATTGTTTTGCATCTCGTATGCTTATGGTCTTCTGCGCAGCAAAAGATCCGTAACTTCCGAAAAACAGTTCCGCTCTTTTGAAAGGAGACAAACTGTACTTTCACGTAATTGTGTCTTCGGTAGGAAAGTTGCAAATTAGAAACGGTTGTTAGTTTCGTACAAAAAGACAAAAACGTTTATTGTCTCAAATCGTAACATATTTTCTTGTACAACGGCCTTATTCTTTCCAAGGACACCGGGGTCAAATGAATTCCAATACTATAGAACGAAACAAAGTAATCGGGATCAAACAGCCTATATTTTCCATCAATATAAAATAGCGGCTCGTAGTCATATAGATGACATTTTTCACATCCCAGCTCCAATCGGCGAAGCCTATCCTTAGCAATCTCAAATCTCCTACTTTTGTCAATTAAGTTGTCCTGCAAGATAGGTAAAGATTGCTATTAAAGCGCAACAAACCGCGGAAAAAGGTGTATTGAACCTTAGGTATCTGTTCAGGACATCGGTGATGCCGTTGAACGGTGTTGGCAAGGCGTCTAGGATGTATATGCGGGACTTCACATGTTTCTCGATAATCTCCAGCCGTTCAATCATTGTCTGCAAAAAACTGATGATCTAACTGTGCTATTGAAGGCATAGAAAATCGAGCCGCAATCTTAAAGCGACTCTTTCACTATTGCGTCTAAGTGCTCAAAGTTAAAAAAAAATTTGGTGGAAACGCCAAAAATATTTATAAATTCGTGGTTTTTACGTTTTGCTGTAAGTTTTCAGCCCTCGTATGCAGCTTATCACTCAGCGTAATAAAATGATTTAGACCAACCAAAAAGAGAAGAATAACCGTTAAAAATAGCTAGTTTTTGCTTTACTCGCATTTTCGCGGCCCAATCCCATTTCATTCTTTTTCCTTGTATGTAGTTTTCCCACATGAGTATAGAGCAGTGTTTTAACACAATAAGAGCTACAAACGTCGACAAAAATTGGCAGAAATTCATTCTTTTTAGAGTTTTGGACTAAAAAATGCTTTGATTTGCTGCATTAAATACGGTTGACTCGCGCTAAAGTGTTTCGTAGCCGGACACTCGTTTTAAAACTACTTCCGTATTTATTCGAATTGTAACGCAGCCTGCCGTCAGCGAAACGCGCCGACATGCAGGTCGCATCAAGTGCTCGCCGAGATGGTGCGGGTGAGCGGTAGCTCGAGCGCTTACTTACTTTGAACTGATAGTCATTAAACGGATTTGTTCCATTTACAATATCCATCCCATTCAGGTGGCGTTGAATGATGAACAGGACATCTGGCTGGAAGGTTTTGATAGCATCCAAATAGTATTCTTGGTCGCAATGGGTTATCATGGAGTGAGCCAAGACTTCACAAGCTGTTTTCAAAACCATAGGATTAACAAAGAACTGAGCAAACTTGTCCAGGTGATTATTATTTGGTTGAATGCTTCCTTGCATTCGTCGTAGATCAGTTGCCCAACATTCCCAGCATAGCTGTTGCCAACTATCAGCAGCGTTCCGTTAGCATTAGTGCTTGTAGAATTCTGAAAAAGATCAAAAATTAGCAGCAACAACAATTTCTTTCCGTTTCCATTCTACAAAGCCTAGGAAAACCTGGATGGGTTGGGAGCTCGGTACAAGGCCAATCATTGATCTGTTTCTGATCGTCTGCATCAAACTGGCTGTTCATTCTTGCGCGCTCTTCAGCAGTCTTGTTCTCATAACCCAGTCGTATCACGTTCATGGAATCCGACTCGTAGATAAAACTATTGTGGAGGGAGGAGCTCAAAGCATTGTTGTGTACTGAGAGTACAACAGATTCATGGGGTGCTCTTTCTGAAAGTTGATGGTGACAATATACCAACAGTTTGCGTTCGTATAAGACACTCACCTCCCAGCTGCCAAAGCGCTGCTCCATTTAGAACCACCAAGAAAAATAAGAGTTTCACAACTGTAGATCTACTCCATGCTAAGTACTGTTTCTCAAAAGCAAAGTGAAGTGCCACAGTGAGCAGAAAAGAAACTGCCATCCCATACAACATGTCTAAGCAGAGTAAAAATCAGTTTGAAGAGGATTATTACCTTCGCTACTTGTGCGTTTGTTCATTTTCAGCAAGGCCACAATAGGCCAATGAACGAGGTACCAACAGTAAGAGATCTCGCCAAGAAAAACCATAATCTTATTCTCTAGAAGACGATTTCTGTCGCCTACATGGACAATGAGAGATGTTAAAACAATGATAAGGAACCTAAAACCTCTTGGAAACTCACAATCTGGCTTACCTTCCCAGCAAAGAAGGAACGTCTATACTTGACAAAGATAACCCGTTAGCTCCCAACAAACAAATATACGCCATCAGTTGACTAGTCTTGGCATCTTCTGGTTTAAATTCATCTTCTACCAAAAGTTTTTCCTGGTCCAAAAGGCATGTATCATTGTCAGCTTCTTTATAAGAGTCGTAGAAGATCAGCATTCCTGTCAGAAATTGCCATGTTCTGGATCCGACGCAGTAGAAAGAGAGAAAAGTATTGGTAGTAGCGTGAAAATAAAAAGAGACAACAGCTTAAAGAGTAAAATTATTCGTTGTAAACATCCTTCAAACCTAACAAAAGAACAAAGCCAGTTCGTAGCTTTCCGAGACTTTTGGCCAAGAAGAAGATAACCGGCACCAACAAATAGTACTGCATTTCGACTGACAGAGACCAAGTGTGGGTGAACATATCCACTCCGAGGCCGAGCTGAAACTAGAGTTAAAGAGAAGTTGGAATACGATACCCTTTCAGCATAGTCATCAAGTCCAGTAGGTCGAATGAGATTTGTAGCAAAGAAAACGGATTTGATGGCAGAGTCAAAGTTAACTCGCAATGGGGCAGGTGGTAGGGTGAAAGAGATGGCTAAAAAGACAGAAATCTGCTTGACAAATAATGTTCGAACAAACCAATGAGTACTAGAGTGACTAGGTAGTACAGTGGCACAATCCTCTTGACTCTTCTGTAGAAAAAGTCGGCCACAGAGCTGACTGAGAATGTCTGACTCCTCTCCAGCATCATTGTCATGAGATATCCGGACAGGAGAAAAAACTGATCCACTCCGAGATATCCATTAGGGAAGTACTTTGGGAAGAAGTGGAACAATACTACAGCCACAATAGCAACAGTTCGGAGTCCTTGCAAATGAAGTTTCTTTTCTTGAGCTGTCATTTAGACCTAGAAAATGCGATAACAAGGCTAAAGAGAAAGTTGCTTAAACTGAGCGTTCGCTTTGGGATAACATCTAAATGTCCGCTTACAATTTACTAGCTTCCTGCAGATTCCCTCTTTGGAAGTAGCATTAGCCGTTTGTAACAACTGACGGCTTGTTTATTTTTTAACTCAGCTTAATGAACTGAACTCTAGTCGATCAGCACCAATTGATCAAAGAAGGGCTGTGTTATGTTGTTGACAACAATTCTTTGTTACTTCTTGTATTTACTTCACGTTAATTTTTTGCTTGCGATATTACCTTTAGAAAATCTGATAGTGATTGTCGCGGAGTGCAAACATTTCCCCTCTTAGATGGTAATCTTGTCCGGCGTCAAGCGACCATTATCCCTTTCTAACGTATCTAATGTCGCAAGAAAAAAATGTACACCTAAAAATGAGTATCATAAAGTATTGTACATGTAACATTCTTCGTCATGAATAGAAAAACTAACCACTAACCCGAACATTTAAATGTTGCATCATATAATAAGGCATCGAAAAATTTATGGCACCATATAACTTAAACATTCAACATTATGTCTTTCATTATGAACTAGGCTTCTTCTACGTTCTCGTGCTTATATTTGACACAGAAGTGGTAGTCGTTACCACAGTTTCTTCCCTGAAAGTTGAGTTGTTGTTACTCTTTTTGTAAACACTACTCACCGTGTTATTGTGGTGTGTGACGGCATTAATTTGAGCATTACGGCAGTGGCTGGTGACGGCGTGGTTGAAATCGTTTTCGTCTTCTTCTTGAAAATGTTCTTGACAAACCCTCTGATTACGTTGTTGCAGAAGCTGGCTCTCTGCTTCAAGTCTTTGTCAAGTTTCTTCATTTTCAGAGGATGATAGCCCAAATTGTTGGGAGAGTAAGCATTGAAACGGTATCCTCGCTGATCACCGTAGTTCCAGTCGTAATTAACAGAACCCCTGAAACGTAGTAATATGAAATAGTTACAACTTACTCGGTATAATTGACAGTTTCCAAAACTTTCAACATGGAGTTTTCGACAAAGTAGCGAGCTTCTGTGAGTAACTCTATGAGATCCGACATGTAGTCGAATTCATTGGAAGGAATGTAGATCCTATAAAATTGGGGTGAGCGACGATATAATAACAGACCAATCGGATTGTGTCCTCCCTGTGAAAGAGGTCAAGTATTCTCGGCTAGTCATATTAGTAATTCCTCTGGCACGTAGCTGAAAAAGTGGCAGTGCTTGGTTTCCTTAACTTTCTGTCTGTCTCTCAGTCTTTGAGAATTGATATCATTGTTTCTCTATACTTTCTCCCGGCATCTCCACAATCATACACCCACTTCGAAGATGTGCGTCAGCAGGTCCTATTAAGCGCGCTCCGAGATAATACGGGTGCACAATCCACGGCCATATTAGTGACTTGGTTTTGTTCTCCCAGACGCAATATTTACTTTTGCTTACAATACTAACCTTTTCGTCAACCTGCTGCAGAAGTCTGTGAACTTTTTTGTTGTTCTTGTACTTTTTGTCTAGCATCTTGTTCAAATTCACCGGCATCCAGTCTTGCCACTTGAGACGAGCTCGTGTTAAAACAGCTGGATTGACAACTATGTCCAGGCTAGTATTCTGCCAGAAGTTCATAATAGTGTCGTCTCCGATAAAGAAGTATCCTACAGAAGTTTAAAATGTGACGGAAGTACTACCTTTGACATTTTGAAGTCGTAAATCTCTGACTTTTGCAAAACAATAGCTGTAGAAATGACCATCGTGCATCTCCGTCTTCGTTACGTTAATGAAATTGACTGGTTCGATTATTTCAAGCGTTTCTGAAGCTCAATTTTTTTTTTATAAACCAAGGTACTACCAACCATTTACAAAGTTAGTCGGGTCCCAAGTACCACAAAAAATCACTGTTCCAAAAAAAGAAGAATACATACGCTGAAGAAGACCAATAGAACTTGTCCACGGATAATTGTTGATAATAACGAGTACCTAAATGAAGGTCAGTCGAAGTTTCATTCACTCACGTTAGCTTTTCGGTCCTTCCAAACTCCAGTTTCCAATGTTTCTGATAATTCTTGAGGTGTTGGTAGCTGTTCTGGAAAATATTAACTATTGAATAATGTAGACAACATTTGCAGAGGTATAATTTCAGTTTTGGCATAGTTCTACAATCCTACCGTAGGTTCCATTCTCTTCAGCTTCTATACACCAGTTTTGGAGCTCCGAATAAGCGGTCAGGATATTCTCGGCCCTTGACAAATCCTAAATCTTTGTTCTTAGAGCCGAAATTATTCTTACCTACCCTCTTCCCATCTTTACTGTACTTTTCTGTTCCCTGATCAAGGTTCGCTTTTCTGCAGTTGCCATAGGATTCAGTTTCAGCCACTTCATATTCTGTGTGTAGATCCATAAACTTGAGTTGGGGAAAGACATAATCAACGTCTTTCAAGGCTTGAATCCAATGCTTCACGAGCTCAAGGTCATTCTGCTCCCAAAACTTGTTTTTACTGAACACCACGATTTGCGTGAATAAGGCTACTTACACAAAGTCGTGGGCAAGAATCAATGTACATTTTTCTATGGTATCATTTTTACAGTACCATTCATCCAAAAAACGAACAATCTGCCCGGATTTCTCATAAACGTCACTAAAAGTTTGCACGATGAAAAAATCGAGTAAAACCTACATTTCCTGCTCGAAGTCTTTCAAGTAGTCATGAGCATTTCGGTATTGGACAGCGTTGACCGGATAAAAAGCTACTTCCTCTCCAATAAGATGGAGAAGTTTCTGAGCAAAGTAGGATCGCCAGATGTCTGTGACTCTACAACTCGGCTAAACTATTCAGTGAGACCATACCTGAAGGCTACAGTAGTTGGAAGAAACATTGTGAAAAAGGCTCTATAGTGGAAGAGAGTATTTTGTGAGTTCCATGGAGAGTATGTTCCTTCCTCGAGCGTGATTGCTGGAGCCACTGGGTTAAAAGAGACATGGAGACCCGACTGTTTGTCAGCATTTTCAAGCCTTAACATATGACAGTAAAATGAATTAAAAAGTATTTGCCTATAAATAGCGTCCACATCAGGGTCGTTGTGAACCTAGAAAATTTCTGTTGAGGAAGAAATATAGAAGATATGGAGATAAGAGATATGAAAGTAGTGAACTTACGACACCCTGTTGAACAGCCGCCGTCTTCATGTTTCTACATAAAATCATCCTGTCCTTCCCATTTGTGTGCTCTTTCAAGTATTCAAGTGGAAATCCACGAGGCCACATTTCTTTGAACCCGTAGAATTGGTATGGATTGAAGAGTTTCTCTCCAGTTTCTTTCGATTTCGGGATATACCGAAGCCCACTAACCGTCTCTCTATAGTCGAACTGAGCAAGTCCAAGCCCTGAAGCATATTTTCCGAAATTTAGGAAAAGGTACCGTAGGGCTTGTTGTCATCGTCAGTGTCATATATCCACAGGGCTCCATTTTGTATTGCATACAGATAGCCTAGAGTTTTCCTGGCATAACTATTAAACGGTAGTAGTTTTGCAAATGAGCCGAAAGTAGCTTGTTTGTCAACAGAAAGGAAGTGAACATTGGGATAGGACCAGGTGTTCGGAGTTTTTCTGTCGGCCACAACAGCCACAGTCCATCCAGGCTGACTAGCTAAATTCTGTCACAAATAATACACACCACATTTAAGCAAATCACTTTAACATCTTCCGTAGGAAGTTGTATTGATGTGACGACAATCCATTTGGTTCCGTTCACTTCCGGTAGAGGATCACTTTCAAAAATTGGAAACCTATAGTCACTATTTGGCTCATACCTGAAAAGTTTTCATTGTTTCTCAGACCATAGAATCATCAAACTCACGTAAGATACGTTATCTTCTCCACATTATACCACAAAACAAAAGAAATAGCTACCAGAAGAACGCAATAGGCGAAGATTTGTGGTCTCATTTAGAGCAACAGCATATAAATGCTGAAACCTGGGTAATGGATGCGTTATGAACATAAAAGAAACAAGGACGTGCTAGATCACTGGGAAAAAGGATATTAGTAGCCTCTGTTGCAATATTATCCGTTCAAAACGAGGTGCACCTGCCATACTGACTCGGAAACATTCACGAACAAATGAATGACATGAACGACATGGCCATAGTAACATGAGCGGGTAGGGTTTTGCGAGGCATTTGGCCGTGATTTGGAAGTCAATGAAGGCAACGTTTAGGAGAGATAAGATAAAGTTTGACCCGTAATCAATACTAGAGCGAGCTCAATTGTATGCGGGTACAACCTGAGGGACCAGGTCGAGTAGTCTTTCGTTCTAAGCTAGACAGGTGCCAAATCTGACTCCAAGAACGCCTTATCTCCGTAGCAAGCTATTAACAATTTACCGACCTCTGTGAGAGGATGGAAGCCCTGGTTGAGCCAAATCGGGTTTTGAGCTTGGGACCCTTCAATTAACGCTGGCGCCTCCTGCCACTGCGCCAACGCACTTCTGAGGAGAGATGGGGCAATACAAACAAGAAGTTTGCAGCAACTGGCTCAAGCATCTATTTGTGACTAATAATGATTGAGCTGTCAGAAGGAGTCTAACGTGCTTTTTATCAAAGCAATGTGAACTTGTGAAGGCCTTAGCTAAGCAGAGGGGAATTAAAATGATAAGAAAACAACCATCCGTTTGAAAAGTCGTTACTCTTGCAGTAGGCGGAACAAGAACATATTCCGGAAAGTATGTTTCGAACGCCATTCTCACCATATGAGCGCTTTCTGATTAGATTATTTGCCGATTTCGTCGAAATTAAAAAGGCTTTGAATTGTTGCCATGTTTCTAATTCACAGTAAAAAATAATTAGCGTCTCTAGTCGAGAAGAGTGAAGAACACTAGCATGGTTAATAACTACACACGTTGAAATTGGACTCCACCCGACCACGATGCGAATAACAAAATGAACTCGTAAGCCTCGCCGCTCCCATTTCTGTATGGATAATCCATGGTTGTTTAACAGAATTGACGGTCACAGCGCCGACAATGACACATTGAGCCGTCTGTCCAAACAGCGGATGTGAGGATTCGTACCATTTTAAGACTCTCTTGGACAAAAGACGCAGCTGCTTAAACTATGAGCGAAGGTGGTGTTCCTCGCACCCGTACCGACGACGTCACAAAACTGTCATTTTAATGAAAGCGAACATTTTAACCAAAAAGTTAGTATGTTGCTAAGTGTCACCATTCAAACCAAAGGTCAAACAAGGATAGTAAATGCTGACGGGAGCGTTTTTCTTAGGTTTTACTGAGCACTGCCGGTTTTCCAGCTTTGCCATAGGAACAACGCTAAGTTCTGAGCAGTTTTCCGGGTTCAAATGGGATGTGCTGAGATTCGCAGAGTGACAAAGATTCAGTTTGGAACGTGCGAATAAATCGGAAGTGAGAGGGAAAGTTGGCATTTGATCGGTATATCAACACCGTGGAGGGGTACAGTAAATCCCGGTAAATACACAGTAGTACCAGTAAATTCTATGAATTTTGACAAAAGTGAACAATCTGGATTTGTGAAAAAGTGGATTCTTTAAAGCAGAAGGGATTTGACTTTCCCCAAAGCTCGTTCAAATGAATAAAAAGTGAACAATAAGGTATTCGATAAAGTCAAACAAACAAGCCAAAGTCAGAACGCGACGAAAAGCGAACAATACTTCGTACAAAAGTCAAGTCCTCTGAGACTGACCACAAGAGATTTTCAAGTAAATTCACTTTAAACCAAACGCAATCAGGTAGGGTCCCGCGGCGCGGTCTGGAAGGTGTGCAATTCACACGGTAGAAGAGACCAGACCTCTTACCGTCGTCCTCGAGCAAATTTTATGCTGCTGGGCGACGACAGACGTTGCTTCTGCAGTGATAGTTCGACCAGGGGAAAACAAACATGCTGTTTGACCTAAGAGATGTTGACCAGGTTGCCAGAAGGGGATAAGAAACGCGCAATGTTCAGTTTCATTGTTGTGACCGCTGAATATGAGTACTGCCAACTAATTCTGCTCAACAGGGGACGTAGTGCGGTTTGCGGAAACGTGGAAGAATTGCAGTTAGCTAAGCTTTGCTTACACGGCAAGTATGTTTTTTCTCGCAGAATTAGTCAGTTACCATACCAGAACACGTTAGCATTGCGGCAGAAGAACAATGCTGTTTTGAACATCTAACAGCGGCACACTAAAACGAAGTATAAAGAAGCTTATGAAAAAATGCAGAAATAAGAATTACAAAAAAACATTTAAATGGATTTTCAGTGACGAACGCTTGTAGAATCCCCTACCGCGCGACTACCTCGAATACCAATCATGGTGTCTCACGGCTTGCATACGAATGTTTGTGACCTCGTCCGTATCCTCAAAGTTCAGATTCTCCTACGCATTATCCCATATAGATCGCAAACATTATCTCATTTGGCTCGTACCGTGTTTCTTGAAGAACATAAAGTGGTCACACTTAGTCATTAAAGAGCATAATGACCGCTGCCTCGTCGGTAATGTCATCGCTTTAATTTTATCAAGTGGGCTATGAAAAGGAGGCTATTTTTCCTTTTCTACTGCCTATCCAGTCATGATTCAGCTGAATCTGCAAGGTGATTTCTCTTTCAACGAGAGGGCCTTCTCTATAGGTCTCTTTCTTTCTCAAACAGTTGGTACATCTTTCAACTTGTTCACCCTGTGGATAATTTATGCCTACAAGGGTCAGGAAATGAAAAGCTATCGGTGGCATCTGTTTCTGTACCAGTTATTCTCTACACTCCTAGATTTCGGGATGGATACCATGGCCCAGCCGGTTTTCTTCTTTCCCCATATGGCCGGAACGGCACAAGGATGCTTAAGAACAGTCTTTGGAGTATCGACTTTTTTCGTCTATGTCATTATGATGACTTTTGGAGGATACTGTCTGCATTTTATCTGCTTCAGCCCCTTGTACTTTAGATGGCAGACCATTATCCCTGAGGATTCGGTTTTCAAGCTCAACGTGAGTATTGCAAGAAGAAAATTTACGCTGACATGTGGCAGTTTGCTTAAATCTTCTGTGAACCAACATTAATTTGCAGACTACACGATCCCGCGTTGTTTTTCAAGTCTCCCAACTAGTTGTCGGTACACCGCTGCTGGTCGCCTTCATGTGTCTACAGTACGAAGACGAGAAAGAGGCAATCGAAGCTTTTGTCTGGGTTTGCATTCTATCCTTTTTATAACAAGTTGTTTCCAGAAGAATCCTAACGACGCTCATCTAGCCACAATCGAAGGCTTTTACGTTCTGAACACGTGGAAAAATGACATGGTTATTCCTTCCAACGTTTGCACCCTCTTTTGGCTTCTAACTCTCGTAGCGGAGTGTGTCGTCATGTCAATCGGCTGCGCAAGTGCCTTGAATAGATCCAGGAGTCATATGAGCAAGAAGACGAGGAAGATGCATGTTCGGTTTTTGAAGAACATCTTCTTTCAATCGTCAGTACCGATGCTTCTTCTCGAAATTCCGGTGCTTATGTGGTTCTGCATGATGATACTGGATATCCGGTTCAATGGCATACAAGGTAAATTAGACACTGTCAGGAATTTATAAATGTTCGTCGACCGCTCGTAAAATCGAATGTAAAACTTTCAGATTTCACCAACTTGACAGTTTTCTGCACATGCGTTCACGGTGCTTTTGGATCTCTGACCGTTTTCTATCTCAACCCCTCCTACCGTTACTTTGTTGTTCACGAAGCTCAGAAACTTACTAGGTAAATATTTCAATAGTAGCTCAAACTTCAAGATCGATCTCAGGAAAATTCTCGGCAGATCTCCTCCTACTGAAGGAGGTTCCGGCATCATGGTTACTTCAATGTCGAGCTCCAACTTGTCTCAGCAAATTCGATCAAATAGCCGATAAGGAGCAATTAGACCTGATTAGAAGACTAGAAAATGAAACATTAAATTGATTTTGCGGAAATACCAGATGGAGACGGGAAAAAGCGGATTAGAATCTTTGGATATTGGAAAGTTGGTAGAAGGCTCAAGTACAAAAGCTGGTTAGAGAGATGGAATAGGAGAGCGCATTTCGAACCGCCTTAATGAGCCGACAGCCGATGCCGATGGTTTTATTGGCTTCAGAGGCGCAACGGAAATGAAAGTATTGCTCTGTGTCAGTCGAGTTGATACGGGCGAGAGATTGTCCAATTGTCGGCGCGGTACTATTTCGTTTTCTTTTATCTCCAAAGACGATTCAGGTTAGAGATCATCCAGCAAGACGATCAGACTTTTACATTAATCTGATTGTCAAGCCTATATCCTAGTAAGATATCTTGTGCTTGCCGAGAGGTACAGATTAGAATTTAGGGTGTTGTCAAGTCCATAGGGGAGAGACTAAATCTTCTAAAAGGACACACACTAGATAACTGATATTGTGAGTCAAAAGTGTTTTGCTGGAATTCCGTAAGTCGTCCTCCGTCGCCCTTCCCTTTTTTACAGCCTCCACTAATAACTTAAAACGACGCCAAAATTGTTTTGACATATATGGGAAAGTTGGTTTTTTTTCAGTAAGCGATAAGCCTGTTTGTGCTTGGCTCCCTATTAAAGTAAGCGCTTCTTTCAACAATTGTTGCCTGATTCACCAGCGCTCCCTGGAAAACAACCTCGCATTCCATGATATTTTTCAAGAAAACCATGCGTTTACTTCTCATTCTTCTCTCTGTTGTAAGAATTAGTGACATACGTTTATCCTCTCTCAGTTTCTCCTCTTCCAAGTAATTGATGGACGGCGATACTGCATCGACCAAGAACACTGCTGCTCGGACGCATTCTGTCACCGCCACGTATGCAAACACAAAATTTGCAGTCAAAGGAAGGCTTGTCAGAGCTCGAAGCCAAATACACCGGTGTTTTAAGGGATGCCCAATCAAGAATAATCTGGATATGCCCTGTGAAAACAGGACCACTATTGCTTAGCAAGAGTATAAGCAGTGTTTGTTGTGTGCAAATATGAATCTCGGTCTACTTTTGCATTGTCATGTGAAAAATGAAATAACAACTTGGTAGATTTCAGTTCACAGACTTTCGTGTAAGACATATGATTTCGATTCATGTAAGAGTCTGATCACTTTTATATTAAATTCCTTTTGAGATTGGAGGCATAACGTAGCAAAATTAATTCGGTACGTTCTTTCACACCTCTCTATCTTGTCGTAATTGGAATGTGCAACAGAGACAGGTAACAATAGACATCTGAATCAGTAATCACAAACTGTTTGACTCTTCCGAGAGAAACATGTAACCCATTCGAAGATATGCTAAGGCTTGCTGAACTGTGAAAGATGTCTGAACTGCCAACCGTACATTTTATCAGACCGATGCTCAGCTCCACCTGTCTTGCACAATTACTCTTTTACTTGTCTGAACTTAGAAGTATGTCTTTCCTTTCATGAGATGACTAGCAGGTGAACCTCTCTTCTTGTCAATAAACGTGTGCAAGCCGAATGAACGTCTCGAACCCCTATTACGAGGAGTCCCCTTTTCTACAAAACATCCCTGTCAAAGTTGTTCAAAATTCTTGCTCAAACAGCCTTTGTTTGTAGATAAACGCCTGTTTAACAGCCTGTCTGGCTTTGTTTGGAGCATATTTCATTTCATACCATACGCCTAAGCACTTGTCCTATGATTTTCGAATCCTAATTTCTTATCACATGACAGTGTAGGCTCTTTGAATGAGTACCAACATTCGCTTTAGGCTAACTCTAACGCTTATCTGTGTTGGATGGTTCAGTTTCCCTCAAATCCTTCTTCCGTACACAGCTGTCCACGCAATTGGCCTGTTTACCGACTGGGGCATGTCCCAACTATTTCAGACACAAATGCTGGCATGTCTGCTCATGGGTAAGTAATAATCTTTTTTTAATTTTTAGTCCTTTAAGATTTGCGATGTTGAACATCTGCGCGAATGACAGAAAGTACATAGTTACATCTGGTTAGGCGCTTGACATTTTATAAAATCACATTTTGCAACCTTTTACTGTACTTTACAGAACGTCACGATAGCAAAAGCTTCCAGCTAATCGTTTATTCCAATTTAGGGTGTTTCTCAGCAGTTGGGGCACTTTTCTACTACCGTCTTGACATTCTTCTACCTCCCTGGCATCCATTGAACAAACGAGTCATTCGATGGACAGTATACATAATAACCTACCCCATCATAACACTATTTTCTATTCCCTTGGTTTCCATTTTAACTCAAGAAGATCAAGAACTTTTCAAGCAGAGGGAGTTCGACATCTTTCATGTGATTACTCCGGACATCTTCACCATTCCTAATATTTTGGGACAATTTAGTCCGAGCAATCCAGCAGGGTATACCGCAGCTGTTTTCTACCCATTTGCCGTCGCTTATATCTCGTTTATGATTATATTTTGCACAGTTAACATCTACAAAATTGTGAAAACTGGTCGATTGTCTAACACAACACAAAAGCAGCACATTGAAGTTCTTATGGGGTTATTGGGCTTGGTAAGCTTTGCTTTTTGTCATAAAACAGATTGTACAGATCGTTGCTCTTGGTGGTGCTCTAGTGTTCTGTGCAACGCCTATGATCTACGTTCTGTTCACCCGAAGCTGGAGATTTGACTTGTGGATACTCGCTTGTTTTATGGGTACTTGTGCTGTTCCTTTGGGCACAGCATCGTATCTCTTATCATATCGGCCATACAGAAAATTCATAGTAAGCACGCTATTGAGGCATCCGAGTAATAACAGGAACACGACGCTGCCCGTTATTGCGAAGTGATTGCGAAATGAACCTTACACTGTACCTTATAAAGATTTTGAGCAGTGTAAAATGCTCCTCAGACGTACAACGTTCCCAGAAAACGTGAACGACTTCAACGGGATGGCAAATCTTGTAGCTGAATGCGGTTCCGAGATGTAACTGTTTGCTGACTAATATGAAAGTGTCTCCTTAGAAATTGCGGTGTTCGGGATCGGTCTTTCCGTAAAAGTCAATTTGGAAATGAAAGCGTCGACTATTTCTTCAGAAAACATTTCCCTTTCTCACGAACTAGAGTCCAATTCGGCGGGAATGAGGTTATCGTACCATCTATTTCTAAGAAGGGACTTTTGATTACTTTCAATCGACGTCCCACTTCCTTTTAGACTATTTCAAGCTCGAAGATGGTTAGAAATACTACAACAACCGCAATCAATGCAAAGGAATACGTCTGTTCTATAGTATTTCTTGAGCTAGACATCGATCACCAAATTACTTTAATATTGGGAGTTCTTCTTGGACTGCCACTTAATCTAGTCCTGCTGTACAGAGTCTGCCAACGCTCTTTTGCAAGCAATCGTTACCGGTTTTTACTAATTGCTATCTGTGTTAGCACTCTTCTTGTCATACTTCTGCGAGTTCTGCAACATCTGACTTGTGGACCATCATTCAATGCTGCTATCATGCTTCTAACAGAACTTACATTTGACTGTGAGTTGTTTTTGCTCACAGTCATGCTAATATACTGGAAAACTCAGATCATAAAGTAGGTGATGTTTTTAAGGAACCGGCTAGCTTTTTAGGCAGCCCAAACTTGATGTCTGCATGTTTCTTCTAACTACTACGTCAAACTTGGTTTTTCTTATTTTGTCGGATGTATTTTTTTTACTTGGACTAATCAGTTTTGTGGGTTCTACAAACTTAAACGCTTCATTCCATTTTCAGACGGGCTTTACCAGATTTTTCTCCAGCTTGCTTTACATCTTTATATCTTGGGCCTGCTGTTTGGTTTCTTTTTTCGGAATCTTCTGTTTAAAAACATCCAGAATGAGCCGATATAGTCAAAGAGCACAACGACGCGTAACAGTTTCTCTGTTTCTCCAAGTAAGAAGTTTAAAGAAAAGCAATATCCTAAAAAAAATTAGATACTTCAACTACAAATGAGACTATTCTTCAAGTTCTATTCGTATATCACGTCCTCATTTTTCATGGGCGAGCTAAACCGACTCGAAAAGTTGTATTTGAAAACCTTCGCTCAAGATATTTACGACCAATGGAGTCTAGAATTGGATAAAGTTATCTCTATTTCGCTCACATTATTGAAGGTAGGAAGGCTAAAATCACCAGAGACGATGTTTCACAGATAAGCGTCTACTCTGAGCACGTTTTCCCACTTGTTCAAGCTCTTCTCATGTGGCTGGCTCTGAAGATGCTACGAAGAGGTAACAAACAGACAGTAGTTGCTGTAAAAAGCTCCACATCGACCATGACGTCAAACTAATGAATACTGTGTTTGTTGAGTTTCAATGTTTGATTTTTGTTCGCTTTAACGGATAGAGATAGATAAGCAATGTTTGGCACGATTGGTACGCTTTGCAAACTGTGATTCTCATTCGTCTCCACTTTGACTGTTCACAAGCTCTAATGCACAAGTTCAAATCTACGAAGCTCCGCAGCTCTCATTGTGGTGGAAGTTAAACTTCTGTTTCTAAGATTATGTGGAGCTTTTCCTCTGAAGAATGCGAACACACAGACTTTTGAGCATGTAGTGTTAGATGTTTATTCGTTTCTTTTGAATCGAACTGTATTCTACTGTCGGCTTTAAACTTTCGTAGTGTTAACGGAAACACTCGGAGCAGGAACTGAAATCTGAACATGACTGCTTTTCCAAAGTATTTTCAACGCAAGCCACATCAAAAGAGTCTGCAGGACGGGAAAAATGCAGTTTACAACTAGTGTCACCTGAAATTTATCATTGTTGCATGTAGAAAAAAAATACCGATTTAATAATCATAGCAAACTGGATAAAACTTTTCATTTCCCTTGAAAGTTCTTCAATAGAGGGCCCTACTTCCTCTAGACTTAAGCTTCCAATCCTCGGTACGAAGGGCATAATGATTTCAGCGTATCATTTCGACATGGCTGCAGAATATGCCTCTATAACTTGCATAGGATAGTAGCTCACGAATAGCGTGATTAGAAGTAGAAGAATCTGTAGCGAGTTTTTTTTTGAGTGAAGAATGACCTGAATCAGCAAAGAGATAGCTACTCTCATTTGTGTGTTTCGAACAGTTGTACTCATCTGTCTTGTTTTTACCGATAGAATACCAATGAAGCAGGAGAAATCCATAAACGAGGACATTATCAGGTAAGCTGTATTCGGATAGACCAGAATGTCCCACTTTAATGACTTTGCTTAGAGGTTTTAATGCGGCAGCAAGGACATACAAGGTGGCCGATAAGTATTGGTGCGCTTAAAAACACGTTCATTTCTCGAGGATATGCATTTTTTTCATTTTTATTGAAGCAACTAAGCATAAACACGGTCCGATTGAAGATCTATAGAAACTGCTCGAAGTGTCCTCCTTTAACTTTGACACAGGCCTTCAGGCGTGGGATGACGGAATCGACGGTGCGGCGCAAGTAGTCCGTGTCCATATTGTCCCAGATCTTGATGAGTTCGCGTCGAAGATGATCCAAATTAGTGATTTTTCGATTCTTCAGCTGGTCTTCCATATAACCCCATACGGAAAAGTCGAGGGGATTGAGGTCTGGACTGTTGGAAGGCCATTGCTCCTTGGTGAGGAAACCGGGACAATGCTGCTGCAGGTAGGCCATCGTCGTCTTTGCACCATGAGCTGGAGCCCAATCTTGTTGAAAGATCATCTTCTTGTTTTCCTTTTTCCGGGACATAACAGCAGTCTTCAGGACCTTTTCTTGATAGACGTGAGCGTTGATTTTGACGTTTTGCTCAATGATTACGAGTTGAGTCTTGCCAGTCGCCGAGATTCCTCCCCAGACCATAACTCCTTTCGGAAAAAGGGTTTTCGTGGTAATTCTGCGCGTTCGGGAGTTCTTCAGCATCGGACTCATCAATTGGCGATCATTTTGAGAGTTATGAGCCTTTTCAACAGTGAAAATTTTCTCATCAGGCTAGAGGATGTCTTGGATGCGCCGCACTTTCAACATTTTGAGCATCTCCTTGCTTCTTGTCAGTCTCTTGAGCTTCACATCATCGGATAGGTGCTGACCTCTGAAAACTCGATAGCTCCGAAGTCCCAGGGATGTTTTGACGATCGATTGAACAGTGGATCTTGCGATATTGAGGTCCTTCGCAATCGAGTTCATGCTGACTGCATCGTTTCTGGTGATCCTTTTTTTGATGATTCCTCGAACTCTTCTCGTGTTTACAGAATGGGGACGACCGAAAGATGTCTTCGGGGTGACGTTTCCAGTCGACTTCCACTGCTTCACGATCCGCTGTACCGTCCGGAGAGGAATCTTCATTCGGCGAGCGATGGCTTCTCGGTGTTGACACGGCTTCATGTGTACTGCAAATCAGTGGAATGATACATTATAGGGAACAGAATATATAAATACACAAAATAACACAAAAAACGTGAAAACTTTGCTGCAATTAAATCGCAAAACACCGCGCCAAGAAGCGCGCCAATACTTATCGGCCACCCTGCACTTTGGAGTTGTTGATGTATTTCTCCATCAAGCCGTCTAACTCCACATATATTTTGAACAGAAGTGTGCTGTACTGCGTTACAATGCCCCCTGTGGCCGCCCTATGAGAATACGATAGCGGTTATTAGAAATTGTCCTATTTTGAAGACGATACAACATCAAGACGTTTGACGGAAACCCAGGAGGGGAGAGAGCAAGACGCTTAAATATGATGGTGTTTCGAAGTTTGGTCTACTCAAGCAATACGTTGAACCTTTCGGAAAGATCTTCTCAAAGTCAGCTAGCAAATGGGAAGATATATTGGAGTTCATGTTGCCTGGAATGATCGAAGACGTCTATTGGGTTTCTTTTAAGTCTTTTCGCTTATTCAAATGCAAAAATTTATAGTAATTCGAGTCAGCGCTGGTAAACGGCGGGAATAGCTATGTCTTTCTTAAGGTAAAACATTGAACAACAACCACATTGAATGGATTAACGAGATTCTGCAAGTATTCAGATAGATGTGCAATTATATTGGGTTGGTAACTAAGTTTTTTTCAAATGCAAAAATTTGTTGACTTCCAAACAACTTTTTCATTTGTTGTAATCACCATTATGATGTAGCACTTCTGCCCATTTCACGGGTAGCTTACGGATGCCATGCTAGTAGAACACCTTGGGTTTCGACGCGAAAAAATTTGTCAACCAGGTTTTGAGTGCGCCGTCGGAATCGAACTGTTGTCCTACAATCTCGTTGTTGAGAGTTCGGAACAGATAATAGTAGGAAGGGGCAAGGTCCGGGCTATAAGGAGGATGGGGTAAAATCTCCCAACCCAGGTCGTGGATCTTGGAGCGAGCTGGACAGGAGAGAATCGGCGACGGACATGCGCTGCCACTTCTGGACATCACTGAGGTCATGCGGCAACCATGTACACAGTTTCTTCGTAAATCTCAGAAGCTTCAAGTGATGCTCCTCTGCGGCATGACTGACAGACAGTGCCTCTGCTAATTCACGGGTAGTCTGCCGATTGTTCTTGTTCACGAGCTGCAGCAGCTTCGATTCATCGAAACTTGTTGGTCGGCCTGACCTTGGCTCATCTTCGACGCCTTTGTCCCCAGACCGAAAGCGACGAAACCACGACTGGCATACCCTCGTAGACGTCGTCCCTTGGCCATAAACATCGTTGATATTAGCCGCCGTTTGGGCTCCATTCATGCCTTTGAGGAACTCATTCAACATGACATGTCGCAGATGGTAAGATGGCAGGTCATCAATAGTTTGGATCAAAACGAACAAAGAATAGAGAATAAGAAGAAAGGAAGTGGTGTCTTGCATGGTGGTGGTAGAGGACTGAGTGAGCTACCTGAGTTGCAATATCAATAGCTCGGTCGTTGTCACAAGACAAAGGACATGTTTACAAAAAGCGAAAAGACTTGCCAACCCAATATTATCAGGTGCTGTTCTTTACAGAGTCCACCAGTCCTAGTCGTCAATGTCAAAAGAAACGTACAAGCTCCAGAAAAGCCTTTAAAAAAGAAACGGGACATATATTATAAAGGGACACTGATTTTGCGGATGGACGGGTGCACGACGGAACACGTTTACAAACGGGTCCCGCTACGTATTTCTTTCTAAAACAAGGCGCATGGAACATGTAAAATTGCGTTTGTTTCATTTTCCAGTTAAAATGAATCAGCTCATAGCACTACTTATGTCGATCCATTATAGCTTATGTCGATCCATTATGGTGTAAACTAGTCTTGTCGTGTCTTACTCGTATCGTATCTGCTAGCGTTATTCACGAGGCCGTGGCAGTTGTGCATTTTGTATCACTTTCACCCCTGATCAATCACAAATTTTTTTTTGAAAGTAGTTTCCTCGAGGCAGCGCGCTACTATTTTAGGAAAGTGGCTCTAGCTATTGCGAACAATGGATGTCGTAAGTGAATTAAAGTTGAGCATTGATACCAGGAACCTGATTCAAGAAGCTGATTGTCATTCTGTCGCTTGAAAGAAAGATTCAAATTAAAGCTGCTCCTTTCCTTCTAAATGGTTAGGTAGGCAGTTGAAATAACTATTCTTCGTATGAGGTTTATTCGGAACTTGTTTTTAAACCGAAATCAATAACTATGACTGTACATGTTTTCCAAAAGGAATATCTTGCTTTGTGTGAGGAGATGTGCGGCCTCATCGCTTCCTCCTTTATCCGGATGAGAAATCAGCATTTTCTCCCTGTAGGCCGTGTCTATTTCCTTCTTCGAGGCATTTCTATCCACACCCAACACTCTGAAAGATCTCGATTTGTGAGAAAGTGGATTCTTTAAAGTAGAAGGGATTTGACTTTTCCCAGTAGTCTTCCTAAGTTAGTAAAAGTAAATAATAAAGTGTTCGATGAAGTCAAACCAAAGTAAGAACCAGACAAAAAATGAACAATAACTTCGTACAAAAGACTAATTAACGTCTTTCCTCTGAGATTGAACACTATAGTTTCATTAATTCAACCTTACGTCCAAAAGGCGTAGTCACGCTACATTCTGAACGCGATTCATAAATAGGCATTAGTATCAAAGGTTCCAAGTGAAAAAAAGCTGGTACTGAGTGGCCGGACAAAAAGATATAATATCTTGTGGGAATCTCTTTTGAAGTTTCCGACAGTTACTTTGTGATCAATTGTTAGCAAGTCAAAAAAGTTGAGTTAGCCGGAAAACATGGACTTTGCTAGAATTTTGCTTCTGCAGTGGTCGCTCGTCTGGGGAGAATCATACGGACAGATTGACGCGAGAGAGGATCACCAGCTTGACAGAAGAAAATAGGATCCCATCCAGAAAAATAGGAAAATAGGATTTCCAGGAGAAAGAGGTTTAATTGTCGCTTGAGCTATTAGGAGACGATACGTTGTTTACTGAACTTATATAGTGGTCAGTCTCGGAAGAATGACGTGGATTTGACTTTTGTAAGAATTATTTTTTCTCTCCCGTTTCAGAAGTTACAAACACCTAAAGTAGCATCTTTGGCGAATGGGGTGAGGTATATCATTTGGACCGAAAATGAAGGCGCACATTTTGGAAACAGGGAACTTTGTCTAACTTTTTGACCTACGGATTTGAAAATTTGGTTCTAGGGGTAAAATTACGAGGAATTTGATGGAATTAGTTCCGAACCCTGAATATGCTTCTATCGCGCGCTACGCGTGCTTTAATTGTTTCCGAGGCTAGCACTAATGGAAGGGTAAGGTAATACACTCCGCGTGGGGTACGATAGGTTTTAAGCGTTTCCACATGTCTGCTTGTTCCCCCTCCCCACCGAACCATTAAAAGCTAACCTGCAGGCTTCATCAATTTCTTTCCACTTTTGCCACTGATCATATAGTGGTTTTCCCTTGGAATACGCATACATCCCAGCCACGGCTGCCAAATTTCCAGCTGCGAAGGTGACTGCTCCCATGGTAGCAGATGTCCCCACTGCTAGTCCGACCGTAGCGGCTGCAACTCCAGCAAACAGCACGGATCCGTAAACTTTTGCAGCTCCTGCAATATCTTCAGCCAAATCTTCGTGGACCTCCACGGCTGTATCATTATAGTAGGGCTCGCAGGCTTTGAGTAGCAGTACCCTTCTGCCAGGAGGTAGCGTGTTTATGATGCGTGCTAGAAGAAGTGTATCGGAGTGGAGAAGCTCAGAAAGGAGAATGGTGGGATTCCGACCAGAATCGTTTTTCCAGTCGATAGCCTTCCAGATATCTGCTCCGGCGTTGGCAATTCGGACGTCAATATCGCGTGAGGGTGGAAATATTTTTTGGAGGTACTTCAATGCTTCCTACAATTAAAGCTTTGTGTTCTTATTAAAATGGAACCGACTTGAACTGAACCCCCTTCTAGAAGTGTATGTGTAATTCTCCAAATTCTCGAGTACTCCCAGCCACTCCATTTTTTGCCATCCAGGCCGAGATTGAACAGCATTTGAAGCAATGCACTTTCCTCACCACTCCAACCCTGAAATGTGTTTGTTGTAAACTTAAGACATAATACCTACCTCGGCGATGCTTCTCAGAATATCGGATTCTTCAGTCATCTTTATTTAATGTTAAAAGCGCTAAAGCAGAAAGGGGTAAAAAGATATTGTAGGCATTGAGAGCCGCAACATTCAGAAGAAACACCAACGTTTTAATGTTCACGTGACCTAATTTCTCGTAATAGAGTTAAATAGTAATCACACTCCGCTTGGGCTTCTACCGATTCCCCCGGTCTTTCGGGATGTGTCTTCGCGCATCTCAGCGGAGTTAACCTCTCCATCGTAGCAGTTTAGGTCCAGTCCGAAATAGCGGTAAGCTTGCTACAATTTGTTGAATGCTCTAAATATTTGCAATTTTTTTCATTTGAAACAGGTTACCTTAATAAAGTTGTCCATAAATCGTACTCTCTGTAAGCACCTGGGAATATCAGTTTTACAGAAACAAAAAGGTATAGAAGGCTATAAAAGCCAAAAATTGTTCAAAATGGTTAGGCTTCACCAGTTTTATTTTTACTCGTTTAAAGTGGGGTCACCTCTGGCGATGCGAATCATAGCATAGTAGCTGTCACATTCAGCTTGTGCTTCACGGCTTCCTCCCCGTCTATTTGGATACGTTTTTGCGCACCGCAATTGGTAAGCAACGTTTACATCGCCATCAGTGCAGTTTGAATCCAGTTTAAAGTAGCGATACGCACGATTGAGAGCCTCGTCTCCTGTGCCGGAGAACACAGTGCTGCGTAACCGTCGGAAGATCAGTTCTGCGGCAAGGACGCCTGCAGCAGCGCCTAAAACATAAAAATCACATTATCTTTGGCACTTTCCACAAATTCTCGGCTTGCACCGAAGCATCCAATTCGCAAAAATCCAACAAACCTATTCCGCCTCCAACTGCAGCACCGATGGGACCGGCAACCACTGCTCCCACACTGGCTCCAGCTAACATACCACCTCCAGCTCCGGCGAAACTGAGCGAAGCCTTTGCTATAATTAACTTCTTTTGATAACAATAAAAGTCGCAGCTACCGATTCTCTCAGCGGCTTCATCGGCCGTAATATCGCCGCGTCTCCATCGCCAAACTGCCAGTCCAATTTGTACTCCAAAGACCAAAGGAAGAAAGACCTTACCAATCATCTGTTACATATAACAAACTGATAAACAAATGCACTACCGCGTGGCTGGCTCCAATGCCGTAGAGAAAAATCCGGTTGTCACGTTTATCCAGTGCGTAGTCGACAGAATCGAGCATATAAATGACTCTGTCGATGAGGCGCAATGAGCGCGGATGATCCTCTGGGATCGAGTTCTCTTGGGCATGTTGAATGGGAGGCCCATGGTTGGAAAATATTTGCTCACATTCTTCTTGGAAACCCTTAAAAAATTTGAGACACTGTTTAGACAGTCAAACCTCGTCATTTTCATATTGTAACCACCTTCGAAGCTGCCGAAGCGATCTTTCGGCTAGTTCCGATTCATTGGCCATTGAAATGTGAACTAGAATGACCATACGTTTTGGATCTCCAGGTTCTCAAAACTTTTTGCGTAGTCTTTAAAGCTCTATGGTACTCACTTGGATACAAGCTGATGATTTTGTCGATGATTTCTTGCTCTGGGTCCGACATCTGAAGAGGTTGTTAGAACAAAGAGGCATGTGAGAGAGATATTGTGGGTTAAGCCCATAGGATGAACTAAACAGCCTTGCAACATTTTTTATGTACATAAAATAAAGCCGTCTCATCGACCAAGCTCACCGCGAGCAGCCCTGATCACATTCATGTGAACCTGCAGCTGAACAAATCGTTCGTGAGAGCCTCCCGTCTTGTCCGGATGACTTGAGCGGCACAGGGCATAGAAGGCTGCGTTGACTTCCGAAGCAGGAGCGCTTTTTGAAACGCCAAGGTAATTGTAGGCTTTTTCTTCAGTTTGGTCTTTTGGCAAATCGAAGCCCCAGAGAAGTACGAGTTCAGCAATTTTTGCCACCACAGTGCTCGCTGCTATTCCGGCTGCAAAGTCTTGTCATTCACTACATAGGGGTTACTCAAACAATGCTCTTCTACCCCATATTCAACCAGAATTATGAGTAGGTTGTAGAGGAGGGAATAGCACCTGCTAGACCCACCTGCTAGACTTGAAATAATGATACCATACGGTCCGAGGCCCCACATTGCTGCTGCAGCTCCTCCGCAAACCCCTCCAAAATAGGCTGCACCAACCGAGGCTAAATTTTCTGACATCAACTAAAGTTTGCTCAAATAGACTCGCAGGCGCTGGTGAGAATAAGCTGGACGCATCGCTGGCCAGTCATCTCTCCCTGACTCCACTTGTAGATTGCGTTTACTCCCTCGTAAGTCAAATAGGCCAAGGCTAGAACTGGTCCAGCTCGGGGACCAACAATCCTCAGTTTGTCAAAACAAGGTTTGATCAAGATGCTGAGTCTCTCGCAGTCTACCAGAACGAGTTTGCTGGCATTGCTTGCAATGTCCATCAAGATTTCTGGGCTCAACTTTTCAAATGTTCGCGCAATGGCAACCGTTCCCGTGGTTACCATAGCCTGAAAACAAAAATTGTTATCTTTTCGACGTTACCGTGTTAGGATTCAGGGTAAGGCCTCCTTTATCCCTGTGTTTCCTGTTCAAGATCAGCTTTGCCGAATGGTACACGTGTTCGATGCTCTGCAAGATGTGATCCGGCACCCCAGCTTCCGCTATGATTGTGTCCAGATATGCGAAGAACTCCTAAAACAAATCGAAATGCCTTTTGGTCTAACTAGGGAAGGTTTTTAGTTGGCCGTGGGATATCGAAACGAGATAGGTGCCATTCGAAAGAGCATCGAAAATGATGGTGTTTTCCAAATTTTCAGCTGCGGAATGAATGTCCTCTGCCTCCTGGAGCTCTACAAAGTTCTCGATTTTTGCCGCTTTGGCGTAATTGATTACTTGGTTCCCGGGCGCAGTAGTATGCGATTAAGTGGTGCAGGGGTTGTGCGCTCGCTTGTTTTTTCCTCCCGGGTTCGATCTCCCAACTCGAAACATTAATTTTTCTTTGTTTATCTTAAACGTTTATTATTTTTGCGTAGTTGTTTTCAATTGCACAAACTGTACATCCAGCTTCCTCGCTTTACTATACCTTGATCAAAAGCGCGGTCAATAGGGTCGCTTCTGGGCCCTGGGTGTAAAAAGTTACTCCTTCCATTCATTATAACGATGTCCGCCAACAAAATCGTTTCTTACCTCGCAAAGCTGTTCACCATCGTTGATGGTGAAAGCACTTTTACAAGTCTTACAAGAGACGAGTCCAAAGTTGCCGACACTTTCAAAAGTATTCTACAAGAACTGGAGTATTCCCAGCTGGATATAGAAGAAGACCGTGTGCTAGATCTTATGGCTGATCTCGAAGTAGACGACGCATTGGTTGAGGAATACTCAACAGGCTCAAGTGATGACGAAGTTGAGGAACCAGTTGGGAAAAAGATCAGGTACCACTCCAATTAGAATTCATTAGTGGCATAGGTTTTCTGGAAATACCTATGTCTCTGTAGAAGAGGCCCAGAACGCCTTGAATTACTACCGTGATACAGAGAAAGGAATTCGTACATTGGATTCTCTCAACAGCAAATACCGGTTCATAAAGACACCGAGCGATTTGAAGATGCTCCGTAGAGGCGAACAGTATGGGACGTTTTCTCATTTCTCAGTATACTGTTTGTCTTGTAGGAATGCATTCGATCATTCATAGAAATGCTGCTCTACGAGAAATCGGGGAAGCCCTTTATGAGTTCGTTGAAACAGCGTTCACCGAAGGAGTGTCGCTCCATGACCGTCATCTGCAAGAGGAAGCTCTGGACATAAACGAGAGAACTGTGAAGCTGAAAGGATTCAAAGCTTCCCTCTCTACAGACCAGATAACCTTGTCGTGAAATCCCATTCTAGTCATATTATGACCGGAGGTAACTCTTTTTATTTTCAGAAATCACTTCTTCATGATTTACAGCCCTGATGGAACAATGGGTACGAGAATGTGTGACTGATATTAAAGAGAAACGAGTCATCATGGTAGTTGACTCATGGCCCTCTTTCAAGAACCACGACAGCATCAAGAAGAACGCTCCTAACATTGATATTTCTGTCATGAATCTTCCACCTGGGACCACGGGAAACTTCCAGCCGCTCGATGCTTACTTTTTCCCATTTATGAAAAGCTTCATCAAGTCGATCACAGAATTTGTTCAACTCCTTAAAGTTGACTTCGATTGCCACAAGCGTGACAACCTTCTGAAGGTAACTTTAAGTTAACATGATAATACATCACCCTTCATAGATCATTTCTGAAGTCTACAAGCAATTCTGCAACAAACGGTTCCGGAGGTTCGTACAACACGCTTGGGTAAAGACAGGATACGTAACTGCTCCTTCCTCAAGTAGTCGTTTCGAAACACCCAATGAAGTATGTTTTCCAAAACCGACAAGCGAGATCTGTGAAGACTCCAATGGATGCCAACTCCGTCACTTTATCCGCTGTTCATATTGTAATCAATTGTTGTGCTTCGAACATTTCCTTCGAACGCCTCATAGCACAACTTGTTCCAAAATGTAAATTTCCACTTTTTATCTACTGCAAACAGTTTTGTGCAATTGAAAACAACTACGCAAAAATAATAAACGTTTAAGATAAACAAAGAAAAATTAATGTTTCGAGTTGGGGGATCGAACCCGGGAGGAAAAAACAAGCGAGCGCACAACCCCTGCACCACTTAATCGCATACTGCTGTGACTGCGCCCGGGAACCAAGTAATCAATTATGCCAAAGCGGCAAAAATCGAGAACTTTGTAGAGCTCCAGGAGGCAGAGGACATTCATTCCGCAGCTGAAAATTTGGAAAATACCATCATTTTCGATGCTCTTTCGAATGGCACCTATCTCGTTTCGATATCCCACGGCCAACTAAAAACCTTCCTTAGTAAGAGCCTTACAATTTCTTTCCTATCGCGTGCTTTCATCGATTTCAAAGCTTCGAAATTGTTTACCAAGTTTGATAGCCTTATCAGCTTTTTTTTCTTGTCCTTGTTCTACGACCCATTGCTGATTAAAATAGTGTGGTTCGGGACCAGAGTGAACGATGAAGTTAGAGTAGCTGTTTCGGACCCTTTTCTTTCTACTTCGAACTACTGGATTAAATAAGCTCAACGAAGCAAAATTTTGATAACACTTTCGGGGTTGGGCAACATCCCGTGCTAAAAACCGAGTCAGATGGTTTGGGGATAGTTTGATGACACCAAAATGTGTCGATGAAGCGGAGCAGAAAAGGGGATGGGTGGACAAGGGTGGTTTTGTGATACAATGAGGAAGCCAAGTTACTAGCATGAATAGAAAAGTTCAAAAAAAATAACGAATTACTGATGAGCCAAGCCCGCGGCTACAAATGAGTGAGAACCTACCGTGTCCTGATCCAAATACGTCCGCAAGATCTTGACCTTCACATCATTTCTGTATACATCTTCAGTGGCATAGCGTTGGAACAGAAATGATAGATAAACAGTTTGTTCAACGTCTTAACTTAAGTAAAAACACAGCATATAGAAAGACTAGTTGTATATATATACAACTAACCTTTCTTGTTCTTGGTGATTTTAGTAATAATCTGATCGTAGTCCACCGGAGTAACCGAAGACATCAAGGAACGGGCGGCTGCAGCAGAACACACCAAATGGGTCTGATTAAGAAGTCCCTCCCTTGAGCCGAGCTGTTAAGGCCAACAAACAGCGGTGATAAAAAGGAGAAATTTGGTGATAGATAGAAAGCTTATGTGCTGTAAAGATTTACCTAAGAAGGAATTCAGCGCCCACGGGCCATGAAACAACCTGCAGATGCAACAATACTAAGATGGTCAAGAGTTGTATGTCGAAATTCCTGTCCAGAACCGGATCAACGTCGGTGTCGGTCAATATGATGTTTACGGGAGAAATGGACATCTTCAAAGGTGGGGCGAAGAGATCAGTGGACATGTGTTCAGCATATTTTCACCACTATCTATCAAGTCACCAAAGAATGATAAAAGAAACTAAAAATCTTACAAAAAGCTATCGTTTGATGCCAATATTGCCTGCAAAAAAAGGCAAAATTTTAATAAAACTTCCTAGTTCCTTCAAGCCATACCGTCAGACTGTCCATCACGGCTACGTCCACCGAGCCGTGAACCATCCCCAGAATTTCGTCGACCTTTTTACCGGCTGCAATACCCAGTCGATTGAACGCCAGTGGCTTAATGTCAAGATGCCTCTTATGAAGCTGGGACCAGGTGTCCGTGAGTCCAAGCTCCCTTCTCGACTCGCTCTTCATTGGTGGCCCAACCTCAACGGTCGCCGCGTCTGCTCGGACCCGTTTATCCGCCTTCTGGAGATCATCGCCAAACACTACGTCGTCTGATTTCTTTTGTTTCGATCATTGTTATTGTTGATACTTCGCCTGAAACTAAAACTTTACTACGATTTTACACGATACCAATACTTCTATTATTCTCCTATTGACTTTGATTTAAAAAAAAATGCAGAGAAAACAGGAGAGAATACGAAAAACACCCAAAAAAATGATGAAGAACAGCGGAGAATATCAAAACCGTGACGAAAATACAAAATCCGCCAAAAGGAAAAAGCGCGCGAAAACCCGTTTGAATGGACAGGGACACCCGCCGAAGTATTACCAAAACATGAATACCAAAACAGGATGCCAGTAAGTAAATAAAACTCTTTCATGCCTCTGACACGGAGTGACTTTGTAGCCCATTCTCCGTCAACATACCGCCCTTGGTTCCTCCATCTACTCTGAAGAATGGATTGTCTACAAGCGTCTTCGTTTAATGGCCTACCATCAGTTACGCCATTTACAGTTTCTACATCAAGTTTTCTCGTACCGGAGCTTATACCCAAAGCATTGAGCGTGTTTGGAGTACATTAAAAGACGAGCGTCTCCACCATGTTCCTGGAATACGGGAATCGAATATTTAATCTCATTTGGGTTTCTTCTGGTGGAGAAGCATGCATGGCAAACGCCGAGTCGCTGATCCGTTCCTTCGTCTCATCAAAGACATTGTGAAGTATTTCCAGCTGAATAGTCGTTTCCATAGTACAGTTACAATAAATACCAGTTACTAACGCTCCCTTTTTGTTGATTTTGTTATGAACAAAATGAATTTGGTCGCGCTTGCGAGTTTATCGAGAAAAAGAGTAGAAAACGATGAAAAACGAAAAAAAAATTAATTCGCGCCAAGACGTACATCATACACAATGAAGGGTCTCACGGCGTGTTATGCGCGTCGCCACTTTTTCATACTGGGCGCAAATGTTGCCTTAAGTACAGTATCCTACAGAAATCCTGATTAAACCGATTTTGGCACAGAATATCGTATACCCTAGATTAATCTAAAAAGCGGCTAGAGAACTAATTTTGAATTCCCGCCCTCGAAATAGGAATATGGCACGAGAAAAATTGGCGACGCCTTTTGCATGGGTGTAACACGCCGTGATCTGCGACGGTTTTTAATAAATTGATTCCCCGCACTCGAATTCGCCGCAGTCGGTTTCGCGGCAAGTCGATTTTGAACAAATCGATTTCGAAATTTCGACCAAATTTGTACGCAATCACGTACAAATCTTTTTTATCGTTTCTGCTTGTTTTCATTCGGTTTCTGGCCGATTTTCAAGTAATTTTCTTGCTAACAGATGAAAAAATTTAAACAGAAGCCCTCAAAAATTATGAATCAAAAGCTACGTATTCAAAAGGCTAGCAGTTATCATAGTTTCTTCTTCTGCAAAAATCTTCTGAAACAGCTGTGTCGTTTTCTGTTGCGGGAAAAATGGAAGAGCTCGTATTCTCAGCCAGAACGTATGATACTCTGCACCTATATAGAACAATTATTTGAGCAAAAAACAGCACACTCGGTTTTTTATCTTCCCAATGATCCTTTTCTTGTGTCAATCGCTCTCGTCAGCTTGATATGAGGTGAAAGTAGCAGATATGCAACGTGCTCGCAGCCTTTATTGAATTTTTCAGGGCTGGTTCCATGGCTAAAAACTCGTTTGATAATAGCAATAAACGATAAATATTCAACTAACCTGATATTGCGTAGCGAGCAACTATTTTCCGACCAGAAACAGTTCATTGACCGCGGCTTGGTAACACGACTCTTTCTTTGTTTGCAGTAAAATGTAACTAACGGGCCTCGTAATGGATTTTGCGATCTGATATTGCAGAAATGAGCTTGGATTCAAAAACATATACACTGGAGAAATGGTTTCGGGACTGTTCGGAACGTTCCATCGATCAAAACAGTATCGGTTTTTTCCAGCAGTTTTCCGTCTATGAACTCAACTACTGTAAAACCTCTATTAGAAGCGCATGCGCTTCTATTTTTCAATCACCCCGTCTGTATGCGCTTATAATAGAGGGTGCGCTTCAATTTATCGATGAGTCACTTTATAACCAAGCCAAGGCAACAAGCAAACGATAACAATTAAAATTACTCTTTAAAGTCTATTGGCGAGTAGCTATCTTCTTCGTTTTCTTCGAGTGTTAAATCACTCCGCTCTTCATTGCTCCTGAATGGGGCGTTTCATGATCATTACATCCGGGGCCTGAGCCATTATTAGAAGAATTTGAATTGACCCTTACCTGGATATATGGAGTACAGCCTGCTGGTACTAAAGTAGAATCAATCCTGAGTTCATCGAGCTTCTTCATCGTAGCCTTCGATTTGTGAACACAAACAGAAAAGTACATACCTTTGAAGGGCTAGAGAAATCTTACGTGATCGCCACTGTTGAATTTGTTGCCTGTCGACCCGAAATTGCTTTGCGGCTTGTAGATTTGAGTGTCTTTCGGCGTATTCAATGGCTTCAGTCTTGAAGGCGAGTCCGTAGCACTTCCATTTGCTTTAGTCAGCTCAAACGTTTCGCTTTCTAACTAGAAGAAAACGGACACTGTGAATAGAATTTAAAAAAAACTAACGTGTTCAGCCCCAAGCGACCACTCAACGTAATCTTCTGTTTTGCTTTCGCGCGAAGACATTTTATGTCTGAAGTTAAAATAATAGCAATATAAATGAAATAAAATCGAATAAAAAGAGAGGTTGAGAGCAGAGAACAAACATGAGAAGAAAGCAAAAAAAAAAATGATAGCAATTCGAACGAAGCAACAACCGCTGAAATTTGGGTATTGTTCCAAGTGCGCTTCTAATTTTCAATCGCGTTGTTTGGGTGCTTCTAATAGAGGTTTTACGGTATACAGACTGCTGGAACACATAGTTGCACCTGACGTAGTTGTCGTCGCTCCTTGAAATACTGGGGCAGGGAAATCTAGCAACTTGAAATCAGGCGATTTTTGCTCTCGAGCACGGTATATCCTCTGCCGCTGGCTATCATAGCGATGTTAAATTACAAAGTAGATAAAAAACTCGAAGCCTCATTACTTCTGCCGAGGGGGAGCGTTGACATTCTTCTATGATATCTTTCGAAGACGTTTTAGGCTGACTTCTTGCTTTAAAACATTGGTCTACTTTCTCAGTTTCAGCCTTTAAAAATTGAGAAAAGAATGCAGCACACTTACAACGTTCAGTACGTTGTCGGTCGGATGATTGTGGGCAACTTTGACGGTAGATTGGCCTGTCACGTTTCTCTTGAACATTGCTGCACAGGAAGAGTACATTCTATCCCTAAAAATATCAGAAAACAACGAAAACATAGAGGGTTACTGGTAATAACAGCTGTAGATACGGGACCCGTCCTTGTTCGTCCTTTACAGCCTCATCAAATAATGATCTATCGTCTCCGGCTTCCCAATTGGCTTCATAATTCTGCGAAAACCTTCATGCAGTTTGACAAAAAAAAGCAAGAAAGAACACACAAAAACTGTAATAAAACGTAAATTAAATCAATTAGGAAGCACAGTAGAAAAATGTGTACGCAATTACGTACAAATTTGGTCGAAACTGAACATGTCGAAATCGATTTGTTCAAAATCATAACGGCGCGAAATCGAATTTTGGCGGAAATGGTTAGTTCGAAATCGGTTTCAGTCAAACCGAATCAGACCTGCAATTTGGCGTAAACTCGAGTGTTTGTTTGTTGTTTATAGACTATTTCGAACCTCCAGCGGCAACAAGCCAAATAAATTTATATTAAAAATTTTGGATTTTGGTGCTGTATTTTTTTGATTGACCGGAGTTGTGTGGTTGTATATCCTTCTGTCATAAAAAAAACAAAACAGCAAACAACATAAAACAATATCTCAAAAAGTGAATGGAGTCCAGCCTATCGCCCACTCGTCCAGAACCTGTAGCAAATGTAGGCGAGTAAGAATTAAAGCCAACAAGAGGAGTAGATATGGTAGTTCGACAAGCCCATCAGGTAAACCTTTTATCGAAAAGATCTTAGATGGCAAGTGAAATTTAGATTCGCTCTAGAATTTTGACGTTTAAAACACAACTGTGCTATAGTGTTTCGAGTCATAGCAATCAATATGGACTTGGACGTTGTACACTGCGCGTCATAATTATGAGTCATCCCCTAAATTTGCAGTATAGAGCGCACATCGCATTTTAGAGTTCCAGGACCATTTCCAAACATTTTATCATGTCAAAAAACCCCCAGAAAAGTTTTTCAGACAAGTATCTCATCTTCAAAAATTCAAAAAACGCCGGCGTCATAATTATGAGTTAGTACGGGTCTTGCACGGAAATAGGCAAAAACTCAAAACGAATCGAAAACATATTTAGGCTTCGAAATCCTGAAAGGTTTCCCCGTTAAACTGCAACGACATGCCGAGCGGAAAACGCCTTTCTGCCAAAAAAAGAGCTCAAGCTGAAGTCTGAAGTGACGGCAAGAACAACTCTGAAAGCCCCGGACGCCCGAGAATCCTCACTAAAAGAGACGAAAGTCGGGCGCCTTGTATCGAAGTGCACGGTGTCGGCGAATGATGTTCATGCCGAACTAGGAGCTGATCGACGATCCTGAGAGCGGAACGGGAATATCACCAGAGAGAAAATGAAGCCCGTACCTCGTCTCCTGGATCGTCACAAGATTGCACGGATTGGCTTTGCTCGGAGCAACATCGGCCGTAACTGGAACCACGTTAGTTTTTGTTTTGTGCATCTCCATATCTAGTTCAGATCATCTTTGGCGATGAAAAAGATCAACAGCGACGTCCCTGACGGTTTTTCCCATTATTAGAGAGATTTTCGTAAGGAGCCTCGTCTCTCTATCGCTATACTCCTAAACCAAGACCAAAAGGAAGCACGGAACAACTGCTGATAGAAGAACTTGAATTCCGTCCGAAGAAGCCTTGGGCAAGCCGGACGTACTCTGCCCACTAATCTCAAGATCTCCATGACGCCTCAATTCGCATGTGCCACCTTCAACGTCCGCTCTCTACTCGGGACTTCCAGGCAGGTCGAACTACAAGAGGCCTTACGAACGGTCAAATGGGATGTCTTAGCTCTTAATGAAGTCCGTCTACGAGGCAAGGGAAGTATAGAGTATCTCGAGTCTAAAGATGTGCTGTTCTGGAGTGGCCACGCGCAGTTATCGCAACATGGAGTAGGCTTTCTGGTCAAAGAATGCTTTTCGAACGAAGTCATCTTCACACCATATTCTGCCAGATGTGCCTCACTCTCTCTGCCATCGCTGAAGCTTTACATGGTAGCCGCATATGCCCCAACTTCAACGTCCACCGATGAGGAATATGATGAGTTCTTGGCATCTATCGATCTTCTGCTGTCCCGATCGCCGAGAGGTTTCTCACCAATACTCTTGGGCGACTTCAACTGCAAGATCAGCAGAGATGATGCAAACAACGACATTGTCGGCACGGCTACAATCCATCATGGTAACGAGAGAGGGAAACTTGTGGTCGAACTATGCCGTGCTCATAACCTGCGACTGTGGAGTACGATATACGAAAAGAATCCCAAAAGGCTCTGGACGTGGCGAAGCCCTAATGGTTCTACTCGGAACCAAATTGACTTCATTGCTGCCAGAAGGTCTCTTCCCGTCAAAGATGTCCAAGTACTCAACAAAGTAGACTACAACTCCGATCACAGAATGCTAAGGATGCTGTTTTGGAGAAAATGTCCGATGAAAGCCAAACGAAAGCAGAATCGGAAGCACAATCTTCATCTAGTTCCTGCCCAGTTCAAGGAAAATCTTCTCATACTTGGAAATGCAGAAGAAAGAAACCTGGACAGTGTCATAAGTGTTGAAAGACAGTACGAGGAGCTGAAGAAGAAGTTGAAGAATGCCGCGCGGAATGCAATGAGGATAGACACGCTGCCGCCAAAAGTTTCGGCTGCAACAAAGGCTATACTCTCGGCGAGACGGATGGCTAGAGACGACAACACGGCAAACGGAAGGATCTCATACTCTACTCTCTCCCAACAGGCAAGAAGAATGATACGAGACGACCTGACAGCGAGGAAAGAGGAAGTCCTGAGGAGAACAGTTGAGAAAGGAAAGAGCGTGAGAAATGCAGTCTGGTCCATACGAACAACAAGAAAGAGGATGCTGGCAGCCAAATCGAACACCAACGATTACTCGCAGAAGGCAACCGTCGACAGGTTCAAGAACTTCTTCGACAACCTTTACTCCGCACAAGGTCCGGTCAGGCCAGCAGACATTCGCGAATTTGAAGATCTTCCGCCATTCGAGCCTGATGAAGTAATCAGCGCTATCTGTCAACTAAGGAGAGCTGGGGCTGCTGGATCAGACGGACTCACGCCTGCCATGCTGTTCCATGCTAAGGAAGAGGCTGGAACAATTATCTGCAACATTCTGAATCACTTGGTGAATGGAGGAGAAGTTCCTAGAGGGATCACGGAAGCAATCGTTACTCTACTCCACAAATCGGGCGACTCAGATGATCCAGCAAACTTTCGACCGATATGCCTGCTTCAATCATGTGCCAAAGTTCTATCCCGAGTACTCATGAGACGGATGGAAACGTGTTTGGAAGAGCAAGCAGACGATTGGCAAACAGGCTTTCGCAGAGGATACTCGACGCTGGACAACATACACTCTGTCAAGGAGATCATCGAAAAAAGCTCAGAACACAACCTCAAACTATGCCTGGGATTCATCGACTCCAAAAAAGCCTTCGATACTATCAGCTGGCAGTCTACATGGAACGCTCTAACAGAGATGGGGGTTCATTCTTCTCTGATCCAACTTCTGCAACGTCTATACCAATCCGGATCTACATACCTTCTGGTCAACGGCAGTCGAGTCCCAATTGATGTGAAAAGAGGAGTACGTCAAGGAGACGTACTCAGTCCGAAACTCTTCAACGCCACTCTGAGCTATGCCATCAACAGGATCAACTGGGAAGGCGAAGGGATCAGAATCAATGGGCAACATCTCCATACTTTGGGATATGCTGACGACATCGTGCTGTTCTCTAGAAGCCGACCAGGAATGGAAAGAATGCTACATAAGTTGACTGGAGCACTGGGCTCAGTAGGTCTCGAAATTAACACCAAAAAGACCGTACTTCTTTCCAACATCGTGAACAAAACCCCAATAATCATCAACGGATCCAATATCAGCTTTGTGGATAATTTCGTTTTCCTTGGATCACAGATCTCCATCCCATTGGACGATTCTGAAGAGGTCAAACGAAAAATGGGACAGGCGTTTGGTGCCTTCAACAAGATCTCCAACCTCCTGACATGCAGACAGCTGACCATGAAGAAAAGAAAATTACTCTTCGATTCATGCGTTACTCCTGTAGCTCTCTATGCAGCTGAAACATGGACACTGAAGGAATCGGACAAGAGATACATCGAAGTAAGCCAAAGACGGATGGAAAGAAGAATGCTACGAATCACTTCTCTTGACAGATGGCAGAATGAGAGGATAAGAGCAAGAACAAAGTTGGTGGACTGGAGAAAGAGGATACTCTGTCTCAAGATGACCTGGGCGGAAAAGATAACACAGATGAACGGGAACAGATGGGCCAGGACTATTACCGAATGGACACCACTTGAAGGCAAAAGATCTAGAGGCGGGAGGCGTCAACGATGGGAAGACGAGATTCGAGAGTTAGCGGGTATGAACTGGTGGCACCGAGATGCCGAAGAATGGAAAATCTTGAGATCTACGCTAGTCACATAGACTTGAAAAACGTAAATAAATAAAAGGAGCCTCGTTACTTTTCCCGTCGAAACTTCGGTGGCGGAACACTAATGGTTCATAATGGGGCCGGATTCAGCAGTTTTGGAAAGCTGGAGATAGCATTTGTGACTTGGCGCATGAACTCGAACGGCTACCAGGACATGCTCAGAGATCACGCCGTTCCTACATGCTCAAGGTGGAAACTGGACGTTCCAGCACAACAATGCCTCGATTCATGCCAGTCGTCATACTGCCGTCTAATATTTAGAGGGGTGACTCATGATTATGACGCGCAGTGTATAAAGTAAGCCTTATTCTCTGAGTGTAGTGTCCCCTCTGGAGTCACGGATCATAGCGTAAAAGGCGTCGCATTCAGCTTGAGATTCAGCACTTCCTCCATGTCTGTTCGGATGTGTTATGCCGCATCTCACAAGATAAGACGCGTTGACCTCTTGATTTGTGCAATCCATTTTTAACTGGAAGTAGCGATAAGCACGATTGAGCGCTTCGTCTCCCGATCCGGAGAAAACGTTTTTTCGGAATCGTCTGAAGACTACTTCGGAGATAATGACACCAACAACAGCTCCTGTAAATATTGTGAAAAATGTCATACTGATCTCATTATTTTACCTGCTCCGGCGCCAACTGCTGCACCAATGGGACCGGCACTCCAACTCGAGCTCCGACCGCAATGCCACCGATGGTTCCGACGGCCGAAAACTCTGCTTTAGCTGAAGGCCTCGGATTTGAGAAGGCAAACATAGGACGGTTACCAATTCTCTCAGTAGCTTCATCCGACGTAATGTCCCCCCGTCTCCATCGCCATACAGCAATGCCGACCTCCATGCCCAAGACTAGCGGTATGAAGATGGCGGCACCACCTTTCTGAATTAAATAGAAGTTTTACTGATAAAACCACCATTACTTGCATAGCCGCAACGCCGAAGAGCAAAGCTTTATTTTGAGGTCGACTTAGTCCGCGGTCGATAAAATCAAGTAGGTGCAAGAAGCGGTCTACTAACCGCAAGCGTGTCTTTTTCGGTTTGTCATGGTGATCGAAGATCTGTTCGCATTCATCTTTGAAGCCCTGAAAATGGAAAGTTTCTTGATGAGAATCCTGCTATTTCGGGTGCATATAAGGAAACAACATGGTACTTCCTCACCTCTTCATCTCCTGCCAGGTACCATCTTGTCAGCAATCGGAGAGATCTTCCCGCCGCCTCTGATTCCGCTGCCAAAATTATGTGAGCAAGTATTACGTTACGCTTGTTTTCCTCTTCAGCATCTTAAATTTTTTTTTTCAAAAACAAATATATGAGCTTACTTGAATATAATCTGAAAGTTTTATCAATGATTTTCTGGTCTAGGTCTGACATGTTCAACTAGTTGAAAAGCTGTTTTGACTATTTGCGCTTAAAAACAGTGAAGTTAAAGGTTTTAAGTGCTCAAAAAATTACAGATAGAGTTCTAAAAGCTGCTAGGGTACATAGAAAAACGATATGATGGGCCTGCTGACTGCTTGAGACCTAGCTTAAGACCCGCTGATAAAGCTCGAAGCAAATAAGCAGCTTGAAATTGGGAAGTTAGAGCCAGCCCCACCAAACACTAGCTTATAAAGAAAGCGACCAAGCAGTTCCAACAGATCAATAAATCTCAACAGATCAGCTTTTTGTTACACGAGAAATCAGTTTTGACTTGCCGTGACACGCAAATCAGAATGCCTCAATTTTGTCAAGTCTTGTCCTAATTGTCTTTGCTAGCTCCGTACTTCAAACTCAGAAGCTCGCTTGTCCTTCGCCTGTGGTGCTGCGCGTACCTTCAGTTCAAGGGTGCTACCTCTGCTTCCGCTCTCTTCAAGCGCTGGATATCCAAGCCCTGGAGACGCCAATTCAGCTCAAAATCTGGAAATGGGAGAAGCTCCATAGGACAGCAGACATCTATTCCGCAGCTGAAAATCTGGGAAACATCATCATTTTCGATGCCTTTTCTAATCGCATCTACCACGTTTTGATATTCCGCGGTCAACTAAAGCCAGTGCTAATCAGTGTACAGCCGTTAGACATAAAATCTGTATGTCAAATTGACCCTAACACGTCTCCGTGTCCTACGTGTCATACTTTGTTACAAGACTGGTTGCATTTTGCCGCATCCTGGTCATGTATCGTTCACGTTTCCAACAAATTTGAGAACTTTATTGACGCTCAAGATAAATGTGCACAAGAGAATGGTGTGCTTACAAAGATCCCGGACAACAGCAAAAACTGTGCAAACTAGCTTCTCTACTCTCTTACCTGGACCCACAACGAGGATGTCTGGGTTGGAATGACTTGTCCTAATGGTGTCAAAACTGGTGCGGATGGATCCGTTCTTGGCAGCTTTAGACCAATCAGTTAGTAGCATACGGCACCTTACTGAATCCGCTGTTGCAGAGGACGCCGGTTAGAACTATTATCTTGTGAATGTATCAATCTCACCTGTTGCAACAAAATTATTCGGACGATACTAATGCATACATCTGTGAGCAAGGTACTTCCAAGTACATCATGAAGTTTTCTACCCTAGATCCAAAGATCCATTTACGACGACTGGTAAGCTAATCACTGAAATCGCAGCCTCCTCTTTCCCACCTCGACAGATCCAGGCATGGAAAAACAATTGGGAAGCAATCTCATGGATAATGATCTTGATGTGATCACAATAAAGCTATGGTGCATGTCTTTTTCTAAGATTTTTGTTGTATCTCCGGTAGATATCATTGTGGTAGAGACGACAGTAGGTGAACGAGCAAAGGGTCATAACCTTTATGGGGACAGCTTCTAATCAAGACTATCTTGCTATTGAAAACGAGAGCAATAAATATATGTACAAACACTATACAAAAGAGAACAAGGTAATTCCGCTTGGTAATTATGCTTGTTTCAACAGTTTTTTATTTTTTTTATGAAGCATACTTCAGTAAGTAAGTTACTTTAGAATCTGCTTTTGCCTATCATACATTTTTTTTCTTTTACAGGGTGAACACAACAACTCAGCTTTCCTGTAGCTCAGGAGAACTATAACCAACTGGGTGGTCTATCTTCTATCTGTACATAGTATGGTCGAGAATGCCTACGTTTCTGGAATAGTGGCTACCAACACCTCAGCTTCAAGCTACTAGATCAGGGCGAGCAACCTAACAGGCCCTCAATGGACATGGATAGACGAGACGCCAATGAATTTCACACTTTAGGCACCAAACCAGCTATACGATCCCAGTGTCTATCAGTGTACTGCCGTTAGACAACAAGACGACGCGTGGCTTTCGCTTTCTGATGACGACTCTTTAGAAAAGGAGCGTGTAATTCCCTGAAACCATCTGTCTGTTAAATTGACCCTAATTGGTCTCCATCTTCGATGTGTGATAGGAAACGTTTTGGTAATTGATACAACTAATGACAATGGCTTTAGGCAAGACTTGTCTGCAGCCGCGGATACATTCTCTATCTTAGAACCTGCAAGTTCTATAAGGTTGCTGGTAATAGTGAGGACCGAGCTGACGCATATACTTTCCCTGAGGCACAAGCCAAATGTGCCAAGGAGCACGGCTACCCAAGATTTCTGACAGCAACACGAACGACTTTCTTTTCAACCTTGTTGGCCGTACTGCTTTTGTCTGGATTGGACTGATCTGTGCTGATTGCAGACAAGGCTGTCAATAGTTGGATGGAATCCCACTTGGCAGCTTCAGATCTTTTTGTAAATAAAACCTAGTGCTTCTATCCATCTTTTTCGATAGACAGAAAGCGGGTCCAAACTTCTACCTTGTGACAGAGGATGACAATAAGGCAATCGAACAGTGGACATATCCCTCGTCAGATGATATAAATTCATTCGTCTGTTAAAAAAGTGGCCATACTTTTGTGTGACATGAACTCGACTTTTCTAGATCCTACAGCTGCCAGTGCCTTAATAGAAGTAGTGGAACTTCAACCTCCCCGACATAATCAGATCAGCTCAACTGATGAAGCAAGCTGATAATAAACAAGGACTGAAAGATAAGGTCAGAATGAAGTGCTCATATTGCTCATTGTGTTGGTGTCAGGATAAATTTCTTTATTATTACAAAAACACCTGTAGTTTTATAAACATTTATTGAAAACAAAGCGAAATTAACGCTGTACCAGAAACCGGTATAAACCCTGCTTAATTTAAAGAGGGAGATCATTCTGGACCACATCTTCTTTAATAATTTGCTCCAAAACCAGTCTGGGCATCAGTTCCTGAATCCTATGCTCTCTCCCCTCGGTGTACTTGGGATACAGGGCCGTCGTCAACTTCTTCAGTTTGGCGATTGCTGTCAGGGTTCCTCGAGCAGAAAGACGGCATTTGACTAAAAAATTGTCGGATTAGAGCAAAGATAAACCTTGCTGTTACTTCTGGGATCGTCTCGTCCCTTCTTCAAAGTCCGAATCTGGAGCTCTTCGACACCACTTTTTCTCTTCAGGATCTTTCTGATGTCTTCAACTGAGTGCGTGAAGTTCTCATTGTCTGGAATCTCCATGATGAAGGGAGGCATCTCTCGAGCTCTTCCGGATTCCAAGATCTCACCAGACAAGGGCAATCCATCAATTCTGAGATTGAAGATCATATTGTAGTACATGGCGATAGCTGCCTGAAATAGAAAGAAATGAAAGAGGCAGGGAGGCAGAGAGGCAGAGAGACAGAGAGTTATCTACCTGATGAACATCCATCCATTCGCCTCTCGATAGCAAGAAAGATGGAATTCCGATGTCCTCGAAATTCATCTTCTTTGTGACAGTCATCTTTCTGGAAGCCACAAACTCGAAAAACTTGAGCATCGTCTGAGCGATGGCTCTGAACTGTTCCTGTTCGCGGTCTTCTCCCCTGGACAATGGCGTAAGGATCTGCAGAGCATCTCCGTCCAGAGAGCTCATTCTATTGGTTAGGAACATGATGGACAAGAGAGACAGGTGAGATGAAGTGAAGTGTCCAGCGGTTAGCTGGAGGTTCTTGCCCCAGTCTGTGACGATGAAGAGGAACTTGTCCAGCCCTGTAACTTCATTAAGTCTGAAGAATTTTCAACAGTCCTACCCTGATAGACGTCACAGTACTTGTTCAACAGCTGCTCTATGCACTTTACAGGTAACCTTGAGTTTCTCGCCACCCAGTCGAAGGTTTTGAACTCCTCAAAATTGTCCTTATTCTCTTCGACGTACTTATCGATTCTTTCTGACAACATTTGTGTTAATGGATCGCCTATCATCGTATAGTTCGGGTCGACGATTATGTTGGCCCTTTTCACCAGAGATAAGATATCGTAGGCGAGCCAAGCGAAAGAGAGTTGTTTCGTGTCGGAATTGTTGGCAGCCTCTGAACCGTTTGGTTTGATGCTAAATAGAGCGCTTACCGTAACAGACACGGTAGTAAGCCACAGCCTTCTGCTTCATGGCCTCTGTTGGTTGAGTAGCTCGCCGATTGCAAATGTTGTTCTCATCATTATAGGGCTTGTCGACGAAGTCTGTAGCGACTTTCCAGCCTCCGAATTCCTGTAAGAAATAGGGTTCACATAATTCAGGTTTGTTACAGACTGCCCCATGAATCGGTTTATCCGTGGTAGCTAAGAGGCAGATCCTTAGAGAGACATGCTCGTTTCGAACATGACAGTTCCGGCACCGTAGAACATTCAAACCCTAGTTACCTCAAAGAAGTCCTTCCTGGCAGTCGAGAACATTTCGAAGAAGATGGTGCTGACTATTTGGCTCGTATTGAAAAAGCTCATGTCGTCGTCTTCCTTATCCGAGAGCTTGTTTCTCATGCTCATGATGCATCCGGACACGATCTCTGCCTCTGAGTTGATTCCGTAGGACTCCAAAATGCTCTAAATCGCTTACTACTTAAGCAAGAAGATTATTACCGTGAGCTTGTTGTTGTACTTTCTCAAAGCAGTCTTAGCTTCTCGAGCGTACCGCTCCCAGTCCTCTACCAGAATGTAGGGGTCTGTCTGAAAAATGTCAAGAGTTTCTCCCGATAAAGAGCACCAACCTTGATCTCAATCTGCTCATCGAGATCTTCAGAAAGTCTTAAAATGTCGGCAATTTTTTCAATCTCTCTGTTCAGCTTCCCGAGAAGACGACTGCTTCTGTAAGTAGGTTTTCCAGCTGCCCAATGAAAGTCAGGGACTCTCTCGACGGCCTCAGCTGGTAAGTGAATGCCTGTCTCTTCATCTGAAGGTCACTTTTAGAAGACAAGAAAACAAAGAGGCTAACCAACGCTTGGTTTTACCGTAAGCTTGTCCGGAAGAATTCCGTTCTTAGCAAAGTCGACGGCTTGAGAGTGCTTTGCGGCCAGACCCATACAGACAGGATGACTCAGCCCATGCTGATCGGCATTTCTTAAGTGAGCAGTGGCAATCTGTCCAACGGAGTCGTGTGTCATGTAGCGGATGAGGAATTTGGCGAGCTCTTCTTGCTGAAAAAGCAGTGAATAGTCCGTCACTATCTAACTCTGGAATGCCATTAACAGTAGGATGGAGCTCGGGTATATTAGCGAACCTGTTGCCTCGTGTGAGGGGTGTTCCGAGTGATTTTCGCCATAAAATCACTGTCTTTGTGAACTTTCAGGTGACACACAACGCCCAAAAACTAACAGAACAAAGAAATCATTATTCTTTGACCCCCTTTGAACTCACCACATTAATTTTGCTCATGTCATCTTCTCTTTTGATCGAGCTGAAGTCGAAAGCTTCCTCGTTCCTTTCAATCAGAAGTCCCTTGTGCCAGAAAATACAGTACTCGTCTCCGTCGAGATCAGATCCGGCCATTTCATCAGGATGAGGTCGAGGCCCATATATTGGGAAGACGACTACGTCTGTCAGATGATGAAGCTCGGGAATGTCAACAGCTTGGAACTTTCGGATGTCTCCGGGCACGACGCAGGGATTCTTGGTAATCAGGACGTCTCCTGGAAGCGACTGTGTTTTGATCAAAATAGAGCTTACCTTTGATGATCTCCTTAGCCGACTTGTTACTAAGGTTCTTGGCGCTGACATTGGTCGAGATCTGAATAAAGACCTGGCCATACTGTAGTTGTCCACTGTCGTCTGGAACACCGAAGCAGGTTCGGCCCAACTTTCCGGGGACATGGATCTGGCCTTTGTAGAGCTGCTTGGCTGAAAATTGGTCATTTCCTTGAAACGGACATCAATTTACTGATCGAAAAGGTGATGGAGCACTTTACCAAAAGTCTGAAGAAGACCTCGGTACAGAGTTCAAAGCCGGCAGCTTGACTCAAGAGTTCGTAGTCAAAGAGACTAGGCATTTCGGCGAGCCTGTTCCTGCAAGCAGCCTCGTCAATCAGCTGGGTGCCGAGTCCTCTGATATGCTTGTCCAAGAGCTTCTCGATGGTGTCAGACATTTTTTGCTGGCATTCGATCCCTTGAAGCCCAGAGACCTGATCCATGATGTTGATCAGGGGCTTGTTAAGGGCGACAGGACACGGGCTGGCCCACTTGACGATTTCGAGCTCCTTTTGCATGGCTCCGTGGAATCTGAAGAGTGATTCAAGACAAAGAGACAGATAGACATATAGATCAACAAACTCACTTGTTCTGACTGTCTCTCCAAGCCACGTGAACCTTTTCTTTTGAAGAATCTCTCTTGCGGTACTTGTTCTTCTTAACCCAGGCGTTGTCACTGTCCAAATCCGGATTAACAACGAGAATTCCTTTATGGCCTCGGTAACGAACCTGAAGAAATAATAAAATGTTATCAAGGCATGTCCTACTTGGAAACACGAGGGGACAAACTTGAGTCCAAGCTGCTTAGAAACACTGCTGGCGAATTCCATACTGATCAGTCCGGCTCCATCACTGTAAGTGTAGACTTCTCTGAAAACTATTGGCTGTGGATGTTATGAGCGATGTACCTTACCCAAAACGGTTAGCTCCTCCGACATAGTCGAAAGTGACTCCACAGTTCTCGAGGGGCAGAACGACTCCACTTTCTCTGCTTTGGGTGAAGCACTGTCCCATTCGTGCAATCATTTTGGGTACATTCTTCAGTTCAAGGAACTTTCCGAGCTGTTCACGACTTGTTTCGATCTGGACCATCATCTCGGGAGGAGGCAGATCTCCACACATTGGGAGTTGTTCTCTTGACTTTCTCCAATCGGCAATGTCCAGGGCGCTCATCTTCTGCATGAAGTAGCCTCCATGGTCGCGAAGCTGAGAGTTGGAGCTGCCCAGGTAGCCGAACACGATATTGGCCAGCTTGAAGTCCTTGAGGATGGCGGCTTCCACAGAAAACCTAATGTTGTTTTCTCCCGGGTTATTGCAGTTCATCTTGGTCATGTTGTCGTCCCTAAATCGCATAACTTATTTGAAAGGTAAGAATCAGATACCTGAAAGAGACACGTACGATGTTGGTTCCGGTCTTGTCGAAGAGACGTAATGCACGGTTGGCCATCATCATCTCCGGAATCATGTAGAGGACACGCGTTGGGGTGATGATCACCTAAAAGTTTAAAGATACAGAAAACAGTTTCCCTGTCATGTTTGTTCCCAAAATATAAGCAAAAAGCTTACGACACCCGGGATTCCCAAGCCGTCTCCGATCCAAGTACTAACCGGGCCCAACGTTGCTTGACTTGCCAGATCGGACGGGATGGCGTACTTTCAACGTGGTGTGGCCGTAAGCGAACTGGGAAGTTGAGAGGGGCAACACAAGGGAGAGGGTGCGCTTCGAACGGGAAGGTCAGGGACGCAGAGCAGTGTAGGCAAAGCGGGAGCTTATGCTTTCGTTATTTTTCTTAAATTTTTTTGGGTTTATCTAATTCTTTTTTTCTCATAAAATTACCTTTCTGACTCTTTTATAGCCTTCTCTCTCCAAATCCACCGTCGGAGCCAATGGATTGTTTTCCTCCTCCTCCAAAACCCTGAACAGCCCGTTAAAGACGTGAAGAAATGGCCCGAGTCTGATTTTGCTGTCCAGCATCGTGAGCATTTTTTCCAAAACTCGTTCGGTTCTCTGAAAGAGCACTTTATCAGATGTACTTCCCCAAAAATTGCCCCAAAGTTGTTATCCGTGTGTCTGGCCAAAAGTTCCAGGAACTTCTCCCATTCGAGCTGGCTCATACAAATCTGATCCATTACAACGGTTCCTCTGCTCAGGAGACCTTCGACCAAATAGGTCATGGTGAAGCGTTTGGACATCACCTTAATGTAGCTTTTAGTCACAGCAGTCCGCTCTAGGTACTGTTGAAGGCTGAAACACTAAGATTCATTTTAAACTCATTCTCGTAATCTTCTTACATGATCAAGGAGCTGCTGGAAGGACCTGTCGAAATTGCAGGCGCATTCTGGTCGTTCCGGAAGGGTAGTTTGGAGCCATCGGAAGTAGGGCTCATTGATGATGAGGGCGTCCTTGATAGGGAAAGTTCCGAACTCTACGGATCTTTTAGTACGAGCACGAAGACGAGAAATGATCTCGAAAAGCTTTGTCTGAAAATGTAAGTCTCTCTCTATTTCTATGTGCATCTGTGTCTCTCTATCTCTTTAGCTCTCCGTTTCTGTCTTTCTGTCTCTCTGTGACTTTATCTCTGTTGACTCACAGAATGACAGTTGGGTAGCTCCAGAGTAAAGTAAGGACATCCGGACAGTAGTCTATCTTTAGGGTATTGATTCTCCCGTCTTCCGTGTTTGATAGTTCTCTGACGGAATCCAATGTTATCTCCTTCCTCTCCCTGGAAAGTTTTATGTCTATTTCCGGCTCAAGGAAAACCTTCTTGCTGACAGAACTCCTATAGATGAACGGAGGACAGAATAGTTCGAAGTGAATGCGAGTTCTCTCATCAGTAAAGTTGACCTTGGTACAATTCTGCTCTACGATGATTCGTTGAACAATCGCGGCGGAGATGGTGACTGTGTATTTTACCAAGGTTTCCTGGTCCCTGTCTTTGACTCGACACTGAAAGGTGACGTTCACGAGATGCTCTTCGTCGTCGTATTTGAAGGAGCAGTTGATAAATTCTCGGATATCATTAGTCGACGGGTTGGTCAATCTGTTCCTCGACACCTCCCAATGATTCAGGAAGACACCGCCGAGGATGTTACCCCACATGATAGCGGAGACTTCGACGAACGGATGCTCGACGCTTGAAATTAGTTGTGGAAAAGAGACAGAAAAATAGAAAAACAAAAAGAGAGGGAGACAGAGAAACACTCACATCAAATGTGGCCAGAAGGCTTCTCCTGAAGAAATGACCAGCAATGGGTACTTTTCTGGCGGGAGTTCCAACGCTTCAATTTTTCTGAAGAACACCTTTGTGATGTCCATAACCTTCTTTCTTTTCAGAGGATCGATTGTGATCTGAACGTGGTTAAATATATTTTCAAGTCTACTCACTTCGTAAGTTGACAGGTAAAAGAGGTTCTCTATTGTACTCAAAGGAACCTCTTCATGCTGCAGCTCGAAGGGGAGACTGTTGTTCTCGAAGATCTTGGAAAAAGTTTGGTCAAAATGCAACAAAAGTTAGATACTTTCTCCAGAATTCCTTTGATCTGCTTCCTACTCTCATCACCAACATTTGACGGAATCTCCAATTTGATCCTAATCCTGATATCAGTTTTAGCGACTACCACCGACGACGAACTGAAACTGGTAATTTCTCGAATGACTGGATTTGGCTTACCTAGAGTTGTTACTGTCAGGAGGAAGAGGCATAATTGCCTCGGAGAGTTACGAGTCGGGGAGTTCCTGCAAACTTGTGAGTGTTAGTGATCTTTTGATAATTTCAGCTTGTCGTGAAGTAACAAAGAAATCGTACTTTGAACGGTCAATCACTAAGCGTGGGAAAGCATGCACCGTCGAAGCTTTGACTTGAAAGCGACGTTCGACCAAAAGCATCCAAGGTATCGCTCAAATTTATAAGGAAGATGGGAAGTCTCAGGCGAACGTACATAACCAGCAAAATAATGAATGCAGATTCATTCAATTAGAACAAATTTAATTCAAATAGGATGTATTTCAGCTGAAAAACGCGCCAATTTCTAATCATCTGGGGGAGGGAGGGAAATGGCGTAGAGCTGGAGTGTGAGTGTACGTGATCGAATGACCGCCGCGGCGAACGCAATAAAAAAAACAGTTGACCAGCTGCCTGGCAGAAAACGGGATAGATAGCCGAAGTAAATAAAATTCTGGAGACATTACAAAATGTAGTAAACTTGGGAGTTTCTTGCAAATAGGACAAGGGTTCTCTCTTATCACTGAAGAGACACCGGAAGAACATCGATTTTAGAAAGGAGAAAAGGATAAACAGACGAAAAGAGCAATTGCCCTTGGACTATAAACAACCTACATAGAAAACTGATACAAATTCATTCAGTAATCGAAAAACTTAGGTATCTCGTGTCAGATTGGAGACACGTTCCACGAGTCTCGCCCATATGTATTGCTTGTGAGTCAGGACCACTACATAAGCATCACCCGTTCATAAACTGGGAGATAGGTCGCCAACATCTTATTCGGATATATGTGAAACATACAGATAGGGGCCCTACTTGACTCCTTTGTAACTGAACTTTGCGTTTTCCATTAATTGGTTTCTCGTGCACAAAACTGGACGTTTTTGACGACGTTCTAAGTTTCTAGATGACTTTTTTTTTAGCTTGGACCAAACGCCAAAAATTTGAAAACAGTTCATTCACATCTGTACTAGCACTTCTCTCCAGAGCACTTCTTCTCACATTCTTCTTCCGTAGAGAATCTGAAACAGAACTGTTCAATAGTCTTTCTGAATCTCACCTGTTATCATTACCCTGACAGCCTCCATACACGAAGTATTCGCATTTTCCAGTCTTCGAGTTGAAGCCATAACTTGGCATGAAGGCCTTACACGGGCCTGTGATTATTGGAAGAGAGCATACACCAGAGCTCTGACCAGGACATCTCTGCTGGCAGTCTTCAAGTGTGTCGAATCTGAAGAATTTTATGGAATTTTGCTTTGGAATAACTTACTTGTTGTCATTACCTCCACAGCCACCATAAATAAAGAGTTCGCATTGACCAGTAGTGGTGTTGAAACCGTATCTGGGGATCTTTTCGTAGGGAGAAATTAAGAAACTTACCTTCTAATGTAAGCTCGACAGCGGCCGCTCACTACGGGAAGGGAACAGACGTCAGCTGTGTCACTGGGACATTCATTCTGACACTCTTCCATCGTGTCAAAACTGAAAACATCGAATATCGCAATCATATCATACATCAACTTGTCGTGAGCCGGAACTAATCTCACGAAAATATAGCTAGCCCAGCATGACTTCCCGGCGAGTATTGATGGGACATCACGGCACACCGAGTTTGAACGCAGGCTCTTACCGGTTGTCATTCCCTTGACATCCACCGTAGACAAACATTTGGCACTGTCCAGTTGTAGTATTGTAGCCGTACTTTTGAAAATAAGCCAAACACATTCCAGTCTCCAATGGGAGCTGACATTTTTCGGGAACAGACTCCGCCAGTCCTAAGACTCGTTTAACTCATTTTCCAGTCCACTTACCTATCAGAAACAACGGGAAAAACATCTGTAGTAAACACAAACGAGTTCAGTGGTCGACTATTCGAGTCAGCCACGCATTTATATGAGGACGAGTCCGTGGAAATAACACCTGCTGCAAAGTAAAGAGACAGGGTGCAGGAAATAGGCTTGTTTTTGGTAGTCTGGAAAACATTGACTGTGTTTCCATATTGGGTTTAATCCGACCGAATCTACTAGGAACTATCACGTAACAAATATATAGGCACCGAACATTAGCGCAAAACCATCGGTAAGTACTAGCTGAATCTTAGGCTTCCACTCTTTCAAAGATGTCTGTACTTTCTCAGCATTTGCCTGAACCTGGTTCGATGCAAAAAATCTAAATATATATCTAAACAACAAATTACAAAACTCTTCATATTAACTCGAAAGTTTTTAGACCAAAGTAGCAAGTCCAGCCAGCCCTCCTCCGCGAGGAAGTACGTAGTCGACGCGGAATGTCTCGCTCCACATGTTTGTGAAATAGACTTCCGGCAGGCAATCTTCTTCCGTCGTCTTGGTATTCACTCCGACAACACGATCGACCGCGGCAATTTTATGTAAGAGTCTTCCTCGCGGAGCTTTGGTCTCGTAGTCTCGAAGAACGTTTCGCCAACAATCCCACGATTAGGTATGTGAAGGATCACCTGCACCTACCATTTTTCGCTGCTTTACTGCTAATCTTATAATTATAAAGTGGTCAATGAGGAAAGTTAACAGAAATTTCTTATTCTGATAAGGATAAACAGGTTTATATTATGAGTTAATAGTGAGATCAGTCGCCTTCGAAAGCCGAATTACAATAGAAACTTTCGGCCTGCTGCATGAAAACTTCGAGGAGTTGGCCGAAATGGGGTCGCCTTTCCGGGAACTGCTTCAGACAACTTTTCATTGTATTGAACCTGAATTGTGAGATTTTTCGATCGAAAAATGAAATGTTACGTTTCCTTCGAAGCGTACTGTGGACACTGAGGAATTCGACCCTTTCTGACAGCTTCCACAATATCCTCTGGCCTCCTCAAATCTTCGTAGGGAACTTCTCCCAGTGTAAAGATTTCGTAGAGTGTAATGGCGAAAGACCATCTGATTGTGAATGGTAATGTGGTTACAAAGTATCCTTACACGTCAGTTTTGGGTGAAAACTTGCCCTGGAAAGATTCTGGAGCCATCCAACGGACGGGAAGGAATCGAAGAGCTACCGAGTTCGGAGCGAATTTGAAGTCGTCCTCCTCTGAACAGAATCCAAAGCCGGAGATCTGAAAATTCCAGCTCAACTTATAAATACTCAGCTTCAAACGTGGTACTTTAGGAATTTTTAAAAGTTTCGACTAAGCATTTTTCCCCAAAGACAATCGATTTCAACAACACGTCTTACAGCTAATCCAGAAACTGCATTTTTGTTGCTTGGGCTGTTTTGAACGAACAAAACTCAAAAGGGCAGCCAACGCTAAGTTACCGCACTAACTCGCAAGTAATTCCAATTATATATTCAAGCTGCAATGAACAAACTCACCTTTGCTCTTAATCCTGTAGTCAACAGAATGTTCCTAGCTGTTAGATCTCTGTGTATCAGATTTCTTGAATGCACGTAAGCCATCCCATCACAGATCTCCCAGATGATCTTGAACAGAACTTGATACGGAATGTACTTGCTTCCTTGCAATCCTTCTGCGCTATTCATTTGTCTAAATGGCTAAGCTTTTTGAGTTTTTCCTGTTGGACTCACGTCTCCTTAACCTGACTTAGATACTTGATCAAGTTCGTGTGTGTCAGTTCCAAAAGACTACAAACAAGTCCATCCTTGTTCGTCCAGCCAAGGAGTAAAGCAACGTGATCGTGATGTTTCAGTCGTCTCATCGACTGAATTTCTCTTGAAAGCTGATCTTCTTCGGGCTCGTCAAAATGCTTCGGGACTCGAACAGCCACAGCACAGTCCTGGTACTGTTTCATTTCAATCTTGTCTATCCATTGCATGATGGGAGATTTTCCTTTGAGCTTGCCTGAAAATATTACATGTGTGGTGAACTGGTAATGGTCATCTGACCTTGAAACAGACAGTCAGCTATACAGACAGAACGGACAACAAATTTGTAGACAGACATTCAAGTAGCAATGACTTACCCAGATACACATTCGAGACCGTCCCCTCTCCCAACAAAAACTCCTTGTCAATGTGAACCTTCTCCTGCTTGATCTCCCATGGAAGTCTGGTATTTACCAGGTTTTCTTTAGCAGCAATTCTGAATACCGTAGTCACAACAACTTCATTTTCTCATACCTTGGCTGCCCCATGATCTCATTCAAGAGTTCCTGTTGTCTCTTCTGGTTTCTCTTGACGTAACTGTACAGGATACATCCAGTCGTCATGCAACATATACTCGCACAGACCGTAATCCACAACATGTCATCCAATGCAATTCTTAGATGCTTGGGTCGGCGGTATGGATAGGCGGCTGACATGGGGACTAGAGAAACTGTCGAGACACAGGTAGTACTGTAGTTCGTCAAATAGTACTTATTGTTCTGTATGAGCTGGTGGTCTTTTTCAGGAGACAGGAAACCATGTTCTTTCAATGGAATTCCAATGGGAATGTAGGAGTCTTTCAAGATTTGTGAGGTAACGATTCGGATGCTCGTCTGAAAGAGAGGTTTGTGCCATATTGTCACTGTCACGCACTATCCACGGTCAATCGTTCGTTATTACTATCCGTAGTCCGTATTCGTCAGTCTCTCCGGCCCCCGTTTTAAGCTATGCCTTCGAGAGTTTCACCAGTTTTCTTTCTTTTCCCTAACAACTTTTTCTAAATTTATTCCATTTCCCCCTACTCTTTGATATTAGAGACCTGTCGGCAATGAACGCTGCTTGGCACTGAAGAGAAACAGATCCTACAGACTACAAGGGATTCAAGATCGACGTGGTCGCAAACACTGAACGATCTAAAGGATATTACACCGCACAGATATCAAAGATGACTTAGTGAGTACAAGCTATATAGCGTCAATTAGAAGAGACGTAGAAGGCTCGGCTGCCACCCGTTCTCCATTCCCAGATGTCTAACTATTGTTTTGTCTTTGAATAAATGACAAGTAAACCGCATCTATTACTCTTATTTGAAGGCCTAAACTTACCAGATTGGACAGCTGGATCCCTGAGTTGTTCAATAATGGCATGACGCAGTCATCGTCATGAGAGACAAAGGTGATAAAAGTCAAATTGTTGGTTTTTTTTGCCGCGGTCTCAGCAAAGGTTTCAACAACTTGATTGACAGCAGAGTCACAGACATTGTCTGGTTCTAGAGGCAGACTGGCTATGCATTTCTTGAGAAATTTAGAAGTTTCGGTCCCGAGCCAAGGGAAAAAGATGTCTGAATAGATTGTTGTCCGATTACAGCTCATAGTGAGCATTACCTTCAACCGTGTTGTTGCTAGCAATCTTCACGTTAATGAACTGGCTGTACATCCTTGTCTGCTGTAGAGAACACATGTCACCGCCAACTGTGGCTGACACAATTTCTTGCAATGCCACAGGATCCGGAGATGTGAGAAATATGAAATTGTTTGCCTGTGGCTTGACTTCGTGAACATCTGGGAACTCTATGTTTCCTAATATTTTTGAGAAATACGGCCAACTCACGGAACGGCAGGTTTTTCTGAGTGGTCTTTCGCAGACTGGGAATCAAAGAGTCCTGGTCAACTGAATAGACAGGATACCGCAAATAATTGATAAGAGTCTGGTCGTCTAATCCGTGGAACAGAGCAAATCGTTGCGTGTTTACCTGAAAATAATGAGTTACTCTGCCTCGCTGTCTTTCCTCTCACCTCAGTATCAGTATTCATAATGTTGGTCACATTGACTGGTACGTAATCAGTTAAAAGAACGATTTGTTTCTTCAGCACAACAGTCAGGGGCTGTTGGTTTTGTTGCTCTATCTGAAGCACATAATCTTGGAACCATAGAGATTCCCTACTAATGTGAAAATAGTGTCCATAACTTTCGAAAGAGATGAATTAACGTCATCGTACTGAACCATATTCGAGTTGTAGACAATCGATGCATTGTAGATTTGGCTCAAGTAGCCCGGCTCATTGACCCATGTCTCCACCTCTTCCTGTATATTAGCCGTTGTCACTTGATCTTGTGTCGTGGCACCGAAATAGAAGTGATACTCAATGGTCTCATTGATAGGCATCAGCTGAAACTTGCACGTGTGCTTGACGTCGTGTCTTCACTGAAAAATCAGCCGCTTCCGCCGATTTTGCCCCCCAGAGCACAGAAATTATCAGGTCAGCGGCGGGGAACAGGAGTGTATTGTCACGGACAAGCTCAGATAAGAATGATTCGTGTAGCGGCTTCTTTCATATTTTCTGTTAAAAGAAAACTAAAATTTGCAAGTTATGCATAGTATAAGACCAAAGCTATGCACTGCTCCTGAAAAACAGCAGCCGGTCGCTAACATTTTATCACCAGATATCCACTCTTACCGTCAACAGGTTTTTTCTACAGGAACAAATTTATGTTTTGTCTAGTGTTTGTACAGTTAAGAATTTTGATCTTTAGACTTTCGATTTTCGACCATGCAAGAGTTTAGGTCACCCGCAACTAACCTTGGAGTAAAAAGACAACAGCCCGATAAATCCAGAAATATCGACATCTTGGGTAATTGTAATAAAAATATATGCTGCTGTTCCAATAGTTGGACAAGAAAGTTCTGTCGTAATAGCAAACGGAAGGAAGAAAGAGAGCAGCCAGAGGCGTCTCATAATATGATAACAGTCGATGGAAACAAGCTTCTTCGCCTGATTAAAGTCAGGTGTTTAATCTGAAAGTTGAAAATTTTGCTGATCGAAAACGGTATAGACTAGGAAAAGGCACTGGATTCTTTAGAGATCAGATAAGGGGCATTCTTTGATAGGGACCAATAGGATTATTTCTAAAGAGGGGATTGTTTTGTGAACTGAGCAGACTAATCGAGAGAGTGGTAGCAGCCGTTCTGCTCAACAGCAAAATTTATGGCTTTTATGGTTCTTGGCTCCATTCCTTCCTTTCGTCGCTTATCAGACTATGTCGTACGGTTGCATCTGTCGCCAGTATGAACTGGGTAAAACGCTGCATTGTTTTACATAGATTCATCCCATGGACTCTAAATGTGACTTTTTCCTGCTAAGGTCGACATACATAGACTCAAGGTATGGCATTTCATATTCCCAGTAGGGATCTCATATTCATGTGATGCTATACGTCTCCTCAGCAGCTAGATTTATATATTCCTTTCTCCATTGTCAGAAAAGGATTTATTCACACGCTTACCTTGGCACAATACCAGACGTTTGTATTGGAGTAATTGAATTGTTCGGCCTTTTCCAAAAGAAAAGTCTCAGGAAGAAATTCCTGTATGAAATAATGAAATACAATGGACCACAGGGAATCAACATTGAGGCGAGTGTGAAAGCCAGAGTCAGACAAATGAACGGAATGTGGCTGGTGGGAAGAAAGAAAAGCTCGATGGTCAGAAGAACGTTTGATGGCAGCCCAAGTAGAAGCAAGAGTGCGTTGAAAGTTAGCGCCTAAAGATAAATTGAACAAATTTAATTTAAAAGTAGACCTGTATAAAAGCTTTATGCAGTTTCCGGGTTGCTTCTGAGAAAGTAGTCATCGCGTTGACCCTTATAAAAAGGTTATGCTGTAGGAGTAGACCAATTATCATGATGGGGATACTTGGAAACTCGAGTAGAAAACTACACACAAGGTTCATGAAGCCATATGTTTGTGGAGCTCCAAGTGCCAAGAAATCTGGGAAATTAATCTTCACTGTTTTTCAGTGTTTCAGTTAGGTGAACAGGTAATATCAACGACCCAGCTAGCGAATTGAAGTGCTAAAGCTCGTTGCAGATTAGTGTTTCCAAAACAACTTGCAAGTTTAAGATAGCAGTTAGCTGGTAGTTTCCAAAAGGAAAAGAGAATCTAATTCCGAGACAAACTCTCGCTACACAATTGTGTCCTGTTGCATAACTGAAAAGAGCGCAGACACAATTTCCGAAACTAACAGCTAATTACTCAAAAACATAATCCTGCGAGCCTGGCAGAATTTCTTCTCCGGAGCTTTTGCTGAATGTGGACGACCCCGGAGAGGACGCTACACGTCTGGGACGACAAGTACAATTTAGCGACGCAGTTGTATTGGTGTTCTCACGTACTATCTCATCGCACAATGCTTGTTATTGCTGGACTATACAATAAACAAAATTATCTTACCAATGGTTTACCCCTATGTAGAGTTAATTTACATGAAAACTGATATTAGCAGCGCTAGCCTCAGCAGATCCCACTTTCTTCTGAAGCTTGTACTGTGACAACGAAATTTATCCCTTACCGAGATGAACAGTTGGCAGAGGGCAGGAAGACTCATCAAACTGACATTAACCCAGTGGTGGGATATCAAACTGACACAGTTCCTCTTGACGGAGTAGTTCTTCTTATGACATACCACCTGTAGATAAAGTTGGACAGGAGGATCCAGGGAAAGTGGGTGTAGAGAGTGACCAAACAGCTGTACCTAAAAGCTTGATATGATACAGAAGCTTTTAATCAGACCCCATGCCACAGGCGGCAGGTTCTAAGAATCGACAAAATCCGTAGCATACAATCAGAGCCCTGATACTGAAAAATGCTCTGAAGCACAAAAATTGTTAGCAGACATGAAAGCAGATCTGTGAAGGCGAAATATAGCAGCAAGATGGAGTAGCTTTTTATTTGGGAAGGAGATTTCTTGACGATAGCGTAGATTAGAATGATATTTAGAAGAAAACCAATAGTTGCAGCTAAAACGACGAATAGACGAATTATAAACGCGACCTGTTCCTCCATATTTAGTGATCGGGAAAATAGACGCGGTTGAGTAAGGCGTCCTATACAATTATGCTTATTATATCCACCTGTGTGAGAGGTAAAGTTGACCGGGTACAGCAAACCAACAATTCAACAAATAAGGAGTCACGAGAAAGACAAAGACATACCAAAATGGCAGGTTTGTACCAAACTTCATATTACAAGTCATTTGATCTCTTCCAAAGATGATAAAAACTATCTCCACGTTTACGTCAAAACCTATGCTTCAATAGTGGCGTTTATCGTTTTGGGTCTTCTTTCTTTCATTCGGTTTCTGGCCATGTCAATCTGTCAATGACAAGCTCTCCTTGTCGTCCCGTTTTAGTCAGTCACGGTGCTCCAGCCAAGCTGGCACTGACTCAAGGAACTCCAAAGGAACCAGAAACTTGCAAGCTTAAAGAACTTTATGAACGAAACTTTCAAGCTTTTTTAAAGTTAAGATTGGATTAGGTTGCGAAAAGTGTTTGTCAGCTTCTCTTCGTAATTACAGTAACCGTCACCGATTGTAGCGACCCTAGAAGTTTTAGAATCAGATCAGTATTTCGCACTCACTCTTTTCTTGAACACCTTTGAAAAACCAAAAACATGCGCGTCTGACTTCAGATGAGAAGAGAACGTAAAACACCTGAAAATGTAAAAGTTAGCATCTCAAATTCAAGCGTACCGGAGTGATGCCGGTAGCTATGGGTCTTCCGAAGTAGCTAACATGCGCATTGAACACATCATCTCCGATTCCCCATGCTGATCCGAGCCAATCCGAGCTATATATGAACAAAAGTTCACAGATAAATATGAGGACCGCTAGGATTAAGAACCGAGACTGCTTGCCTAGTGGTTTTGCAGCAATATAAATCTATAAACCTTCGTTTTTCCAAGCTTAAAATGCCTCACCATCCTGAGTTTAATGAAAGCTGCAACATAGATCACAAAAGTTATTCCCAGTTTGGCGCAATTATACTCAGTGCGGAAATAATTGAACGGGAAGAGAAACTCTCCGAAATATTTGACGTCCTCAAACCAGATTTTCTTTATGCAGCCGTTGAAGTACAAGATTCCCATGGTCAGTGACCAGACGAATTCAAAAAGCAGAAAGATGTTAAGGAACTTGCTAATCTGAAAGTCTCGTAAAGTCTCATTCATTGGGTAACGAACCCTGTCTCTTGTACCGTTAGAGTGAAAATTGAAAATGGCGTTCAGTCGGATCAGGGACATCACCAAGTTAACACCGTAGATCAAGTCAACACAGAAAACACCTATGGCTTCCCAGGCAACGTAGCGAGCAGCGATGTCTTTGAGGGAACAGGCAGGAATGGTTACTGTAAGAGCTTAACATTGTTCCTATTCCTATTACCTACCTCTAGAGCACGTAATCACAGTCCCGATATCTCCGATTGCTAGCAAAACCACGCAGTTATAAAAACTACTATGAAACAATTTTGTCGTCAACCGCTTGTACACAATAATGACAATCACGTACAGATACAGTAAGACGAAAAATACGCTCATGTAGAACACGATGTCTACTGCGTACGGTTCAATTGCCCAAATCTTGCAGTCGTTCCATCGGTCTATCTGGAATGAAGACTGTGCAGTATAAAAGGTCTATTCTTACAGTATCTCGGATGATTTCCAAATAAATACCCAGTGATGGGATATCGCTTCGGTTCGATGATTGAGCTTCTGGGACAGCTGTAGGACTGACCGCTGATGTCATTTCTTAAAAATAAATTTTGGAGGTCGAGATAGCTAAGGATCTGCAGGTTGCCTAACAAATTCGAAAGCTAAGAATGAGTAAGACACAGAACAGAGAAATGTTCCCAGTCATTCTCAGTGGCCCATGAGATTTTTTTGATTCCTCGTCCGTTGGTCTCATAAGGGCGTGAGAGTCAAATCCTCTCCACGATAAAAATGTGGGATGGGAACTGAACGTAGTTGAAGGAAGTAAATGCGTGCCACACTCAGGTAACTGTGCCTGAACAATTTTGCTCAAGTTAAGCCAAACCATGGAAACAAGCATTTGTGACAAAAAGTATTCTTTTCAGCTTTGAACGGCAAGTCACTGCACATTTCACAGTTGACTTAAGGAAAAGGAAAGGCGAGCAATTCAGTTCTTTAATCCTCGCAAGAAAAAATTTCCAAGCACGAGTTTGACACAGGAGCTACAGATCAAGAGATTCATGCAGCAGAGCTGAAAATAGACCAAGGGCACGCGTACATGGTAGAGATCGGACAAACACGGGAAACAATGTTTCGTGTGGGGAAAACAACAATCAGGTAGATTATGAGTTTATCATGTGTTCGTAGTGGGAATGTTGAAGCTGATAAAGTAATGTTATTATTGGCATCTATACAGTCTTGCATATCACTCATTTACGTACCATCTGTTTGTCAAACGTATTTGCTTCGTTGTTAACATCAGAAGCACCAACTAGAACAGAAACTTGTCTTCGCATGATTCCAGTAGTACGAATAGCTTCCAGGTGTTGGATGCTTTGGGCTCAACAGTACTGTGTCCGCCATTCATCCGGTAGACGGTAGGGCGGTTTTTAAAGATAACGCTGTTTATTCCAGCGGTTCATAGAAATGAGGCGGTCTTCAAAGCGGATTCGTGCTCTGCTACAACTTATGAGCATCTGAACCTGCCACCCGAATACTTCTTACAATTCGGTTTCCACCATTTTAAGATTCTCATGAGCATTGCTTGATCTCACCTTCTAGCAGACTGTCTAGTTTTTCCCGCGCATGTGAGCGGCGATACTCTTTGCTCAATGACGTGATTAGACTGCAGTGACTCAGACACGGAACAATGCCAACGGAAGTTTTTCAAGTCCGGAGCGGTTGCCGTAAACTGTGCCACGTCGAAGATCAAACAATCTCCTGGAGATACAGCCCCTATAAATGATGGATTTCTTCAGATTGCAGTACAGCTTCAGCTCCTACAAACTCAAGTTCCCAGACAAAAAAGTGGGTTGCTATTCATAACATAGTATAAACCGAGTTTCAGTGTACCTTTTCTGGTTTCCTCTTCTTTTGATCGTCGCCTCCTCTATGGCTCAAAACGTCATTGTGATTCCATACAACTCCAAAACTGCTAGCAACCGATATCTTCGATACAACAACAGATGTGGTAGCTTTGGATGTGGAAGAGGAGGAAACATTGCTGTTCCTGATCCCATTGTGAAGGATGGGCGAGTTATTCGCCCGGATCTCAAAGTCCCAACCAGCTATCAGAACGGAAATCCTGTCTTTGAAACTCGTGGATAGGACGGGCTATTAACTGATTTTTGTCTGTACATATTGAATCTTAATAAATTGAACTGAATCGTGGTACCAAAGGCTGGTCTTTTGAGATCTGACAGTCCTTCCCGAAAATCACTTTATCAAAAAGTTCTGTAAGTTTTTTGTTGTACTTTTTTTTCAAGTTTAGTACTTCTGTACATTTCAAATTTTTCAGTGAAAGAACTCAAGAACTGCATGGTATAATCAAGACTAGAAGATCATGACAGACGAGATGTTTAGGGGATGTCGAAAATTGGTGTGCTTGAAAGCTCAACAGAGGCTCTATTTGGTTTTGGAAAATTTGGATACATTATCTTCAACGGAGATAATCCTGAAAACGTACCGAAGGTAAAAGTAACCAAGGATTCTGCTTTGAATTTTGTGAAAAGTTCTGAAGTAAACTGTTTATCAACATTGTATCCCTACTTATTACTTGACAGCACAAGTTTTGTTTGAAGTCATTTTCCCTCTTAGACGCCCGATCTCGCTGCAGGTTATGACGAACTGGCGACAGTTGTTGTCCATAAGCCTCATACACTTTTTCACTCTGTGAGCTTTAAACTCGAAACGCTCAAATTGAAATCAACTCTAAGATCAAAATCACAGAGATTACTATCATTTCGCATTCAAACGTGTGCCTTGTAGTCTGTCACAAAGACATAAATTCGGCGCAGAGTCATCGTAAATGACCAGCGCGGGTGGTTTTTTGGCTGAAGTGCAAGTCTACCCCACGTGGTGTGCAAAGTCCGCTTGAACCCCGAAAGCTGAAAGGAGGAGTTCGATATGTCCATCATCTTTGTTCTTCCGTCGCAGAGTCTGCTGTTGTTTATGGATTAGTTCAAGATTTGATAAAGCTTTACCTCATGGGACATAGGATAGTTCTTCAGAGAAGGTGCAATATTTGGCCTTTTCAGTGAAGAGAAGTTTATGCTGCCATCCTGTTACTCGCTCGAAAGGGCAAAAAGCTTGTTTGTAATTGACGTGAAGGTAACAATGACAAACATCACTCACTGTTTGCCCTCTGTTCTCAGTGGAAACGGTACTCTTTGGCCAATTTGAAGTCAGCAATTTTTATATAATTTGTAGCAAGCCACCGGAAACGCCTATTTTAGTGCCATCAAGCCCGCACATGACTAATTTTCCATTAATAAAGACCTGTAAATCTTACCACTTCGTCTACAAGTAGCAAATAAACTGCTTGAGCCTTCGTCGATAACTCTAGTTGGGGTAAATTTAAAGTTATCAACAAAGTTATTTTTTTGTTATTTTTAAAGTTATTTTTTCCTATTTTGACTAGGCTTTGACAAAAGCAAGGGAAGAAAAAGCACGAAAGCTTTCACGAAAGCCATATCCTAAAATAGGTTGAAGTTTTCCTGAGCACTCATTAATTTAATCTATTCTTTAACGTTCATTCCAGCGATGAGACACCTCTATCGCACCTCTCGTCTCCTCTGCGCCGTCCACGTGCTCTGTGGGGAAGGACAAACACGTACCTACCGCTTCGAGCCGCTTAAGCGACTTATTTCTCCAAGAAACGCAAAGACTTTAACCTCATACCGAACTGTAAGTGGTAGATCTTTGGAGTGAAACACAGTTTGTTACAGAGGATTTTCACTTCACCTTGGCCTTCAATCGGATCGATTGACAACTGTGTCTATGGTGCACTAACCAAAAGTATCAGGGAACATGCCGAAGCAGGAAAGACAGCGATGGTTAGTACATTTTAAGTTTTTGAGATATGTAACGTTTAGGTTACCGCGGAAAATCCTGAGCACCGTTACAGTTACAAAGAGCTGCTGAATGAAATCAAGGCACTGGAAGGGTTCCTTCATGACATGTATGTAGCGTTTGGTGTGACTTTTTAAACTCACAAAGCTTTTCTTTCTTGGCATAACTCCTGTTTTTACAGCGGTTTCAAGAATGGCGATGTTACCACCTCTGTTCTTGGCAATTGCATCGAATTCCCGGTTATCTTCATCGCGACAATCGGAAGAGGAGGAGCGTTTTCCGGAGCCTCGGCTCAATTTAATGCTGGTAGGCTAACCAAAAACTACTTAACCTTTTTCCAGAAGAAATCGCTCGCCAGTTCAGGGATAGCAACACTACTGTAGCCTTCACCAGTGAAAAATACTTGTCCAAGGTCCTCGAAGCAGCTGATTATGTGAATTCTGTCAAGGTAAACCCTCTTTCTGAAATATGATTCCCACAAGTTTAGAAAGTTGTGTGTATCCGAGATTTTTGTTTCAAGAAAGAACTGCCATCTCATCCCAAATTAGTTTTTTGGGCCGATGCAGTCAGTTCTACAACTGTAGCTCCGAAACCTACCCACAATCTGCAAGATGTGGCTGTTCTTCCCTATTCAAGTGGAACTACTGGTATCCCGAAAGGAGTAGAGTTGACTCATATAAACTTCTTGACAGCTGTCATCGGGTATAAGAAGTGAATCTATAATGTGATCAGTAGATAAATTAATTTCAGTCACTCTCAGAACGTAATCCGGCCAAAGATTGCCGAGCACTTTGGATCATTTCCCATGTCTGGAAACCTCGTACTGTATCTACCTTTCTACCATGTATACGGAAAAGTCACACTCATGGCTCTTCTTCTCAAAGGAGACACAGCTGTCGTGATGAACCGGATGGATCCGACTCTCTTCTACAAGTGTATTGAAGAGTACAAGCCCTGGTGTCTGTACATTGTCCCACCAGTAGCTCATATGCTCGTCAAAGATCCAAATACTTCAAAGTACGACTTCTCCTCGGCTAAATATGCTGTCTCTGGAGCTGCACCACTGGGAAAAGATTTGGCTGAACAGTTCCAAAAGAAGTTCCCGGGCGTTTTCTTGACTCAAGGTAGATGTTAAAGATCGGTTTAACTGAACATCTTTTCAGCTTACGGAATGTCGGAAACCTCACTCTGTTCTTTTCTTCCTCCCTGTGAAGAATATGGTAAATACGAGCACGTTGGCCGTGTTGCTCCAGAGTTCGAGGCCAAGATCGTAGACGTTGCAACAGGCGAAGAATTGGACGTGAACCAGACGGGCGAGCTCTGTCTACGAAGTCAAGCGGTCATGAAAGGGTATCTTGGAAGACCCGATGCCACTGCTGAAGTCATTGATAAGGATGGATGGTTCCATACAGGTAGGAAATGCTTTAAAAAAAACTCAAAGTTCTTTTAAGGAGATGTCGGTTACTTCAATGAGAAGGGAGAAATGCACATTGTGGACAGAATCAAGGAGCTTATCAAAGTCAAGGGCCTGCAGGTAAAACATTCCGTCGTCTTAATGTATAAGTGATTTTCAGGTAGCCCCAGCGGAGCTGGAATCTGTTCTTCTCGGTTATCCCAGAATCCATGACGTCGCTGTAATTGGTGTGCCACACGACGACTTTGGAGAGGTGCCAAGAGCCTTCGTCGTGAAAGCTGATCCCTCGCTCAAAGAAGACGAAGTCAAACAGATTATAGTGGAGAAGCTGGCCAAGTACAAGAGACTTGAAGGCGGAGTCCAATTCATTTCACAGATTCCCAAGTCACCAGCTGGAAAGATTCTCAGAAGGGAACTGAAGGAAATGAAATTGTAAATGCGGTTGTACAAAGTGAGTAAATATTGATATGACGAAAGAAAGTCTCATTTTTGAAAAGCAATAACTACTTCTTGTGACATTAGACTGAAAAGAGGAAACCGCTCCGTTTTCATCTGGGAAAGTTCTCTACCCATATGGAGAATTTTTCGTATTTATGCGAATAGTAACGCACCTATTTCACTTTCATACCTTATTCAAGCAATCGGAAGACAGGCCTTTTCAACAACGCGCCAAAACACACGAAAGAAATATATTGATACAAATCAACTTAATAACCGCCCAACGATGGCTTACAAACGTAGGGAATGGAAATCGGCTGATATCTAGTAGGGCTAGCTCATGCAATCGTGTTAAAGTTTCCATTTCCAACAGTCGTGAGAGGAGCGCCTCCGTTCCAGTTCTGATCGTCTTGTTGCAATCAGATCTCTAATCCAACAACTCGTTCTTAGCTATACATATCGAGCTTTTTAGATCCTCGGGATCTTCATTCTTCGCTGTGGTATCAGCCCATTGAGATCAGTATAAGATAAAGATAAATTTTGACCCGTAATCCGCGAGCTCAATTGCATGCGCGTACAACCTGAGGGGCCAGGTCAAGTAGGCTTACGTTCTAAGCTGTCAAGACTGACTTCAAGAACGTCTTATCTTCGTAGCAAGCAATTTACCGATCTCTGCGAGAGGATGGAAGCCTTGGTTGAGCCGAAGCGGGTTTGAACTTGGGACCCTTCAATTAATGCTGCGTCAACTCGCTTCCTATCAATCAGGAATCAATATATTGCAGGAGTAGGACCAAAATCTTTGAACTACTCCCGAATGGTAGATTGATTTAGATTCCCCGGTCGGTAATTCATCAACATCTAGGTCATTCATCAAACTTCCAACTCCGAAAAAGCTTTAACTGTTGCGTACAATCGCAAAGATCACCTCCGATCTGTTCATTTTCACCATCCAACTTCACCAATAATCCAGTCTTTTTCCCAAACATATTGTGGAAATGTTTCCACTCTGTGCCCTTTGTGCCCACAAATAGATAAGACCAGTATATAAAAACAGGCTCTTCGACCAACCTCAGAACGCAAGTCTTGAAGAAAACATGATTGTTCCTATCTTGTTGGCCATTCTCCTTGGCTATTTCATTTTTGACATTGCACGAAAGAGAGCGAAGCTTCCTCCAGGTATCAATTTGAAGCTTTGAATTTATAAAGTTATCTAGGCCCGATTCCCCTTCCTCTCTTAGGAAATCTTCACCAGTTCTATTGGAAAACAGTTCGATATGGGTGCATTGTCAAAGCTATGGAGTCGTTTAGACAGGTGCGTAGAGAAAAATGAGATATGAGTAAATTGCTTTCAGGAATACGGACCAGTTTTCACTCTATGGTTAGGATATCAGCCGACAGTACACATCGGATCAATGGATATTGCTCAAGAAACAATGGTCAAGCGTGGAGGAGAGTACGTGGACAGATGGATGCCTCTTCTGATGAAAGTCGAACAGTGTAGGTTCTAGTGAAAAAGAGACAGTTAGGCATTAAAACAGGAAGGCAGAGATACAGAGAGTGCTTTTTTTTTCAGCCCCTTTCGGTATTACGGCTAACAGCGGTCCTATATGGCAAACACAGCGTCGCTTCTCACTCCACACCCTTAGGAACTTTGGCTTTGGGAAAAATGTGATGGAGGAGAGAATCATGGCCGAGTTGAACTACAGGTTTAGTAGTATCGCGTGTTGTTCTTACATTCGTTTCAGGACGGATAAGCTTGACTCCACTCTGAAAAACGGCAAAGGCATTGTCCACGTTCGCCAGTTTATTAATTTGATTGTGGGTAGCATTATCAATCGCGTTCTTCTCTCTTATCGCTTTGAAGAGGAAGACGAAAAAGTGTTCTTCCAAAACAAGGGACTCATCGACAAATTTGGCGACATTTACACACCGACAGATTTCTTGATGACGAGGTTTTGGATGATGGCAATTCCATTCTTCAAGAAGAGATGGGGTTTTCTTGGTAATTCTACGCTAGAGCTGAGAGATTTCTTCAAGAAACAGATCATGACACGGTCGGTAGCCGCTGTAAATATTGAAAGGAGAGTATTTAGTGTGGCTCAAATTAAAAGTGGAGAACATGTCATCGACGAGGAACCAGCCGACTATGTTGATGCCTTCCTACAGAAGGTTGAAGAAGAAAAGGAGAAGTCAGACTCTTCTTTCAAGTGAGTTCAACAGCTATTTGGAGCGGGAGGCATTGAATTAAATGTGGCGAAAGGTTCTGAAGTAGTCATTGGACGGTTAAGTTGACATGAAAAGCCTATTTCTGCAACACGTTTATTGTTTGAACCATTCTTTGTCAAGAGCTAGTTTAAAGAAGCTCCTTCCAGTCTGGAAAGTCTTGTCATGAATATCGGTGACATTTGGATAGCCGGTCAAGTGACAACAACCTCCACTTTGATGTTCGGGCTGGCTCATCTGCTACACCATCCTGAGGTAAACTATTCTTCTCCTAGTTTCCAAAGCAGTCCCAGGTTGTCACCAGAGTAAGAAAAGAGCTCCAGGAAGTAGCTAAAGATCGTTCACTCTCTCAGACAGACAAACTGGATACTCCTTATTTGGTCGCCACCATCAATGTGAGTCCTTCAGACACTAATATTCCAACGTTCTTTCCAGGAAATACAGCGTTTCGCCTCCCTGCTCAACATTAACTTCTTCCGCGAGCAGCGTGGTGATAATACTGTCGGAGGTTATCCAATAGCCTCCGGGACACCAGTTACTGCCGAGCTCAACATGCTGATGATGGACGAAAAGTACTTCAAGAATCCACGAGAGTTCTATCCCGATCGGTTCATCGAGGACCCAAAACTGGAACAACAGGTGGTTCCTTTCGGAATGGGAAAACGGATCTGCATCGGAGAGTCATTAGCTAGAATGGAGCTTTATTTGGTAAGTTAATTTTGGAATCGGGGCGAAAACAGTATCTTGGACTTGACAGAGTCATACATTATACAAGGTCTATTTCCTCGACTACATTCATAACTCTTTCAGATCCTCGGAAACTTCATTCTTCGCTACGATTTCAAGCCACATGGACCACTTCCGAACAGAGACAAGACAAATAGCTATGCCGTCTTCAGTATGCCACACGATTTTGAGATGGAAGTCATGAAATTACAATGAACAATTTTTTTGTATTGCCTGTATTTTCTGTAAAGTTTGATCATAAGAAGCTGTGTATGATCCGTAGGAAGCGGTAGATAGTTCACTGAGCCGAGATCACTGATCAGTCGGCACCACGCGGGTGACTGGGCCAAAACATGACGAAAGCTAACGTACAAAGGTCGCTCGGTCGTATATAAGCTTCTCCTATTGTCATTCTGTTTCTTGCTTTGCACATTTAGGACCCTACACTACTTTCACAGGTTATTAAAATAGAAAACTTGTAAGCGATGACTCGGCTCTCGGTGTTTCTCCGCCAGACAGCAAAGTGTAAGCAGCTATACAATATAACTTTGTGCCCTATTCACCGGAAGTCTATACCATCTAAACATTCTTCTTTCAGCATGTTCAACCAGAATCAAATCCAAAATCCTTCCACCTGCATCCGCTTTCATTCCTCAAAAGGATTTTGCCAAGAATGCCGCACAATATTACGTTCTAAATGAAGTGGAGAAAGATGTCTTCCGGTGAATTTGACCTAATTCTGAGCACACTCTAGCTTTTAGAACAAATAAGCTCTACTCCACACGCCAGGGCACACCTAAGTCCGCCTATGGAGGCCTGATATTTTCACAGTCAATGGCAGCTGCCGAAAATACCGTTCTCAATGAGCTCAAACCTCATGCAATTCATTCTTTCTTTATTTTGAATGGTTTGTTAATAGCATTTCGAAAGAAAAAACGAACAACTTTTATTGGATCCATCAGGACACATTGACTACAAAGTGACTCGACTCCGTGATGGAAAATCCTTCTGCACCCGACGAGTAGATGCTGTTCAAAACGGAAAGATTGCTTTCTGTCTGGAGATTTCCTTCCACAGAGTCAGTTTCCCTCTGTTAGTCAAATATAGAACGTTCAGGATGAACCTGACTCGGTCGTTCATCAGTCGAAAATGCCAGAATGTGCTCCTTGGAGCGCTTTGGCCAATACTAAAGAAGCTGTACCATGGTTCAAGAAATTCGTAGAAAGCGAGAAGACTGAGCTCCCGAAAGGAGCAAAAGATGCGCTTCATGGCTACGATACTTTTGCTCTCTCAAAGGAAGACCTTTTTGAGGGGAGTTTTTGCAAGTTATTTGAACACAACTTGATAAAAACCTTACTCACCAGGCGAAGTCTACTTTTTCAGCTTCGACCGTGTGATCTCTACAGGGTCTACGGGTTGACAGAAGAGCCCTCGACCACATTCTGTAACTGGTTCAGAGCCAGCGGAGAGCTATCGGATGATGACAAACTTCACAGGTTTGTACAGAAACTTCTCGAGCGACAAACCCCGGTTAGATACCTCCTAGCCTACATGACGGACTCTGTCATGCCACTTGCAGTCTCTCGTCCTCACTTCATCAACAAAGACTTCACACCTAGCATGATGTTCTCTCTAGATCACAACATTTGGATCCATGACCCAGCAGTTCGGGCTGATCAGTGGCTGCTTTATGAACTGACGACAACTTGGGGAGGCAAGAGTCGAGGCTTTAACAAAGCTCAGCTGTTCACTGAAGATGGAAAACTTGTGCTGACTTCGGTGCAAGAGTTACTAATTAGGAGCCGTGGAGACCCTTCTGTAATTTAACTTATCGCAATATACAAAGACGTCGTAATAAATGATTTAAAAAATCAGGATTCGAATAATATTTTCTGTGTCTAGCTGAAAGCATTGCAAAAGAAGCAAAACCGATGATAGCCTTCTTGCCGCATTCTGAAACTTCTCCAATGAAAGCTACCCATGAAGCACAAAACATCAGATCAATCTGGCAGAGTCAAATCCCTTAGACATGAACGATTCGAGATCATAAAGGGACGATTGTTTCCTTTCATCTCCCTGCTCTTTGTGGACTTCCCTCCTGGCCGGACGCTTGCTTGATTAACATGAGCCCTCTGAAAAGGAACTAGTTTACGCACCGCAAGTTGACAGCTTTTTTGCATACACTTGTGACCTTGTTACGCATACTACTTTGATCAAAGTTTCATGTTCAATGATTCAGCTACTTTGTTCCACACTTAGAAAGCAACAGAGCAGAAATTAAAGGTTGTCACATTATTCTTTTTGCTCTAGTTAGGACTCGTTCCAGTTTGCTAGGGGAGAGTCAAGTTGGATTAGTTAATGAGCTTCCCGGCCCCTGAATGGCTGATCTCTACTCTATTTGTACATTTCGGAAAACAGATGATGACTTGTTTTCGAAAAGTCTGTAGTTTGCCGTGATTGCCGTTTGAAACTTGTAAACATTTTGCACTTTTTTTTTGCCACAAACACAAAAAGTCTAGCAGTACTTTGATTAACGGTCACTTTCTGAAACGTTCCTATTTTTCTAGAGCTCCAAATGTGGTGGGACAACTATACCTGTCGAGCTGATGGTGCTTCTCTACCTCTAGCTGTCTTTCGTCAGTTTTACTCGCTCATCTATGCTATTCCATCTATTACTCTCTACATAATCGTCGTGAAATCCGTTAGGAGGCATCGCACTTACTACTTTGTCGTCTACACCAAGCTGTTTTCACTTTGTGCCATTTTGGTGGGTTGAATGAGTTTAAACCGGTTGTCTTCCAAGGCAGAATCAGTTTACATAGAAAACTATGTCATGCACAATGTTTAACCGGACTCGGACGTGTTCGAGTCGAAAATGAAACGATTTGATTTGAGAAGCTCCCGGCACAACATAATTAAGAAAAATCGTCATTGAGAACAATGCAGTGTTACTACCGCGTTACACCGTACGCCGCGCGTGTAAAAATGGAAGGGGTGGGACATACTAGGGCGTAGTGTATGTTGGGAGAATACAATAATTCTGTTGCAAAGAACTGTTCCAGAACATTCTCACATGGTCCCTCGACTTTTTCTTTAACCAAGTCATAGGATTTCTACCAATCTGCTCATTCTGGATCAGTTTTTCTTCTAATCGCTGGCTCTCCGTAGCCTACTTTTTCTATTCTTGCTGTCCTTTGGCCAGCTTTCTCTGCACAACTGCCATATCTCTCTATCAGATGGCCGGAATTGTTTTTCCCACGCTTTGTGAACAGGTATTCATATACTTTTTCTGAAAGCAAGATACTTGCAGACCTTCAAAAGAAACATGACCATTATTTATGGCTTAATGATTCTTATTCCTGTTTTGTCTTCAGCTCATATTTTACTTTCTACCATTATCGTCATTCCGCTAGAACATTCCCGAATGTACTTGATGCTGTTGCATTTCCAGAAGGAATGGGATTTTGTAAGTTTTCTTTTCATAAAAGCTCAGTTAGAGTGGAAGGGCTGAAAACTGCTTAGTTGACAAAGTTATATCTTCGATGATCACGCGTGTTTACGGACGTGATAGCAATAAAAACAAGTTGATTGGATTCGGTGGAGCCTTCTCCAAAGATTAGTCAGTACCCGGTACAGTCAGGGTGAAGGGGCAATGACAGCACAGCAGGGTTCGATTATGTGTGGACAGAAAACCGTTATCAGGTCCCAGGAACGAGTAAGCTAAGATGCTTTTGTTAGGAAATGAGCACTATTTGCGTTGGAAATTTTGTGGACAGTACTTCTGTACTGATGAAAACAATTGTTAAGAAAAATCTCTGCCTATGGGAACTTCTGAATACAATAAGAAATATTATTGAGCCGCTTTTAGATCACCCTCTCCCTGGTCAACAGCCTTGTTGGTTCTATCTGTCTGGTCATAATTTTTGCTTCATCCTTAGCTGCAATCATCTGTTTTTGTCGTCTACCACTTCAAAACCATAGGAGTTCTTTCAAAATCCGTCTTTTTGTAATCAACCTCTACATCTGCTTTTCCACCGTTATATATGTCATTTTTCAAGTGAGCCCACAATACAGTGTGTAACCAAAAGTTTAGGTTCTCGTCTACTTTTCCAACATCTTCCAATACAACTACTCCGTGCTGGAGTTTTTCTACAGCTTCAGGAGCGCCATCTCAGACATGTGCTATCTTCCTTTACCCTGGTTCATACTTTTCGTGAACAAAAAGCTAAGAAGAAGTCTGCTTCGGAAGTCAAGTGGAGGAGTGGTCACTCACACTCGGAATAATGGATCTTCCATTGGTTTCGCTGGCACTTCGACCATCTAGCTTTCCCAATAAAGATGCTTCTGCATTTCGAAAATTTGTTTGTCACAAGTGATTCATGCTTATTGTTATCAGTCAGACAGTCCCTCCTATAAGCCAATAATTTGCATTTTTCGATGACCTGTTCCTGATAAGAGCGCAGATTTATGACTGTTGTGTAGGGGGCAGAATTCCTGCATCCTTGCAAAAACTTACCTATAAAAGGTAGAGGATACGGACTTCTATCAGTCTTCAACTATGCTTTCTCGAATCTTCCTAGCTACTCTCTTCGCTGTCGTTTACAGTGAATGTCCTAATGGGTTTACTGCTTGGCAGAGCATTAACATCACGTGAATGAGAGACGTCGTTCAGTAAAATATTCATTCTTTCAGATGTGTCCAATTCTTCAATAAGAACATGAGTTGGCTTGATGCTCAAGAGTACTGCCGGACTCTAGGCGGGAATTTGATCTACATTCGAAGCGCGTTCGAAAACATCAAGGCTACAGATCTCGCTTCGAACAAGCAGTTTTGGACCGGATTGAGTCAGCTTCGTTCCCCCGACTGGTCGTGGGTTGGCGTTGATGTTGATGAAGATTACAAAAACTGGGATACACATCAAGGCGATCCCACAATGCAATGCGCCTATGTGTTCAACAACACGGGATTATGGAGGTGAGATTAGGCAGTTTTAGAAAGTAATGCGAGTTCAGAAATGACACATGCAGCACACAGCGCCCGTTCATGTGTAATGTGGATCCAGCTACCATCATTCCAACTTCGGCTCCAATCTGTCCAACGGAGCATCAGAAAAATCAAGACCCTGATACAACTACAATTGCCACAACTCCTCCTGTTAAAACTTCTCCAAATATTGCTACGACAGTCGCTGCTACCTCACCTTCGCCGACCACACACAAAGGCGTCTCTGGTATTCTTACACTGTCCTTGGTAACAGTCACTGCTGTCATGAACTCCCTTTAATAAACATAATCTGATGTGGCTTGGTTTGCTGACTGTGCTAGTGATAAGGAACGGAAGAGATGGAACATCGAAACTTTCTGGCTGCTCAGCAGTTCTCTGTTTGTCGAAATTTGGCAAACATAACGACTTTTGACTTGAAGGTACAATATTGAATTACTTAACAGGTGTATTTTCCTGATCTGTTTACGGTCAAATAATTTGTAAGCTTTGATGCCCTACGTTTAATCATTTGGATCTACAGCTCAACACGGAAACAGCCTAAGCTTAGTGATTTTACAAAATAATTGAGTAACGCTAGCCACGGGTTTGAGGCTCGCGATGAAGGGGAATCCCCGGTTGAGAGCACCGGAAGAAGAATGCCAAGGACACAAGTTCTCGAGAAAACGACTCTTTTGACTTGCACTTGACTCGAAAAGAAACAACGATTGATAACAGATTATTCCCAACTAAAATATTAGATACGGAGGATAGGTTCTAAATAGGTTCGAAAAATGCGCGCGTACTCAATCGCATACACTAATCCAACGGGCGGAGTTTTAAACGAGAGAAAATAGATTGGGCAACAAGGTAACGGGTATATATTGTGAAAAGTAGAAAACATATCGGAGAAGGTGTCTGGGCGTTACTATTGACTTTGGCGCATAATTTGTTCCCGAACGCACCTGCTACTTACCCTTTTTTGTTTTTGACCAATTTTGCTCACCAGCAACTAGTAAAAGTTTGACTAGGGTGCTTTCAGATATGTTCTGTCATCCATTCGATCCAAATCCTCTGTTCTTCATTTGGTCTTTGAGAATAATGCTAACAATTTACACACTTGTTGACTTAATTGGTGTGCTTTGCATTCTCTTCAAGTCCAGCTCGGCAATGAAAACTTACAAATGGTACCTGCTGATCTACCAGTGTCATCTGTTGATCTTGGATGGTCTCGTCTCTTTCGGAATTGTAGCTCTTCGGAGTTTTCACGTGAAGTTGTAAATTTAGGCTCCATTGTTTTTCTTTCCGCTGCCTTTAATTTCTACTGTCGGATACATCCCCGACCTTTTTGGCATAAAAGTAACCCTTACAACGGGAGTTTACCTGGTTGTTCAAATGTTCTCTGTATTTCACTTTTTGTACGTGTACAGGTGGCAAGTTGTGCTGGATAATCAAAGCCTTTTAAAACTGTCAAAGAAGCAGTTGGTGTAAGTTTTAAAAATATGATCTTGATAGTCTCTCTTTAAGGATCATCTTTATAGTGTTTTATCTGTGTCTCATGCTGCTGATTATGTATTTTGCGACTTGGTTTGTCTCAATGGAGCAAAAAGACGGTTTGGCAGCTCTTTTTGAGGTACGTTCAAGCCGAATATTTAATATTGCTGTCATTACAAACCTTGCATTCCAACCCAGCACCATTCTTGCTCAACCGAACCAGCTTCACCTCTTTGGGAAAGTTCCTGTTAATTTTTCAGACTTTCGATTGCCTCCAGCCCCTGAAAGTCCTACCATCTTCTAAGCTGTTTCTCGTGTCTACCGATACTTTGTCAGCTGTTGTAATTATTGCCGCAAGTTTTCTAGGCGGCTATTTTATCATCGCCTGGATATTGGCTCTTCATGCTTTGAGAATAGTCCAAGACGCAGAAAGCGAAATGTCGCAAAGGACACGAAAGTATCAGAAGCGCTTCATTGTAAATCTAATGGCACAAATGACTATTTCGCTATCTGTACTAATGCTACCAGCAGGTGTTTTGGGTTATATCGTTTTCGGAAATCTATTCGGTTATCAAGGTTAGCTCATTACAATTCTGTCTCCGAGGCCAAGCTAAAAAAGTATCCATGCTATAATATCATTTTCCAGATTTGGTGAATCTCTGTGTTTTGATGATAGCTACTCATGGTTCAATGAGTACTATGTCCATGTTGATAATGAATGAATCGTATCGCAAATACGTATTTCTCGTGCTAACAGGTTATTTTTTGTTCAATTCGATTGATCTTGTATCATAATTCAGGCAAACGAGGGATCTGGTCATCATTAACGCTACCACGCAGTTCAGTTTCAGCTACAATAAGAACACGAGGCAAGACGGAAGAAGTGCCGAGAAGAAAGAGCATATTTGTGATTACCCACAAGTGAAAAACCGTCTCGTTTGCTTATTCACATAGTAACCGTGCCCCAAACGAGGAAGAGGAGGAGTCGGAGGTCGAATTGGAATTGGAGGAGTAAAACAGTTGACATGGAGGACTAGGACGGGATCTGTTTCTCATCAATTAGTTGTACTTGTTTTCATCATGTAACTGTTAAAGGACTGAGCAGAGCTATCTCCTAACTTAGATTATCTTAGACAGAGTGAAGAACATCCGTTAGGGAATTCAGTCTAATCAAACACATCCTTGTATGGCTATCTTGCTAGAGTCCCCGACCATGGGTTGTTACGACATGTACCTCGGATTGCGCATGGTTAACGAATGTGTGTCGCTCGATAGAGCGTTTCTGTGTTGTATTCTTGTTCAGTTCATTTTTCAGTATGACGCATCTTATATACGTCTGCCTGTTTTCCGGAACATTGTTGTCGTTTGAAGCGTTCCTTACTCTTTTAAAACAGCAAATGGATTGACTGATCTTGAGCGGTCAGTCTGATCTCAGCTGCTCCCTAGGTTGCGATATCGCCATTAAAGAGTTCTGATAAACCTGTCTTTCTACTTCTTTTATTCATCCTTCACTTTATTTTTGCTAATGATTTCACGCGCATAAACATAAGACAAACCGGTCAAATGACGCGAGGACATATCAGCTAGACTGCCATTAGCGATGCGAAACAGCCTATTCGTCCTGTTGTTTGGGGCTGCCATTGGCGCGCCGCCATCTCAATCTTACATTTGGGGTAGGGTTGATAACATTCTTAAACATTCAGTCCTAGCTCCGAGGACGCTGTCCTGTGAACACTATGAAGGTACTTCTACGCGTTGCGTTTTGAAGGTCCCAGGGCAGGTTGAACAGAATCCTGGCTGCTACGAAGACATCAACGAGGTAGGTTGTTAGGCTCTCATATTTTCCTAGTTTTCACATGTAGTTCACAAATGTCACAAAAGTGTACTGTTCCTTGGGATGTGAAGAGTCGGACGAGACAACGATAGCGAAGAAGAGTCCCCAGTACAGGCATGAATGCAATATGTTCTACACGTACAACTTGGAAAGGAAAAGACAAGACTGGTAGCTGTTCAATTGTCTTACCACCGTATTCCGATTTAGGTACCTTTGGAGAAGTGGAGTTTGTCTGAATGCGACAATCGACTTTGAGATACTTTGCGGGACGCCCACAAATCCTAAAGAGTTTTATTTCAATAATGGACAATTGTTCGAATATGAAGATGCTCAATAAAAGTCGCTAGTTCTGAACTTAAACTTTAAAGTTTTGAGTTTTTTTGTGTTCATACTATTTCCAAATGACGTGCTCGAAATTGATTGTAATCCAGTGTGGACAAGTGAATTTGTTGCCTCACCAACCGTGAATAAACTAGTTTAACATGTGTTCCATGTTTTGCTCCCAAAAGGAGAATTACAATACCGACGATCCCGCGTAGCGGACGAATGCATTAGCAGGTGGCACACCAGAACGTCTCAAAATCCCTATTTCAGTTAATCTTCTGGCTTTCTGCCTTATCGCTTCAAACTCATTGTCGATTTCTTTAAGACATACGCAGTCAGTTCCGCATGAGCTCAATTGAAAACGCAAGCCAAGAATGCCAAGTTTGCTGTTGTTCTGAGACAGCAAGTTGCTACAAAACTAAAGTATGCCAGTGAGAATGACGGTAGTCCATCCTTGGTGAATGCAAACGGAAACTTGTCGCCTGCTGAATTTGTTCGTCTGTCTGGCCGATGCATCGATAAAACAACAGTAACAAAAATACCAAGTGAAACCCATAGTTCCAGGTCCTCAATGACACTATGAATAGAGACGATGCTACTCATAACATTCCTATTCGTCACTTAATAATGTCTGTCGACCAATGGTTGCTTCCACCGAAACTCTTTTAGTCATCGAAGAGGCATTTTATTTGGTCTTGCCGGACAAGGTGAGACAACTAGTTTGCTGTTTCAGTTTCGGTCTCAAGTTCTCGCTCCCTATATAACTTCGAATTCCTCTGAAGAAGTCTCTATATCACTAAGGTAGTCTTTCCAAGATTATTAAAGCTTCGTCTAATCCAACAAAATGTTTCAATGTTTGCCTTCAAGGCAGTGCTGCTTGAGAAGTACGAGGGCAACATTATTAACGAAGCCTTGGCAAGGTTTGCCACATAGTTTCAACTTGCTGTAAATACAGTAAGTACTTATACCTTTCATTGATCGGTCTCACGTACTTCATGACATTTGTGACTCTGCAACGAACGCACATGCGAATTGAAGAAGTCTTTAGCGTCTTGCAGCCTATAGAACAAGAGTATGCAATTTTGTCATTTCTCATGGTATTGTATCAAAGTACTTCTTTTATGTTTTGTTTCAAACTTTGTACTTCAGATCCTCGTTTATCGAAAACTGGTCGAACAACGCTCATTTGACTCATCTTCTTGGGAGACACATCCGTTAGACCAACACCGCGATGAGTAAAACGAATCTGGACACTTCTGGAGCTGGAATCCTGTATTCATGTTTGTTCCACATTGAAAAGCATTAATTGCAATGTGTCAGATGACAGAATCTAAACAGTTACTATAGGCTGTCGATAGTTTTCTTTTAGTTTCCACACACGTGGTACTGGCTCCGAAATCCATTTTAGACTCATTTATGTAGTCTACACACATGCCTAACGACATCCTTGAATACTGCTGATAAGGTAATCTTATCACTTTTTCCAGCTGCCATGCTCCGGCTTTTTCTTTTTGCTCTCTCCTTAGTCGTTCTAATTTTGGCACAAAGTTGCCCATCAGGCTACAAATACTACTCTTCCTCGAACAAGTTTGTCAGCTTCATAGCACAAAAAACTTTATCAGGTGCTACAAGTACGTGAACAAGGAGGAAAGCTTCAAGGATGCTGACAAGGCCTGCTCAAAACTGATTGGTGGACATCTCGTGTCGATACACAATGCCTTTGAGAACACTTTTGTACACAATAACGTATCCGGAGCTGAACATTTCTGGATCGGACTGAGTTTCAACTATCCGCAACTGGAACTGATCTGGGAGGACGTGAGCCTGGTGGACTACACAAACTGGGGATTCGCACAGCCGGCCAGCCCAAGTGCCACCAGTTGTGTTTGGATGAGGAAGGGAGACCTGTCTTGGGCGTAAGTTAAGTAAAAAAAAAGTTCAATTGAAGAGATTTCAGGACTGATCTCTGCCATAAGAAGAAGCACTACCTTTGTGAAGCTAGTCCGGTTGCATGAAAAAAAAATCTGATCTTTAATGCTTCACAGATTTATTTGAATGAATTATGACATTTATCCGTCCTGTTCTAGAAAAAAAGTGGACGCTTTTGTCAAAAAGTTCCTGACTGATTTCCATTGTTTATGATAGTATGCAAAATCCTTGTTTTCACCAGTTAATAAATGCTATAAATATGGGTTTTGCATGAACTGTTTCATTCGGTTACACAATGACACGAATTTTGCCATTGTTCAGCAGTCTGATTCTTATGGTTTCTTGTTTCCACGTTAAGGTAACCCTTCAGACAAGTTGAAACATCATTCGCAGATTGCAAACACGGCCGGAAAAAACACTTTTGCTGTGATGAGCTGTGTAAGCCATGATCCTGACTGGACGAAGATTGGTCCTGGAGATATCGCAAATGGCAAAGATTGGCAATTTAATTTCAGTGAGTATAAGAAAACGTGTTTGATATTATACTTTCCAGCTCCTGAGCCTCCGCAGGGTGTTGAAATATGTAGTCCGACCAGAGTTCGTTGTGCTGCTTCTGTCAGAAAGGGAAACGATCATTTCAATACTAAAAAGGCTGGCTTTGATGTTTTCAATCGTTGCGAGAACGGCGAGTATGGCTACTTTCTTAGGGGCGACGGGGTCTACCGTGGAACAATGAGCGGGAAGAACATCAAGAGAATCGCCAAATGGTGCACTGGAGACATCATTCCTGGAAAGGGATGCAGTGGATAACATTAATATAAGCATCTCTTGTGTGACAAAATTATTGTTCTCTTTTCAAATATAATAAACTGTTTCTCGAATACCTTTTGACGTAGTTAAGAATGCGCCCTACAGAAACTAACCTTTGTTTCAACCCCGTCTCACCCGTACCATCTCTCCGTCCGATCTGACTAGTCAAGCAGCGTTAAGCCTGGTTAGTATTTGGATAGGAGGCGGAAATCCGAGTGCCGTAAGCTCATTTTGCTTTTGCAGGGTCCTATAGATCATGAGAGTAAAAATTGCTGCGTTCAATGACGACTTTTTCAGGAAGCAACGGCACTCGAGAAAAACCTGTCCGGCTTCTGCCCTAACAGGGATCGGTAGCCGCTTAGCCGCAATGCCCCCGCAATCGTCTCTTTTCGACAATGCGCTTCATCTTGATCTTTCTTTTGATATTTTCTTTTCTCGAAGCGGATAAAACCATAAAAAAGGTTAAATTTCAAAACAAGAGAATTCTGAGATGCTCCAGGCAGCTGACACCGAGTGAGATTCTTATCTAGATGTCTTCAATCATTGATTGCAGAAAAGCGATCGACACATATTACTGGAGAAATTTGTTGTGACGCTGAATTGGAAAACCTCCTCATGGACGTTAAAGAGCTACAAAATGAGACGCTAGGAGATACGGCGAAGGTTTGTGTCCCTAAGAAAAATTCCAGGCGGAAGCATTACCAAAAAAAATTAATACATAACGGCTCATCTCAGAAATGGCAATCAAAGATTCACGAAATGTACGACCACTCTTTCGAGGTGATAATCAGCAGTGAAGATTTTGTCGTCTCAAGCTATTATCATGGACAGAGAATATGCAAAATGCGAACGAATGGCCTACATGTTATTGCTTACCAAACACCTGGAAAGGTATGATTTACTCCAAAGTCGTTTTACTTTCGAATTTACAGAAACGCTACAATTTGACCGACGTCGAAAACGAAAGTTTCTTGCGTACTATCGACCACGAGGAAGCGCTCGGTTCAGACTTTGATCCAGGCTATGAGCGTGAAGAGTGGCCAGATATTCGGGAAGATCCTGTTGCCGATTTAAAGACGGGAACACATTGTAAAAGAAGAAGGAGAGACGGAAATAAATGCTGTGATAGGAACATGTACTTGCTGATGAGAGATGCCATGGATGAGCTCCACACGTCGCCAGTATTTAATACGAGTCAAGAGACATTGGGGGTTGTAGCTAATGTGAGTTCTTTTGTCAAAACAGATAATCCACTAAATATTTCAATAGCTAAAAGAAAGTATTTGCCTCGTTGTTTTCGAATGTTTTCGTAACCTTCATTTGATCCGTTTTACAGCCTAATTGCGACATTTTAAGAGGTTCACAATTTCACCGATATCCTTGGCTAGCTACATTGATAAGGCGATTGTTGCATTTCACGGGTTACGCAAGCCGGGAGTGTGTCGGCCAGAAACTGGATAAAGTTGCGCTTTTTCAAAACGGCGATTGATATATTGTTCTAGCGTCAACGTACAAAATAAAATCTTCCAAAATCAGTATTTCAATCATAAAAGCTCAACCGGGAAAAGCTTACGAAGACTACAGTTCAGCTTTTTTTTCAGTTGGTCAAAAAAAGAGTACAAGCACAATTTGCTCGAGCTATGGAAGTCATTTCGTCCTACCAAGATTTTACGCTTGTTACCTATTCTATCGGGGATTTTTTCTGCAAATTTCATCGATATGGAGTGACAGTTATGTCCTACGAAGCACCTCATCAGTCCGGGGTAGGTTACCTACCTGTATATTTATCTTCTTGCTCAGTACAATGCCTACGACAAGGAGCAAGAAGCTATCTATCGTGACATTTCCAACGATGAGCCGTTGGGGACACCAAATGAGACCTTGCCTGGAACGATAAGCTTGCACACAGGAGTAGAGCTCGAAAGCGACGGATACCGAATTGGTTATCCTAAGGATTCACACTGTGACCATGATAAACGAGATGGTATGAAGTGTTGTCATATGGAGCTGTTCCAGTCAATGCACAGCAGCGTCTTGGATATGAAGAGTGACGACTCCTTCAACGTCATTGACAAGCGATTTGTGGCCACTGTAGGTATTTCAAAAACTACAAAGGGCTTAGGCGGAGATATCGTCCTGGCCTAACCTTTCTTTTCAGAACATTCGAAAAGCTGCAGAAGTAGCTATCAACGAGCCTCTGGAGATGATTATTTCCCAATCGCCCTTTCACGTTGCTAGTCATCACAGAGGTGACTGTACGTGTCAATTCAAAGCTGACCAGTATCACATTATGGCTTGGAGTACCCCAGCTGGAAATTACTCGGTTGGGGAGGATCACTTTGCTGACAATGGACATACTTCGTTTGTGGGCTGTGCCGGAAACAGCACAGTGCTAGAAGGTAGGGTGTTTTGAAAAACTTTTATTTTACGCAAGTTCAGGGGCCACGTGTTGCAACCGAACTCTCCGATTTTCTATCTCTCAAACTCTCCACCAATCTTCACGTCTTGATTTCTCGAAAATGGACACAAATGAAGTCTCAAGGGTGAGTATAAGCTTAGCACACGACTACCCATCTACCCAGGCCCTTGCACGATCAGCTCAAAGTCAGTTTAATGCTCGAGTGGAAACTGTGGTATCCAGAGGGAACTTCATCTGGAATTCTCCGGGATCTCGTCAAACTGACATCACTTGCAAACTAGATTTGTTTCAGTTCCATGCACTCATCTTTCAGACTGATATCGTGAGAATTTAGTACTTTCCTTATTTACGCGGTTTTTAGAATCCTCAGCCGGACGAGTTTCTTGACAGTGACGTTGTTCCAAGTCACGGCTTTGAGTCAGCAGCGGCTGCAGCAGCACCAGCTGTAGCAAATGCCAATGCAAATGCAAACACTAATACAAATGCGAACAGTAACAGTAACGCCAACAGCAATTCCAATTCCAATTCGAACTCGAATTCGAACTCGAATTCCAACTCCAACTCTAATTCAAACTCCAATTCGAACTCCAACGCTCAGTCGCAGTCACAGGCGCAAGCTCAAGCTCAAGCACAAGCTCAGGCTCAGGCAGTCGCTGTGAATGCAGCACCGCCAGTACCTCCGCCTGTACCGCCAAATGTCATTATTCCTGTACTGCCCTTCAACCTGCTTGATGTAAGAGTTGGAAATCAACTTCTGTCAGCGTTCAACTGCTTCTCCGCTGATACGACCGTTACAACACCGACGGGTCCGCGAAGGATGGAGGATCTACGAGTTGGAGATTTGGTCTTGACGGCAAACGCAAGAGAGGTGGGTGGTTAATAAAAAAGAAATGATGCATATTTTCCAGTCTTTCTATGCTCCGATAGTACATTGGATTCATCGTGACCCGACCATTAGAGCCACATTTCTACAGATAAAGACTAGGACCCGAAAGCTCCGACTAACACCTCAACACCTTATTTACAAGACAAGAAGTCCACGTATGCCCTTAGTTTTTTTCTAAGAAAACACGAAAATCAGATTGCAATGAGACTGTTGAGAATATACCAGAGAAAGGAGAAGTTTTTGCGACAGCGGTCAGAAGTGGTGATTGCGTATATGTCATGGAAGATGTGAGTTTTACAGCAATTTTGGATTCAGTAAAACTGACATTGCTTTTCTAGGGTCGATGGAAACTTGAGCTTGTACATGGCATAATAAAAATTGAGTCGGTTGGCATTTATGCTCCCCACACTTCTAATGGAAAAATCATTGTGAATGACGTCCTATCTTCCTGTTTTGCGGGGCTCTATGAACAAGTTTTAATGACAACTTACTTTAATGTAGGTCAGCAGCAGATCAAAAATATGTTAACTTCAGTTCACATCGTACTTCAAGCTTTTCTCCGACTACATAAATTTATGGTTCCGACAAGAAAAAGAGTTTCCTTTCTTTGTTGCGATGCTCATTGATATATTGGGCATTAGTAAGAGCTAGATCGTTAATAAAGTTACGTTTACATGTATTCTTTCAGGAAGAAAGGTTAAAGATAAAAAATACGTTAAAATTTGTTTCACTCACATAATTAATCTTTTGCAGACATATTGTCACTGTGCGTTAATGCAATTATGATTTGTGAACTGACTTGCGTTCATGTAGTTCGTCGCCATTCCCAGCACGTATCTGCTTGTCCGGCTATACCGGCAGCATCGCAGAGGCGAGCTACATTTGTCCCGTTGGAACAAGAGCTTTAAATTTTTTGTTGGTTATCTTGGAAATCTCATACCTAGCACAAACGTGCTTTCGGTATCGTAGATAACCGATAGTATTGGGTTGGCATATAAGTCTTTTCGCTTTTTCAAATGCGAAAATTTATTGTCTTCCAAACAACTTTTTCATTCGTTGTAAACACCATAATGATGTACCACGTCTGCCCATTTCACGGGTAGCTTACGGATGCCACGCTCGTAGAACACCTTGGGTTTCGACGCGAAGAAGTTTGTCAACCAGGTTTTGAGTGCGCCGTCGGAATCGAACTGTTGTCCTCCAATCTCGTTGTTGGGAGTCCGGAGCAGATAATAGTCGGAAAGGACAAGGACCGGGCTGTATGGAGGATGGGGTAAAATCTCCCAACCCAGGTCGTGGATCTTGGAGCGAGTGAGGTTTGCAACATGGGGGCGCGCGTTGTCCATCTGCAGGGTGACTTTCGACTTCAGCGGCCGTTTCTGACGAAGTGCAACGGCAACCTTTTCAAGTTGCTGGCTATAAATGGCGGCCGTAAGGGTAGTTTTCCAGCATCCAGCAATTCCCAGTGCACCACTCCTTCGATATCCCAGAAAACACAGCATAATCTTCTTTTGATGGGTGTCGGGTTTCACATCAGGACTTGGTGTCTGCCCTGGACCCACCCATTGACGCTTCCTTTGGAAGTTTACCTACGTTATCCACTTCTCATTCCCCATCGCCAGGCGTGGTAAAAAGGATTTCCTCTCATACCTGGACAGGAGAGAATGGGCGACGGACATGCGCTGCCACTTCTGGGTGTCACTGAGGTCATGCGGCAACCAAGTGCCCAGTTTCTTCATAAATCTCAATTGCTTCAAATGATGTTTCACTGCAGCATGACTGACAGACAGTGCCTCTGCTAGTTCACGGGTAGTCTGGCGATTGTTCTCGTTCACGAGCTGCAGCAGCTTCGATTCATCAAAAGTTGACCTTGGCTCAACTTCGACACTTTTGTCCCCAGACCGAAAGCGATAGAGCCACAACTGGCATACCCTCGTAGACGTCGTCCCTTGGCCATAAACATCGTTGATATCAGCCGCCGTTTGGGCTCCATTCGTGCCTTTGAGGAACTCATGTCGCAGATCGTAGGGTGGCAGGTCATCAATAGTCCGGATCAAAACGAACAGAAAATAGAGAATAAGAAAAAGGGAAGCGGTGTCTTGCATGGTGGTGGTAGAAGACCGAGTGAGCTACACGAGGTGCTATATCAATAGTTCAGACGTTATCGTACACAAGACAAAGGACATGTTTACAAAAAGCGAAAAGACTTATATGCCAACCCAATAGATTGACTTCCCTTGACATACACATTGCTTGGGCGTTCGCCCACGTATTCACCGTGCTGGCAAAGCAGTAAGCTATGGCACCGCTTGGTTGCCAGCAGCACAACCCACTTTATTGCCTTGATGAAATGTTTTTGCCAGTCTGTTATACGAACTTTGCACCAACACTCTATGAAAAACAAAACGCCCACATAGCGTGTTGGTCGTGCTTGTGGTACTTGTAGTTGTTTCAACTTTAGGCTGATAAGAATCGTAAACACACTCATACCTTCCTAGGTGTAAATGGAATACAGGTTTGAACAAGAGGGAAGAGTACAAAACTCGAAGTAATTAAGTGAAAAACTTTAGCATTGAATGCCTGACCAGCTAGGGGCAGTCCAAGCGGATCGCTAATGATAGGCGGTCCGAGATCAATCCAGTTCCGTGCTGAACTGGAAAGGCTAAAATATCGCAGTTTAGAACATTGTCGGCACAATAAATAGAGATAAGTTTGCCCTATTATTTGAAAAAAAAAATCGCTTGATTTGGTTAGAAAACAAAATAGTTACAGACAGACATATACGTATTAATATGGTCACCTGGTAGGCATCAACCATTTTTAGCTAACACTCTTTCAGATTCAAATCTATGGACCTAGATGAAAGCAAATATCCGCTAATGTCTAACTTCTGTCAGCTTATGTCAACTTGTGACTATACTGGCTTGGATTGAGTAACTTCTTTATAGAGGAACTTCTTTATACTCCTGCGAGTTAGGCTACATATACACATACGGACACGGCTCTTCGTTAATAAAATGAATCTCTCCGCATCACGAAAACTTTATACAGGAATCAAACAAAAACTGAAGGTGCAGAGCTCGTGTAAACCGCTAAATAATTGATTGAGAAGACAAAAAGACAATCTACCTTTTTTCTTCACAACACTCCGTTTGTAGTGACAGTCATAGAACAGTGCTGTAGTCACACAATCAATCTTTTACAAACGTAATGAAAGCTGGCGAAGCAACTTTCATCTGAATAAGCAGCTGCGTTCTGGTAGTTGAACTGGAAAAATAAAAAAATGATAAATACAGTTGCAATAGACAAATATACCCCCAGACAGGGTGCAGTCGCCCGTGTACCACTTGGTTCAGGTGCGGGAGACCATATAAAGAAGGTCCACTAAATATCTTTTTCTCCACAAAATTACAATATTTTACCGGTGTGCCATCCAGCCATTCCCAACAGTTTGCGCCTCGTCCAGCGCCACCGGTTGAATCGCATAGTCGATTTGCTCCGAGCCACTGTTGTCCAGTAGGTGCAAGATCTGTCAAATGCTTGTAGCAATTATAGCAAGTTGATAACCTCGGATAAATATCCTTTCAGCCTGGTCGGCAATCGACGGCAGAGAGGCTCCCATCGCCATACACATTGCCAAAGCGGGATCATACGTGGCGGCCGTGGCGACGAAACAGTATTCGTAGCCGTTGCCAAGACTCTGGTCCCAGACACTGGGACATGCCACTGAAAATTAACATATTAGTGAATTGTAAAGAAAATTCCACGATGGTGTGCTATATAAAGTGGCGGTCGCAAATGAAATTCTTGTGTGGCCACTTCACCGTAATCTAACATGCAAACATTGAAACCAAAAATTGACTAACTTAATGTCGTCGTTGTGGTTGTTGTCGAGGTCGTAGTAGTTGATGTTGTTGTGGTTGTCGTACTCGTACTAGTCGTACTTGTACTTGTCGGGCTAGTAGTTACTTCAACTATAGGCACAGCTGGTCATTTTGGGAAATTTTTAACCTTCATATGTGTAAGTCGGTATACATGTTTGCACTACTGGAAGAAGTACGAAGTGTATTGTTAGAAGGAAGTGAATGAACATTCAAAAGGGTATCAGCTAAGCGCCACAGCTAGCGGATTACGTTGCGAGAATGATCCAGTTTGTCGGATGGACAGGAAAATTTGCAAGGAGCAGGCAAAACTTAAGTCGGGCGCTTTTTTAGAATACATTTGCCGCCGTATTTTATTCTCCAATAATGAGAATGTTGTATTGCTGACCTTGGGGAAATCTCTCTAGATGTACACTCAGTTATGTTTATAGATGTTCCTCCAGTAAAGCTGTTGGCGTGTCACAGGTCACTTTTGTGCATACTTTGGTTTTTTCGCTCGACTTCAGCGAACACCTTGTTGTACACTTTTTGCTCGGTTAGAAAGAGTGCTGGGAATTTCTCAGTAGAAGTTCCCAGATCCGAGTCGCACCCGTAACCGTTTTAGAGTTTCGGATGCATTCGAATCCGAAATAATTTTTTGTATCTGCCCATCCCTGATGGAAACACAATCCAATTTTTTTGATGGACGAGAGGCAGGGACAGGTTGCTGGATACTGTTTCCTGCTATAAGTTACGTGCCCTCTGTTTCAATGTCTCTCTGTCTGTCCGTCTCTCTTGCATGTTCATTGCAATGTACTCAAAAAATAGTAGATTCAATAAATAAGCAGAAGAAATCACAAACAAGGAAGAGCCACAACATGTGATACAGGTACCCGGCTTGGTTGGACTCAATATAGGGCAGATAAAAGCTATGAGATATAAAAAGTGCGAGATTGGGAGAGACCGGGTGATGTGAAGAATCTCAAATATATGCAAAAGAAATGAGATAAATAACTGAATTGTAAACTGTAACAAACAGGGCTAGTTTTGTGCTCGAAGGCGTAGGAAACAGTTTTGACAGACCCTAACAGGTCGGGAGATTTTCATGTGTGTGATGTCGGACTCGAATCGACTGCATTTAGCACAGAAGATTTGACCACAGTTGCGGCAGTGATGTTTGCGATCGGCAATAGAAAACTTCTGTTGGCATTGAGTACAACGCTGTCTTGACATGTCCTGTACCCAGTGGTCTGCTCGGTCACCGTCTTCTCCAGGCTGCCAGCACCAAACCCGACCTATTCCATCACCGATGTATAAGGCTCGGTGGTCTCTGAAAACGGGGTGATTGGTAACGTTCAAGCCCTGAACGACATGGTTAACCTCAGAAATGGTTTCTGCATCAACATAGAAAGCTGCTTCCTCCCAGACAAACTCTGCTTTCTCCAACCATGGAAAAGTGACTTACTTGCTTGGAGCAATCGCCGTCACCGGTGCTGGATGAGTGTTATCCGGTCTGTTGAAAGCCGTATGCATTGTTAAGGCAGCCCTTTGGACGAGAACTCGGACAAACTGGGGATGGTTTTCGTCAGTGAGCCCACCTGAATCAGATTTTTTTTCAATCAAAATAAAAAATGTACCTTCAGCTCTAAACAGTTCAGGAGATTGAGAAGGTTCAGGTGAGTGGGACATCGAGACTGTGGAGGAAGTTGAAGTTTCTTGACTTGCAGCAACTTTTAGCCGTCTTCTTTGCCTTTCCAGACGGGCTAGGACAATTGAGGCGGAGGGTTGTTCCATGCTGGAACAAATTTGTAAGTCTGTCCTTCTGTCATAATATCTCTCTGCTTCATCTCAACTCACTTAGATTTCTCAATTTGAGGCTTTTCCACCGATCCATCGTTCTCCACCATGATAGACGAGTAGATCTTTACCACGCCGTCGGCTGTTCCACACATGATAACATTGTCCGTATCCCATTCGTTCATCGTCGAGAAGGCGATGGATAGAATCATCTGCCCGCTGTCGGAAGCAAGATTGGTCTCGGACGTGTTGATGCAGGCAAGGAGGTCTCCATTGATGGACCAGAGATGTAGGAGAGTCGCACAGGCTGTAGCAATATCTCCAGTTGTGTCGTTGACAGCCACAGCTGAAACTGGAGCTGGGTGCTTTGCCAACTGTCTGATTAAGTTTAGTTCCGACTGATGCCACATAATGACTGTTTTGTCTCGACTAGCTGAGACGACGAAGGCGTGTGCACTGCACACCACTAGACAAGTCACAGCGTCCGAATGTCCATCTAGTACTTTTCTTCTCTTCAAGCCTGGTGGCTTTTTGTTGATTGACCACACACTGACACAGCCTGTACTACTTCCACAGAACAGTGTTCTGTCGTCTCCACTTGCAACACATGTCAGCTCTTCAGAATCACACATCTCGTGGATACACGAAGACTTGTCCGAGTCCAGTTGTCCCATACGGATGGAACGATCCGCAAATCCCCAGGCCAGATATTTGTTGCCACTAAACAGGATCTTGTTCTGTTCCAAAGCTGTGAGTCCCGTTCGCTCGTTGAGATGAATTGAGCCGATTGCTGATCGCAGGATCTTGACAGGGACGGCTGGTGGTTTCAGAGAATGCAGTGAATGATAGAAAAGTCTCTGAGTTGTGACCCCCGAAGTGTTCTGGTACCCATCCACCGGGCTGACCTTCTTCTGCGGATGCGGCTTCTTGAAGAGCTGAGCAGGTATCTGACCAAAGTTGTTGACGAATCCGATAGTAGCATTCCTTGTCAGTGGGTCGTCGATTGACTCAAAGTCAACACTTCCTTCGTAGAAAAGATGATGGAACAGATTGTTGCCATTGATTGCCTCCTCTCCATGCTGCTTGTATCCAAAAACCAGGTCGATCCATTCGTGTAGATGCGATGAAACGTAGTCACACTCCAGGGCTTGTCTATGGAGCCGGACAAATTCTCTCGGGTCACCGTGACACCAAGGTGGCAGTACAACATCGTTCAAAGCAATACCGTTCTGCTTGACTCCAAGATCGAAATGATTTCGGTTCTGGAACATCTCTGGTAGGGTGAAAAACTCTGGAATTAGCTCCTTGACGTCAGCCATGTTGTTTCGACTTGCTGAGAGCCAGGCATCTCCGATACTATGGAACATCCGATCAGCTAGGTCAAAATGACCACCTTGGAGGTTGAGGAACTGTTGTGTGAAGGGTTCCAGTCGAACCAGGTAGGACACGACGATCATAGCTGATGAATAGTGAGTTCCATACATGTAGGGAGGTGTCTCTCCAGTTGGATCGTCCCATTCTCGGTACCTCTTCAAGAACTGTTCCAACCTCGCAAGGTTCTGCGCTCCCATCGGCTTCGAAAAGTCACGGAACGTGTGAGGATTGTTGAAGTTCAGCATAGGCGAGATATAGTCGGCCAGGACCCACGGGAAGATAGGATACTGCGAGAGATCGTTGTAGGACCTTCCAGCTAGCGTGTTCAAATGCATCAGGTATTGGAAGTTGGTGATCTGACCGCTGATCCATCTCTGCGTCACAGATTGTTGTCCAAGTATTAGAGAGTTCAGAAGACTCGTCCGACTGTTTTGCTCGATCGCCATGTTTGCTTTCTGGCCACTGATAGATTCGGCTCCGGCATCGAAACGACTTTTGGCCATCGCAGTGAACTTTTCGTAGACACGGTCACGGATCTTCTTGGGGAAAGCCAACAGGTAGTTCCGACCGTCACCGCTAAAGACTTCCAAAGCAATTGGTTGGAGCAGGTACCTAAACAGTGAATTGTTTAGTAATTCTTGTCTAGCTACTTACCTTCTCTTATGAACTTCCTTGATGTCCTCATAACTGAATTTGCTGCAAATTCTTGACGTCCTCGGTGGCTTGGTACACCCTGTGGCTTGGTATGGAACAATGGGATCGTGTAGTTCCTGACTTAAAAAGTCAAGGTCTCTGATCTCCCTGGTCTTGAGCAGAGTGAAACCATCAACCACGTAGTAGTGATCCTTTCCGAAGAGCAACAAGCCTTCAGCTGTTTCCAGACCCATGATTCTGGCACAGCGGAACATGCTGTGAAGCTGTTCTCCTTGCTCCAGTAATCTCAACAAGGTCTGATTGTCTGGTCCTCGTTTCTTCTCCTCCTCTTTCTTTTCCTCCCTGCTGTTTAGTTCTTCTTTGTCAGGTTTTAGCTTCTCCGACGACGATGAGTTTTCCTCCTCCTGTTCCTCGTCTCTCACTTCGCTGTTCTTCTCTTCCTCGAGACCATTTTCCTCTTCAGGGGCTTGGTCTTGAGACAGACGTTCTTCATCAGTGGATTGGCGGATTGACAAACGTCGAATCAGAGAGGTGCTCAGTTCTGAATTTAAATTTACCTAAGAGGAAAAAAGTTCCTTACGTGCAAGATCGCCAAAAGTGAAAGATGGCTTCTCTTCTGAAGGAGTGGCAACGGCAGCAGCCGTATCGATGATTCTGGCGTCCATGGTTCTCGGTCTCCTCTTCATACAGGCCTCATAATATTGGGAACTGTCTTTGGAGATGGCCACCTTCACCCTCAGAGCTTTCTAAACTCTCACGCTTACAGCAGTCGAGACCTTAACTTACAGCAGCTGGATCATCCAAATGCGGCCTGTACGGGTACATGTGGTAAAAGAATCTATTGGGGACCAGTTTTCTTCGTATCCTCGACGGACCTTCGGAAGTGTCCAGTCTGTACTTATCCAGTCTCGACGATTGTTCAGGTCCCCAAATTCCCCGCTCTCTCGTCAGCTCGGCTTCCAGCTGGTGCCACTCGTGTAGAGACCACTTTCTGACATGAGCATGCCACTCATGGTATCTGGTGGCTTGTGTGGTGACCAGTTCTTTCAATAGGCTGACATGGACCTTAAGCCACATGTGCACAACTTCTTTGTCAATGCTCGTGTTCTTCCAGGGAGCAGAGCCGGTGAGAGACGAATGTGTTGTCAGACTCCTCTTCCCGGCTAGTTTACTCAATCCCGAAGCTACTCTCGTGATCCGTGAACTGATTTGCTGTTGGAGATCTTTGGCCGAGTTCATCGTAGTCGTAGGGTGAAGCTGTGAGTCAACAAATTGACTCCAAGCAATACCAGCAGAGTTGGCTAGCAGGGCACGAGCAGCGTTCAATTCACCGACAGTCTGCTTCTTGAAGGCCTCCTCCAGAAGAGCCTTCTTGGTAATGATCACGTCCGTCCAGACCTTCGAGGCACATAAGGCTACTTGAGCACTTGCTCGCTCGATTGCCTGCTGTTCCCTTTCCAAAATATCCGGCGTAACAGAGAGCATGAAAATCAAATGAGTCAGTGAAGTGAAGAACCAGGCTTCGTTCGAGGAGAGAAAGATTATTCTCTTGACCACGAGAGAAGATAGAGTGTCCAGGACGGTCATTTGGACGGAGACCTGATCAATGGGGCGACTCAGAATGTAGAGGACTGTTCTCATGATGGAGATGGTTAAGCTGTCCAGATTGATAGCCTTGTTCTCCTTCCGACTGGCTATTCCGTAGATGTGGTAGAGAGAGTTGAGAAGACGAAGAGGATCATCGACCAAGAGCCCATTCCACAGAGAGTCGACTATCCGAGAGACGGTGTACGAGATGTTCACGCCGACCTGAAAGTTAAATAATTACGTCGGTTCAAACTGTGATAAAATGTCTCCCTTTGTACTGGGCCAACTTGTACTAACCTGGGTCAAGGATTGAGGTGGTACATTTGGTGGCAAGGCGGAAGAAATCAGGAGATCTGTGCTGATCAAGTGTTCGAGACTCTGAATCAGTTGCTTCTGTACAGAAATCAAAGTAGCACTTACAGTATGTACAAGAGCGCTCAAAGCTATGGTCTGCAGTTTTCTCGTGGCTCCTCCCTCAGCTATACTCTCAATGACCACGTCGACCAAACTATCTGCTCTAGACCCCGAAGCAATTTGGAAGTCGTCACAGAAGATTCGTTTCAGGATGTCAAGAACTCCTTTGACCGTCGTGTTTTGGAGAAGGACTGCAAAAATTTGTATTAAGAAAATCGAAGATGAACTACGTACATTCTTTGGTCCTTTCCACGTCTGGTGAGCCACTGTCTCTTCTGTCAGCTGCCTCACTTTTGACACCCATCGCGTTGGTATCCTAAAAAGATTTTGTAAAGTCAAAAGGTCTAAATTACCTGGATAAGACTGGAAAAGAGTGCCAGAAAGACATCCTCTGAATGAGATACTACGAAGAAGTTGTGGCTGTTCTGGTAAAGAAAGGAAATCATTTGGAGGACGGCCTGTGGGTAGGAGACATGCCAGCCTTGCAGAGCCTCGTTTCCACAGTAAATGGCAGCTCGGAGCATGGAGAACAGTGGCAAGAGGGCCTCGTAACAGAACTCGGCGTTGGAAATAGCGTCGTAGACCGAACTGAATGAGATTTCAATGTTAAAACAGAAAAAGACTACCTGCTCAAGGAGAGACCAAATACATGGGTCCAAACTTGGTCAACATTGAAACTCTCACAGAAACGGAGATCTTTGATGGGTTGGCCAACCAGGAGACTGAGCATAGCCAAGTAGGCGTGAGGTTTCTCAGCGTGAGCAGCCATGACGTGTTCCAGAGCAGCAAATCCGGCACAGTTCTTGAGTTCAGGGTTCATATCAATTTTCGAGCCGACAGAGCCACCATGAGCAGAGACCGAGAAGCCGAGAACGACCTGGAAATGCTTTTCTGTCACTGTTACCGTCTCTTACTCTGTTACAGTCACTGTCTTCTATTCAAAAACTTACCGCCGCTCTATTCCTAACCACAGAATCTGCATCGGATAACCATCCTCCATTTCCACTTCCTTCTCTGAACTTGCTCAGAAGGTTCGGATGTGCTAGTAGAGCCAAAAGTATTCTCAATGCCAGAAACGCTGTAGCTGAATGGACTCTCGGTGACAGAAGAGCCAGGATCCAGTCAAATCCAAGCACCTTGACCATCTGCTCCGACATGTGCTTGTTGATTTCCGGATTAGAATGAGAGAGACAGTTGGCCAACATGTTCAGAAGTCTGTTCCTGATGTAGACCATGTACAAAACGCTCGGCTTCCCTTCTTCAATCTTTGAATTGGCCAAGAGCTTCGTCTGGAGCTCTGCAATGTGGAACGGTTGTCGTGATTCTTGTTCCAGTTCCTCTTCTGTCGTAAAAAGGGTTGCCGCTATTGCCTGTCCCAACTTCAACATGCTTCTGTTGTCACAAGGTGGCTGAGCGATGGCTGAGAGTAAATTGAACACGATCTCATTTGTAATTGGTAGCAATTCCGGGTGATCAAAGATGGTGAAGAGCATCCTTGACAGCATTGGAGACCTCCGAACAATCTGTAGATTCTCCCTCTGATGATCCGTGATCAGTTCGTAGAAATGTTCGTACAACATTCGATGAAGGTCGGGAGGAGCTTTCGCCCAAACGTCCGGGTCACAGAGAAGATCATCAAAGGCTTGGGTACATGGAATCGTTGCAGTTTCTTTGGAAGTATCCAGCGTTCCGGTCATACTGAAAACCATGTGCATGATGTGGGAGTTCAGAAGATGAGCCTTGTCTTCCAGAAGTACAGCCAGTGTCTGGTAGGCTCTATTTCCCAGAAGAGTGTTCTGTAGATTACTGTTGGATCTCACGGCAGATACTACAGCTTTCAGGGAAGCGTATAGTCCTTCGGCATCTGTTGCCATGGCCACGAGACCGTAGAGGCAAGCGAAGCCGCCCATAGAGTCCAAAAGACGTGGAACTGGTCGAGGACTGAAGGATCGCATTCCAAGGTACCCGACGACCACAGCTCCAAAACTTCTTCCAGCTCCAACTGAGGCATCTGCCGTGTTCAGATGTATTTTCAGCGGATTTCCATTGTCTAGAGGACTGATTCCCAAGTGTGGTGCAAGCATTTCAGCGTCCAGTTTGCTGTGCATACTCCGAATCTTGGCCAGGGTCAGCTCCGTAGTCGAAAGCCCGTTGAGTGACAAGACAATCTTCTCCTCTTGGACCAGAGCGGTACCGTCTGGAGCTGCAGCTTGTAGATTCCCAACATAATGAGGTTGCAGATTGTAAATGGACCGAACAATCTCCTGGGGCAATGGCTCCTCAACTAGGAAGGTAGACGCGACTCGATAGCGTAGTCGACTTGGTCTCCGATGAGCCGGTAGGGTTCCAATAACTGCATTGATAGCATGAGTATGAGCCAGCTGGGTAGCAGCTCCTCCAGCCGTCTGGACAATGTACTGGATCTTCTGATGAGCTATCACCTTCCCATTGAGGTAGACTGTCACAGTACTCGGTTTCAGAACCGACCTTGTCAGAATAATGCAAAAGTGATTCCATTCCATCGGTCGGATAATGTCAGCCATCGCGACTCGGACCACCTTATCAGATGGGAACTTGACTTCTTTCTCTAGATCAACACCGCCATTTTCTAGCTCCTCTGTAGAGACCAAGAGAGAATGATCTATTGGACTGATCTGGATCGTCAAGCAGGCCAAGTTTGACGGGATCTGCTTTCGTCTCTCATCTTGCCACGAAACGGTACGGGTGATAGTGAGCATTCTGAGCGGATGAGCGTCGGCCTTCTTATCCGAGAAGGCATCGACGTAGAGCCATGTGGAGAAGGTCATTCCGTTGAGCGGTGGAAAAATTCTCTCAGTCCTGGTGCTTGAGAAAAGAGGCGACAGAGACGGGACGAACAGTGCTCCGAAGCCTTCCATAGCCATATCCAGCTCGATGAATGAAGGAGCCTGGGAAAGCCGCTGATCTCTCGGAGTCATCATCGAAACAAGAGCTCTGACCCGTTGAAGCGGTACAGGACCACCCTCGTTGGATCTGATCGGCTCTTCTCCGTCGTTCTCGTCCAGATTTCGACAGCAGAGTGGGAGGTCAAGACGGAGGAAGTGCCTGGAATAGACGAAATGGAAATGAATGGGAGAAAACTACCTGAGCTGATTCGGCTGCATAGCCTGGTAGGATAGTCGCTCCAGGAGGTAGTAGAATGTCTGAAGGAGAAGATGGGTCTCACAGAGGAACAGCTTCGAAGAGATCTGCATCAAGTGACGAGGCATCTCGACCTGGAACTATACTGTTGAAGGGGGCATCTGTTAAATTTTTCATGTTCTACTATTGGAAAGAATATCTAGTGAAGAACAAACTCAAGACCATCTCGTGTAATTCTTGCGCTATCAGAAAAAAGTTGAGACAAATACCCACCTGACACATCATTTGCTGATTCCGTTCCGGCTTCAGCAAGGCTTTCAACAAGAGTGAACAGTAGTATTGGGCAGCCACTGTCCATCTGTTATCGTGAGCATGGATACTCGGCAGCAGATTCAGAATGGAGAGCACTGCTCCAGGATGAACCAGAATCGAAGAAGTCCACGAAACTATGCTGTCTTCCAGAGAGTCGTCTTCGGACCATTGAACATCAGTTGAGATCCTAAGCTCACAGATTAGCCAAATCAAGAGTTTCTCTTACTTTTCATAGTTATCTAGAGCCAAGTTAAACAGTAAGCGAATCACATAGCAGGAGAAAAAAATTGAGGGAGGCATTTTGTCCGGAATAGATCCAAGTTTGACATTCTCATCCATTTTGAAGACGTAATGACAAGTAGCCAGCTCGTTTTTCACTTCAGAAGATGTCAGTTTCCACTCTGAATGATCGACATCAATCATTCCAGTCTCTGAGAAGACACCAGTCAGTCTAAGGACTGTTGTTATGCTGTCCCAGCCGACCTAAAAATCCGAATAAGAACGAAATTGCAAATCTTACCTCGTGGAAGAAATATTTGGCGTTTGAAGGCTCGTATCTCATGCTAATCGATAAGACTTTGAAGATGAGATGAATGAAGTCGAGCAGGGCTGTCTCTTGCTCAGGAACAGCTCCTGAAAGTTACAAATTTGACCAAATGTGACACATGGTGAAAACGATTCATCGTTCACTATTCAAAATGAAAAATGCAACTTTAGTTTTCACAAACCTTGAATGTTTTCCAGATTCCCAAAAACTCCTTCCAGATTCAACATCATGGAAATGAAAGCAAGATAGCCTCCAGTCTTTCGGAACTGCACTCTGACCTTGTGAGACTCTCTTAGCACTCCGAGAACCATCTGAAAGTTTATTTTAGAGGCCGTTCTAGTCTCTTTCAACCTTCAACAGATCGTTGTTCAGCTCCAGCTGTTGTTGTGGACTGTTCAAATTGATAACCTGTACCACTCCTCCCATATACTGATCAGAAATGGCCAAGAGAAGAAGCTGTTTCAGAAGCTGAAGACCGCTGCCTCTCCACTCCCCGTCAACACCAGTTATCACGTTGATCAATTGTTTTGGAGTGAAGCAATCCGTGAACATTTCTAAACATCTTGGCCTGCAAACAAATAAACTTCAAACTTACTGGCATTCTCAACATTCCCCTTGATAATAACTGTCAGTAGGTCAGTGGCCAGGAGAGTCAGTTTCTTCTCGTTTGTGGAAAGCTCCTGGTCTGAAATGGATAATTTTGCAAGAAAAGAACGGAAGATTACGTTGTGATTTACTAAAGAGACTGTTGACAGTGTAGCAGAGAGTGTCTAGGAGACCGACTTCGCGGAAGGCGTCCTGAAAGTGAATTCTTTAGAGAATACAGAAGGAGGTCAACTTATCGAAAAGGAGAAATAGCTTACCTTCATGAGGTTATCCACAGTCAGCAGTCTAAAAGCCGACTGAACAACCGAAACTCCAATCTCCGTTCTTCCCTGACAAAGCTCCGTCTTGATCAGGACACACATACTGATGAGTTCCTTACAAGGAATGTGATTTAGTTGGAAGACACAGAACTCGATCAGATCCAGTATTTTACCCTACAGTCATTAATTCTTAACTAAAAGTAAGTTTGCTTACATGTACAGAGTTATTCTTCTGATGCATCTGTTCGATGAAGATAGACAACGGATAGTCTCTGTCCAGAATAAAATAGTTGGCTGGATCACACGTGTAGATAGAGTGAATAACGTCGATAACAGTGGCAGAAACCTCGTTGTTGTCGGTCTGAAAGCGCGGCTGTCTGGGAGAGAAGTTATAAGACCAACCTCCAAGTACATTTGGTACAGTAAGCTGAATGCGTTGATGTTCCTAACGCTCAAACCAGCTCCAGAAGGCACTGGCAGACTGAAGGTTCCCATCTGTATCAACCCAGAGTTGTACTGAAACCATATTTTGGTTAAAAATAATCACAAAACTGTCTACCTGCGGTCTCAGCTCCATAGCACCTGTCGTTATAACCGAGACTAGCATCAGGAGGGTGTTCCTAACAAGCTCGATATCCGTCTGGTGCCGGAGCAGGAAGTCCTTGATGGCTTGATAGCCGTCAACGCGGAAGAAGTCATCAAGGAGTTGATTTGTGGCCTTTCCAGAATCTTTCAATACACAGAGAAGCGAAATGATCATCTCGGCTCCTTCCTCTCCACTCAAGGTCTTGGAACTCAGCGTTTTGACATAGGTTGAGATGCAGTCCTTGTTGTGGATGAACTTGATGGCATTGGAGTTTAGTGCCTGAGAAAAAAAGTGGGTTTAACGGAATTTAAACGTTTTAGCAACCATAACTTTGTTTCTCTTACCTTGCTAGACAACGCTTCCAACATCCTTGCCATAGTCCTCCTCCACAATATGTTGATATTGGGTACAATGGATGAGGCCCCAACAAAAATGAGCATGAGATCGTCCTTCCTAATCAGTTCTTCAGTAACACATCTACAGTACCAAAATTTACAATGGCATGAAGCAAAAAACTTACACAAAACCCGCAAGTCGTTCCATCATATCCGTGAAGAGATTATTCAACTGTTTCCGCTGTTCCTCGTCACCTGGAGGGAGATCAAAAAAGAGATACACAGTCTTGACCATCGTGCTTGGTAAGGACATTTTGCACGCGGCTTCGACTATTGATAATTCACCCCTGGAAATAAAACTTGGCTCGAAAAAAACACTAACTTACGAGCATATTAGAAAATGTACTGAATTGAGTAATAGCCATCCTTTACTTGAGGAACTGGGGTGAAAAAATTCGGCTATTGAGGAGGCCGCTTCTTGAGTCGTCTGGCTAGCTGCTCTGAAAGAGGAAAAATTTAACTATAATAACAAACTGCTACCTTTGTTTAATTTCTCGAACCAAAAAGCTGGAGAGGAAGGAGGTGAAAGGGACGATTTCCTTGAACTCGCCGCAGAGCTCCGTTGGATTGTACATGGACATGACCTGAAAAATGTTGAAACTCATCGAGTTTTGTAAAAATTCTTATTTTGGAACTACCGGGAAATTTTGGTAACTGAGTGCATTGTGGAAAGGCAATGGAAATGCTTGTCTGTTCAAAATGAAAACACAATGATAAGCTCACCCTATTGAAAAGTGGCAAGATTCTCGTGTGATCCACCTCCTTCTGTCCTCCCAGTGGAACCTTGGCATATTCCGAGTACGTTTTCCTCAAATGAAGCAATGATAGTGTTCGTTCGCTTCGTCCGTCCGACATACTAAATGACCAAATTACACAGAATCAATAGCAAACACTCACTTGTTTAATTTTTAAAATAATCTCGTCTACTCTGTTACATAGTTAATACTGCGAATCTGGTCCCACTCGAGAAGATTTCTGAAAAATATGTGTCATATAGAATTTTTCCAAAAAAAAAAGCGAAAGAAACAGCAGAGGTCTTAATTAGGACCGCCTCCTGGCGGGGAAAAGAGAGGAGAGATGGACTGAGGGAGAGTGACGGGCATTTCGATCAGTGCCGCTCTCAATAGCGGTGCAAAATGTTGCTGAAATCGAAAAGAGAAGAAAAGGAAAAAAAGTTCATTATTCTGTAAGACGTTCAAATGTCAAGGAGCACGATTACTACGGTACACGAAATCGATATTTTACCGGAAATGTTCTCTTGTTTTGTATAAACTCGGAAAACCGCAAACATAAAAATTGAGAATTGTGTAAAAATGAAAAAGCGGATCTCAAAAGAAAGTGAAAAATTCTTCAGTAAACATAAAATTCGGGATAACTCTCCCTCGAAAACATCAAAAACGACCTGTTGCAAAAGCCTTGATGGTTACCAGAGAATTTTGAACGTAAATAGAAAAGAGAAAACTAGTTTTTTTTTTTTTTAAATATCGCTTATAATATCATGGAAATCTGAGAAAGGGACACTTAAAAAGCTAAGATCAATATTCGGGAGCACCGAAAGAGGAAAAATGCAAATTTTCAAGTGGAAAACATGTCTCTAACCCACTCAAATTGATTTTTCGATGTTGAATAGATGGACTGAATGCAAATTGATGCGACCCATGAACCCTAGTATAGGAGAGAGAGAGAGAGAAGGTTCTCCCTTCCCCGACCCCTACTCTGCATCTCTGACCATCCACTGTCTGCCTCTGGCCGTCCCTTTCTCTTTCCTCTGTCTCTGTGAGGTTCCAAATCCAGTATGTCGCGGGTGTCTCCGAATGTGACACACGAGACAATGGATTCTAATGAGGGAGTAGGAACGCACGAAACAGAGGAGTTTTCTTTGAACGGCAATAAATCGGAAACAGACTAATAGATGACGAGCCAGGAAATCAGCACCGTCTTATCGAAAAAAAATATATCATCGTTGCGTTCTTTATGGGGTTGTTGTTCACTCTCTGTAGGTGTGATGCCAACAAGAAACTTGTCATATATGTATTGTGTGGCACTGAAGAAATAAGAAAAGATTGATTATGCGACCTGTTGTGAATCTTTTAATAGCAGCTAGATGATTGGAAATATTGATAGAACACTGTTCCATTGAACGTTTTGATTTATCTCTCTATGCTAACTGTTCAAACTATGTAACGTACTGATGTGATATATAGTTCATTAGTTACACTTCTCAAGCATGAGAAACAATAAGGACTTCCTTATCGACCAGTCTGTAGCGTGCGGACTGTGTTTCTGGAGGTAGATGTGGCTCCAATTCTAGAGCTAAGACTCGTGATTGTGGCATCACTTCTGCAGCACAGAAATGCGTAGAAGCGTAGTTTGTACTGCCGAATAAGAAGCAGTGTTGCTAAAGCACTAACCAGAGGAAGCCAAGCGATTACTGAAAATTGGCTTGATATTCCCATTTGATCACATTAGATTGAAGGACTTCTTGTGTTCTGCATGAAAATCAGATTTGCAAAAAGATTAATGAATGATTGGAAATGCTGTTAAATGCAGCTTGTACACCGCAAAAACAGTCACAAGGATGTAAAGATTTTTCAGATAATGAATAACTTACATAAGCTAGTTTTATGGACTATCCGAGTTTCTATTTTAACGTATTTATGGTTTACTTACTCGATAATACGAGATGAATGTAATCGGAGAGATGCATACCGGTCAGTGGCAGTACAATAAACAACATTATTGGTACTAAATTGAAGAGTAGAGGGGCGATTCCCTGAAAATATGTTCACTAATGCAATATCAAGTAACATGCCTGAACGACCAGTGTTTTCACAATCTGCACTTGCACAGCTGTAGCTGCACTGTAGTGATGGTACCATTTTCTGTAGATTGCACTGAGACAGAAAATCATAATGAGTGTCATTAGAATGTAGGAACCAAACAATCCTCCGATAAAGAGCAGGGCAGGAATCACCCAAACACCTTCGTCCTGAAAGCTAAATTTAACAGCTTGGAGACTTCGACATACTAGCATTTCGAGTCCAATCATGGAAACTATTCTAACATCAACGTTATGTACATTCATCATATGATCGTAGAGATCGTCTTCCAGATGCTTTCCGGTTCCGAGATATTTGAAAGTTGCAAAGCCAAAGAATAGAAAGAGAAGGATAGAAATCACCGGGAGTATATGAATGGAATTAGATTGGCAGTGCTTTCTGAAAAAGTCTTATACAACTGGAAAACATCTAGAAAAACAATAATAGACGATTCCCGGGAAGCACAAGAAGGCCTTTGGATTGTGATCAGTTTAGCAGGAAACATCCTGAAAGTCCGGAAGAGCAAACAAATTACTTGTAGTCGGGCAGCCTGTCGCTCAAAAACAGCTAAAAATCGATGCCCTTATAGCGCGCCCAGAGATGGTACGGGAAAGCCACTCCCGAGTGTGGTTTTGAGCACTAACATATTTTCACACGCTTCCTCACCTACAAATAGCCACGTATCTGTATATAAACTGTATCGTTGTAGCGAGAAGAAGTAGTGGAGACAGTGTCCAGAACAGAAGCAGAATCGTTTCCCCTACCTCGCGATGAAATATTGTCTGATCCGAATACAGTATCACAATTTCAGTGTCAGCATGTATTTCCTGAGTTAGGTTTCCAAAAGCTGTTTTGATATTCTTACCGGATCAATTAGGAACATAATCAGCGAGTAGGCTATATTCAAAAGAGAACAGACGAGTAGATAGTGTCTGTATGTGTCGTGCTTTTTGGATTTCAAAGCAGCTACATATAGAACAAAAATATTGCAGAAAACGGAAGTAGAGGTAACAGCAACATCGTGAATACGACAGGCTACGAAGGCTGCTTCACCCATTGCCATCTATTGATGTTCGATACCAAGTCAGTCGTCTAGAAGCATTCGATTAAACAAATAAATCGGAAAACAGTTTCACTTTTCAGAAATAGAGAGCACAGAAATCTGAGCAGTTCAGAAGGAAGTTAAAGCGATCCGTGACCCTAATGTTTTCATGAGAACTTTTCCCAGGGTCACCGATTCACACAGGGTACTTTTCCACAATGTGGTTATTGGGATCAGAGAACCCTTAGTTTCGGTTGGGCACAAATGTGAACAATGACCAGTGAAGCTTAAACTGGTCAGTAAAAACAGTTATTGCCATTGAAGACTGTGTAATCAGCCAGATGTCTGTGACACTGAAACATGAATAAGTATTTTTGGAAAGAAATGATAGCCTTGATTCCAGTTGAACTACGCTTAGTTCAACAGAACTCATACAGATTTTTTTCGGTTGTAACACAGGCAGACAGATAAAAAGATGCTAAGCATCATCACTAGGTGTATAGGAAGTGTGAGGATGGTTCGCTTACTATTCTTTGCTGAATTACCAACAGCAGAAAAACTTACAGGATTAATCGCGACTGAAGCTCCCCTTCACACACTTTAGCTTGTAAATATGAGATAGTAATGCTTGTGACGACAAACTCGTAAAAAGAGGGGAGCATGGGCCAACCAGACATGCACAAAGGTCTAGTTAATCAGACGACTTTTTCGATTACAATATGACGAGAAGTGCTTTCAATTAACGCAGTTTGACATAAAAAGAAGTACGAAAAAGGCTACTCGTAGATTATCGTGAGAGCATATCTAACCGAGGGAGGAATCTTCACGCCCAGATGAACAATCAAAAGTTAGTTTCGCAGAATACAATGGAAAGTAGCCTGAACAGTAAACATTGTTATTTGTTTGAATTCAGTTCAAATGCTGTATTTTTAAAACAGAACAGTGAAAATTTTTTCTTACTCTTAGCAAATTAACCGTGAGTCACGTCCTTTAGCCCCTTTACAATGCTTCAATCTGCAGTTCTCTCAAAACATCATCTCTCTTTGGCATTGCCCGTGAGACTTCTTACTTAGAGCGGAGAGAGCGCGCCAAAACGGGAGATCTGAGAGACGGTCACCGCGGCGGAACGGCATACCGGCCCCCTTGGGCTATAAGAGCTGTAGGATGGAGGGGAGCGGATTGGCGCCAGTCATGTCGGACGACGAGAAGCGACGATCGTTGCGTCCCGTCGCCTTTGCAGCTGTTGTCTTTTCGACTGTTGCTCTCAGTTCATGTCTTCTCACCTTCCCTCTGGTCCTGCACTATATTCAGACTCTGGAGTCTCAGGTTCAACTCGATTTGGAGTTCTGTCAGGTAATCATTCTTACACTATGACTAATATCCGAAATCGCGCAGTTTCAAAGCATTCGAGTATCTTCTTTATACTACATCTGTACGTCTCTTTTCAGGCCCGTGCCCGTGACATGTGGAGAGAGATGCTTGACATTGAAACTGGAGGAAAGCGTGATGTGAACAGGCTTGCCGACATTGTTCTTTCCCACAGGCGTCTCGAGAAGAGGTACCTATCCTCAATTCCACCTTATTAATACCGATTCAGAGATACTCTAGCCGACTTCTGGGCCCGTCGTCTGCACGATCAGGAGCTTCGTGACCAGCCAGTCGGATACGACAACCCTTCGGCTGCTGTTGAGGTTGCCAGCAACACTGGTGGAGGATGTTGTACTTGCCACCGTGGTCCTCCTGGACAGGCTGGAGATGCTGGTCGCGATGGAGTTGATGGTATAGATGGAACTCCCGGAGAGATTGGACCTCCTGGACCCCCTGCCCCGCCTGGACCGGATCCTCAGAGCCTGTTCCCACCCCAGTGTCCTTGCGAAGCACCTCCAGGAGATGCCGGTCCGAAGGGACCTCCTGGACCTGATGGACCACCCGGCCCGCCTGGAAACAACGGAGAGGACGGAAAGCCCGGAGACCAGGGTGCACGTGGAAACCCCGGAATGCCTGGACAGCCCGGACAGGCCGGACGTCCTGGACCTCCTGGTGAACCTGGGAGCTACCGTACTGAGGTTGGACCTCCCGGAAGACCCGGAGCCCCTGGACGTCCTGGACCACCTGGACCGTCCGGCCCCCCTGGTGGACCTGGAGAGGACGGAAAGGTTGGTCAAGCTGGACCACCAGGTCTCCCTGGCAGCCCTGGACAGCCCGGACAGAACGGGCAAGCTGGATCTCCTGGACCCAACGGAGACAATGGAGCTCCTGGATCTTGCGATCACTGCCCCAATCCCCGTCTTGCTCCTGGATATTAAATTCTCTCCTGTTAATAAAGATTTTTGCACAAGGCTTATGGTTTTGTGTGTTTATTCTTCACTGACTGTGCGGCGTTATCTGTGCTATTGACAGTGAAAAGACCGAAGCAGCATCCTTTCTTTTCAATCAAAACTGTTTCGGTCTATCGATTAACGCATTTGAAATTTCTTCTGATTACATATACCTATATTTTTGTGCCAGTATCACATTCAGCAACTTGGTGTTTGCTTTCAGACCATTCAGATAAAAATGGAGCCCTTTCCCATCAGTTCACTTCTAAACGAACATCTTTTACAGGTTATGCAAAAGGTATGTTCATGTTGTTCAGTGTCAAGATTCATTGTCAGATGATTTACTATTGGTTCAGTGATTTTTTCCAGGTGTTTGCTGAAGCTCTGACTCGTCTGCGAAGAACTTGTAAAAAGATGGACCATTTTGTCTATTACAACCAGAAGAAAATCAGGGCTACGGAATTATCGCAACTGAGCGTCAAGGTGGTTTGTATTCCAGACGTATGGCCGTATCTTTCTTCTAAAAAAGTGGTATGCATCAATTTTAAAAATGTTAGTAAAAACTTAGATGTTTTCCATAGTAAGCTGGTGTTTAGTAGATCGAAAAGAATATTTCGCCCTGGTTGATGAGGATGATTCCGAACCCGTGTCTGACAGTGAAGAAGAAAACTCTGACAGTGACTCAGATACAATTCGCAGTCTCGTTTCAATATACGAAGACGAGAGATACGAATGTTATTTGCCGGCTGTTCAATTGAGTTGCACGCTTTTCCGGAAGATTGTCATGGTTGGAAGTTTTCACAATGTGGAACATTGTTTTTAGACTGTCAAAATCAAAGAGGATCTTCTCACTTTGATAGAGAACTTTTCTCCTGGAATCCTTCTACAATGCGAAACTTTGGAACTGAAGTGCCCGAGTCCTGAGCTTACTGCAGCTTTATGGTATCTGGTCAAAGACCAACTTGCTCTTTTCTACGATGTCAAAATGCTACATTCGTGCCCAGAGATTGTGCAAGATCTTCCCATTGTGAGTCAAGAGTATTGGTTCGAGATAGCAGAGTACTTTTAGTACTGTACTGATGTTTCTTTTCGTGAATTTCATGTCACTGAAGCGTCTCTCGATTTTATCATCTTTGACCGCTTCCGGTGGAGCAACGTTTTTAGTATTAATGGAGTTGATGGTGACGAAATCGATACAAAGTTGGCCAAGTTTCTACAGGTGAGATTATTTGTGAATTAGTCACGTATGCTTCACCTAGTCTCTCTCGAAAGAGCGCTCGAAAGCCATGGACTGTAGTTACTCATTCTAGACGCGGAGCGCTAAACTTTCAGCGTGCATACGTTCGCTACACGTTTATGTACAAAACATCTAATAGCTAGATGTATTTCATGCGCCTAAGAATTACAATTTGTAAACTTTAGCCCTGACGACATTGCTAACTCAATCTCTTTAGCACAGCAGTATTCATGGACTAGAAAAGCTGGAATGTATGTCGTTGCCCAAAGAAGATAGCGACCTCACTGCTTCCAAGAATGTAAACGGTTTGGTCAAAATGTTCGACAAAATCGTGCCTCCAGACGAAGATGGAATCAGAGAGTCAGTCTCCATCTTTTTCATCATGCTCCCAAATGAGAAACTTTTGTTTGTACGCATTCGTGATTGATTTGTTGACCTTTTCTGTTTTCCATGCAAATTCCAATTGGACCATATTGTAGTCAGCTTTCTTTACTTTATTCGTAATTTTGCATTGGTAGCAAGATTTTTAAAAAAATATACCGTCGTGGATTATAGTGCTCTCGTAGATCGTTTGTATCCACGCGATCCCGGTGAATATTGTAAAATTATTTCTGACTTTCTAACCGAACACGAGTTTGACCCTATGTGGCTTGAAAGCTAGTGTAATCTTGGTTTTGATTTTGATTAATTCTCAAAGTATGCCGTTGTTTCTATTAAACCGCTATTTTTCACCTTCTGTTAACTGTGTTTTGTACATTGAATACTTATGAAACTCTATCATTCTGGAAAAAAGCATAGCTCTCGGACTTTCGGTCTCTGAATATCGTCAGAACACTGGACTTCAAGTCAACAATATTTTATTCAGTCTTCATTGTAACACGTCTAGATTAATAGGGACGACAGCGGATTCGAAATTCACCATTCCATCAGGCTTGTACATTTTTCGAAGCCATGCTGGCCCGTAGTTTCCTAAAAAAAAATGTCAGTTTGTCATTTTCCACGATTGGCTGCTCCCGGAAAGCAGTTCCGGCTGGCTAGGAACTGCGGACTCGCGTAAAAGGGCCGTCATGTGAGGTCCCGCACTCTGTCAATTGAAAGAATTAATTTTTTATAGGGGTCTAATGCTAACATGATTCGGAAGTTATTAACGAGCAATAAACGGAAATTATTAAATATTCATTTTGAAAATGAGGAAAGAAGCAGCGCTCGACTAATGACGGGAAGGAAAGCAAAACTAAAAGGAAGGATAGAAACAGATAAGATTGTGCTAGAGTACCTGTTTAAAATGCATTGGCTTATGATTGGCGTTAGGGACATGGCGAAAGCACTCGTCTTATTACGTTGAAGAGTAAAGTGTAAAGGATGTTTGGAAAAGAATCTTTTCAATATTAAACATGGTCATATCCAATCACTGCCGATCTTATAAGTGACTTAGCGTTGAAAGTTGAGACTATTTACAAGGGTGTATACGGGGTGGGTGTTTCCTAATTGATTATGTGATTTTGCATCAGACACTGCACCGACTGCTATTTCTGATAGGATATTGTGCAAATTAGAGAACATGCTTGCAGTTCGGTCTAGTGAACAGTCTAAAGTAGACTGGAACATAATCACCGTTTCTCAGCCTTTAGTCAACTTTCGTTCCAGTTCTTCAAGGGCGAGATCTAGAGGCCACATCTCTAAAAGAAACAAAAGTTCAAAGTTAGTGCAGCTTCTACCCTGACCGTTTCAGCTTTTTTTATGAAAAAGCGTGCAGTGGTTTTGTTGCTAAAACTCACCGTATCCTCTAAGATTTGAAGACGGCATAGCACTAATTGAGACGGCCATCAGGAGAACAAGTAGGACCAAAGCACGAAGCATCTTCTGATCCTTTGTCTCACTGCAATTAAGAGGACTATTAATAGGACTGGCTGTTCGGAAAGAAGCTGCAAGCCGGGCTGCATACAAAATAAGACTGACTGCCTCTGGAGTAGCCAGGAATCCAGGCGCCGCCCCTCGTCCTCACTTTTTGAATGTGTCCGCTCAAATGGGACACTAATGAGTCCCAGAAGAGAACACACACGTAGATCTTGAACGAGACAAAGAAGAGCAGTCTTGAAGAGGAAGAGGAGAAGCCTATTTGATTAAGTAGGAGGAAGTTATGAGTTTTCATGTAAGTACCGTGTGGGAGATCGCAGCAGAATGCCTCAATTGACGGAGGTCTGACACCTGTGGGTAGCCAAATGAACTGTTGATAATGTTTTGGAACACCGCAGTCTTCCTCTTCCCTGTTTTTGAGCCTTGATCACGTACAGTAGTTAGAGAATTGATGATGGCTCTGTTGAAACTATCAAACAACGTTTTCTCGTACAGTCTTCAAAGAATTCTTGGGTCACAGTACGACGAACGCAAGTACCGTCTTCCGAAAAACTTTCTTACACTAACTTCTTCAGAATTCTCAGCCTCGATGTTTGATGGGACAAGACGAGTAGCCGTCATCTGATCCTCAGACGGTTTCAAATTCCAGCACGGATCTCCGGTCTCCCTTCTAGGAAATGACCTCTAAAACTGACAGAAAAAACAAACGTTCTGGGAACAAGTTCGTTTTCACAGTCCTTATCTTGGGCCGTTCCTGCCACAATCGTAATGACTTTTCACGAAAAAGTGTGGCTACGACTCTGTTCTCCGTCCTTATTGCTTCGAGGTTCTTCGAGCGCTGAAAACAAATTAGTTGAAGTCAGTCTTGAAACAATTGTGACGAGGAAATGACCTCGGGAGGTGAGTAGGCGTTGTTTTCTTCCAAAGTTCGAAATTTATCCGGTTGGTCTGGAAAACATCTACGATATAGTCTGATCTGAACAATCCAAAAGTGCTGCGACCCTTGCCGAGAAACTGATCTCTGTCTTTAGCTAAAGGTTACAGCCGAAACAATCAATGTTATTTGTAGCCGTTTTAAACTGTTCGACTCACTGATGGGAAGCGAACAGTTTCGTTTTTAACTGATTAACGATTTCGGTCAGTTTGGTAACCAACCACTAGCTTTTACCGTTGAAGCAAAAAAAAATCATTAAACTGGGGCTGGGTTTCTACCAGTGTATGATGCTCCTTTGTTATATAAGTTCCTCCAAAGTCTCCCCTCTCCTGGATGAAAACATCTACGGAAAGATACCAAGAATTTACAGATTCACAGTTGAAATATCAGTAAGACCAAAGCTAGCTTTTCTTTCTCTCTCCTTTTTTCTCCGACTTTATCACAGTGTATTCCACGCGTACAAATTACTTCGATTTTGCGTCGCGCATTTTAAGTAATTTGATGAAGTATATTGTTCTAGTTACTTTTTTCAATATCCAATAAATGACATTAGTAAAAAGGAGTAGAAACTTTTAACCATCAAAGAAACATACTCTAGTTTCTTTTTTATAGATCGCTCCCGATCTATGCGACTGGTTGTCATCACTTATTGGCGATAGTCCCGTCCGGCGTCCCAAAACTTTTCTGCGACCTTTAAATCGTCTGTTGCCCTTCGCTGAATTCTCTCCAGTCGCTATAAACCTGATTTGTTACGATCATTGTAGCGGCAGTAGCTCTTCTTTAAATGTGTTCTCCTGATTATCAAACATACTGTTCTTCTATTCCGTGCTTTACAAGCTGTAGGTAATGCCAGTAAAGATGTCTTCTACCAACTCGGGTGGCATCACCTTTTTTTGTAACCTTTGTGTATCCCTCGATCTTTGTTTCAACTGAAGGTGCTTTCTATGAAGGTTCGGAGCGCCGCCATAAACGTTTGCGGCGTGTTTATACTCTTCCTTGGAAGTTAAATTTTTTTTAAATAAATTTTTGCTTAGTTTTCAGGTCCCATCAAATATATCAAAGGTCGAAAAAGTGATCCGAAACAGCCATTCTTATGGCTTCTCATTTATCGGTTTGTAACAAAAACTTGATAAAACCCTCCGCCAGCTCATAATCAGACATTTGTGAACAGCAGATGCAAGGAAGAAGAAGCTACGATGTCGGACAGTGACAAAGGAATCTTACTGCTGTTTTCTTCTGCTTGACTCTCTAATATTGAAATCTTAAAATCTTAAACTGCCATTGAAGTTTTCGCACCACGCTTGTTTGTTCAAAACTAGGTTCGCAGCCATGACCTTGACTTGTAACCATCACTTTCACCCCGCCATCTACCACCTCGAAAAGCCCACTTTTTATTCCTCTTTAGAGACATTTCAATTTAGTGGCCCCTTTGGGAACGAACTTTGATGACCGTTGTAACATCTTTGTGGTTTTCAATTGCCCATTAGCGACGACCCTATCAGACAGCGTACTTTTCCATCACACCTTACCAACTTCTTTTTGAACACCTCCTACTGTTAGGATTTGATCTTGGTTATGTTCAGAAGCTAACTCTTTTGTATTCATTTGAATTCTTGGTTAATCTTCATGGTTTTACAACAGTTTTCAGAGATGCTTGACTACAGGATATCTTCATTTCTTATTGTTTTGTTGACAATTGTTTCTGCTAAAATTCCCAACTTTGAACAGGATCTGAAACACAAAGGAGCCAACAGAAGAGCAAACACTATTGTGTGAGTTTTCGCTTCAACTATAATTGTATGGCCGTGACGTTGGTAACAATATTTTTCTCAGACTGTTGATCCCGTAATTCGATTGACTGTTTGTTGTGTTCAAATGTTGAGGGGCAACAGAACTTAAAAGGATGGAACGTATGAACCTGTAGTTCTGAAAAAGGAATCCTCGGTCTGAATAAGATACAAATGACGCAATGAAACGAGGTTATCGATTCTACTTTCTACGCTTACGCACGGGGACAGGCCCCTTTTTCAATCAGTCTTCTTTTGTTAATCAGGCCGAACGCAACAACGTTTTTAGACTAACTTCGCAAAAGCACATATCAAAACGAATATTTAATAAGTGAGAAACTTGAGTAAACTTCAGACACTTTCATTATCTTCCAAGTAATAAGCCAATCTTTTTCAGTTGTATCCACGGAGAAGTTGTTGTCAACGGCCAGTGTGAATGCGCGCCCGAGTACGTCGGTGACTTCTGCGAGAAGAAAATGATGTGCGACAGTTATTTCCGTTATGCTGATGGAAAGTAAGCTTCAATTCTTTATTTTTTTCGATTTCCCATTTCCAGATGTCGTAACTGTATGCCCCACTACACTGGCGATTATTGTGAAAATATAGAATGTGTCAACGGTGAGGTTAGTCCGAGAGGCACTGATTGTATTTGCAATCCTCCCTACATTGGAGAGTTTTGTACCAATCTCACTACAACAAGGGTCTATTCCTATTACAACAATAAGGTACCTTAACTTATGCATTTCAAACAAAATATTGCTTCAGATGTATCAAATTGGACCTCTAGGAGCCCTGGCTCTGATTCCTATGTGTCTGACCTATTGGTGGTGTGAAAAGATGGCTAAAAAGAGAGAGGTTTGCTTGTTTGTTCACCACAAAGGAGCATATTTTAAGGTGAAGAGGATTGGCACGATGCTGGGTGGACAGAACGTGACAATCACTGATGGTGCACTGAGGCATTTACTCAAGGCGAAAGCTGAAGCTGTATAAAAGAGCTAATAGTCAAGATTCAGTTATTTGTTAGTCGATGGAGCTTTTACGTGTGTGTAATTCGAATTTCAAGCGTGTCTATAAGTTTGCAAAAGATAAATTACATTGTACGTCTATTGGTCATTATCATAGAACAACTGTTAATAGGGAGTTGATCTAGAATTACAAATTTTTTCGCCTGTGAAAAACTTGATCTTGTTTTTCAAACTTTCCGAATCCACGGAAATCTCGTATATCACAGCAATTTTATTGATTCTACGTATTTCGGCCACATGTTTTTATGTTTTCTTTCGAGCTCACGCCTGTTGAGTAGGATGTTGTTCTATCGTCAAACTGGCCTTGAGCCTTTTTATTTTTTTCAGTGTCTAAAGTTCCAGTTTGCCTTTTCATATAACAGTAGTCGTCTTTAATTTGGCAGGTATACGGTTTACAATGTTTCAATTTGTATGGAAGTTAGAGAAACCTTAATCTAACATCACAAGTACTTAATTCTCCCCCATTTGCTTATCGGCTTGTAAGCGTATTTGCACATTTATCAGGAGGAATTGTTGCCAATCATGCTGCTTTACGTATTGCTAGCTGCAGCTTTCTTGCAGCCTATAAAGGCTAACTGTCCTCCAAACTACAGCTACGTCAGTAGTTTTGACATGTAAGTTTTCCCAAAACTTATGAACAATAGTTCAGGTGCTATTTGTACGTATCCGACAAAACCACTTTCAATAAAGCTCAAGACTACTGTCACTGGAACTATGGTTATCTGGCCACCGTGTCCAATGGTTTTTTGAATAATTACTTGTCCAGTACCATCGAATCCAACACTTTTATTGGCTACCAAAGTGATGGATCCTCGTTCTATTGGGACAGCGGAATCAATTCTCCTTACATTAATTGGGCACCTGACCAGGGACTGGCTCCCTCTAATGGGTTGACTTACGCTTATGTGAAGCCTGGAATTCCCGGCTGGTAGTGAGTTTGCAGAAAATCCCTACCTAATGCTGCATTTCAGTCAAGGAAATACTGGAGGAGAGCCGGCTGGATTCATTTGTGAAGCCAAACCGGTACATGTACTGGAACCAACATCTGGAGAAAACACTTGCATAGGTACCTTTTTGAAGACGGGGAAAAAGTATGGTATTTCTAGGACAATGTAATAATGGCTACACCATGTTTGGTGGTAACTGCAAATGTTACAAGGTAAGCCGTGACCAAGAATTTATAGATAAAAATGTGTGCCATAAGGGTCCCGATTGTAGCGGTTTATGTATTGTTCTGATCACAGCGCCATTGCGCAGCGGGGTCTTCATCCTCTCGAGCCCCAGTTTTTGAGGTTTTTGACCGTATCATCTCGCTACACAGCCCTCCTCAATACCCGAAACATTGTTACCTCGTTGGTTCAATTACCCAAGTTTGAGGTATTCAATGCTTCCGATCCTGCACAATAGTAGCGGTTGTAGAAAGTTTTAGAATGTCCATCCCAAGGGGAAGGTAACATGTTGAAAAACATGTAACATAATTTTCGAAGAAGTGGTCGGCCAGATATTGGATAAGTAGAAAGTGATATTGTTAAACGCGAATCTTGGCCGTCTCTCAACAGTGGTGTAGAAGTTTTCTCTTGTATTTCAGATGGATCCAATTCCCCGCCTATTCACCGACGCTGAAGCCTTCTGTAATAACGACGGGGCACACATAGTGAAGATTGATAGTTCCGAGTTAAATTCCTTCCTATTACACTTCTCGGAGGTTGCACGAACTCTTCCAAACTATCCCTGGATTGGTCTTTACTGTCCTTCGATCAACAGCTCCGCTTGCACATGGGCTGACGGCACAGTAGCCACTGATTTTTTGAACTTCAAGACAAGTAAGTGGATCGGCTAGCAAAAGATAACCGTTGTAGATATGTATCCGAATCAAGGGACTGCATTGTGGATGATTCGAGATGCTGAAGGCTACGTATTCAATGGACAATGGCAGACTGCAAAAGGAGTTTTCATGAAGCCTGTCGTTTGCCAACAAGGTACCCATCTTTCTTAGCGTAATGACCAACTTTTCAGATCCCGTACATATATTAGCCGTCTTCAAAGTTACCAGTCTAATCGAGCAATAGAGACTTTCTGTCATAGTTAGATTTTCCAATGGCTACCTGTTAAATGGATCATTCTCCCGGAGAAACAAATATTTTGCATTGAATATTCAATTGGGTCAGGTGCTCTTTGAGAACTCGGCTCGTGTCCAGACACCAATTTTTCTACATGCTTGGCTGCTCAAAGAATTTAAAGTGAAAGCTTTTGGTCTTCGAACAATACAGGTTAACGTCATTTCCTGACTAGCTATTCTTGTCGCCGATTCCCAGCCTTGATCTCGATCACAATGAAAAGCTTCCTCTCGTTGCGTGTGCACGGCTCATTGGGTTCCAACGGAAGAGGGTACATAGCCTTCTTCACGTGAACCTGACCTTATAATGGGGCCGAAAAGTTATTTCCTTTCTAAAGTTTTGCGAAGTTCTAGAAATCTAAAATGTCCCCCATCCCCAGATTTTTAGCATGAGGGGAAAAAGAACACATACTACCATGTTGTCCACATCAAAAGTCAAATTTTTACACTGCATGATTCATATTTCGAAGACAAGCCATCACGCTAAGGGTAAAACAACACTTAACATTTTGTTTTCCGCCCAAAATGGATGGTATATGTGTGTTGATACTCCTTTAGCAGCAAGCAGTTTTTAGATAACAACACTTGACCGGAAGTTAGTGACAATGAACAGCCCTCGACGCACTCGTCGTTCAGCCCTGATTAATCGTGTTAGTCACCGGCAAGCTTCATTTTTCTGTTAGTTCAAAGCCCGGTTCGGTAGCTTTCTGTAGTCTACTTTGAGACACAAAAGTCTCAAGATCGAACAACTATGGGTCCAACATCTTTCTCGTTTGGCTCGCAAAGTGGTAGTTTTCGAAGATCGGAGTCGTATCATTAAACTGTACCGATAAAATAGTCGTCTTTAAATAGTCGGACCCTCTCTCTTAGCCAGTTTATCCCAGTTTCCTCGTACTCCGGAACTCCTTGTAGCACCTCGCGAGCTCTCAAGCGTTCACAGATCAACTCCGAGTGTAACAGCTTTCTGTCCAGCTTGTCACGATTCCTCCTCCCCACCCAATTGAATTTCCCGTGTTTCTTGTGCTTTCTACGAACACAGACCGGAAGGACAGAAGGTCGACTGGGACAAATTAGCAAAAATCTAGTTTGGTCCGTCTTTTGGGGCTTTTTGATGGTAGAGGACATTAGTTCGAAAGGTTAAAATTACACGCTAAATTACCCTTTAGTGTAGGACCTTTCAAAATCAATTAGTCTGGAAAACGTTCCTCTACCATAACTTGTTTTGCTTAATAACCATTAACGTTATTCTCTCTGACTGAGGTCAGAGGACAGCTGCCGGCCATTTCAAATCGTCCACTTTATTTGCATGGCATCTTAACAAGATAGACATTTGCTACGAGACCGAGGCCGAGCCACGCCTGTCCATTTCACATTTTCTTTTCTCGTTCAACCTCAATTGATACCCGAAAATGACTCTTAGTCACAAACGGGAAATAGTGACGCCATGGTAACCAATAAAAGACGATCTGGGAGGTTTTTGAAAGAAAGTTTTCTTCAGTGTCTGTCTAGGATGACGTCTTGTACTCGTCTAAACTTCATGGTCGAAGGCAATGAGGCGGTCAGTTGTACGCACCACACAGTTTCTACATCAGTATTTAACCTCGTGTTCGATACGTTGGTTCATAGAGCGCAAACTTGCTACCTATCTCCCCAAAACATTTTGTAGTCAACCTAAAAGTGTTGCGTTTTAGATTTGGTAGCCAGGTTTCAACTTTCTAGTTTGCTTCAACTCTCTTTCGAGAGACTGAAAGTTAAAGTTCCAATCACTAAAATTCCTTCGGAAAGACATTCAATAAAACTCGTAGGTACCGGTACTAGTTATTATTAATGACTACATAGAATGATGGTACGGGTGAAAATGTTGCTACCATAGTGGCAAGCATCTTGCATTACCCAAACCACGTATTAGCCTTAGTTTTTCTTGGTCTAGTTCATTTCTTCCTTCATTTTCTCTTTTCAGTCGCGCACACCCGCGTGTGATCGCGAATGGTCACCCCGCGGATCCCCGCGTCATCAATGCCCCCTTGTCTTGTATTACACACTCAACTCAATCTTGCCCAAAGTTACTTGTTACTTCCTCTCTTTTCCAGTTTTCTCCTTCACTTGTTCTTATTGTCTTAGAAATCATCATCCCGCTCAAGACGAACGACAGTTTTCAGTTCACGCTCATTCCCACGCACAACACACAGCTGTAAACTGGTGTATCTCTGTTCGGCCACGATTTTGTTGCATTGATTCTAATTGTTCCTATATTTCCATCTTACACGTGGCGCCAAAATGGATGTATTCTTACTACAGCTGATTCTGGCCTTGGTCATGTTTGTCATAACTGCTATTTCGGGATTCTTTCCCATTAAGGTAAGGGATATTTTTTCAAGAGAGGAATGGGCATATTTTGATACTTTTTGGCATCAATATGATGACTCTTAAAGGTCGTCTGAGAGAATGGTCGTTCCCTGTAAATGGTATTGATTACATCGGGACAGTTTAAGATCTTATTCTCTCGGTAGTCGAGAAAAATACTGCCCGTATACTCTTGTGTTGACCATTTTAGCCTTACACTATTTGTTAGCGACCTTAGGGATGTCTAATTTTGTCATGCGCTAACTTCCTTTCTGTTCTTTTCATTGGCTCACCTGGACCAACAAACAGTTAGGACCTGTTACATCGAGATACACTGTTGGATCTCGGCGATGTTCATCACACTTGGGTGAAAAAAAAAATGCCACGTGACGGTGTTTATGTCAGGGTCGGTAGGTCGTGAAAAGTCCAAAAAGAGAAGACTAGATGTGCGAGGGGGCTGACTTACTAGAAACTATAGTTACTAGAAAATTTCAGTTAGTCAAAGCCTTGGGTAAGCGAGACGGCCAGGGAGCAAAATGGCTTTCACTACTTTCTTGCTTCTCTGGAGGAGTTTTCTTGGCCACCTGCTTTTTGGATGTCATTCCGCATATCAAGTGGGTTTTGACAGAAAAACATAGAAACAAATAGATATAGAGACAGAGAAACTAAAAGAAAGGAAGATAGAAAGAGTGTTCTCGTTTTAGTGGTCTCTACGACAAATTTGTGAAGGAGACTTCCCGTGATGCTGACTTTCCTTGGCCACAATTTTTCACCTGCATCGGATTCTTCCTGGTCTACCTCGTCGAAGAAGTCTGTCTACGGGTCAGTGTGACATCTTTTGATCAAAGACCAGGAAGCGTAAGATACATCGCGTGACTTTCCTAGGTTGGGGGTATCTCCATGACCACCATGTTTGAAAACAAGAGATTCCTTGGGATGGCATTTACGGAGGCGATGCGCGAGGGGGCTGATTTATGACTGGTAGGGTGATGAATGTTCTTCGCAGAAAACCTTCTGCAAAGGTCGAAAATAACTCGGCAAGAAGACAATTTGACCGCTTGACTGTTTGATTTTGACAGTGGGAATAAACAAGAGATAGGGTGACCGTTTTGTATTTTTGGAACGGATGACGTGAGGATCGGTAAGAACAAAATGGTTGCAGACACAAAGAAATACAAATCAAAAAAGATAGGCGCCCATTTCAGGCCAGAAGCATATTCCGCCATTCTTCCAGTCAGCGCATCACTCTCGATTCGCGACGGGAATCAACAGAAAAAGCAAGTTGCTTCATAGCACTCACACTTGTTAGTCACCCTGGCGCGGATTTTTCTGAAGCATTGCATATTAGCTGCAACTAAAAGCTCAAACCGTTCTCGAAATCAAACCCTCTGCAAGATGCGCTAGAACCAGACAAGTTCCATTGTCATATTGGCGAGGTGAGAACAAGGGAGGGCAAATTGACATAGACCAAGTGAAAACTTGAAGTAGAGCAGTATCAAAACTTATCTTAACATTTTCAGGTATTCTCTCAGCGCGACATTCACTCTCTTCACGGCTCTCCACCCGATTCGCCCCTAGAACTTGGAAACAGTCAGTCAAGAACAACTTTAGAGTTGATTTTTTCTCATGCAAGCCATCAAATCCTGTTCTTCAGCAAGGTTATGGAAGGAAGTACCAACTACGCTCTCTCTTCGTCTCCTGGAACTTATCTGAAGTCTATCACGTTCGCAGTAGCAATCTCATTCCACTCTTTGCTCGAAGGATTCGCTTTGGGAGTTCAGAATACGGGCAATGGTATTCTGGCACTATTCATTTCACTCCTGTTACACAAGTGCATTGAAGCTTTTTCAGTAGGGCTACAGGTCTCGAGAGGAAACTCTGAAAAAGTGAGTAACTGAGACAGTGGCTTGGGTACACTGGGGATACCTTTTACCATCGTCTTTCAGCTGAAAGCAGTGATCTCGACCATCTTCATTTACTCACTTATGACCCCAGTCGGTTCGATTCTAGGAGCTTTCTTGCAGGTATCCCCAGTGTACCCAATGTACCCACAACAAATCCCGTTTCCAGGAATCTCACATTGACATGATCACAAAAGACAGTGCCGTACTCATTCTCGAGTCCATGGCAGCTGGAACTTTTATGTACGTGACCTTCATCGAAGTCTTAGCCCAGGAGAAGGAGAACGAACACGATAGTCTTCTCCAACTGGTCGCCATCGGCATCGGTTTTGGAACAATCGCGCTCCTTCAGTTCACCGTTGGACACGAGGGGCATGATCACGGAGGACATGGCCACGCTCACCACCATCACTCGGAACATCCTAGCCTGTTCCAAAATCTTCTGTCATCAACTCTTCCACCAGCCTAATATGTAATCCAAATTGTGATCGGGACCTGTCCCAGAATACGTGTACTACTCTTTGATTCTCTTGAAGAAGCATAAAAGGTAATAATGCTTTAGACTTGTGCTTTGCTTTTACTGTCTGTGGCTAGCTGATGGCTACAATTAGGAAATCTTTGACTAGGAGTTTTGTTTTATTTTGTCTGTTTGATCTATCGAAAAATTGTCCACAGTATGAAAATACAAATGGGAAGACTCAGAGATCTGTTCAAGATGTAGACAATGCAGCTCACAAGGACAATGTCGCTACATACGGTTTTCGGCTAAAAGACAGCGGTCAAAACAATTTGTCGTTACCTGGCACTCCACAGACTGCACAAATGACCGTCACTGTTATTAACGTAGTGAGTAAAACAGCTGAGTGCAAATCGAGAAATAGGTCAGCCATGCTGATGCGAAAGGAAGCCAATGGCTATCAGCCGGCGGCTGTGGCAGGATTTTCGAGCGGGCACTGTTCGCGGATGAGAAACATGTTTCTTCAGAGATAAGCAAACTACTGAAAAGGAAGAAATGTTTTAAACTACAAAGCATCGAATAGAGGTTAGTCAAAAAGTTAGGTCGACAGACATTGTGTCTTTTGTAATTTGTCTACTAAGGCGGGTGAGTCTAGCAAAATGACAAAGTGACCTTTTCTTTCCCGCAGCAAAAGACGACTTCAATTTAGAAAAACAACAAAAAATGCTTAATGTACTACAACCATAAAGCTCGTGAGCCCTCCTTTGCCGATCGACTTATCTTCTTACCCCTGACTGCCATTTGTACTGTTTCTTGTGATGTACCGTGTTAAAGTATCCTGCCGTGGTCGCCATGTCAAAGGAATATCCATCGTTGTGACAGGACGAAAGTCAAATGCAATTGGCGGGGTCTGAGCTGCCAAAAGAGCAAAAAATCTATGACACGGATTACGAAATTGAACTTTACGGTAGGGAGACAAAGAGACAGAGAGACAGAAAGACTGGTTTATATACCTCAGCTCTTGGACTGGCTCAATTCGACTACGCCAACACTGTCAGCGGTCTTCGGTACATCCCGAAGTCCAAAGATACTGGAGAGAGACTCTTCAAACCCTACCAGTACTATGGCTTCAAGGAGATGTGGCCACGGGGCTTTCCGCTCAAATATCTGGAAGATCACACGAATGGCAAGGACAGAATAATTCACAGGGTGTGGTTCACAACGAACCGGATGCACTTCAATAGCATTCTTTCTTCAATAGCTTCAATAGCATTTTACGTATTTTGCAGGACAGCTTAATTGACAGAAATAGGAGATTTGAAATTGCTAAGGATAGGCTTCGCCGTTTCTAATTTGCAACTTCCCTACCGAAGACACAATTAGGTGAAAGTACAGTTTGTCTCCTTTCAAAAGAGCGGAACTGTTTTTCGAAAGTTACGGATCTTTTGCTGCGCAGACCATAAGCATACGAGATGCAAAACAATTATCGCAGGCCTATTATTCAAATAAGCTTCATTCAGGTGTGAGTCGCGGTGATGTCCTGCCTAGAACGCGAAACGGAGGCTCTATCGCCCTGTCCTGGACTGGCCTGCGAATGTGTACTTGTAGGCTCACACAAAACCCTTTAAAAACTGGAAAAGTGTGGATCACCAATCAAAAGGAAACAATTAACTACCCGTGGTGTCCGATTGTTGGAAACGATAACACTTTTGGAAATGAGAACTGTGCAAAAAAGACATGAGAGCTGTCTTCTGAGAACGATCGGTATGAAGGCCAAATAAACTTTAACCATGCATTATGCCGCCTCAAGAAAAATATTAATGACAAAGACAGAAGAAACGTGAACGCGGAATTCTAAATGACTTTTTAACTCTCTGAAAATATACCTAGAGGCTATGACACATTCTATGATACAGAGGAGCAATCCTAGCAAGTCCTACTGGAGTGATGTGGAGACCGTGAGTGAAGTAGCTGACGAAATATTTGGGGTCAAAGTAGTGCATTTTTCCATCGACAAAGAACTGATTAGTGTAGTCAAACAGTTCGCACTTCTCACAACCTTTTACCAAACGAGCCAGTCTTTTCTTGCCCGTATAGAACCACTCCTTATTGTTGTCCATGTAAAAGAAATCCTTCTAAAAACCAGATTTCTAGAGAAAAAGACGATCGAAACCTCGTCAAAAGTGGCTCCCGTTCTTAGGAATTCTGAAAGTTTGACTGGAAGCTCATGAGGGGGCCATTCAAAGTTGTCCAGAATAAAGATTTTCTTTTTGACCATTGTCTGGAGCTCTGTCATTCTCTCGACCACTTTCTAAAACTGTTTTGCAACTATTATAGAAAAGACAGCCAACCTTCCAGATGATGTCGTTGAACGGATTAGTCCCGTTGTCAATAACATTGATATCCATTAGTCGAGCAACAATAAACAAAATATCAGGCTTGTACTCTCTGACAGCTTGCATAAAGAAGTCATCGTGTTTACATGTGTCTCCCGTCGTGTAGTTATCGCGGAGGAATGGTGTGCAGCCTGAAACTTTTGTCAGATTATGTTTTCCCTGAAGTCTAGCAGGTGCTCTTTCGTTCTTTTGGGAAGGCTGGACGCTCGACTAGTCTACCGCGGGAATCATAGAGTGCGATCACATCTCTTTTTCGATACGCAGCCTCTCTTTGTGTTCCCGAAAGCTAAAAGATCAGCGAGAGTGCAGCAAGTGGGATAAATATTTGGATTTAGCTTTAGAGTTGCTAAACACTTAGGTTAAACCACTGCCTAAGTCTATTAGTGATATCTTCGGCGTTCAGCGAAGTGAAATTAGACAAAAGCAAACGTATCCAGTTGGTGCGTTAAGCAAGGTTAGGATCAAAAGATAAATAGTTGAACTGAATAAGGACAGCAAAGAGAATAATCAAAGTGCCAATAAAACAAAATATTACAAAGTCGAAAAGGGACAAGAAGGACACAATTTGACGGTTAACAGAAAACTTAAAACTGGAACAACGAGTTCTTTTGACATACACAGGGCAGGTGGTAACGTTTGCTTTAACCTATTTGTGCAAAAGTGAGACGAAATTCTTTACATTTTTTCTCGCAAACATACAAACTTACTGTGCCACCAAGTGCTGTAGATTCTAGGGAATACATCTTTACACTGTTCAGTGATAGTACTCATTGCATTTCCAACGTAGCTGTTGCCTAGCACCAACAGAGTCATGTTGCTGCTAGTGTTTGTCCAATTCTGAAAACATTTTCAAGTCTTTCCTCAAAAGGGACTCACGCTCACACATCGAATTTCATATCCTGTTTCAGTGGTCAGCCTAGTACAAGGATACGTTTCAATCTGGACTCCGTCATTGGCTGTCATGAATTCGTTGAGTTTGGCTCTTTCCTCGTTGGTCGAGTTTTCGTAGCCGTACATCAGTTCATTCATGTAGTCGGATTCGTAGAAGTACTTGGAATTGCCAGCAACAAAATTGGAAGAGTTATTGTCACTGATGCGATGAAACAACTGAGAGTCCTCGGGCAATTTAACTAAAGAAAGGATTTAAAAAGGGAACCTTCCTACACGAGAGATTCAACAGAAGGGCCACATTCAATAGTGAGAGTGCTGTCGATACCACAGCTATCCACTTCCAGTCCCAAAAACGATAGCGGTTTTCATATAGAAAGTAGAGAACAACGCTGACAAGCAAAGATGCAAAAATACCAATGCCCATGTCTGAAAAACTTTTTGTTAACACATTTTATAGCCAGTTTTCCAGCCGTGTGTGGCTCTCTATAATCACAAACTTACATCCATCACCTTTGAGATCCCACATTTTCAACAGAGCTACTGCCGGCCAATGAACCAGGTACCAGGAATACGAAATCTCTCCAATGAACACCATCACTTGATTTTCGAGTAACCAGCAGTTCTCACCGACGTAGACAATCAGTGCAGACATGAGGATGGTGACAATTCTTAACTTGTGATGAACTTGGAAATTAGTAAACCTGCCTGGCAGCGAGTTGGCCGAGACTCTCTTTGGTTGAAAACAAAGCTACAGTGGCTGCCAAACATATCAATGTGACGACCTGTCGGAGGTATAAATCCTTGTCTTCCACCACTTCTTCCGAATCCTCGTCCACAAGCAGTGCTTCGTACTCCTTCGGGTTGAAGACTAGTTCTTCGTCTCGTTTAGACTCGTAGAAGATTATCATTCCAGCCAAAAACTGCCATATTCTTGCGAAGACGCTGTAGAATGAGAGGAAATCGTCGGTTAGAACATGGAAGGCCAGAGAAGAAGAGACTGAAACACGCGTAAAATATGCTATACGCTCACCTACCTAGTACTGTTATAAATCCGTTCTTCCATTCGGGCCGAATCTGTTGAGTAAGGAAAAATATTAGAGGGAAGATGAAATAAAACTGCATCTCGACGGACAGGGACCATGTGTGAACGAACATGTCGACATCCATTCCAAGCTGAAAAAGTGTATTCTAGAAGAGTAGAAGCTGAGACGTTCGAAAAGATGGAACTTTCAGTTCACCTTTTCATTGTAACTTTCCATGCCAGTCGGTCGATCGAGATTTGTGGTGAATGACAGTGCATGTTTAGCAGAGTTATAGTTCGTTCCCCACGTCTCTGTTGGAGTGTAATTGACAGATACTTAAAGTTTTGTGTAAGTCACATGTAACCATGTGACTTACACAATGCTAATCCAGTAGCCAGATAGTAAAGCGGTACAATACGTTTTACTCTTCTGTAAAAGAAATCCAGAGCGAAAGAAACGTTTGAGTTTCTTTCCAGCATCATAGTCATCAGAAAACCAGAAAGGAGAAAAAATTGGTCTACTCCCAAATAGCCATTTGGAAAGAAACGTGGAAAGAAGTGGAAAAGTATGACGAAAATGATGGCCACAGCACGTAACCCTTGTAGGTGGAGTAGTTTTGCGGACATTCTGCAAACGTTTTTTTGTTACAAGATTCCTAAATTTGATGGAAAGGTTGTAGGGTTTGTATTAGATGTGAACAAAATTAATATCCATTCCGCTACTAGCGAAATATACAACCATTGAGAATGAAATCGAAACGTGAAACGGAATTTGCGTGCGATATTAGATCTGTCTCTAGGTGTATCGCTCTTTGCGGAAGGCACAGGGAGAAGAATTGAATCAAATCTCGTGTAAATGTAAGGGCTCAAAGGAAAAATTGTCGTTTTAGGGCGTTTTAGGTTTTTTGAAAACTTGTCTCTCGAGAAAACGATGTTCATGTCACGTTAGTTAGCCGTGAACGTAAGTCAGGGTTGGGCAAACAGTTCAAGTTCGTGTTCGGATCGACCCGAACACGAACAGTCGACAACTAGAACGTTTGTGTTTAGTTCGCATTGATAACAAGAAAAGTGAAAATGCTCAGTGTTTGTTTCTGTCCATTTCTTGCGTCTCTGTCCATTCCCATATCTCCTCGCAATTTGCGCGATCAAGATGGAAAATGAAGATGTGCAGTTAGGACAACAGGGAAATCAGACTACATTCAAACCAAAAACTGGACGCCGCATAATTAATACTCGAGGCAACATCATACAAAAAGATTGTAACTATAAAAATGTTAGTTTTATTTGTTTCGAAGCGTGTGGCACATGTGTCGATACAACGGTCATATCCTCGGAAATGGCTACCCAATCTGGAACCGCACTTTCAACAGATGAACAAGGCTAGAGACACAATGCAGACCCATTGAAAAAAATGACACGTAATATTCTGGATCGTAGAGACGAATCTTTCCGTCGATATAAAAAATGGTTCGTAGTCGTCCGGGATCTATTGGGAGCTATACGCAAGGTTAGTCCGTAATTTGCACCTGGTCATTAGCATCAAACTGGTCGTTCATTTTTGCCCGTTCTTCTGCAGTCTTGTTCTCGTAACCCAAACGAAGCTTGTTCATCGCATCCGACTTGTAAATGAAACGGTTCTCATGCGTTGCATTAGGCAAACTGAGAGGAGGGTTTGTAACTAATGAGAGCTCAACTTTTTCGGCTGGGGCCAATTCTGGAAATAAATTTTGACTTTATGTTTAGGACTCGTAGAGCTGTTTTGCTTGGCTTTCACAAACATTTTCATCTCATTTACGAGTGTTTGCTTCCCGAAGGATTCGGTGAGACAGCTTGCGCGAGGAACTTTCGCATTTTCCGCAGGGATCAACGTATAATGAACGCTATCTTTATAGATCTCCAGAACAAAACTGATCTCTTCTGTGCGATTAAGGTCGCTATAAAGTCGCGGAAAAACAAACAGCGTCAAAAGTTCGTAAAGATTTTGAAATCTCACCTCCTAGTTTCCAAAGCCGCCCCATGACTTCTCCAAATATTGGAATCTGGAGTTTGGAAGGACCGAAAAGCGTTAGTGACACAACCAATACCTGACAGGTCCTTCAGGTCCTCATGATCGTGAACAATTTTGCTTGGACCCATTCCATTGGTCTTCTTCAACGGATGTATTCATCCTTTTTTGCGATAACAATTTTCTGTGGGACATAGGGACCGGAGCTGTTTGCACTTGGTAAAAGACATACACTTACTGAGCTAAAGCTTTTAGAGCCTCTTTCAATCATCGAACCCTTAAACTTTGTTAATGTAACAGTAGAAGAGATGCATAGTAGTCATTTTTATAGCTACTGTTTCTCGAAAGTGCGGGATTTGAGGCTCCAGAATATCAAAGGTAGAGTCTTTTCGACTGTCACTGTCATTGTCACAAGGTACTTCTTTATCGGGGACGACACCACAATGTCTCATCCGTACCTTCTAGGGTCTTCATTCTATCCTTTGAGCTCAACTGCATATCTGATAGAACTACTGACTAAAGCCCGCTACTTTGTAGAAAACTCCAGTCTCTCTGTTCCTTTGTCTCTCTCTCTCTCTCTCTTTCTCTCTCCCTGTCAACAACTTCAGGGACTCCTTTGATTACGACTGGAACTACGATAATGCCCGTGGCTACCGCTTCAACGCCTACAATCCCAACAACTTGGGTTATCCTCCTTTGAAAATGCGGATGCTAGACGTGAACTTGAATCAAAGAGCCAGCTTCTGTAAGAATGTGATAAGAGGGTTCGTGAATAACATCTTCAAAAAAGAGCACAAGACGGCTACCACTACTACCACTACAACAAACAGGTCAGCAAATTTTGAGCGGAGATATAGTAATTCCAAAGTCAAAGAGGCTCCAGTAATAGGAACAACCTCACTCAGCAATTAACCAGCTTAGAAAAGATCTACAAATGTTCCATCGGTAGAAAGAAAGTTTAGACAGTTTAAAATCATATAAAATATTTAACGACTTGTCACTATAGACAGAAGAGACGAGCCTCTGTTTTAGCCCCCCTAAAGTCAAAACACCCATTCATGGATCAGTCTTCGGCACAGTGAAAAAAAACAGATTTTAGACATAGTTAAAAATGCATATCCTTCACAGCCGTGTTTCCTCTTAATTTTCACGAATTCACTGGCCTGATCCCCTCCTTTGTCATATTTAGGGCTATCCACTCCGGTGGATAGTACTCGCTTTGTTTCCACTGGCTCATGAAAGTTTGCTTACAACATTGTGCATTGTAGTAGACTTTCTGTCCTCTGGACAAGTAACCTCCCCACCACGCATAGGTAGAAGCCGAAGCCGTGATGAGGAAGGCGTCACAGTACATCCGACTGAACTCCCATTCCGCATTGATCGGACGAGTTCTGCTGTCAGAGGCCAGGTAGACGTTCTCCCAGCCCAAAAAAGTCTTCTCATTGAAGGTGTGGTCATTTCCCATCACATAGACGTCCATTGGAAAGAAATTCTGTGCGATTATATAGCTGGCGGCCTGGCGAATGTAGTTAGCATCGGGGACATGGTATAGGGCATGATTCAGGAAGTCTCCTCGCCGAATCTGGATGCAAAGACTGAAAATTGACATGGAGTGTTGGTCGCCTTACTTTGATCTGTACTGTCTCATGGTCACGTTATGAAAAATTTCGTAGTCTGCTGCTCTTTCAACTTCTGGAGAGCCTTTGAGAAGGTGTCGGACATAGCATTGAGGTAGGAGAGACAGGTACTTGTAACCCTGAAAAATCCAGTCAATGTCACTACCCCTGTCTCTCGCTCCACCAACCTGAATATAGCTCTCAGTATACTTCAATCCTGTTGCGGTCGAATTCCTGACCTCTTCAACATGTTGTCTGTCAAAGGTACAACAGCTTTCATCAAACATGATTTCCTTGGTCACTTTACACTGCGTCTACAACCCAAATTTCTAAATAATTGTATCTCTAGCCTTGTTCATCTGTTGAAAGTGTGGTTCCAGATTGGGTAGCCATTTCCTGGCCTGCTCATAGGATTTGACGATTCCGGGGTCATTGAGGCGGGGCCTTCTTCGAGAATAGTCGGCCATCCCGAGAAAAATTGCAAATTCAAATATTCGATTTCCGAAGCCTGCTCCGCTTGCGGGACCTAGAGATTTGATAATGAGGATGTGCTACAGTGACTTACCTGTAAGATGTGCATCCAGACAATTAGAATGGCTCTCAAAATGTGCTGGGGTCATGTAACAATCAGAAGAGGTAGTAGATATGGCCATATCAAAAATTGTCGCGGACTTATTGACGTCCAAATAGAGATAGACAGAAGTAATAAAAATAGCTGCTATGCAGAGTAACCCGTAAAATTATTATTATTTATTATTTATTGCAATTATCTAGTCTTCGACTATTGCTGATCTGATGTTCTTCCATTCCTGATTGTTTTTTGTCCACCATGAGTGTCCAGCCTCTCTTTGCACTTCATCGATCCATCGTAGGCGTTGTCTTCCAGGCTGTCTTCTGCTCTCGAGTGGGGTCCACTCTGATATCGTTTTTGACCATCTCGAGGCTTCCATCTTGGTGGTTTTCTCGGCCCAGAGGAGCTTCAAACAGAGTGCTTTCTTCCTCCAGTCTATCAGCTTTGTCCTATCTCGCACTCTCTCATTTGTCCATCTGTCTAGGGTGGAGATGCCAATCATCCTTCGTTCCATCCTTCTTTGGCAGACCTCAATGTAGTTCTTCTCTGCTTCTTTCAAGGTCCAGGTCTCGGCTCCGTATAGTGCCACAGGACTGATGTATGACTCAAACAGCAACTTGCGCTTCTTCATGGAGATCAAGCGGCAGGTTAGCAGGTTCGCTATCTTGTTGAAGGCACCAAAAGCTTGTCCCATTCGTCTTCTGACCTCATCGGAATCACAGAGTGGGATCGATATTTGTGATCCCAGGAAGATGAACTTGTTTACAAAGTTGAGATGGGATCCGTTGACCGTCAGCGGCGTCTTGTTTTGGATATTGGACATTAGTACCGTCTTTTTGGTGTTAACTTCGAGACCAACCGTCCTCATCGCAGTCATGAGCTTGTACATCATCCGTTCCATGCCTGGTCTGCTCCTGGAGAAAAGGACCATGTCGTCCGCATATCCTAGAATGGTCAGCTGTTGGCCATTGATTCGGATGCCTTCCTCTTCCCATTCAATTTTGTTGATTGCATAGCTCAGTGTAGCATTGAAGAGCTTCGGACTGAGCACATCTCCTTGACGTACTCCTCGTTTGACATCAACAGGAACCCGGGAGCCATTGATCAGGATGAATGTAGAACCCGACTCGTAGAGGCGTCGGAGCATCTTGATCAGAGTGGAGTTGATTCCCATCTCCGCCAGAGCGTTCCACGTCGACTGCCAGCTGATTGTATCGAAGGCTTTCTTAGAATCAATGAAGCCCAAACACAGTTTGAGGTTGTGTTCAGTGCTCTTCTCAATGATCTGTTTGACAGAGTACAGGTTATCCATCGTAGAATAGCCTTTCCGAAAGCCCGTTTGCCATTCATCTGCTTGCTCGTCTAGACATCGTTCCATTCGTCTCATAAGTACTCGAGTGATTACTTTTGCACAGGATTGCAACAGGCAGATGGGTCTGAAGTTTGACGGATCGTCCGAATCACCTGATTTGTGGAAGAGTGTGACGATGGCCTCAGTCAATCCTTTGGGTACAGCTCCTCCGTCCATGAGGTGATTCAGGATGTTGCAGATTACTTGCTCGGCTTCATCTTTAGCGTGGAAGAGCATCGATGGTGATAGTCCGTCCGATCCAGACGCTCCAGATCTTCGGAGCTGTGTGATGGCATGTAGGACTTCGTCTGGTTCAAAACGAGGTAGATTTTCAGAGTTTCTGGAGGCAGAGGGAGGAATGAGTCCTTGATCAGCGTAGAGTCCGTCAAAGAACTCCTTGAACTTCTTTACCGTCTCTCTCTGTGAATAGGCCTTAGTATTCTTTTTTGCTGACATCATCCTCTTCTTCGTAGTCTGAGTGGCCAGAGCAGCATCTTTCAAACTTCGTCCCTGTTCTACCGCTCTTCTCAACACTTCCTCTTTCCTTGTAACCAGATCGGCTTTTACCATTCTGCGTGCCTGTTGAGTGAGAATCGCATAAGAGATTCTACCTGCAGCTGTGTCGTCGTCTCTGGCTAGCCGTCTCGAGTGAAGAATAGCCTTCGTTGTAGTAGTCATCCTTGGAGGCAGAGTGTCAGCTCTCATTGCGTCTAGTGCCGCGGCCTTCAGCTTTTTCTTCAGATCCTCGTATTGTCTCTGTACTGGAAGATTGTCTTCGGTATTCCTAATCGCGTTTGCCGTCATCATATTGTCCTTGAACTTGGAAGCAATTAAGCGAAAGTTGCTCTTCCGAGTGTCGAGAAAAGTGCTCCAAAGACGTAGATTGTGAGCTCTGCATAGTTCCACGAGTGCTTTCCCTCTGTCGTTACCGTCATGAAGCGTAGCCAATCCAACTATATCTCGATTTGATTCGTCTCGACTAACCTTTGCGTTGAAATCTCCCAGCAGGATTGGAGAGAATCCTTTAGGTGTACGGGTCAGCATGACATCGAGAGTTGCCAGAAACTCGTCGTATTCCTCGTCTGTTGATGCGGAAGTAGGTCCGTAGCCGGTAGATCTACCATGTAGATCTTCACATCTGGCAGCAACAGAGTGGCGCATCTTGCAGAATGAGGAGAGAAGACAGCTTGGCTGGCGTACTGCTCTTTGATGAGGAAGCCGACACCATGTTGAGACAGCTGTTTGTGCCCACTCCAGAAGAGAACATCCTTCGATTCCAAGAACGTGAGACTTCCTTCTCCTCGAAGTCGTAGTTCATTGAGAGCGATGGCATCCCATTTGATCGTCTTTAAAGCCTCTTGTAGCTCTACTTGCCTCGGAATGCCCAAGAGTGACCGGGCATTGTAAGTGGCACAGTCAAACGTAGCAGGCATGGTTTAGAACCTTCAGACCGAGGAGGCGGAGAACGTCTGTATTGCCTAAGTATTCTTCAGACGGATCCCAGTCCTTTTCTCTATGGTAGAACGCCGAGCGTAGAAGAGACAACAGCTGACTTCGGTAGCTCGTCTTTTTTCTTGCTGCGGTAGCCTTTACTTTCCAGTAGAGCAGAAAGTGAGGCAACGTTCTTCTAGGCGAATTGGAACAAAAGATGGAATTGGAACCCGTAAAAATTCCTAGAAAAAACCTGTTTCTGTTTCTTGTGATGTACCGTGTTAAAGTGTTAAAGTATCCTGCTGTGTTCGCCATGTCAAAGAAAAAACTGTTGCTCAATGTATGATGTTAGCCTAAGTCAGCGATATTGCCGCGAGGAACTGTTATATACAGAAGTACACGTAGCATAACATTAGATCATCGGGGCCTACGCAACTAACAATACTAAATGTTCGCAATAGTCGTGACACTCATAGTTGTCATAGCGGAGAGTCAGAAACGCCAGGAGTGAGGATCAGGGTCTGATAACCGAATCTGATAGCGTTGATATTTTAATGAGCAAAAGAATTACTTGACCAATTCTTTCTGAACTTCTGCCAGTTTCTGCTTGTCAAACGATTGCTTGTTCATGACAACTTCTCTCAAACGTGTGACAAGCTGATCGCTCTTGAAAAGACCTGGGTAGATTCCTAGATTGTTGTAAAACTTCTCCCATGAAAAGAATGCAGATGTATCATTCTTTCTAGATGGGCTGGAAATGAAGTTCACTACAAAACGGGAGAATCGTTTACGCGAAATCAGCATGGGCAACAATGTTCCAGTCCGGATGTGATCTGAATGAACAAGTTAAATGAAGGCAGAAAGACAGAGACAAGCAGGAAGACAGCTGCATGAACTTACCTGTGCATCAGCATATGGCTTCTGCCCTGCGTTCTCAATGCCCACGGAGTAGAAATTCATCCCGTAGATCCGATTCCAGGTATACCAATCCCAGCATGCCATGCTTGTCTGTCAAACATTTTCTGTGCACTGGTAAAAAGTTTTATCCTCATCCACTCAAACATCTGTTGTGTCTAAGAGTAATCAGCTTTACCGGATTGATACTGAAAAGCATCAATTAGCTGGAGAAAGGTTCTAGGACTGTTTTAGGACAAAAAGTAGTATTGGCACAGGACGACATAGGTGCTGCCCAAGAGTTTTTATTGTTCGCATCCATGTAGTATTTTCTCCAATAGCATCTGGAAAACTTCTGGGTGGCATGCGCTTCCTTTTGTCCTAATCATGTCAAATTCAAAGTTAATCTGAAACAAAACTGACGTTTACTTTAAAAAAGAAAACTGCGCATTTTTTGGTGAGTTGGCAAGTGTACCTCTATAGCGTCTATCAGTGAATTTTTAGAAGACATTTTATTATCACTAACAAAACCACAAAAAGGCAAAAATTGTTACAAACGCAAATTTCGTTGTAGATGGCTTGTACGTAGTAGACGAACTCATAGTTGGCTTTGACGTCGTGGCTGTCTTCAATTTATGATACTCCAATAGATATTCTAATCTCTCGTCTGACACCTTGTACCACTGCTGGTTGACAGGATTCATGATTGTATCGCTATTTGAGTACAACTCTTTCGCAAAGATTTCCGGGCAGTAGTGTCGATTGAAAGCTTGGACCACATCCGCTGTGTTTTGGTCATAGACACCAGGAGTGAGCGTAAGTGTCTGGTACCCGAGCCTGAACACACTTCTTTTTCAATCACTCTAATTACTTCTAACTTGACCAATCCTTCCTGGACATCTGTCAGCCTCTGTTTATCAAAGGACTGGTTGTTCATGGTGACTTCTCTCAAACGTTCTACGAGTTGATTGCTTTTGAAGAGACCCGGATATATTCCTAGCTTCTTATAAAATCGTTCCCAGGGGAAGAAAGCGGAAGGATCTTGTTTTCTTGATGGACTGAAAAACATTCTTTGAGCCCAAATTTGGATGTAAGTTACGCGAAGTCAGCATGAGCAACGATATTTCGTTCATCGATATGCCATCTGGTTCGAAGAGTGTCCACTAGCTTGATTAAAGATTTGATCTGGAATACAGAGCGACATAGAGACAGAGTGACAGGTAGATATACGAATACAGAGACAATAGTCTACCTGAGCGTCGGCAAATGGTTTCTGTCCAGTATTCACGTTCTCAATCCCCACGGAGTATGAGTTCATTCCAGAAATGCCATTCCACTTTCCGAGACCAGCATGCCAAGCCTGTCTTACATCTTCAGTGTACTGATAAATCGTCCCATCCTCATCGACTAAAACTTCTACGATTAGAAAAGACTTTGACCTTACCAATGTACTGTACCGAATCACCTCTTCCACTGAGATCCTCGATTGTTTTGTTCAAAGAGTTAGTAGCGGTGTGATGAATCAGGATTCTGGACACTTGATTACAGTTCGTTCCGTAAGAAGCATGCAAAGCTGTGGTTAGGTCAACGTATTGATGTGACCAAGATTGATACTATAATTCTTGAGTTACGAAAAAGTGGATTACACAAAAAGAGTACCGACCATTTTAGGACAGAAAGTCGTATCAGCACAAGTTGATAGAGGAGTCGCCCAAGAGTTTTTATCATTTGCATCTTTGTAGTATTTTCTCCAGTGACATCTGAGAACTTGTATACTTCTTTGGTGGTGAGTTCAAGAGAAGGACCTTTCCAACGACATGTTTCGGTTTATTACTTTGACCTGTGTGGAAACCGAAACCTACTTTAATTCTGCTGTATAAACAGTATCCAACTTGCCCTCGAAGTTTACTGAATAGTTGCGAGCCCGCTCTTGTGTCTCTCCTTCTGTCTCTGTACTGATAGGTAGATTAGTTTCAACGAGAAGTGCTCCCACATACCGTTTCCGATCTTCTTGGCTTGCTTAGCCATTTCCATGCACATCTCGCAGCTTGGTCCGAAATTGTAGTCTTCCTAAACATATTATAGTAACAACTTTGTATGAACTTCTACCTGTGATGCTATCAAACTTGGGAGGACAATTAGCAGTGCTACAGCTTTTAGCATATTACAGTTGTCCTACGGTAGAATGCAAAATAATTTGTCCAGCCCTTTTGAACCTTCTTTGTTTGTTTAGGGATGGCTCTTCTGGTATCGTAGGTCAGAATCGAGGGTTTTCAGAGTAATCAAAGTTCGAAAGTTTGATATGTGGTGTCTTTTTAATAGGTGTTCAAACAGACACGTCATTGGGGGTTTTTTTCTGGAAAGGACTGATCTTCGCCTTATTTGCATTTCGATAGAGATGGGACAGATAACGAAGGGATGAAACTGTTGGAAGGTTGCTTAAAATGTCACTTTGTAGTGCGGTATTATTCAATTACTGTGAAAGTAAAGCAATCTCAACCGCTTTATTTTCACGTCTTCAACTACAATCTGCGAATTCTACCACGCTATTCGTGCTTAATTGAATCCACGTTGTTTAGTCGCTTGCTCCTGGTCAGCATCCTTCCGACAAAATTTTCTGCATCGTCACTCTTCTCCGGTATCTCCCGGCTGTTGAACAGGTGGCATTTGTTTTACAACGGAACATGCTAAACTTGCGTGATGCCAGGGTAGGCCTTCTGGTTCACTACCGCCCGCGGAACGAACAACAATTCACTGAAGCATTGCAGTCTACCATGTTGTTCACTTACACACCGGGCCCCAGAATTAGAGGACTTCTAATACAAGATATCTGCAGCGCCTTTCTCATTGATTTGGCAGTTGAGAAAGACACGTCTTGATACCAATTGATTATATATAGATCCGTATTGCTTTTCTTTGTCAAAGACAAAGAGATAGCGAGACTGAAAGACGTTTAGTTGATTGCTCCTTGTGGACTCCTTTGTGAGAAAATTACAAAATAGGAACAGGTCAACAAGTTCATTACTTTATGAGACTCAGAAACTCTTCTCGCGTCTTCGGATCGTCTCGGAACACACCTGTAAAAAATAGTTGAAGAGAACCTTGGACCGGGAGGAACAAAATCCGAGTTCGTTTCATCTTAACCGTGTCGTGGTCTTATTGGAAGCTACTTGGCAATACCGTTCTTCACTCACCCAACATACAGGAAGTCTGAGTCTGTGCATTGATCTTCTGCACACCTCTCATGACCATACACATGTGCCTGTTGAAAACGATAATTGTTAAGAAATCAAGAGAACTCACGATGCTTCTATGACGACGGCCACTCCAGTGGGTTGAACTGCCTGAATCATAGCGGTGGCAATCTGCTTCGTCATCCGTTCTTGGACCTGTAGACGCCGACTGAACATTTCCACTATTCGGGCCAGCTTTGAGAGACCAAGAACCTTTTTGTTCGGAATGTAGCCAATGTGAACCTAGTCTTTTTATTGACCTAAAAGAGGTAGTACCTTTCCCATGAAGGGGACCAGATGGTGCTCACAGAGAGAAAACATCTCGATGTCTTTCACAATGACCATTTCGTCGTGATCTTCGTCGAAGACGGCATCGTTCAGAATTGCTGAGACGGTTGCAACTACTAGTACTCTGGACTTACTATCAAGTTGGTCCTCATAGCCTTTAGTGAATGCTAACATAGCCTTGGCCGCTCTTTCTGGAGTCTTCTGAAGTCCCTGGCGGTTGCAGTCTTCCCCAAGATGCGAAATAATTGAAGCGTAGCACTGAAAAGTTTTGTATTTTTTAAAGACAGCTAACCTTTGACATTTGATCGATGTTGCTCAGCTTTTCTTCTACACTTGTCTTGATCTCAGCAGTAATTTCTGATTCTTGTCTGCTGTCTCGATCCGACTGGAATCCGCTCTCTGTCTCCATATTTCTGGCAAAAGTATAATGAGAAGGAGAGAAGGAAGCAAAAGATTGATGAGAGTAGGAAGCAGCCAAGAGAATGGCAATGGACGGCATAAACAGGCTGTCTCTGCACGTGACTGAAGACTGATAAGACTAGTTTTAACACAAAAGTGGTTGTAGCAAGTAGTTTTGAGAGACACGAGTCTTTGGGAACGAGACTTGGGGTGGAACGTGGGAACCTTCTGATAGCGGCGGAGTAAACAAAGACAGGCAGCCAATTAGTCGTATTTTTCTTTGACAAAATTTTGAGAGTACTCGTTATAAAATTGGTGGACAGGCGCAGAACAATCCACTAGCTTTGTCTGAACGTATCATCTCAAGACAATTCTTATTTGTGTTCCAGATAGAGTTAATCCGCCTTTCTCACATGTGTCAAAAACAGTTATCGAGACAGAGAGGCAGTCTGAATCGTTAGAGAAATGAAATAAAAGCGAGAATCGAAACGCTAATTCCTTCTTTTCTTCCATTCCGTAGTCGTCGTTTCTACTTCTTCCCTCTTCTTTCTCCCCAGCTTCTGCTCAATCATGGTAGCAATTTTCTCTACATATTCATGCCGTAACATGTAGTGATCCATCTTCTTCCGTTTCTCGACATCTTCAAGGCTCTCAACGATATAAGACCTTGCTCATCTCCACAATATCGGAATATTGATGGACAACGAAAAAGTCGGGGCTTCGACAAAGGAACAAGATGTTGCGCTCCAGAACAAATGTTCCCGAATAGAGTTTTCTATCATGCTCCGTGGGATCAGCCCGTTCCGTCCATTTTGCAATGGGTAACAGAACCAGATCATTTTCCTGTGCAGGACTAACAGTAAGGTTCTACTTGACATAATAACTGGGCGGGATGTCATTGTGCTTACTTAGGTGGAAAGTACAAAATAATTATTGCAAAGTTGTAACAAACATTGAGAGGAAGATAGTTATTAAAATTACTAGGACATTCTTCATCGTGCTTGTCATGAGGATGGGCATCATCATCGTCGTCTTCGTCGTCCCTTTCTCATTGCATTTCTTCGTTCTCTGTTTCTTCGCGATTTTCATTTAACAGCTTTTGTTTAGAAAAACTTTTGCTATTGGACCAGGCATAAACTTGAAAACTTAAACTGTTTGACCAAACTTTTGATGACAGTCCTGCAAAAGATGCCTTTGTTCTCCTTCAACTGATCGTTATCAAAGTACGGCGAATAATCCACTTGACCATTCGCAAGCACGCTCCATATGAATCGCTCTGCTTCGTATTACCTCGAGCTGTTCCGTGACGCCTTTGTGTCGTTCGTTCGCCTGCTGTTTGTAGATTAGTTAGTGAGAAAAACGTCAAGTTGGACCCTTCGACTGATGTTGTACTCTAATTTCCCATGTGAACTTTGTAACTACTCAATATGGACGAAAACTATGCTGTTCAGCTCCAACTCAAAAGAGTCGTGACCAGCTCAAAGTTCGTTGGGATCACCCCTGAAATATTAAAACTTAAATCCTCCTAATCCCAGGAACGAGAAGAGTTAAACTTTCACATTATTATGTCATTCATCCGTCGCATGTGAAAGCTTCTCTTGATTAAAGCTACTCAACCTTGAAGATTTGAAAATACAAACTTGTTCATTTTCAAGAGGATTAAACAAAATGATGCCGCTACACTTTTTCGAGCTACTGCTACATCTTTTGAGTATGCTCACTTCTACTATCGTTATACTGAAGATCCTTTTGTATGATCGTCTTGGTCTGATTACAAAGTAAGTTTTTTCTACTATCAGACTTTGTAGACTAGAACAGTTCACCAGGAACTTTAGATAGCTCTGATCTTTTCCCGTACAATTTCAGCTTGTAACAAAAAAGCTTTTTTTTTGCGCCAGTTGACCGATCCTAAGATATTAGCAAAGCATCCACTGTGATGTCCATCAGACCTAGCCTGCGATACTTCTAGTCTTGTTCCTGTTTAAGCTTCTTCCAAAAATAGTTTTTGTTGTCCATAAGCTTGAGATTACCTGATCTCTCTATTAATACAAGTCTGGCTTCATTTCGGCTCAATCGAACAACATTTGAGATTCTCTTGAACCAGAACTGAACTTTGTCTCTTACCTAGTAGTAACCAGGAAGTCTAGTAAAGCATTAAGTTAGTTCAAATCAAGGAAACCAAGTCGTACATTCATGAGAAAGTGGACGAGTCTTTTTGTAGTCTTAATTTGGTCTCTTTGGATTTAGAACCTAATTATAAAGTTCTGTTGGTTCCAATGAACCCTTTGTACATGAGAGTTCCTAAGGTTGCTTGAACAAGTTTTCGAAAGCGCCAAACAGACACTGATCTGTGCACCAATGAGTCAAAAACGTATCGTTTCAGTGGAGCAGGAAACGCTGTAAAAAGAGTTGACTCGTGAATTACTTAATAGCGCTGTTCCTCGAAAAGAACAAATGATCAAACACAAAAAACAATCGAATGATTCAGATTCTGCATCTGTCTGATATACTCTTCAGCCTACGTCACTGACACCACCTATTCAGTAGAAGTTTATCTCAAAATAAGCCACAATCAGATGTTCATTGACTACGATCAAATATACTCCACGGGTATATGTTTCTAAGGCTTCTCATTCAATGTCTCAGAACCCAGTGCGTGGCGTCAATTTTCTTACTTTCACGAAATTGGTACTTGGCTGTATGTCTGGGGAGTAATTCTGACAGCGTCGGAAAGACTTCTCAATGGACACTTTGACATTGAGCTCAAGTTTACTGCTAAAACTTTGGTCGCTGCTCCTTTGATTGTCGCCATTATTGGACTCTCTTCTTACTACTGTACTGCACTGTTGTTGTCAGGTAAGGGTTTAAAAACTGGCTCACCGTAGCCAGTAGCGTTCAGTAAAAGCTACTAGGGATTAGAGCAATGGATTTCCAATTAAAAGTCATTCCGGGAGAACAAAACTTTCCCCTTCCTCTTTGACCAAATAATTTCAGCTGAGTATCAACATCCCGCAGGAGTATGCGTTGTAGCCTTTCAAGTTTTTGGTGTCTGGGTAAGCTCACATTTATACTTCTTCTATCCAATTGTAGGCTATTTTCTACACGCTTTACCTAAACCACCGCCGTTATAAGAATGGCATTGGAGAAACTCTAGAAATCCGCTATAGGGTACACACGATTTGTTTAAAAGTACCCTAGCTCAGAGCTCTTACGTGTACAAATTCAATCGCTCTTTGCTGAAATCCTTATCTGGCGAGGTCGTCACCCGGCTATTAGCATCTTCTTGTCTGTTTGTCGTCTCCCTCGGTGTTCATAGCAATTATGCATTTGGGTATCTGAGTTTCATCTATTGCAATGTAGGCCTATCGGAATTCCACGAAAGAAAATTTTAGCTTATTCCATTAGGGAACATTGCATTCCCGTGGTTCATCGTCCTCAGACACATGAAATTGGACTTCTTCTGGAACCGGAGGACTAAAATAGGTTAGTGTCGATGATGACTTTAAGGGTTCAATTATTTAAGCCGTGCAAGACTTGAATGGAAAAGATCTGGTCATGACAGAGTCGCCTGACGAGCACTTTGAATCCCTGAGCAGAGCATGGAATGTGAAGTGAGACAAAATATAAATTGTATCATTGACCGATTTTGTGAAAAATAAACAAAAATGACAGGAGCAATATTTATTGCTATCGACTGCACTGTATCTAACGTCTGCGGGTTCCGTCCTCGAAGAAAACTCCACCATCGATGGCGCAGTACTTGGGGCAGATTCCCTTCTCTCCGGCTCCTCCAGACTGTCCGGGGTTTCCAGGAGCTCCAGGATTTCCGTCGGCTCCAGGCTTTCCAGCTGGTCCAGGGGGTCCCTTGGGTCCAGGGGCTCCAGCTCCTCCAGATCCGGGCTGTCCGTCGGGTCCGGCCGGTCCAGCGGGGCCAGGAGGTCCCTGAGGGCCAGGAGCGCCAGCTCCTCCGTGCTCGGAAGCTCCGGGTTGTCCGGGGGCTCCAGGCTGTCCGGGAGCTCCGTCGTTTCCAGGGGCTCCAGGGGCTCCAGCAGGTCCAGGAGGTCCGGGCTGTCCAGCTCCGCCGCCAGTTCCTGGCTGTCCGTCAGGTCCAGGGGCTCCAGGAGCTCCAGGAGCTCCAGCGGGGCCGGGGGGTCCAGCAGGGCAGGGCTGGCAAGGAGGAGGAGTTGTAGGCTCACAGGGAGCGCTGCCTCCACGACCAGGGTTACCGGGCATACCAGGAGCTCCGGGCTTTCCGGGGCGTCCAGGCTTTCCAGCAGCTCCAGCAGGACCAGCAGGTCCGGGCTGGCAGCAACCGGCGCAGCTTCCTCCTCCTCCGCCTCCCTGAACAGAGCCGGTGTTGTAGGCCTGACGGGCAGTACGGTTGGCGGGAGCGTCCTTGAGAGTGTGGACTTCGGTCCAGATGTCTTTAGCGGATCCCTAAATCTGTATCTTCCAGAGTACTGGTAGTACCCACCTTGCAGAAGTTGACCTCGCTGTGGACGGTCCTCTTGACCTGGTGCACATAGCTGTAGACCATGGGCAGGGTGATGAAGACCGAGACTACAGCCACCACCGAGAAGGTGACAGCCGAGTAGGCCACAAAGCGGTAAGCCTTGATGCGAGCGTCGAGATCCATTACCTGGAAAAGGGTAAATAGAAATTCCTTAGAAGAGATGAAGAGAAGAGAAGAACTGATTGTTGGCTGATGCTAATTCCCCGGGCAGACATCCTTATATAGTCCGACCCGGGACGTCTTATCTTAGAGTAACCAGTTGCGCCAGATACTAGCTGCAGCGGTCACAGTCGGCCCCCGTGTTGGGAGAAGAGAACAAACATGTAGTTAATGGCATTATCTCCGCTATAGTGCGTGTCTTGTCGGCCTCGGGAGGAAGAGGAACCGCAAATGAAATAGTAACAGGGGAATGTGATTTCATTTATTTCGCCTGTATTTGATTGTTTTACTCCTGATTCCTGCTTGGAAGAGTCGGAGGTCCATGATTCGAATTCGAGACGGAAACTTGGACGTCTCTTCCAATTCCTAACATCCTTTTCACCTCATTTCTGATTGTCCGATTGAGTGTGAGGTAGATAACAACGGGGATTCCTAAAAGGTGATACATCAGTTGTAACTAAACTCAATACCGTTAGCGAATTGCCAGAGGAAGTGAGCCACTAGGACTAACCAAGATGGTATGAGGAAGAACTGAGCGTAGACGTAAAGGGATGCAGTAATTTGAGAGGCGAGACAGATGAGTATGCTTTGGAGGATGATCTGAATCGATTCTTGATTGTAATAGACTGAGACAGGCCCTCACCGATCTCCGGAACTTGTTGATGTTGTTTATTCCATTCAGTCCATACTTATGTCCCAGCACCAAAATCAGCACAACGTACAGTATACACGTCCCGAAAACCACACACATGTTGTTGAACGAGTGAGAGAAGTTGTAGAACTAAACAGTCTCTTTTTGCGTTACTCATCCCACTAACAAGAGTAATTTCCTCGGAAGTTCCTTGTATGAATGGACACAGAAACCACGTGCCCAGTTTTGAGTTGAACAGGACGGGGGTGGTGTAAAAGACAAAGTAAAGCCCATAAACAATCGTGACGCTCATCCAGAACCAAATCATCCAGCCATCAAAAAGCTGAACAGAGAAAAAGCTCCGTCTATGAACTACGCAAACATACTGCTTTGTGAAGAGTTGGATTCCAAAGATCACAGAGACGATTGAGTACGAGGATCAGACAGCACAGACTGGCACAGCACCAGCCAGCTAAGAAAGAAGAAATGTAAAATTAAGACAAAGTCTTCAAGGATGTGTGTTTCAACTTCAATTCATTGGAGCCTTTAAAGCTCTCTTTAGATTGGCACATTCTGGCTTACGGGTTTTCTTGAGAACATGAAGTTCTTTTGCGCATTTTGTTGCATTCTTGCCTAGCAGTACTTGCCATTGTTAGGAAAGATTTTTGGTCTGTACGAGAGGCTCTGTTCCGATTCTTGGAGCTCTCAGATAGACAAGAGCACTTTGATGAGCCACATTATGTGTCCGTCAACGCCTTAGCGTGGCATACCGTATAATCAGTTGATGTTTGAAGCAAACTTTGACAACAAAAAAGCCTCTTTATATGCACAATTAATGAGGTTGAAAGTTAATGATTTGGGTATTTCTGTTCGGTTAGTAAGTAATGGACAGTGCATTCGATTTATCTGCTGTTTTCAATTAATACAGCTTATCTGTATTAATTGAAAACTTTCTATTGAGTCTGATAATAACTTACAGAAAACTACTCAAAAAGTATTAAATTCGAGCTTACCAAGGGTCAACGAGCCAGATATATACATCAAATCTGGATGAGTACAGTAGGACGCTCCAAGAAGCCAAAAAGTTCCTGACAGTATAGAACTGAAGAAAATGTTGATGATGTCGTAGAAACCTAAACATTGAATAGTTTTCATAAAAATATGCTTACCAAGAAGGAGCATGATCATATAGCAGGAATTCTTGCCGCGAATGCGCCACATCGCCGCCATGTTCACCATGTATAGGGACTAAATTTGTATTTCACAACAACTGAAAGCCTCACATGAATTATTACACCAAAAATGATGAAAGCAATTCCGAGAGGAATGTTGACGTCACCAAAGTTGTACCATTCTTCTTTTGTTCGGTGCATGACACTAGAATACGGTATCATATTTCCAAAAAAGAAAAATTAAGCACCTGCAGTCGTAGTTTGGTATGTTTTGGGCAGAGAGACCATAGAGGATGTACTTTTCCATTGCTTGTTACTACCAGGAAAAGTCGGGATAGGTTTGAGGATGTTTATATGAGACAACTCGGACAGAGAAAGAAATGATCACGGGAATGTACGCCTCCCAATTGGGAGCCTATTGACGTGAGGAACAGTTTCTTCTTGATGAGAAGAAGTAAAAGAAGAAGAGTCGGAGAAACAACAGATGGTGAACTTTGAAACAGCGAACTCTTGAAGCTTGGTTCGTTCTGTACGATCGAAGAAGTGTCCATTAGAAAGCATCTGGAGAGTACAAACAACGAAAAACGAATTCATTTGCTTTCGAATAAAAAAACAAATCGGAACGGCTTACACTAAAAAAATACATCAGAGGGAACGGATTCAAAATGCTCATTTTTGACCTAACCATAAAATTTGATAAAAAAAGTTACCTTTTATTCAAACGCAAGTTTTCGGACATATTTATTTTTCGTGCGTATCTTATTTGTTCTTCCGTTTCCCGTTCAGTCCCAAAAGGTTTTTCATTCCCTTTTTGACCGATCGGACGCCTTCTGTCACATATTTCGTTGTGTTGGCAAGTGTCTGAGCGAACCAGCCTCCTTCTAGTCTTACTACTACGGCTTGCTCCTTCTGCTCCTTTTCGATGCTGATCAGTTGGAGTTTCTACAAGTTGCTGTATCGATCGCACAGCTCACTTACTTCAACTTCTTTCAATATTGGACCAGCCTTTTCTAGCTTCTTCAGATTGTCGATCATTGCATAAACCTGTTCAGTGGACTTGGCCGATCGTTCTGAAGAGTTCTGCTTTTCTATGACTTCAATCTGCAAAAAAAGTTATTTTCGGCAAAGGTAAACGTTGCAACCTGAGCAGTGTACTGATCCCGATGTTCTTCCAACTTCTTCATCACGTCAGCTGAACCTCCTTCCTCAACAACCATTTTCTGAAAAGTAGATTTGTATTTTCTTACATTGGACAGTCTAACGGCTTCTTTAATCTGGTTGTCCACATACTCCTTGTAGGCGTCGTTGTAGGTCATCAACGAGTTCTGCTTCAGGTACGTTGTAAATTCAACGCAATGTTTGTTGACCATCTCTGCCTCCTTCTCCAACTGATATTTCTAAACATATGTTTGTCTCAGGATATAAGGTACAATGCACTCACTTTCTTATTAGCATCGGCCAGAAAAATTTCAGCTGCTTCGCGCTTGTCGGAGCAGCTTTTCAAACTTTCGTACACAGCCGGATCTTTGATCTGAAACATATAAGCTGTGTTATGAGCAAAAATACAGGTAAGGTCGGTTATATATCATCCCATATTGTCTCTGCGCGCTCCATGAGGCAACTTTCAACTTTGTAAAAGCTAGGGAGGCGAAACGTATCTATGTAGATTGTTAAACTGTGGTTGCATTCTTATGACTGACCTGTCGCATGATAGGTTCTAGCTTGTATCGAATATGGATATGATTCTCCCAAGAACAATGACACTTCTTGCACTTTTTGTCAGGAGTTTGAAAGATGTAGCACTCTTGCAGAGCAGGATTGGGACATAATTCAGTCTAAAAAAAGGTTATCGAAGCTGTAAACTGGTCACTAACTTGCACCCCATGTAGGGCGCAAGGACTATGACATGGTGGGTCTTTGTAAACGATTTCAACAGGGGCATTCGGATGGTTGCTCAGCGCCTTAAGTTCCACGCACGAAGGAGAAGTGCAAACAGTTACAGGATGGTCGAGTTCTTGGGGAACCAGTTCAACCTGAAACTTTACCGCAACTACTTAAAATTCTGACCATGTCCACAACAAGTTTTCCATTCAAATCCTTGCCTTCTTTCATGCAATCTTCTACTTCTTGAATTTTCGCATTTATGAGTTGTAAATTGAGAATTTGGTTCTTTGAAATTTTAGCTAGAGGACCTGTCAAGGCCATCACCATGGAGCGGACATTATTCACGCTGATTGTTTCGTTTACATTATGCACTGGTAAGGCGGCGATTCTCTTGAACAGTCTGAACAAACTTTGGTTTGACACTGATTCTTAAAATCACCTGAATGTTTCTCTGACAGTAGTTTGCCAGCTTGAATTGAAGCCGTTCATTTCATTGCCGGTAAAGTTTACGCCCTCGCGCCATGCACAAAGACAACGGAAACTTTCGTTATCAAAGAAGTATAGAGTTGACCTGCAATGAAACTATTTATAATATCTGGAAATCAACTAACTTGTTCAAAGGAATCTGTATCCTGCGCTCTTCTTGGAGTTTTTCCAAGTGGACAGTTAGAGTTGGCAGCGTGTCACCGGGTTGGTAAAGCGTCTGTCTTGCATTGGTGAAGCAGAAAAGGATGTTCTTGCTTGCAGAAACGTGAAGGTGGGTAAGCAACTCGTTGATGCAGTAACGGAAGGTCAGAGTTAGCTTGCTCTCATTTGGTTTCATCAAGATGCAAATTGCATGCAATTCCCTAAATTTTTAATAACTAATGCTATAAGAACCTAACTTGAAATTGGCTATATAATTCAGAATTTTGGCAAAGTTCTTTTTCTCCTCGTCCACACCACGAGTATCGCCTACTCCAGGAGTATCAATGATGCGAATACGCTTGTTCGTTCCGGGCGGTCCCCAAGAAAGCAAGTATGATCTAGGGTTCTGAAAGAAGTTAAATTAATTTGCAAGTTCTTAACCTGTGTCGACGACTGCCCATCAGCCGTGTTTTCATTCTGTACATGCTCCATATCAATTGTCGGCTCACATTCGATTTTTCGTTGATTGTACTAAAACAGGTAATTACCGGTTGCAGATTAGCCTCACATCCTGATCGCTGTGTGAAAAATGGGCCTTGATGAGAATTTCCACCTTGTCCTTCGCTTCAAAAATGTTGTTGAACCTCAAGTAGTTTGCGAGGCCGTTTATGAAGGTAGACTTGCCCACACCAGTCTCGCCAAGAATGAGAATATTGATGCAATCAGGAAATCTGGAGATTGTTGTCGCGTTTTCAAAAGAATAAAACTCGCTTATCAATGAAGTTTTGCATCGTGGTCGGTGTCCAGGTGGTTGGATCCTCGTCAGAGTCGTAGTCGTCACTTACGCAGTCCGACTCCGTGCAATCATTTGTCAAACTGCCAGAGGAGCTAAAATTGTTATACTTTTGTTCTATTATAAAAAAAACTTACTCATGTCCTGAGTCGACAGTCCTGTTCCTTGAACGTGGTGATGCATCGTTAGTCAGGCTCTAAACATTTGGTATTGTATTTTTTGTCAATCACCATACCGGGTTTCTTTCTCTCCATTTTTGCAGCGCCGAATGGACTTCCTCTGACTCATCCTTCAATACGCGGTCGAGAAGACTCCACAACTTTGATCTGATGAGAACAGTAGCCAATGTTATTTTCTGTTCCGTTCCAATCAATCCCAAGACATCTTCCAGTGTAACTTTTTTGATCGGAGTTTGTGGTATCTTTTCTTCCTGAAAATTATTTTAGTAGAGATATATTAAAGCGTGACTTTCAAAATTGCAAAGTAAACTTACGTAGTCTGGTTGTTTTTGAAACCACTCTTCAAAAGAGTGCTGTAGAGATTCCTCCTCGCTCAACAACAAGCTTCGGATCAGTAGCATATTCTTGTGAGTGATAAAATACTCGGCCAATTTAAGTTTATCCCCTGTCAACTGCAAAAGGAAAGAAGGAGGTATTGGCTGTTGTGGTTTGCATGCCATAGCCTCTTCCATCTTTGATGTCTGTTCGTGTCGATAATTCCTTACTAAATTCAATTTATCGATGTAAACAGGCGATCGTCGTTCTTGTACAATGGGTGGGAGAGAAGGTCCGCCCATTGGGGGGTTGAGGCGAAGATGTGTATCACGAATATTCTTAAATTTATCGCACCTATTTGCGATTAAGCTCTCAAAGCCGCGGATCGATTCTCGATCGGTTGGCGTTTTTGAATTCTCCGTCGGCAAATGTTCTGCTACAGGAGTAGTCGCTGTTCCTACCAATTTGTCGTTTTTCATTGGAGACGGTTGTTCGGCTGTTGCTAGTAGCCGCTGTTGAAAACCTCCACGGTTAGTAAAGTTATCAAGACGAAACGTATCTGGCCGCCAGGGCCCGGGGCGCTGAAGTTCAATCCGTCGAGCTCGATCATACAGCGGCACGTAATCGTCTCCTAAGTATGAAGCAATTGAATCGCGATAGCGATCTTCTTCGAGACCCGGCGCAAGAATAAGTTGGACAGTGCTTCTTTTGTCTTGAGGCAAACTGTTAATGAATGCTTCCATTATCTCTGAAAATTGTTGAAGAGATAGATAAAAACAAAAAAAAACTTCTGCCCGATGAGAACAAATGAATATTGGGAAGGCAAACTGGGTGGAAAGACTCTCAGATAAGACGAAGAGCAGTGAGAAAAGTTCGCTTTTTTTATTATAGTGATAAGGCCGCTCTCGACTCTATTCCGTCCCTTCGCACAACTTTCACCGACTTTTTCAAACCAAAACTTTGATTGAAGATGGACGACTTCTTGAAACATGTTCCTGCTAAGTCGCGAACTCTCATCGAGGTCGTTCTTGACGACGATGACATGACTATTGGAGAGAAGCTTGAACACTTAAGTGATTATGGAATCAGCAGTGAAATCGTACGCCTCGCGGAAAAGTTTCTCAACAATGAGGTTGGTTCGTGTTTCCAAAAATTTAGAAGGTCTTATTTAAGCCGTTAGTAGACGTGAATTTCCTGTCTCGTCTGCCTAACACAACGGTAAAACTTGCACAGCACTATATCATCAAGGGAATCTTTCCACCTCTGGACAAACTTATGGTCTTGGAGTCTAAGGAAGTACAAGACCTATATCGAGCTTTCAAGGAATACTATGCAAAAGATTCCTCCATCGTTCAAAAAATCATAGTAAGAGATTCCTACTTTATAGCCGATATAAAGTGTTCCAGGGAGGAAAGCTGGACATCAACCAGTCGAAAATGTCAAAAGTGAAGTCTCAGTGAGTAAATTTTAAGTTACACTGATACAGTCTATTTATGAATTTGATTATACATAAACTTCAGCGCCCCGGGCCCTGGCAGAAAGGTACACAGGCCGCCGATAGACAAATCGCCTTTTGACTCAACAGATGAGGAAACAGAAGAAGACGATGATGAAGAGGAGGAGGACAGTGATCCAGATTGGGTACCAAGCATCACACCGGAATTTTTCGCAAAGTATGCTGAACTCGTGCCAAACCTTCAGGCTGTGTACTTTTTGTTACACGTAACTGCTTACCTGCGGAACAATACTGCCATGTATAATAAATTTTACAGATTTCCCGAATGCCTTAACATTCTTATTCTTGGAGAAACAGGCGTGGGCAAGTCGACTTTCATCAATGGCCTGGGCAACTACTTGAAACATTCAAACATGTACGAGGCTAAGAAAAAAGGTGTGGAAATTTTGATCAAGAGCAGATTTATTCACATGGACGAAGATGTGAGTGATAATGCGTTGTTTTATCCTTGTTTTTCAGTACAACAGAATGAGAATAGAGTGCGAGCCGACAGTTACTGCTGACTACGATGAAGGTGAAAATGAGGATGTGCAAGACGGAGAGTCTTCAACTCAGTCTCCGAAAGCATATCAATTTGAATGGGGAACCTCGGAGAATCGAAAACGGATTCGTATTATTGATACTCCCGGGGTAGGAGACGTGCGTGGACTGTCCCAAGAGAAGGAGAACTTTGCCAAAATTTTACAGTTCATTGCCGACTACAAGTAGAAATCATAGATTAGTGCACGAAAATAATTTTTAGAGAAATCCACGCTATCTTGATTCTACTGAAGCCAAACAATGCAAGGTTAACAGTAACGCTCCGTTTTTGCATTAACGAGCTGCTGACCCATCTTCACTCCTCTGCCAGCAAGAACATACTTTTCTGCTTCACCAATGCTCGACAGACGCTGTATAAACCTGGAGATACACTGCCAGCACTTACTGATCATTTAGATCAGCTCCACGAAGCGCGAGGAATTAGAATTCCTTTGCAGCAGTACGTTTTTTTTTTATAGCAAACCGAACATGATTTCTCAGTGATACGGTCTTCTGCTTCGACAACGAAAGTTTTCGATTTTTGTCAGCTTGGAAAAGCGGAGCACAATTTGAACAGAAGGACATTGAAAACTTTGACGATAGTTGGAAAACTACAGTCAACGAGACGTTCCGACTCTTCAAGAAAATTTCTACCCTGAAGTCACATAAAACAGAGGATACTTTAAGTATTAATAACATTCGTGCGGTTATCCTGGCCATGGCAAGACCACTAGCAGAGATTGCCAAGAGTCTCATGACCAATGCGCAGCTGATCGATGATAAGGTCAAGGAAGTTGAAGATCTTCTGAAACAGGGGAAGAGCCTGGCAACAGCACAGTTGCAAGTTGAACAAGTAGGAATATCATCTAACACACAAACTTTTGTATTAAGGTTAGTCTCATAACCAAGGAAGTTGACTACCCTACAACGGTCTGCACCTCGGATAAATGCATCGAGTTAGTCAAACTTGGAGCCGATATGTGGGAGGCTTATTATAAGCAAAAATGCCATCATATGTGCGGACTAACTGGGGTACAGGTCTGTGGTATCTTCTATAGTCAAATGATTGTAACTATAGACTGGCGTTGTTCCGAATCCGCAGATAAAAAGCTGTGCCTGCTTTGGCTGTGGAGCCCATATTGACCGCTGTTCTGTGTGCCATTGCGATTGGACCACTCACTTGCATATCCGCTACGAGCTACAAAGAATTGTGAAAAATGTTAGTTTGTTTTCTACTCGCAAATTACTTCCTTTCCAGGTAGTCGATCCATCTGTCCAGGACAGTATCAAGAACAATGACGACAAAGTCAAGACTGCCCAGCTATTCATCGATGCCGAAAAGAAGAGAAAGCAGGATCTAGAGCGCGAATCCAAAAAGATCAGCTCTCATTGCATTGAGTTTGCTGCCTTCCTCAAAAGGAACTCAATCATCCCCTACAACGATGTCTACAAGGAGTACGTGGAGCATCTGATCCGTGAAGAGGTTTGGTCCCCCGGTAGTTGCTTCAAAATTGAGCAAGATCTTTTTGCAGAGATAAGACTCCACTGCTGACCAAACTCCCGCTCATAATATTTCTATCAGCTCGTAAAATAAGCTATTTGCCAGCGCACAAAGTGATCATATACCGACGAAATCCGGTGCTTACTGATAATAAGGTTTACAGAATGCCAAAGTAAGCCAGGGAGGGTCAAACAAAATGCTTCAACAGCTGCAAAAGTATAGGGATGAATACGAGCAACAGGTGCAACTGTAACACAACATAGTAACTCTAGATGTCTAGGTCAAAATCCTCGAGGGTCATGGAAGCTCTTCTTACAGTAACAGATCAATCAGTGAAATCTATCAAATGCTCGAGGACCTCAAAAACATGAAGAATTGTGGATCGCTGCTGCAGGAAATTCAGGTATTCGTACAAACTATAGTTGAAAACCCAATTGTAGAAACTGGAAATGCTGTCTGTTCGTCAGGAGCAGACAAATCGCGTCCTCAATGTGAATATTAGCAAAGGTTGGCTGGACGGAATGCACAATTCGTCTGGCGGAGCGAAGAGCTCTTCCAAGTCGAAACATCACAAAAAGAAGAGTCAAAAAACCAGAAAATCTTGGCATTAGACTTTCATTTGTTAAATCATTAAGATACTATTTGTTTTATCGCTGAGTGTTGCATCCCCTTCATATCTTTGCTCAGTATTCTTAACTCAAAGATTTGTTTAGAATGAGCGTTTCGGGCCTCATTGGACATTTGCCCGAATCAATTCAAAAACAAATTGACATCGTTATTCACGACGAAGATTCGTCATTAAATGAGAAAGTTGAAGCTATTGGCCTCGTGGTGGAAGACAAAGCTATAATCAGAAAGTGCTACCAGTTATTAAAGAAAAAGGTATGTGTGAGTGCGTCTGAAACTGGAGCAATACTTCAGGACAAAGCGGACCGGAAAATACGAGACCATCTTAAGTCGCTTGACGCAGAACATCACGAAATTGCTCGCGCAATTCTGATGGACGAGGCTCTGAGCATGATGGAAAAGCTCAATGCTTTTCAGACCTTCACGTCTAATACAGATTATCTCAAGGCAACCTTGAAGTTTCTACAGACGTTTGTTAGTTTCGAATAGTTCATAATTTAAATTTTGTGCATAGGCTGTGAAAGAAAAGGAAGAAGAAACGGAATACAAGATTGCAAGGATTCCTCCAGCTGACTACCCTCTTAATGACTTAGATGAAACAACAAGAAATCAGGCGGAGATAGTTCTGGAGGATGAACTCAGCTCTAATGTGGAAAAATTGGAACTTCTTAGTGAATTTGTATACGATCGGGAGATTCTAAGACAATTTAAACGTTTATTTCGTCAACAGGTATCATACAATGTTTGGATTCCATCAAACGTTTAAGTACGATGAGAAGGATTTCTTGGATCAGTTTCCAGAGGACAAGAGAGGAGAACTTGCATCGCTTCTTCGTGAGACCTCACTTGACTTTGATGAAAAGAAAAATTTGCTGCGGTACATTCTCAAGACACCTGAGGACCGGAAGAAGTGTCGGAAGTATTTCAAAGAACAAGAGAAAGCGGTTACTCTATAGGGCTACACTGAAATGATTTTATTTTAGTTGATTCAAGCAGCAACAACAGATATTTCTGACTGCGAAAGCGAGCAGAACGACGGCATTTCTCAACTGAACTTGGAATTCTTAGAGCGGTAAGCTGTTCTATTAGGAGATGAATGAAGAGACATTTATAGATGCCCAGACGAGATGAACATTTTGATCTTGGGAGAAACGGGTGTCGGAAAATCAACTTTCTTGAATGGTATTGCCAACTACATGAAGTACAGAACTTTGCACGAGGCGAATTCTAATCAAGATGTCGAAGTACTGATCACATGTCACTTTACACACACTGGAGATGGTGTCGGTATAAGATTCTAGAAAAACTCTATTACTGAATTCTAGATGAAACAAGTTTGGGTTGTTTGCAAATCTGAAGACGACGTGGGCAACGAGAACCTGAAAACGGGAGAGTCATGCACACTGGTAGTTTTCATATACTTTGTGACCCATCATATTTGAGACTGCCAGAACATACGTGTTTAAATGGAATGTGCGCGGGAGAACCAAACAAATTAGGCTGATTGATACTCCTGGAGTAGGAGATGTTGCCGGATTTAAACGAGACCAAGAGAACTTTGACAACATCTTCCATCACCTTGCTGACTTCAAGTAAGGCTGCTGACTAAGAAATTACACTTTTAGGGAACTTCACGGTATCTGCATTCTGATGAAGCCGAATGAGTCCAAACTGAATGCTTCTTTTACCTATTGTCTTGGAGAGCTCCTTAGCAAGCTCCATTTGTCAGCAAGAAAGAACCTTCTTTTTTGTTTCACCAACACAAGAGGCACTCTATTCCGACCAGGAGAGTCGATGGCTATTCTAAACGCGTACATGAAAGAGCTGGAGAAGAAGAGGGATCTCCAAATACCTTTGAACAGGTATTTTGACGTACGTTAACAAAAACCCATAATAGGGCTTCTTTATTCTGTTTCGACAATGAGAGTTTCCGCTTTCTTTGCGCCTGGAAAAAGGGAATAAAATTTTCTGATGGTCACATAGCTGACTTCAATGCCAGCTGGAAGCGGTCCGTGGGGGAGGTTTTCAGGTAACGAAACTTTTGTATGGCAAGAACTAAATGAGCAGATTTTTCACTCGAATTACCCAACTCTTACCTCACAGTATTGCCGACACGTTGTGCATCAATAATGTTCGAAAGGTCTTTGATATTCTAACAAAACCGATTTCACAAATGAACACCAAACAAATGGCCATTGATAAAGTTTTGGACGATGAACTTGCCACGGTGAAAATGGCAAACTTAAAGCAACTTTGAAATTTAGAGTGAAGCTGTAACGAAGGAGATAGCAGCCGAGAAGAAAAATCTTCAAAGAGATCAGTTCACAATTACTCGAGTTAAAAGCGGTCGTATTGATACCGTTTGTTCTTCCGCCACATGCAGTCCACCACATCCAGAAAGTGCTACAGAAAAGCTTCTCAAAGTTTGTCATCAGAGTTGTACCTGTGTCAGAGCACGAGTAAGTTTGCTTTTCTTTTGAAAATGCCGTAGACCCGAGCATGATCCTCCCGTACAATCTCGGTACGGGTCTACAGGAAACTGCCTGCCGCCGTCCGCAGCGCGTTTACTTATCGAGATGCGAGTACTGCCAGTTTTTCAAAAAGTAACAGCAATTTTCTAGCTGGATACGTGTCAAGATACCAACTTACAACGATGTTCTTGCATGAACCAAATGTTGCGCTGTAACAACTGTAACTGTCTCTGGACGTGTCACATGCAAATTGATTGGCAACTCCAAGTTGGAACTCATAAGGTCAGAGCGTTTATTTCGCTAAACCTTGTATACTTCAGGTGGTGGATGCTACCGTTCAGGCGAAGATTGACCAGCTGCAAGTGAAGTTGGCAGCCTCGAATAGGACTATAACTCAGGCTACTGCTAATGTAAGAGATATGAAACTTTTCAGATTTGTTTTAGAAAACTGCGGCTGTCCAGGAAAGTAGCAAGCTGAAAACTCAAAGTGTGGAGCTTGTGTCATATTTAACCACATTCGCCGTTCTTCCCCACAACGAAAACTTGAAAGAATATGTAGAAAAACTCATAAACGAAGAGGTAATGTTTTTAACTGTTCTAATGACAAGTTTTTGAAGAAGCAGAAAATAGGTCTAGGTAAACCAAATACTGATCTTCTTTACTTGGAGCAAGTACTTGCTGCTCACGAAGCGCAGATCAAAATTTTATCCGAAACGACTGTCACGAAGAGCACAAAAACTGTGGAAGAAATCTCCTCGATGCTGAATCAGCTGAAAAATGAACCTATCTGTGCTTCTGCTCAAGCAGACATTGAGGTAAGTTTGTATACTTGGTTTATAGATTTGTTTTCAGAAAATGATTGTTCTTCAAGTGCGCAATAAGCCCATGTTCAGAAGCAAAGAGGTCGACCTCAACAATGGATGGATCGGAGAGCTGTTTCAATAAAAACGTTCTTGGCTTGCTTAACAAATGAATCTTTTTATTAAAGTATCTGGTAGATTAAAACACGCAAAAGGATCAGATTAGAGCCAGTTTTAATCACACGTTTTGTTGACTGAATGGAAGAAGTACGGGTTGTCAATGCATAGTATTGAAGAACAAAAGAGAAAAATGTGGCAGACTTTAGATTTCACTCTTCGTCCTTTGATCCCTCGGTCGCAATGCGTGCAATATCAGCAATTAATGCACCTGAGAGCTTCATGTGACCTAGATTGAGGATCTTTCTATTGAGCTGAAGTAAACATTTTTTGCTTTAACGTTTACGCTTGCCTCGTTGCTTGATAGTGGAGCTCGACGTTGATTCTTTATCTCGTCGAGTATGTTTTGAACCTGAACGTATATAACCGTAAGTCTACTCTTACACTTACACCGAACTTATAATCACTAAGCATGCTACGAAGGTCCATCCAAATAACTTTATTACCACTAACTGCAAGCTTGTCTTCCTAAAATATCTATTCATTCACATTCGATATGGCTTACCTCGATTCGTACCAAATGACTCATATAATCATAGTAAGGGTCAACACCCTGCTTTACCGAATTGTATTTCAGATAAGCGGAGAACTCCATGCTGCTCTCTTTAATCAAATAGTACTCGTTTTGGATGTTTTCTAGCTGGTTGTGCAAGTCTTTAAGAAGAATCTCCGCATGTCTCTTGCTGTCTTTGCATTGAGCTAGCTCCCTTTGTACTTTGCGATTAATGACCTAAACTGTTTCTAGGCGATTCAAATTAATTACTGTTTCCATTGATTTCTTGATTTCGTATTTCATATGCATATGTTTTTTCCAATCACATCCGCATTCCTTACATATGCCGTTGTTAAAAACAGCACACCATTTCAACCCCTTATTCTTCAACTCTCCCTCCTGAATAAGTGAAACATAGTAACATACAAGAAGCCGGTTTTACCATTATGTCTGGAATTTTGCAGTCATCGTGGCAGGGCTTTTTTGGAACAGAGTGTTGTTGACCGTCCTCCCCAACAACAATATCATTACACCTTTTCTCCGTACAAACAGTCTTTGGAAATTTCAGTGGTATTTTCTCAATGGTCAACTGAAACACTGAACCTGAATCTCATTCTGTATTTTACCTGTTTCTGTTCCACTTTGGCAGAAAGACTGATGTCTTTACCTTTTAACAGGTTAATCTCAACCATTTTTTTTTAACAAAAATCACTAGACTGCACTTACCTCTTTGATCTTGTCTTCAACCATCTTCTTGTTCATTAAATGATTTTGCGCAACTTCTGTCAACGGACGAGCCATTGCAATGAGTAAGCTGCGTGTTCGGTTAATGTCAACCGTGTCTTCTACGTCGTGAGCAATCATTCCTTGAATCCTTTTTAGAAGTTTTTTGCATTCTACCACATTGTGCTCCCACCCAGATGAAAGCGTATCGTGTGTGCTCTGCTTATGTTCCTGTGGAAGTTGGAGGAGAGTGCACAAGTAGCGGAAACAGTCATTATCAAAGCAGAACATGTTGTCTCTAGAAAAAATTGAGCTTTGTTTCAATTTTTCAAATGTATCTCACTTGTTACTTTTGATAATCACTCCAGTAGTCTTCTCAATTTCGTATAGATACCTAGAGAGAGGGGCGATAGTGTCCCCGGGACGATACAACGTGGAACGAGTGTTGGTGAAGCAGAAAAGAATATTGTTTGTGGCATTGCGATGTAGCTTCACGAGAAGATTGTCCATGCAGTTACGGAATCCCATGGAAAGTTTAGATTCGTTAGGCTTGAGCAGGATACAAATGGCGTGAAGTTTACCGACGTAAGCAATGAGGGACAAGATTTTCTCAAAGTTCAGCTCATCTTGATCCTGACCACGAGTATCGTTGATTCCAGGTGTATCAATAATGCAAATCATTTTGGGAGTGCCGTTGTCGTCCCAGGGCAGAGCATGGAGCAGCGGATCCTGAAACAACACTAGCATCATTAGATTTAATGTACCTGTGTTCGAGATTGTCCGCCAGATCCTAAATTTTCGTTAAAACTGTTCTTGGCTCCTTTGGCGCAGTTGGCCTTTATATCGATTAGTTTCTGCTTCAGTTTCTGAAATGCTCAAGTAAGAACCAACATATCCTGGCTTACTGCATTGTCAGTATAGGTGAATGAGGTGTCCATAAGAATGCGTGGGGTTTTTGCTAGTGCCTCGTCCATTGTCGAGTATTCTAGGTAGTTTGCAAAGCTGTTGATAAAGGTGGTCTTGCCGACACCGGTTTCTCCAAGCAGAAGAATGTTGAACACGTTCTTGGGGTCAACATCATGGGCGACGGTAAAGTCCTGCACAACTTTGGACTCATAGGCAGCTGGATTTGTTCTCGGTTTCGTCCTGGGAGCACTGGTGACATCTTCAGTATCTGCTTTTTCAGGTTCCGCTTCCATTTTCCATGTACGGAGATCTTCTTCTTTTTGTGTGCTAAATTAGTTTTCTTTAACAAGATACAACTAAAGAACAAACCTTATTTTAGAGTTCTTGTTATCTTCACAAATCTTGCTGCTCAAAGACATTCCTTTAGCTGCCTCCTCAATTGGAATATCCATTGTTTTTGGCCGAACTGTTGGTGCTTCTTTTCTTGGCAATGGAGTTTCTCTTGAATCAAATCTCTCATTCAAGAAGGCTCTCAGCTCACTGAAAAGTTTTTATCATTTTTATTTTTAAACTTACATTTTAGCATCCTCGAATGTGCGTCTCACGATTGCCGTACTGTCATTAATCTGAGCACGGGCGTGTTTCATAGAACAGCAAACTTACCAGTCGAAACCATTCAAAAAACTTAGTCCTTGCTTCTCCGAACAGCAATCCAGCGCAAGAACCAATTTCCTCAATTCTAGTTTCACCTATGCATCTGTACAAATGTTCATTTTCTTGGGGTCGTAGAACTCTGAGAACCTCGACAGGAGGTGTTTCGAGGATCGGAAATTTATGAAATCATAATATGGCCAGGTAACAAACTCTGCGTCCCCATGCGGTGTAGCGTTCGACGTTTTCTATATCCAGAGAACTACAGATGATGCGATCTTTTTGTTCAATATTCAAATCGGAGAGTATAGCATTATGAACAATTTGAATCACTTCCGGTTGGACTCTCACAAGAAATGGAAACGGAGTCTCTATCATTTTCCTAAATTCTTAAATTAGCTGGTTGGAAAGGAAATAGGGAAGATTCATTTGAGCTAGTATAGAGCGAGAGATTGATAAGACGTGGCTTGGGTTGTCTTCAAGTGATAAAGTGAGAAATTGGAAATGCTAAATGGGTCGATAAGTCCTTGTCAAAGGACGCAAAACTGAGGGACCGATTCTTCCTGACCAAGTGGGAAAACGAGTCACCGGTATTAACAGACCTCCAAAAATATAAACCCTTTTGTAGTCAAAAAGAAACAAACGTACCACCCTGAACATGATACAGCTTATTATTGCGCTTTTCTTCCTGACCCCTTTCTACAAAAGCTAATTCAGACAGACATAAACATACAATGTAGTTCAACAACTGCAAAAATGCTGATAGGTCCTGATCTTTCAACTATGCTGATTCCTTAAAATATTTCGAACGAAGATCAGTTTGAAGATGAAAAACATCCATGCTTCCGATCAAGATCTGCCAGCTGCCTTTCGTCTCGTTGTTTTCGAACGTCCTGAACCTGTGTTAATTCTAAAATTTACGTGTTCCGCCATTATGAAATGAGTCAAGACGAGTCAATCAACATAGCTTGGAAAATGTAGCAGACAGATAATCCGACACGTTTTTGTCTTCTTCAGAGATCGTGTCCTTCAAGACTGGGTTATATAATGGAGATGGTGAAATCACTGAGTATATTTAGACTTGAAAGATTTTACATCCGTTTGTTCAGCAATTAAGTGTTTTCATTCTGAGTCAGTTCGCAAGAAGACGCATCATATGCGCGATTACGGCAGCATCATTCTTGTATAAGAACAAGAAACAACCTAACCTAAACTTTGAAAGCGTACAGATTTCTTTGAGAGTTTTTTCGCGGGTGGGGTGACGATGGACGCAACACCGGAGTATAAAGTAAGTTGGACCCGGAATCGCAGTCAACTTGTAATCTTAGAGCTTTGTATCGAGCAAGGTTGTGTTAACAAAGTAACTTTTGCGTAGTAGCATCGCTTCCTGAATATTCTGCAAGTCTAGTACAACTCGGCTGCTAACACCAGGACCGTTTTTTTTCAAAATGCTTATTCAAAATCAACTATTTGAATCTGACCTGCGGAGGCGATGTCGAATACGACCTAGTTGGGCTCATTGTCAAGTGCAAAACACTTATTCAATGACACCGAAACGTATATAAAACAGACATGATGTTCGTACACTTATTCTTTTTTTTTAGAGACCCATTATTAGTCTGAGAGACTCTACAGAGATCCCGTGACCTAGCCTTATGAAGTATCTTTTTTTGGGATAAGTAGTTACCCGAGGTGTTTTTAGCCAAAGCGTTTTTCAGCCTAGCGCTGTGTCGCCAGTACCCCACCAATGCTTCTCAAAGCGATTCAGCCAGTAAAAAATCTTCTTTTCTATGCCTTTTTGTTGCTCTCGAAGTCCCCCTTAACTTAATGAGTTCAGAATCTAACGGAACAAGATGGAACAGTTCATTCGCCACGGTTTCAATGCTGAAAATATTCCCGGCTACGACTGCAGCATCATGAATGTGACCAAGGAAGAATGGTTTGCTCGTGGTGACAAGCACGTGACTCTTGGAGTCGGATTCGTGATTTACGGAACCATAACCCAGTGTCTGTACTTCGTGATCATGTCAGCCATGTGGAAGCTCAAGAACAACAACTCCGTCTATAAGATTATGCTTCTGCTGGCCGCTTTTGATGTTGCTGAAATAGGAATAGGATCGCACTTTTCGGGCTACCTTTGGATTGTCGGGTCCAGCTATTGTGCTCAGCCGAACTTCAATTACATTCTTGGTTGCAGTGTACTCGGCGTTTGGGCTTATACATGCATCGGCAGCTTGACCTTAGTCATCCACCGTTTGACGGATCTTTGGGATCGCTCTCTACACGACAAGGCATCTATGCTCAAGAACTCTTAAAAGTGATCGTTTCAGCTTTTTGAAGGCAAAAGAATGTACTTTTGGTTAACTGCTCCAAGCGTCTACGCTTCGTATTTTTGGTTTTTCACAACACCTTCCACATTCAACTCGACGATGAAAACCTTCTTCTATGATCCCTTCATAACAGGGACAATGGAAGAGATGAGTCAGGTTAATTCTATATTGTAGCTCCCTCAATGTGAAGTTGTTGTACTTTTTGCAAGTAGATTATTCAAGTCAACAGGTTAACACTCATGCACTTCAAATCAAACATTCAACTGATTTTTTAAGACTTCTTCGAACCATTTAGGTAAAGTGACTATAGAAACAACATTGAAGATCGATGCACATTAGTCACTTAAGCCGACTCGTCGACGTTTTACGGTTGCGCCCTAGCGGTGAAAAAGTAGGCACGTGAAGCGAGTAATAAAAGGTTTTTTTTCTACCCCCTTACTACTTTTCAAGCTTTCAGTACTACAACATGCCAGCCGTAGCCAACAACATCTTCATTGTTGTGGTCAATTGTACTCTCTACGGCATTCTCATAATCGTTTGGCGCTACAAATATGGTTCCCAGGCAGTTACGCAGAATACAATGATTCAGCGATCGGTAGTTTATTATTGAATCCATGCAAAAACTCTTGTGTTCCCAGATTACCATCCAGTCTATTCTGATCTGTTCCTGCACCCTAATTGCCTCGTTCATGTACACCTACATGATGTTTTTTGTCATTCCAAATTGGATGATACTGGGGAGCCATGTTATTTGGCAAATCTCACATGGTATGTTGGAGAGGAAGGAGTAAAATAGCTTGTTTTAGGAATTCCTGCTTATGTATACTTAATTATGAACAAGACCATCAGACAGAGCGTGCTTCGAAACTGTGGCTTGAGACCTGGAGCAACCGTAACTGCAGTGACCAGTAATCAGTCGTTCACAAGGGAGCGACAACCTTCTGTGATTTATTAACCAGCGGTTATTTGTTGGACTTTCCATAAACTGTATCTGCGCTAAGATGGGCTGTCAATATGTCAGATCATTGCAAATATATTATACACTCTTTTGTAAAATCAAAAAGCTAAAGCGCCCCTTAAAAACTGGCTAACTTTAAGTTATTTTGATAAGACGGAAATCGATTTGCTCACACAAAAAATATTATATGTAGAAGGCTGTGAAAATGTACAAACACAACTTATATAATCTCCAAGAAATATAGTATCACTGTGTAAAGTTGCTAGCTGTTCTTCCTTCCCTCGTAACCGAGAGATTTATCGTAGCCACCGGTGACTTCAGGCGAAAGCCAAGGAGCTTGAGAATATGCCGTCTGATTGTCCGGTTCATGACCAGATAGACGTAGGCTGGGATCCCTAAACGTGAATGTTTCTCGTAAGTTTCTGGTAAAAGTTTCCTCTACCATGGGAAGCCTGCCAAATGATGTGACTTCCTAGAATCATCCACTCCGGAATGGCAAAGTACTGCATGTAGACGTACATCAGTGAGGCTATCAGGGAAGCGGAACAAATCAGAACGGACTGTATTGTTATCTTAAAAATGTATACATTTTGCAACAGGTCGCTTCCTACCGATCTCTGAATCTTGCTGTTGTGGCTCAACTCTTCGGAGCCGTACTTGTACCGCCAGACAAAAATTAGGACGACGTAGAGAAGACAGGTTATCACCACAACGCAGATATTGTTCATCGCGTGGTAGATATTATAATACTAGAACTTTGATTACTTGCCGTTTTTGTATATTTACCTCGGCTAGTTCCTCCAAGCTTCCGGTGATGAATGGAGAAAAGAACCACGTGTTCATCTTAGAGTTGAACATTACGGGGGAGGTGAAAAACCCAAAAAGGAAGGAGTAGAGAAGCGGTGCGCAGAGCCAAAAATACATCTTTTTACCACCAAAAAGCTGAAATTGGAATTAGGATGATATGTTAGATCGAGTTTTTGATTTCAGTGATATGTACTGCAGTTGAAGACGTCAACCATATGACACCTCAAATTGATTTCACCCTCTCGCAGTTTTTTTCATTTTCCGGAAACTAACCTGTCTCCTCTCCCTTTCGAGAACAAATCTTAAAAAATGGTGCATCCTTTTCCACTTTATTAATACTGACACTTACGGTATGCCCCGTGTCCGACTGTTGTCTGGCTGTCTTTTTTGGAACCATGTGTTCAGTCTTTTTTGGAACCACGTGGCAAGTTCTAATAACAATGAATACAGGCACACCTCCAGTACGTTCTCGAAGTCCCAGACACCCTGTAGACGTAGCAGAACCAAAAAACACGACCTATAGGCAATAACTGATCTTCAGTGCACCTTCAAACAATGGATACATGTCTTGTCTCCCTTGATTTGTCTTAAAACGTGACACATTCGTCTGTGTGGTTTCGTACACGTTGCGCTTGACTCAGAGTCTGTACAGAAACAAAATCGACAGGACTTGCGACATTTAGAAAGGAAGACGCTATATACCATTTTCTAATACTCATTTTAGAAGATCGGAAAATCCTTTAACGGATAGTGAATGACAGGCAGAATAGGCTTCTGGACATTGAAGTTTTGACATTTTTGACAAGTAGTACTCCAACAATTAAATGTTCGCACCTTCCTGCTCTGGTCACTTTGTCGATTGTTTACTTTTTCTCTAGAAAACACACACACACTTGAAGACATATTTTTATGCGCGGCCAGTGCTTGATCACTGTGCACCGACATGGTACGGGCGCTACCTGTCTGGGCCGAGGTCGCGCATTCGATCTTTACTACTACTTTGTCTAACTCCTACCTGTTCCTGAAGAGAACGGTTCCACAAGTCAGCAAGTCTGTTAATGACCAAGATTAAGCAGCCTAAACAGAGACCACACCAGTCGCCTGAAACTCTTTTTTTCTTTATGAATGTTATTACTACACCGATTGCGATAGACCCCATGACATAATCCAGATCCGGATGGGTACAGTAGTTAGCTCCGTTGATCCAGAAGTAACCGGACAAGACGGATCCTATTCCAAGTTCAATCACGTCGTAGCCGGCTGAAAATAACTTTGCAATCAAATTGAGGGTCAGGTACCAAGCAGGAGCATGATTTTGTAAAAGCTGTTGGTTTTGGTCAACTGACACATTGCGGTAATTATCAGAAGGTAAAGAAACTGAAGAAAAGTCGTAGGTTACGGTTGCTGTTACCTGGGTCGAGAGGCCGTAGACGAGGAAGGTCCCACCAAGGATATAGTTCTTCTCCCCTTGACCGTACCATTCCTCCTTGGTCAAATTTACAGCACTAAGAAAAAGTTGTTCACTGAAAACATGAACTACTCTACCTGCAATCGTACCCAGGAATGCTTTCCGCTCGAAAGCCGTAAGCGAAAAACTTTTCCATTGAACACAATATCTTAAAATTGATATTTTATGTCTTATATAGTCCCGAAGAACGTCACCTCGACCAAAGAAAATACTTCTTGAAAGTTTGCTGGATTATTTGTACGATAGGCCTTTGGGACCAAGGAGTATGAGCAAAGCCAGCCTACACGTCAATAATTTCTTTATGCGAACAAAACAACGGAAATGGTTTTTATAAAGATGGGAGCTGGGGGATTAGAACTGTGATCAGGGTTTTTGCAGAGTTGTTCAGGGCGGAAGTTGGACAACAAAGAGCAAAAATGTAGAGTTATGTGACGAATAAGCGATATAGTAAACATACAGCAGGCACAAAAACGGTCAGACCCTTTACGAATTTTGTCACTACGGTAGGTTATTCAGCATATGAGAAGAGTGAGGACGGGTTAGGAGACAATTTAAAGATTGCCAAATCTGTACGAGTAAGAATTTGAGTGGCGACAGAGATAGTAAGAACAAGATTTTCCTCTGAATGACAATTGTTTGACAATTGCACAGACATCATTGAAAGCTATGCACTAGCTTCATTGAACAGAACCTTTCGGTCATGAAAGAAGGAATTTTTACTATTGGGTTGGTAAATAAGTCTTTTCGCTTTTTGTAAATATGTTCCCTGCCTTGTTTACGACAACGGCCGAGCTATTGGTTATGGCACCTCGTGTTGCTCACTCAATCCTCTACCACCACCATGCAAGACACCACTTCCCTTCTTCTTATTCTCTATTCTCTGTTCGTCTTGATCCGGACTATTGATGACCTGCCACCCTACGATCTGCGACATGAGTTTCTCAAAGGCACGAATGGAGCCCAAATGACGGCTGATATCAACGATGTTTATGGCCAAGGGACGACGTCTACGAGGGTATGCCAGTTGTGGCTCTATCGCTTTCGGTCTGGGGACAAAAGTGTCGAAGAGGAGCCAAGGTCAACTTTCGATGAATCAAAGCTGCTGCAGCTCGTGAACGAGAACAATCGCCAGACTACCCGTGAACTAGCAGAGGCACTGTCTGTCAGTCATGTCGCAGTGGAACATCATTTGAAGCAATTGGGATTTACGAAGAAACTGGGCACATGGTTGCCGCATGACCTCAGTGGCACCCAAAAGTGGCAGCGAATGTCCGTCGCCCATTCTCTCCTGTTCACATTTGAGAGAAAATCCTTTTTACCACGCCTGGTGACGAGGGATGAGAAGTGGGTAACGTACGTAAACTTCCAAAGGAAGCGTCAATGAGTGGGTCCAGGGCAGACACCAAGTCCTGATGTGGGACCCGACACTCATCAAAGAAGATTATACTCTGTGTTTTCTGGGGTACCGAAAGAGTGGTGCGCTGGGAACTGCTGGATGCTGGAACTACCCTTACGGCCGCCATATACAGCCAGCAACTTGAAAAGGTTGCCGTTGCACTTCGTCAGAAACGGCCGCTGAAGTCGAAAGTCATCCTGCAGATGGACAACGCGCGCCCCCATTTTGCAAAACCCACTCGCTCGAAGATCCACGACCTGGGTTGGGAGATTTTACCCCATCCTCAATATAGCCGGGACCTTGCCCTTTCCGACTATTATCTGTTTCGAACTCTCAACAACGAGATTGGAGGACAACAGTTCGATTCCGACGGCGCACTCAAAACCTGGTTGACAAACCTCTTCGCGTCGAAACCCAAGGTGTTCTACGAGCGTGGCATCCGTAAGCTACCCGTGAAATGGGCAGACGTGGTACATCATAATGGTGATTACAACGAATGAAAAAAGTTGTTTGGAAGCCAACAAATTTTTGCATTTGAAAAAGCGAAAAGACTTAGTTACCAACCCAATATGTACAGTACGGTACAAAACAAAAATCAATCTCAAAACTTGGTTCTGTCCAGTTGCTCCGGCTGAGTATAGCCCGTCATAGTAACTACGGGTGAGCTCATCCTGATCCGAAACATCCGTAATATGCTGACACGGATGGTCCTGTTCATTGTGAGGTAAACGTAGGCCGGAATTCCATGAGAGGCTTGCCAAACAAAGTGACTAGCGAGCATCATCCAGTCCGGGATATAGAAGTATTGCATGTAGACGTAGATCAGAGAAGCGACCAGGGAAGCGGAGCAGATCAATACAGCTTGTATTGTAATCTGCAGCAAGAAATGGTTATTGAAGTTTTACGAGCCTACAGATCTCTGAAACTTCATCCTAATGGACTCTTCCTTGCAGTACTTGAACCTCCAGACCAATATGATGGCGATGTAGAGGATGCTAGTGAAAGCGACGACGCCCACGTTATTCATGGCATGAAATATGTTGTAGTACTGTAAATTTTTGTATCTAACAGCTCCATAACGATCGCACCCGTAGTGACTCTTCCATGCCTCCAGTGATGAATGGACAGAAGAACCAAGTGTTCAATGCAGAGTTAAATAGGACCGGAGTGGTAAAGCACATCAGCAAGCTTCCGTAGATAATCGGAGCGCATAGCCAGCACCAGATGCGTTTCCCTCCAAAGAGCTGAAGCGTTTTGATACTTTTGATACGCAGTTTGAACATTTTGTTATTCTGTATCTGCATCCTATTCGAAATGACAAATAATGCCCAATTAGGAGCAACTCATGTATAGGCTTTCCGTATAACTTACCTGTTCTTGAAGAGACTTGTTCCAAAGGTCAGCCAAACGATTGACTCCGAGGATAAGACAGCCGAGACACAGACCACACCAGCCGCCTGAAAATGCAAATAAAGTCAGAAGATGTTAGAGTTATAAACTGTCTAGGACTGGCATCATATTGAGGTTACTCCAACTAGCGCCGCTAAAACCGACGTAAAATCTATTTGTAGTTTGATATGTGCAATCTTTGAACAGAAGAACTTTTGACCCATTTAATGTTGCCATGCTAATTGAGACGATTGTTGCGCTGTAAACATATGACTCCAGACTTCACTTTTAGACAGGGATAGTTTCAACAAGGGATTGCAAAATAAAAAGTGTAATACTGGGCCGTAAGATTCTTAAGAGCTTAAACCGGACTAGCCAAAGTCCGTTTTCACGCCATGACATCTATTATTTAGAAACTGCTTACCAATTGAAATGGTTCCCAAGAAGAAGTTCAAGTTGGGATGTGTACAATAGGTTCCTCCAACAATCCACATGTATGCTGAGTAGTCTGAAGCGATGCTAAGCTCAAAAACGTCGAAGAAGGCCAGAAGAAACATTATCTTGTAGACACTGTTTGTTTTGGTTAGCTTCCACATTGCTGCCATAATGAAGCAGTACAGGATTTGGGTAGTTAAACCGTAAATGGCAAAAATGGCTCCAAGTGTCATGTTTTTGTTTCCTTTGGAGTACCAATACTCTTCCGTTTGGTTGAGGATTCTAAAGCATATAGTATCAAGAAACTATGGTAGCCCACCTGCAATCGTATCCGGGTATGTTTTGAGCATCAAATCCATGTCTGATGAACTGTTCCATCTCGAGAGCTGGTCTCTAGAAGATCTGAGACCGTTTCTCTCTCTATATATATACCTTGCCCCTCCCCGTTTCTACAGACTGTTTTGCTTCAGAGCAGTATTCGAAAGGTGTACGACTTTCATCGTCTTTTCACCTCCAGCCTACAGAAAACAATCATTGCCTAACGAGGCTGCATAACAAGTTTTATGACAGTGAAGATCAGACCGGATGGATCTTTCTGGAAACAAACAAGTTCTTTGAAAATAACTTGGCTTATAAGTTTTTGGAAAAAGATTGACGCAGGTGAACACGTGGGAGTGAAGATGAAGTCGAAGATTGAAGTCTTGACACTTTTTTAGACACATATCGCTATCAAAGTAGAAATGCGTTTAAATGAGTTACTTGAGCTGTCACTTCGAACTTTGGTGTTTGTGTTCCAGACGGCTGAGAAGACGTTGCTCTACTGACAGAATGTAATTGTATAATTCAAAAACGTTATTCAAGCAGAGTATGAGTTTGGCGTGAGTTATTCAAAGCAGGAAGGATCCCGAGAAGCCCCTGACCATCGTCCCTGACAATCTTCCTCAACAGGCATACGGTATTTGTTATTACTACTATATTCGGCGAGACAATACCTCTGTACTGAATGTTATGAGAAACAAACGCTGTTTTGAGACAAAAAAAACCACCTGTCTCTTGTGACTAACATAAGACTGATATGGTTTAGGCCAAGAATACATGAAATGGAAGTTTAATGAAATAAGCACTCACTCAAACTCTCTGCTAGCTATGATAACGCCTACCCCTATCCGGTCTCGGGCGCTAGCCAAACCACCTGTTCTCGAATCTGGTTATCGCATATGGCCGGGAGAAGATATAATCGTTAGCATCAACTCCACATGTCTTCGCATGCCCTTCTACCCAATTACTTTCCTGACCATTTAGTCTGAATAGGAAGCTAGTGGGCAGCTAGCGATAGCCTCTCAAGACTGACGCGCAAGGCTCCCCACTCAATCCTCGCGCCCTCTTCTCTGTTTGAGCAACTCTCTTGCGAATGCAGTTTTTGTTTCGCTCGAGCCGTCAGGATCCAATTTGCTTTCACGTCGCAATTTTTCTTTCGCAGCTGAGTTCGTTCAGTGTAGTCCTTTGAAGTTCGACGAGAGTGTTGAAAAATTCAAGGAAGGGCACCGGATATCAAACCAGTTACTCCCAATTTTCTTTGTACTTGTAACTACGGGATCGTGAAAACAACTGTTTCGAATCTGTTGCGACGAAACTAAACTTCTTTACAGAAGGGTGCGGTTTTCGACGGTAGAACCTTCCGGATAGCGAGAGCCATAGCTAACGACCTTTTTGAGGGTACATCATATCTGACTACTGGCTACTAGACCACCAAAGAGAGGTTACATATACTTTATCTGACCCCGACTACTGTTAACCCAAGAGTTTTAAAATATTATATTGCGCTTATTTTTTAAAAAAGTAAAGTGTAAGTTTTTTCTCCTCATAAAATTTTTACTCTTTCTCTCCCGATAGTCTCCTACAGGCTAAGTCTAGTGGAATTCATAGTGAAATTCTACGAGTTTTGACAAAAAGTAAACAATTTGTATTTGTGAAAAACTGAAAGTTCTCGAAAATGTGTCAAAGGCTCCAAGTGAAAGAAGTTTGTCCTTCAGCTGAAAGTGCCGGGCAAAAAAGTATAAAGGCGCATAGCGCTACGCGGTGGTTTGGTTTTGTGTTGGCTTGGTGCGCTATAACTGAAAATCGCAATTCCTCAGTTCCTTTCTTTCCAATCGCACTCAAAGTTTTTCCATGGTTTTTGCCACCGAGAATAACGTACAAAGAAATGTGGGATCAATAGGCTAGAAAATAAAAACTTCAAAAATATAACTTTTTTCAAAAAGAGACCGATTACTCCCGTATCCAGTAACCCAGACTGGCGTTTGAAATCTGCCTATCAGGTTGACCCCAAACTTTGGCTATAGATTCAGAATTCACCCATTCCCGCGACGCAAACTGTCAGAACCATTGGATAACCCTGAATGGGTCTTCTCAGATGAGATTTTTGGACAAGGATCCGGACAGTTCAGTACAATAAGGTTATAGCTGTCGCTTGAACCCTTAGGGGAATTAGCTTTTTAGCTGAAAATAAATAGTGGTCAGTCCCAGAGGAAAGACGTGGATTTGACTTTTGTGCACAACATTGTTCACTTTTTGTTGCTTTCTTATTGTTCATTTTTTGTTCGGTTGAATGGCATATGGGGAAGTCAAATCCTTTCCATTTTAAAGTTTCCACTTTTTCAAAAATAGAGACTTCCGTTACTGAAAGAGCATTTAAAGTTGCCTTTTAATTACTACTTTGTGCCCGATTTTGCTTAATGAAAAGCCCGCAGCCAAAAGCATGGTACGAGCTAAAGATAATCAAATTGGTATCACGCTAAGCATTTTTTGACTGCCTGAGCGCTTACTTGCATTTTATTTTAACCTGTATCTTCTCATGTTCTAGATAGACCGAAATGTGTACATTCGAAATACCGATGTACCTAAAGATGTCTTAACACATGACTCCCGTTTCCAAGTTCAAAGAACAGGGACTGTGTGGAAAGGTTTTTCAAAGTTCTTCTCTTTTGTTCTTTTTTTTCTTGAAGCTCTTTCTTTATTTCAGGGCTGGCATCTGCACATTATTCATCGAAATCCTGATAACTGACACCAAGTAAGTTTTCGCAGAAACCGGAACAACAGAAACACCCTCCATTTCGCTTCATTAAGAATTAACGAATGGTCCTAATGTGGTCCAAGAAGCGGGGCCACGAATCTATTGCTCGGGCCAAAGAAACGGTTTACTTTGGGGGTCCATCTGGTGGAGTGTTTAGAAATTAGGACAGACGCCTCCCAGGCGCGATATAAACATCTGTTTCTGTGCCGGCGGACCTTATAATCTGTTCCGGCGTTTCTATAGTTACACTTTTCAGTGAGATCAACAGCCAAATTGGAACAGCTTGTCGATAAGACATGTGATCAGGACTGTGAGAAGGCTTTCATTCACATCCTTGGTGAGTATTGTGTGCTCTTATCGTAGGCCTGGACATTGTTTGTTGTTTTTGCTCAAAAACAAGTAGTTAATCGCTTTACCATAGTCTGGTTTCATAATTTGAGTGCTCGCAGACTTGCATAGATGATCTTCTTGTTTGTTTTCGCAACCATCAGCTTACGGAGAAAAATACTTTTTAATTTAAACGCTTGCTAGCTGCACAACTTCCATAGTTTTAGTTTTTTCAGCTTGTTTCACTAAAAAGCCGTGTGTTATTCATTGCTGTTTTTCTACTACCCCAATTTCAAATTTTGGGGTATCCTCCTGAGCTCCTCCCTCCATGCCTCTCAATCCCTTCCCTTAGTACCACCACAACCGCCGAATATCAAATTACACGCCCATCGAAATAAGAAACTTGATGGGAGACCACTCTGGAGATCCATCTTCTCATTGTCACTGGGAGCCTTTAATTTACACCACAATTGATGAGCACTTCATTATGCTCTCATCTCACCCGTCCGCACTCGGCAGGTGACAAGGTGACATATTGTACTTTGCAGATGATATGAAGAGGCATCTGCCGCCAATTCCGTACGGGAAACGTCGTGCCTTCAAGCTCTCCTTCTCCATATTTTTAACGCTTATTTTATTTTCCCTAGTTAATGTTCTCCAACGGTATGTGCGTCTTTTCGTCGAAAACTTAAAACACTTTCAGGGTCTCATTCACGGGTAATCTACGCACCACCTTGCGAAAGCCTTTAATTTTTGTTGTGACTCCTACATATAAACGAACTACGCGGTTGGCTGACATGACAAGGTTCGCTTTGTGTTTACACATCTAATGAAAGTTCAGATTGGCCAACACTTTGATGCATATCAATGACATTCACTGGATAGTTGTAGAGGATGGAGACAGTACATTCAGTTATGTGGAAAGGTTATTGGAGAGATGCGAAGTTCCGTACACGTACGTAGCACACAGGACAAAAGCCGGTTATCCCAGTAAGTTTTACTCTAGACCGACAGCATACCGTTTCACTTTTTCAGTTTCTTTCACAAAGCTGTCTAAAAGAGTCCTGTAGTGAACTCCGATCAACTGCGCTTTCTGTTGGGACGCTACCTGATTAAAGGATCCTAAAACGGCGAGGTTCATCCAAACTCGATTAGCATTTCCTAGCAACTAAAATTGAACAGACGGTTAGGACTGATTCTTGAAGGGGGTTAATTGTGAACTTTGAAAATGTAACCCATTCAGACAATAGAATTGAAGCATTTTATTTGTAGAGCAAAGAAAAAAACTTTCAGGACGAGGCTGGTGGCAACGCAACATGGCCATGAAGTTCATTCGTGAAAATTCCACCTACTTGTTACAACCTTCTCAAGAAGGGGTGGTTTATTTTGCCGATGATGACAATTCTTACGATCTGCGACTATTCAACGACTACATTCGAAACGTAAAGACTGTAGGAATGTGGGCAGTTGGTACTGTTTTGTCGGTAGAACATGGAAAAAAACCTGTTACAGGACTAGTTGGAGGAACAGCGGTTGAAACACCGAGAGTGGTTGACGGAAAAGTTGTTGGCTTCTCTGTCAAGTGGAATCCAAACCGGGTTTTTGCCATCGATATGGCTGGATTTGCGATAAATTTGAAGATTTTGTTGAAGTGAGCCGTAATGCAACATTGAGCACAGTTTTTTAGTTCAACTGCAGATTTCACCGCGGGCTGCAAACGTGGTCTCGGGGCCCCAGAAACATGTCTCTTGCAGGATTTGGGATTGAGTAGAAGTGACATTGAGCCATTTGGAATCACAAACCAGGTATGCTTATCCTTCAAACTTTTACAAACGTGTTTGAGACCAGCAAGGACATACTTGTCTGGCACACCAAGACAAAAACACCAATGTTCGATCCTAAAAAGATTGACACTTATGGATATGTGGTCGAGTTCGGAAGCAATAAGACAGTAGGAAACATACATTTCTTTGGAAATTTTGATTTTCAGGTGGGAGTTCCAGTAAAGAAGAAACTGGCAAAAAGAATCCGGAACTTAGAGAAATCTATGAATAGCACATTAACATAAACACTCTTTTAAACAATCGAGCAACACTCGCAGTAGGGGGTGGCAAAACAGCATTCCGATCTGTTTTATTAAAACATTCACATTAAAGCCGATACTTCGAAAACTTGAACAGTTTATTAAACTAGTTACACGTTGAAATCCCGTGAATACCAGTAACTTCTAGAGATCAAAAAAAGAAGTATACACAATCAAATTGGATAAATGCCCGAGACTCCGGAATCTTCTGAAGGTTGTCTTGTCTTATCCTCATCCTCATCTAGCTCGTCAATGTTCAAGCTGATTGCTTGAATCTTGTTCTTCATAGCGTCTACAGAGTTTTCTTCGGCTGGCGCAACTTTGCTGGCTCGGTAGAGACGGAACGTTTTGACAGTTTCCTGGATCTCCTGGTTTTGCTCCTTCTCCAATACCTTCTTGGTGTACATGTACTCTCTTCGCTTGCGTGATATAGCAATCCATGAAATTTTGATGAGATACATCAGAGCTTCAGCGATGGTAATCAGACTCATGCCAAGGAACATGCCCATGTTGCCACCAATGTTACCTGAAAAAACAATTGTAATTTTGGAAGGTACTATTGTCTTTTCTGCCTGTCTCTTTCTGCATGTGTCACTTACTGAGCAATTCCGCAATCGATCCCTCTCTTTTTTGCGAGTATTCAACATGTGTCAGATCCCTGAAGAAGACGTTGACGGTCAGGAAGTTTTTCCTGCAAAGATTTATTATCTGCAATTGGCATTGGCATTTGATAGCTGTAATCGCGCAATCAGAGATAAGGTCAAACAATCTACTGTCTATAAAATCGCCAATAGCAAGAGCTATTTTTGCATGGATGGTCTTATCACCGGTGCAAAGTGAACTCACCTGATGTGTTCATTTGTTCTGTTGTAGTTGGAGTGCTTGGCGAGCCATTTCACACTGCCCGGATTGAATTCGGCTCCGTACGAATTGAAGGCATTGTAGAGAACACTGTTGCATTCGACTTTGCATTCGGTACAGAGTGGGAAGCCCAATGAGACGGTTCCTTGAAAATATCATTGTAATGTTTTATGGTCATTCAAGACAGCTCAAAATTTTTAATGTGCCGCCTTTATTGACTTTACATAAGCAGATTGTGTCCCCCAAGCATTTCAAGTACGTCTGATCATCTCTTGACCAAAGCCATTTGAGATAAACGTCGGCCTGTGAATCGTCAGCCACCCACACTTTTGATCAATGTCTTGAAAATGACCATTATGACCAGCACCCACGTCAGATCCCCTCAAAACAGAATGTTATGTTATCGTAAGTTCCGGCACTACGATAAACTCATGATCAGATCGTTGTAGTTTCATCATGAACTTTGGTCAGACAATGGAACGGAGAAATAAGAAACTTACCGTCTTCCTGTGTGGTTTTCATTTTCTCGTCCATGCACGTAACAGTCTCTAACGGCGTACATTCTCGGAAAGCTGAAAACAAACTTGTTATTACTTCAAGACGGAGGTTCTTACATTTGTCGAGGTTATAAGGTCCAGGACTGCAGCCACAACTGGCGTTGAAAAACTGGGCTCGACAGATTGTCTCGCAGTTAATTGTACTGTAGGAAAGATGTGATTGAAATTTGTCAGGCCAGTGACTTGAGCAGTTGCCATAGTGTTTGTGCTCGAGAAGGTGGTACTGAAAACGCAGAATTATGAATGAGATATAGAAAGCCTAGCCATGGCTTTTTTGGAGTATCTATCTGGGTTTGATTTACGGTAAAATAAAAATCAGTGCCCCAAACATAGACAGATCAGAAAACCGTCGATAGCAAACTGAAAAAACGCCGAACTTAATCGGACATATTGGTCACTATCAGTCGTCTTCGACGGATTCGCCGTCCCAAGCAGTTGCGCTGCTTCCAAAATAGTGGATCTTATGCATTGCCTACAACAATACCTTTTCAGTTTTTGGGGATGCTCCAAATGTCACGCCTAATCTCACACAGACAGAGTTCTCAAAGGATACCATTGATGCACCCATACCATCTCGGCGCACTCTATGAGGTACCTGCCAGCTGCCGTCAATTTATGAGCTGCGCTACAACTTTGTAAAGCATGGAGACTTTGGTTAGACAGCGGAAGCTCACGCGTACGAACGAGCTGCTTACTTCATTGACAGAGAGAGCCGTATAAATTCTTGTACTCGGGCTCACGGAGATTCCTTCGATGGACGGGTTCGGCTCACGATCGTAGTTGTGGACAAAGAACCGAAAACCGTTCTCGAACGACGTAGAAAAGTACGAATTATCCTCGTCCGCATCCTGTGACATCTGCTCATCTTGTCGAGCATCAAGAATCAGTTGAAGGCTGAAAGTCTTAGCAGTTTCGGAGTTGGAAAAACAACTTACCCATTGTCAACTCCAGCAGAAATCTGCTTCCTTAGCCATTCAGGTCCCGTCTGCAGATTCAACTTGAAACATTTGCCCATGTTCGTCTGAACGGGAGTGGCATACTGACAGCAAGAGAAGTTCCTTCCTCCGAATGTACACGTCATCATAATGTCTTCACAGTTGAAACTAGACGAGACTAGGTTTGTTCAAGTTTCATACTTACCCCACAACGTCGAAAAAGTCATAAAATGTGAAGTTTGGGTGAACTTGCTGGTATGCTTTGAGCAAAGCATCTCCACGACGCAATTCATTTCTATCGGCTGCACTGAACAGGGCCGCAGCATCCATGTTGCTTTCCATCACATAGTCAAAAAGTTCGTATGGAAAGTCTCCAGATTTGTTGAGCGCTAAAGTGCTATTAGTACGACTATTGTCAGTTAAGAGTGGGTGGTTTGCACTATACTTGGGCGTCGAGTCGAGCCTATTTTTTGGGTTTCAGCTTTTGAGAAAGACTTTCAACGAGAAAATCTTTCCTGTGTAATTAAAAACAAGAATGAATAACAAAACAACTATTCTGACTCTGAGTCAGTGAAAATGTCGACGTCTGACAAATCAGACTCTTTTTTCTCGAGATTCTCCTCATGAAGACTCACAGCAACTTTTTTTGTGCCGAAAATTCCTCTTTCAACGACGAGTAGATTGTGGATTGTGGGAACCGCTTGAACTGTGTTTCCGGCCAGCCGTCAACGGCACTTGTTATTGATAAAAGAATATCAATATTTTGAGAAGGAAAACGGGAGATAGCGACACAAAGAATAATAGAAGAAGAGGACAAGAAAAAATATGCGAAACGACCGAATTTCCGCGTTGAAATCGGCTGTTGCCGCATACAAATTCGTCTGGAGCCGAGTTTTTGGCTCGGCTCGAGCCGAGCCGGGTTGCCCAAGTATAACATTCAGAGACTTTCAAAGTGACACGTGAACCCCAGGTGATATCAAAAATCTCTGTTCAACGCGAGTCAAAATTTTGAGGTCGTGTGTTTCGCTATCACACAGCGAGAAACACTACGGTCTCGTTCAAGGAACTGTGATCATGAATGACCAAAATTATTACTAACCTTGTACATTTGAAGCCTTTGCTGGATTGAAATTGCATACAGTAATAGCAGGAAACGGTATACCCTCTTCGTCGACATAAAATGATACCTTAAACATTTTAAGCCTTATTTAAGCACGTGCTTACTTGAGACGTAGTAGGTTTATTCCAATAACTGGTGGTGAGAATCACTATTTGGAGAATCAGAAATCCCCAAGAACCAAGGAAGACTAGTAGCCAGAGAAGACGTGCCCAGTCTTTTCCGAAGTAAATCCTTTTGGGTCCATGCATTGTTGTGTTGTCTAAAACAGATTAAAATGTCATCTAACTGTTGAACTTACTGCAAAAATGTTTAGTTTCCCACTCGATGGATCCGACACCGTGAGTCTGTTTGATCTTGTTCAGATGTTCCTGTACCACTGGAGCAATGGATTGTCGCTTCTTGTAGGTCGGGGTTGAAGACTTTTGACTTCTGAAACCCATAGTTGTTGTGGGAAAAATACTTACACATCATCAGGTTCCATGTTTATCCGAACATTTCGATCATCGTGCTCGGAAGCCATCGAGACTAGGCTTGACTAGAAATTGTTAATAACTAAGATTTCAAGAAGGTAAGTTACCTCGAAGTTTATGGCCTTCTTCATATTTATAAAAAAAAATCGGAGAGGAGAGGGCAAGAGGGCCTGAAATCATAGCCTTATCATGGTACACTTCACGTAAACGGTGTGCTTGAGCCCCGGTCCTGACCGGTCAGGGGGAAGAATGCATTCGAGGAGGGAGCATGGGAAAACACGAAGAATACAGAGGAAGCAGGAAGAGAGCACTATATGCTGCTGTTTAATGTGTTCATGATTATGGCTCGTGAAATTTTAGTCATTTTCGTATAATACTCATTTTCTTCAATCAAGGTTAGGAATAGAACATGGTCGATGTGTTTTGAGCGACTTTCAAGGTTATGTAACAACGTTTTTTCTTCTTCTGCTTGACACGCATGTTCTAACAAAAACAAGACACGCAGACGCCTACAGTAGGCGACTAAATGTTTTGTAAGCTGCTTAGACGATAGTGAAGCACTGAGAGAAATAGAGAAAAGCTTTAGCAATAAGCCTCTCTTGAAGTCTTTGGACGGATTAAGATAAAATTCCTAAGTTCAGCTAAAAAGGACGACTGATAATCCGAGACACGATAAGGTCACCAGAGACTAAAAATGAAGAGCAACCTTTGAAAAATGGTGGAACTTAGTCAAACAGTGGGTAAATATTGGACAAGATTTCGTTTCAGCTATTGCTTCCAGATGTGAAAACCGTACCCGAGGGTCTCCGGAATAGCGAGTGCCAAAAGGGCATTTCCCCGAACAGGACCTCCCACTCCAGACCCCCATGTTATCATGGAATATTTGGGGGTGCCTGACAGATATTTGAGTCTTTGTTGCCGGGGAGCAAGACTCACCCCTTCTTTGACTTCCATGAATGGAAATAGCCTGGCACAATGATGACGGAAGTTATGAGTCAGATGAGAACAGGCACGGGCGGATTCAAAAAAATCAATGCGGATGCGGATGCATCCGCAATCACAAAAAGAGGTCGGATGCGGATTTTGAACTGTAGTTATGTAGTTATGAGAAATTTATTTCCAAAGAGAAGAAAACAACGGGAGGTTACTGTTTTTTCGTTGTATGCTGTGAAGAGGGTCGCCAGAGCAAACCACTGAAAGCAAAGATTTACCAGCTGAGCAGCTCACTTACATGTTCCTCGTTTCCATGATGTTTCTCGTATGTGAAAGACGCATACAGTTTTCCCTTGATCACTTTCAGTTGTTCCTCCATTGGCGTCGCTTCATTGAAATCGTTTGTAATCGCCAGTTTGTCTTCCTAGAATACCACATGTCCAAGTAGAAGGGTCAGTGCCATTGTCTGTTCCAGCAATAGCCCCTTCACCCATTTGCAGGTAAAGAAAAAGTTGTGAAAAGCATTGCTGTCAGTCTGAAACAATAGCTACCCTAAACATTTCCATTTTAACATAATTATATGAACGTTCTCAACACAATTTGAACAGGAATATTCGACAAATGTACGAGTGGCATAGTTGGCTGGGAATCGGCAAGTGCTTGAGGATCAATTGCAAAGTCATGAGGTGAAATTGAACTTCAGTTAGGCGCTTTTTTGAGGAAAATCGGTTTTCTGGTGTTTCAAATTTCAATTTCCTTAGCTCTAACTCGTTACTCCTCCTGCTCTTCAAATAATGTCAGCTGCCCGATAATCTCGACTACCTGCGAACATCGTATCAAATCGCATTAGGCTCGCTTTAATCAGCCACAAAATCTTCAAAAGTTTACTTTAAAGTAGCTGCAAACCAATCTTCTCTTTTTTTCGGTTTTGACGGAATGAATAATTTAAAAGACCGGAGATGTATCACCTGCGAATGCTGGCTGAGACGAGCCACCAGCTAGCCAGTTCGACTTTTGGTCAGGGATATCACGAATTGACTGCGACAGGTTCATAGCCTACACTCACTAAAATGATTGCATGAACACAAAGACGAACATTATAACCTACCGAAAGTTGCCTGTTTAGAATTAATAAATAGTTAGAGGAGGCGAAAAAACTATTTTTTGTCCACGGAAATTGAACCATATACGCGTTCCATTGAAAAAGGCTAATGTCGAGTGGTTGTGGCTCTTTTTTTTCAAAGAATCGATAAATTTATCGTTCTTTTCATGACGAGACTTTCGCTTAGCCGGTTCCCTTGTTAAAACCTGACCGCTTAGAAAACGATTCTCGATTCTCTCGCATTGCGAGATCATGATCCGATCGCGTCTGTTATCGTGGGTTCTAATTGCTGCAACTTCCTTCGAACTTACTCTGATAGGAACTGCATGCGTTGCTACTTATACTTACGATTTTCCCGGTACGTTTTTGATTGGTAGTCCAGTGAAGTTCAGCTTACAACATTGAGTCGACCACAACCACTACAACGACGACAACTACCACGACGACAACAACAACAACAACAACAACCACAACTACCACGCGTAAATCACATTTTAAGATCCAAAGACTTGTTTTTAGCGCATTGTCCAAGTCCGGATTGGCAGATATTCGACGGCAACTGTTATTTTTACGAATCTACTCCTGCATGGTTTACGGCTGCGGAAAATAATTGTGTGGGTATGATGGGGCATCTGACGTCACTGCATGATGACGCCGAACGAGATTTTGTAAACGGTAAGAGAGACACAATGCATTGGATCACGAGTACAAGAACATAGACAAACACCGATAATTTCAGGTCTTTGCGGTCAGGCACAATGCTGGGTAGGTGGGACACGACTGCCAACTTGTACAGTTGGAGTCACCGGCGGTCCTGAATGCTGGACATGGACCGACGGCTCCGATGTACGTTCTTCGTTTTTTTTTCTCATCAAAACTATCTTCAGTGGGATTATCTGACCAACTGGGAAGTGAACAATCCAGATAACGCCCCCCCTCCTCAAGCCTGTGTAATGGTAGGTAATGAAAAAGTTGAAAAAAATTGTATATTTAGATTAACTTCATGCTAGGTACTGTAATTGGAAATACTGGAAAGAATGGGCCTTTCAATGACGCCAACTGCGATTCGGCTGTGGCCAACGCCTTGGAAATACCCATACCGTATGTGTGCAAGGCTCCTCTGGGCAGCTAATCGGTTTGAAATCGAACACAAGGATTAATATGGCCTGTACGATATTAATGAATCATTTTTAACTATGAAAAAAATAAACCTTTCTCAAATGTTCTCGACACTAACTGTTTTATGAAACATCGGCTAAATAGTCTGCTAACTATAGGTTTTCCTGAATAGTAATCTTTTCAGAGCTTCCAATCGATTGAGGCGAGCAGTAAGGCCACACTTTAATATTCAGCGGTAATAATAGGCAGTTTTGAATTTAGCTGCGTCGCAACTATCTCTTGTCATCAGCTCTTCTTCTTCGACTATCTTGTCTGACATATTCACAGAGCTACCTCGAAACATCGTGCTCAGAACGTTGAAGAAGGTACGTGTGTAAGTTTTGAGAATAAGCTTCGCTTCAACTCTATTTCAGAACGACCTCACTGAAACTTTCAACATAGAAAAAGCACCTTGCTCAAAGCATATACTGGAGAGGATGAGCGTTAGCATCAAGACCTACATCTACGGCGATGGGCTGAATCTGTATGGATTCCTCGGCGACTTTTATCATGGGAGTAAAACAGTTGCCATTATTATTAAAAATGCGACCCGCGAAAAGAAGGGTGGTTTGGACTCTTCAAAAACTGGACAATAGAAGACAGTGCAAAAACAGGGCAATAGAATTCCGTAGGCAAATTGGGACAGCCCAAACCACGTCTGACTTCATCATTTGCGCGAAGGAGTAGTGCGTGTTACGCTTTCTGAAAACTCGAGCAGTAAGTCGAATTGCGCGATCCCAGTAGGGGTAATGTAATGAGACAGACGTGGTTTGGGCTTTCCCAATTTGCCTACGGAAATATATTGCCCCGTTTTCGCACTGTCTTCTATTGTCCAGTTTTTTTAGAGTCCAAACCTCCCTTCTTTTCGCGGATCGCTTTTTTTTACTAATAATTGTGCCCTTTTTGTCAAATATTAAAAGAATATTGATTGATCAACGCTTATTAAGTAACAAAAAAATGGTTTACAGCTATTTTTCGTACTGTAGGACCGCTTCTACGTACCACATTTTCGTGCTGACGCGCAAACTTCCTATTCATTGCGCGGACTTTCTTATGAATTTCATGAGCTCAAAATTTGAAATTTTCGAAAAATCGGCTAAATCCAAAAATCCCCTCTGAGCAGACCCATCTAGAGTTATCGGATCGGTCTGAAAATCTCCGCGCAAGGAATCCGACGGTTTCTGAACCTCTAGCCAACATATGGGGTCAATCTGATAGGTGGATTTGAAAAGCTAGCCTGGGTTACGAATATCGGCAGACATCGACACGTTTTTGAAAAATGATTTATTTCCAAAAAAAATTTCTAGGTTATTCTAGATGGTAAAACTATGGGACAAAGTGTGAAAGCAATTGGATAGACCGGAGCCGAGAAATGGCAATTTTCACTTTTCAAGCGCGCGCACCAAGCCAATGCGGAATACGCGCTACGCGCAATTTATATTTCACTTTTCAGACCTTCAAAACACACAAGAGCACACGCTTAGAAAATTTTGAGCTTCTTTGCACGGAGATCAAGATTTCAAACGGCTACGGCACCGAAGAAGAAGCATTGTCTTGGATCGCTGATCTGATCAATAGTGCTTTTCACACAGAGCGAGACTCTAGATGTTTGGAAGGAACATTTCATATGGCACGCAGCATTGTCTCCGTGTTTCGGTTTCTTTGTGGTCCACCAATACTTCGACATTGTGACACAGAAAATACTCTTCTACCGGATGGCTGTCATTCACGATGTGGAGGATGTCGAGAAGTGGAAAAGGATGGATCGTTACAAGATGCTGCCAGGGCCGATTGAGAAGATGGCAAAAGTTCTTGAAAAGAACTGCTTCGAACGACTTGTTTAGTCCTGCTGCCCTGTTGTCGATTCTCCCATCTTTACGATAAACAAGTGCTTTTGTTTTGCAACCAATATCGCTCGTTTCTCATCATTGTCTATGAAACATGTAAAATGATCGTAATAAAACTTTCATTAGGCGGCTTGAACTAGAGATGGCCACGATTCTCGTAATTTTACGGAGGTAGACGATGCTGATGTCTGAGTTGTGTTCTACCAACGAAAGACTTTGTTCTCTCCTCCAAAACTCATGATGTTTGTTTTCCCTCATCTGGTGGTTTGATCTCAATTTATCGAGTGCCAAAGGGATGCACGTCGTTGAACTAATGTCTACAGGCAAGATCTGGACAACATGTTTACCACGTGAACTGACGTAAACACTCCCCGTGCGAGTATAAATACAAAGTCAGCCTTGCACTTTTCAAGGAAAAAAATGGGTCCTCAACAAGTTTTAACCTTCTTTTTGGTTGTAGTGCCAGTTGCGGTGAGTAAATTAGTAAAACAGCTTCAGCCTTTCTAGGCCGCCATAAACATGGATGTTTTGAGCAGTGTTGGAGAGAATGTGATTGTGGAACTTACTGCCGTAACCATTGGAGGATGGTTTTTCGGCCATATGATAGATAGCTACTTCGACAATCCACTCGGTTCGATGATAAAATGGACAATTTACGGTGCTGTGGCTACTGGATTATACCTCTGGCTTTTCACGAACTTCTTCGAAGAGCACCGAGTCGAAAGAGACAATACCGGGACGTATATGCATTGGGTGGTTAGTTCTTAGCTGTGAACCACAAGCCACTGCGGAAACATTTTTTCAGATCCGCTGGTACACAGCCCTTCCGTGGATCGTGCTCTCCCGCTTCTACGGCTACTATTCGAAGATTTCTATTCCTCGACCACTTCGTCGTCTCGTCTATGGACGGTATGCCAAGATCCATGGCGCTAATATGGAAGAGGCTGAGAAGCCCTATGAGGCCTATCCAACCTTCGGAAAATGGTTCAATAGGAATCTGAAGCCAGGAGTTCGACCGATCAGTGACGCTCCTGTGGTGAACTTTTTAAACAGGGAACTGATCACATAGATGTTTAGGTTTCGCCAGCTGACGGAATAATCATCCATTACGGGCAGGTCGAGGACGGAGATAAGATCGTGTATGTCAAGGGACAGGACTTTTCAGTCGAGGAGTTCTTAGGTCCAATCAACGTTCATCGAAAGGTAGGGTTTTCCTGTTTTTTGTCTATCTCAATTATCCAGAATCTTTAGAAAGACAAGCGGCTATACCAGGTGTGCGTTTTTCTAACATCCGGCAGCTATCACAACTTCCACTCTCCGACCAAATGGACTTTGCAGGAGATCTTCCACCACCCTGGTTCTTACGTCCTTCTAGTTATACTTTCCTCGTCCATTTTCAGGATACTTGTTCAAAGTCAGACCCGGCTACATCAACTACATTCCTCGCGTTTTCTGTGTCAATGAACGCGTCAGTATTTGCGGAGAATGGGAGCACGGGTTCATGAGTTTAACGCCAGTTGCAGCCACCTACGTTGGCGATATTGTAATTGATGTGGTAAGATATTTTTTAAAAACGAGATAGGACAAATGCATGTCTTAGGAGAACCCAAGCCATCCCATTCTGGAACACGGAAATCAGACCGTTCCATACAAGGAATACCACCTGAATCACAATCTGGTGCCTGGCGAGAAGATTGGACAGTTTAGAAGTGGATCTGTCAACGTTCTGGTGGGTTGTTCAAAAAGTAAGTTCAATGTTGTTGCTTTCAGATTTTTGAGGGTCCTCCGGATCTGAAGTTTGCTATTAAGCCTGGGCAGAAAATAAACTACGGTCAGCCAATCGTGGAGTTGACCGACTAAACAACTAATTATTCTTCTAATAAACAGTGCAAGTACATTTGTCTTGAAAGTCGTCAGAATGATCTCGATAAGTAGTCTTTCCGTTTCATAACTTCGTTGTATGTTTTCTTCAAACAATTGCCGAAAAATGTTTGAAACAAAAGATGCCACCGCCCGTGAAAAGATTTATTGGCCCGTAACTCAGCTTAACAGCTTTTTGGTTTAGATTACTAGCAGGGTTTCTACATTTTAAGAGACAAATCGAGATCTTCTGGGGTCAAAAACGTTGGTCGAATAGAAGAAGGAGTTGGAGAAGGAACAGGTACCACAGCGGCTGGCCTATTCCAATCGGGTTTGGTCCATTCGAATGGTTCTCCTTGGCAGAAAACAACGAAGACTATGTTAGACACTATCTGAAACCGTAAAGGTTTGACTTAAAAAATAAAATGCTACCAATGACCCAGCCACGATGAAGAAGACAATCATCCATTGGCCGACAGTGTTGTCTGGGGTGATAGCTTGGACGATGAAAGGAATGATGAGAAGGACGAGGCAGTTACACTGGGAGACGTATCCCATAACGAACGCTCCATACTGTTTTGAGAGTGTGGGTGCGGCTTTATAGAAGCCGCCACAGTTGAGACCAAGAATGCCGAGAGCTACAGCCATAACCGGAGAGTTCGCTACCTGAAAATTTAACTGTTAGATACATGAAATGGATTTTGCTTGGGCATTCAGGCATCATTTAAACTGGAACTATAGACTGGTTGCCTAGTAGTATGCATCCGTCAGTTGCCAAAGAAAAAGTCTTTCTTGGAACCAAAAGCTGACATTATAAGTTTCGCTCTTCTTATTATTTAAAGTCTGTCCAAAAAGAAAATGTGACAAAGCCTTACCGGGTTGTGGTCTCCCATAAAAGCCAACGCGACTGTTGTTCCAGCTGCGCCAAAAAACGAAATAGAGTTGAAGATTCTGTACTTCCAGACCTCGGAGATGAAATGGATCTTGTCCGAAACAAGACCTGAATGGCTAGTTTTTCAGTCAGTTCCTAGGATTTAGTCACCTGTTCCCACTTTAGTAATAAGCTGAACAAGTGGGGGATAGAGGCCAGAAAAGCCAGTCTTTGCAACTGAAAATCCCAAGACTTTCGACAAGTACGTTGGCGTGAAAACGAAAAAAACATTGATGATGACAAAGTTTCCAACAGCCGCAATCCAGATGGCCCAGACAGCTGGTGTCTTGAGAATGGCTGCATAAGGAGTGGGAGCTGCGCTTTTTCTTAAAGAGTCGAATTGTTGGAAGCAAGTAAAAAAGTTTACCCAGAAGGTTTTCCTCTGGCCACCTTTTCTGCTTCCAGGGGACCAACAAATGGGTGTTTTTTAGGATTGTTGCGGAAGACGAAGAGGTAGATGAAGAACAAAATTCCCGAAATGATTCCGTGGCAGTAGAAGATTGAGGCCCAGCTGAAATCAGGTAATGACTAAAGCTTTAGTCTACAACTAAAGCCCAATGGTATTCGTCCGTTCGTCTGTCCGTCACCACAAGCAAAAAAGCTGGCAAGCCATGGCATGTCAAGCTTAGTTGACAAGTCAGCTTTGGCGGAAACCTGGGAACTTAGGCAATTAGAGAAGCGGCAAAGCCGCCTGTTGTCAATACGGAGTCAAGACTAAGGAACGGCGAAGCCGTAGTAGACGGCTGGTGACCAACTAAGTTGCAGTTTGGAAAAGCTCGGAAGCCTTAAATTTGGTGAATACAAAGTTCAGCAAAAATTTTTTCTTCAAACGCTTTAAGTGATACGATTCGTCGAACTTCGACAAAAGTTTAACGGCTGCCATGTGGCCAAGTTTAGAGTTCAGAGTAAACATTTGCCAGGCTGGCATTTGGACATCATCCCTTACCCCATGGAATCGCACAAGGCTCCACTGACGGGATTCGTGAAAATTGGTGCTATCTGGACATAGGAGACGAGGATGGAGACAATGAAACCAGACTGAAATCAGATTTTCTGGTGGTTTTCAGTTTTTCAGTACCTGTTTCTGATAGATCCATCTAGCAGAAAAAGCTCCAATGCTGGGAAAGTTGGCAGCGAAAGCACATCCTTGAAGGACTCGACATATGATCAGAAAAGCGTATCCTCCCTGAGAACGGCTGTTTGCCAAAAGTGGAAACAGTCACCTTGATGGCTATAGGCATTAGTAGTGTCGCAGCTGTACTTATGATCCCCAAAAAGCCAAAGATTGTTCTCATTCCAAATCGATTGACGAGGAAGACTACTGGAAAGTTGCCTACAAGAGCTCCAGCAGCCATGGAAGCGATGGCATAAGTTTGTTGATCTGAAAAGTATAAATATTAGAAACACTGATCTTGTCCATATCAGAATAACCTGCCAATCGGAGCAGAAAAGGAGTAATACTTACGGGATGTAATCTCATGGTAGCCCTCCACCGATGTATCATTGTTCTCGATGGCCTTGTTCAGGCAAATTACACCCAAATTAAAGCTCAGAATATTTGCCCTAAAACTATTTTCATAGATTTGAAAGTCCACTCACCAAATGAAACTAAGACACAGCAGGACAACCGGCATGAGTACGAATCTCGTCCTCGTCCCAAAAGCAGCACAGAGACATCCGCGCTCATCGAAGTCGAGTAGATCATCCGCCATCGGGAAATTTGGAACTGGAAGACAAGATCGTTAGAGAAAAGTTGACAGAAAAGATCGAGATCTGCCCCTGGACCCAGGTATTTATACCTGATAACAGTTACGGTACCATGGGGTCCAGACCCTTTTGAAAAGGCCCTTCCTCTTCCAAAATTGAGCAAATAGAATCGAAGGTTTTACAGTTAGCAGACCTGAATGGAACCACGCCATCTGTCAATGGGCTTGTCTTTGTTCGATGATCGTTCGATACCAAGGTCTGAGGGTCAAAATAGGGAGAGACTGATGAGTTAAGAAAGACTAAAGATTAAGTGGCTTGCTTAATTAGCACTTGACAGAGATCCTTTGTATTGTATGACAGAGAACGTCGTGCAGCTGCCCCTTTTTAGTCGAGAACAAAAAGGTGAGTAGTCTTTGGTCCAAATTCTCGTGCTTCGAATGAAGTAGTAACCTAGTAACATAAGGGACTCACAGTGTCCTCACCCGTACATCGTCGCGGCTAACGGTTGGCTTTCTAAAAGCGAGTGTCGACGTTAGTGTGTATGCGTTGTTTGCGAAACTTTATTTTGCAGCATTTCTAAACCGAAACCGCTTTGTAACTTTTTTACGTTCTCTTTAGGCAAACTGACCGCTTGCACACCGTAATTGTAGAAGTTTAAGGCCAAAATGAAAGTATGTAGTATAAAAGGTGGTTAGAGTTAAGCATCATGAAAAAAAGGTGGAAAACGTAGTGTTTTAGTTAATTTAAAAACAGTCGCTGCTGACTATTCAAAAGCATCAGTCGATATTTTAATTTTCGAAAATTGCTCTTCTATTTGGTGTGAACCACTGTTTCCGTATCAATGGACTGAACTTTGCATTTAAAGAAGAAGCGAAATACCTCGGAGTCTCAATTTCTTTTCCATTGGACCACCATAAAGAGATCGATTGCGCTGTCAGAAGAAGATAGTTGGCATGGAGTCAACAAGCAAAGTGGTTAACAGATAGAACTATTCCTATGGACAAACGACGTCACCTTTTCAACTTCTGTATCACGCCAGTGGTTACCTATGGCTGTGAAACTTCGACGAGGATTACGAAAATGCTTCAGGTTAGATGGACACGTGCTACTACAACTTGAATCGCTTACGACAGAAGAAGACATAGAGAACAACCATTGCCAATATGAGAGACTTCTTGAGGAAAAGTTTTGATACATAATGGTGGAATGTTCCTAATGAAGATTGGAAACGAGTCATTGACTAATATAGATACGGTTTGGAACAAAATATATAAATAAAACTGTTTCCGTACATCAAAAGGGTTCTTAGCATCTGAAAAGGCAATAGACATCTGATCCTTCTTTGTACCTTGGTAGGGTCAGCCGTAACACGCGAAGTTAACGTTGTTGCGACAGATCCTATTCGCCAAATACCAAGCCAAAGGCATGGCAAGGATAGACCAAAGGGAGATCCTAAGATCTCGTGTCTCAATGCCTTAACCAACTGAGTCGAAGATCGAGAGATGCCGCGTAAGAAAAAAGGTAGCTGCCCGCACAGATCGGCAATCTGGGGGGCTGGCAAGCTCATCGAGATGAGTGATCTCTGCGTGGAGGCGAGATTAACCATATAATTAGTTGCGCAACCGGTTACGGTAGTAGACGCCGCAATTCAAAGCTGTGCCCAAGTTGGAACTGGACTTTGGCTATAAGACACGTTGCTATAGGGGTTTGGTAGCTTTTTTATAGAGGGAAGCGGACATCCCTGGCAGGAAAAAACTCATTGTAGAAAAGGGAAAGTTGGCAAAGAGTTCAAGTCTGCCTGTCTCTCTGTCCTTCTGTCCCCTGTTTGTTCAGATCTGTTACCTGTAGGCGATCGCGATCACAGAACCGTTATCACAATGTAAATTCCAAAGTTCAAAGCTGTTCACCTATATTTATTCGAAACTGCTGTCTACGTCAAAGGTTCAAAGTGGAAACTCACAAATAAGGTCGGTGAATTCGAAGGATAAGCGCCTCATTGTTGTTCGGATGGGAAGAAGAAGATCTACACCAAGTGACCCTACGAAGTGACCCTAGCTGTTTGCACTTCCCGTCGACAGGAACAAGCGGAAGACGCGTGTACAAGTGCATGGGAACATATGTTTGCATGCTAATGCACTCGGTGCACGTCGGATGGCTTAGATTACCCTGAAGGTATACAGAAAAGAAGTTGTTCTTTGGTGGGCATTAGTTCAGCTAATCTAGAAAGGATACAGTGAAGAAATGGTGAGCGAAGTAAGCAGCTTGTTGACACGTTAGACCTGAACAGTTTGTTGACCAACACAACTTGTGAATTCATCGGTGTTTAGTTTCCGTTTGACCAGGCTATTATTGTGTTTGCAGAGAAGCACTGCTACAGCTATGTTAACTGATGAAAACAATATGTTTTCAGAATGGTAAAATGTACAGGACAGAAAGTCAGTACAGTCTACAAGATCCAATTTTTTAAATTCAAGTATAAACGTGTCAGTTTTCTTCAGAATAGATGAACAGACACCAGGCGCCGTGCTTACTCCTGTCAGATTCCTACCTTCTCTTGATACAGGCACGCTTATGTTTGGTGACCGACTCTATAACTAAATTCAACAAATTTTCAGCTAATGGTTATCGTCATTCGAACAATTTTTCCACTTCTCTCGACACTTCACTACCATGCTACACATCTATGGCAGAGATCACGATAGGCTGTAAACCCTTGAGGAGGCGGCCATAAACGTGTGGAGGTGACAGGCTATTTCTGGCTCCTTCTTCGAACATTCCCGGAAAATAAGCAGAAGGTTACAAACATGTACAGTAATACTAGTCTCACATACTCCCACTCCATCGGATCTCTAGCACAATGAAAATCTTCTGCTAATCTGAAAAACATAGCCTTTACGCTGACATCACTGGAAATTATGAGGCTCTGTCTGACCTATTTTTAAATATTCTGAGTCAGTTTATGAAATATTCTGAGTCAGTTTTTAAGTGTCTGGACAAAAATTGTTTGGATCCTTGTTCAGACTTTGTTCTGACTGATTCAGTTTGTTCATTCTTTGGATTTTGGACTTCCTCGGAAGTTTAATCTGGAGAACATCGTTAAAAACTGTTCTTGACCACAAACCACGGTACTTATGCACCCTTAATCTGTTCAGCTTCGCAACACTGAGATCTCTGACAAGGTTATAAGGTTGGAAATACAGGTGTATGGAGGCTACGTGATTTATGCTCAAAATGTGAGATTTTTTACCTATAACAAGTGCGGAAGGATTACGAAGAGATCCTAGCAGCCAACTAGCACGAGATGGTCCGGGAGCAAGAGGACCTAACCCAAGATAATACTGGAATCACATTATTCAGGCCTGAGAAAAAACTTGAGCTATAAATTTGTTCTGCTGCCTTTCATACGATGGCACGGAATTGACTGCTCCAATTGGATAACCGAAAACTCAAAAAGTTAAAAGCCTAAGTTAAAGAGGTACTACCGTGGATCAAATTTTTGAGGCTGAGTTGACGCATAGTATTTGAGTAAAGAACGAGTATACCTTCTTAACATTACTACCAGAAGAGTATTTGCCTCCCACGACCACGAAAGTTGTGAGTCAGTTATGTCTCACGGAACAAACTTCAACCCGTGCTACCATATCGGATTAGAGTGAATCTTGGATTTAATTTACCTTCAACACGGGCATATAAAGGATTAGGCTATAGATTTTCTTAGTTTTCTACTTCTGCAACTTACTTCCAATTGGTTCTTGCTCATGTACCCGCATAACTTTTTGATCCACTAATAATAGCCTAGAAGTTGTGTTAGCCAAGGGCTCTGGCTCGAGCAAAGAAGAGACGTCGGTTTCGCCTTGTGCAGTTGATTCATTTGTTAAATATGAGTGGGTATCGACAAGTGGTGATCTTCGACAGAATGGAGATTCATAAATAGCCCTTGGTCTGTTTCTGCCAGTGTAACTTCTATAGCAAGCCTACGGTAGAGTGATTCAAGATGAGATTGAAACGTTTTCTGATTTCCTTGTCAAACAGTTTTGTGACCGGGACTTCTAACAGTTTTACTTTTTTGGGTTCCTTTTTGGGTGCCTAACAATAAGATTCTTTAGTCAGCTTCCGTCTTCTGAACTTCCTTAGCTCTTTAGAACAAAAGCACTTTCAGAATGGAGCAGTATATCCGCTACGGAAGTGCAGCCAAAGTACCCTACTATGATTGTTCCGTTTCCAACTTGACCCACGAGGACTGGAAGAAGGAGGGATGGGTTAGCTATCCAGCAGGAACAGCTTGTCTGACTTACGGTATCGTGACCGAGGTACAGTACACTCTTGGTGAAGAGTACAAAAAAGTTCAGATTCTGTACCTGCTGGCGATGATCACCATTGTCAAGTCAGGAGTCATGAACCAGTCGGCTTACAAGATCATGTTTGTGTTGGGAGTCTACGACATGCTGGCCTTGCTGGTCAATGCTGTCGGATCTGGATATTTCTATTTGGTTGGAGGGGTCTACTGCCTGTACCCGGATTTACAGTACATCATGGGAGCATTCGGATTTGGAATGTGGTGTGGAGCTTCGATGACCTGTCTCATTCTTGTTCTTAATCGTATTCTTGATCTCTGGAAGCCACATATTGGGGAATTTGTGAGTGACTGAGACAGGAATAAAAACGGGGAAAGTTTTAAGTTCTTCAACGGCTACCGTACCTGGCTCATTCTGCTCATCTCTCTTGGCTACACTCTCGGCGTGGCCTTCTTCTCCGTCCCTCTGGCCTTTCACTCGGCTAAACTTTCCTGGTTCTTTGACCCGTTCATCACCGAAAGCAACATGGAACGACCTGAATACCACGCCGAAATGCACGTGGTCAACAATCTCGGAGTCGTCATTTGCACTTCAATCCTGTACGTCTTCCTCGGCTTCATCGTCATGACCAAATATCGCACCAAACAGAGCAAGATGACCAAAGGGCAAAAATCGGTATGCGGATTGACGTGGAAACCACGCTTATGCCATATAATTCCAGTTCATAATCCAATCTACCGTAATCTGCGTCGTGACCCTGATGGCTGATTTGGGCTGTGTCTACATGCAGTTCTTCCCGCCTCCGCAGTGGCTAGTCATCGCCACCCAAGTCTGCTGGATGGGTGCCCACGGTAAGCAATTAAGCCTGTAGGGATTCTCATAAATGACACAGGCATCCCCGCCTACGTCTACATTGTTCTGAACCGGACAGTAAGGAAGAATATGATGCGTCTGGTGGGACTGAAGGATGGAGCTGTTGGAGCTTCTTTGACCGGAACTGGGACTCGGTATAACATTCTAGCAAGCTGTGGATAGCAGATGTTTTCAGCGCCCCGACTCATACTATTACTACAAAGGAAGGAAGTTATGTCAACCACGACATTGATGCTTGAAGACAGTTGGCGTAGATGTGATTGTATTATTCAGAACAAAGTTGTACCATGTATTCATAAAGCTTTTTTTTTAAATTTCACAAACGTTTTGTTTTGGGTTTCATTGACTAGATCTTTTGCTCAAATAAAAGACCTACAACTACGACTTTTAATAAACCAGCTGCTAACAGCAGTTTTGCAGCTTTAGAATTGATAACAGGCGGCTTCGCCACTTCCCTAGTACTCTTCACCTTGTCGCTTGACATTAAATGACTTGTTAGAGTTTTTTGGGTATTAGTGTTGACATGCAATTGTGCGGACACCATGACAGATAGACGGACACCACTGCGATTTGGTAAAGAAAGATGTAAGGGATAGAGACTTGTTTGTCTCGGCCCGTGGTTCTCTCTCAGCTTTGACGCGGTATGAGTCAGGACAGACTCATTCAATGGACTATAAGAAGAGACGCGATGACATTGGAAAAGAAGATTATTACTTTCGATTCGCCTACTATGCCTGTAGACTTTATAAGTCCTCCATCAGCTTTTGTTCTATAGCCGTCACCGAAGAAGTATACAGTGGTTGCAAGAAAATCCTGAGAAATACCCACTGGTACGGATTTTTAGGCTGTCGCATTAAGGTACAACCTAGTACAAACTACAAGAAGACGGAGCATTCGGTATCTGAATCAAAACAAGGATGTTTCAATTATGCTTACTTGCTCAGCGTCGAGAGACGGTCTGACAGAAGGCTGCGTGGTGACTAATTGAAAACACAAAACGAATAGTTGCTCAGAGATAAAACCAGGAACACTCTCGTGTTCAAACTGAGGACACAACCAGTAGAATAAAGAGCACAAAATGATGATCATGCTCTTTGGGTTCCTCCGCACCAGGAAAGCCAAATACTTGCGCTTCGGTTTGAACTGTGACCGGCATACATCACTCTTTTCTCTATACGAGAGTTCAAAAACTGAGTTGGGATGAATCTGCTCGTCATGCTGCAGAGTCTGTACAGCTAAACAGTGCGAAGCTGTTACAGGCGAAAATCCTAAGGTACTTTATTGACTTTTTCCAATTAATCCATCAAAAATGTCAAGTTTTCAAAATGTCAAAATCATTCAGACAATCAAGTTGTTTTGTTGTTTACTTACACTGCCTTTCTTGATTGACAGTATTGCTGATCTCCGTCAAGAAAGAAAAACATTGAAACACCAGCGCCAACATAAACAGGTCGCAGAGATAGAGAGAGTGAAAGATTTATTAATGTTTTGATATGTTTTTATCAATGTTGTTGTACACTCTACTCCTTGATCAGCTTCAAGAACTGCTCGTCTAAAACGACAGATACATTATCCGCATAACGGGCTCACTTTGGAAGAAGGCAATCATTTTGGGGAAGGTCTCGTTCAGTTCGGCCTTGGCGTCGGCAGAGAGGTGAGTAAACTTCTTGAGATCGGCACGAGCGGCTTCCTTGAGCTCGGGGACAGAGAACTTCTCGCCGGAGATGAACTTTTTCTGCATCATCTTTGCGTCGGAAATGAGCTAAACAACTGATTTAGAAGAAAAATTGGGGTAGGTTTACCTCCTCGACGAACGACTTGGCCTCAGCGTTCTTCAAACCCTTGACCTTGTCCTTGACCTCGTGGTAGAGTTTCTCAACCTGGCCTCCAAGCTTAGGGGACTTCTCCTTGAGGTGCTTGAGGGACTGAAAAATGTTGTTTAGACAGAGACAGAGACTGTAACGCACCTCTTCCTCATCTTCAATCTTGGCAGCCTCCTTCAAAGCTTCCATGTCTTCCTCAGTCAAATCCTCGGCAAATTTCTTGAGCTCAGGAGGGAGAAGGTCTGAAAATTATTGCTAAACTACTAAACTATCTCCATGTTCTCACACCGGATCCAGCTGACCATCACCACTCCTAAACAGCTTAATCTGGAAGGAAAGACTCACTTGTAAGCTCTTCGGGGATCTCCTCCATGGCTGGAGCCTTATCCTTTTCCTCCGAAGAAGAGGATTTGGATTTCATGGCCGGTGCTGCAAAGACAGCGGCTACGACGAAGAGGGCAACGACGAGGACCTTCATATTGTTGAAACTGAAAGACAGTTGATCTGTGGGAAAGCCCCCGGACCTTATATACCCCCAGCACTATCAAGATCAAGGAGAAACCGGGAGGTGGGGTCTCGGGTGACATCAGAGTGACCATGAAATCGGGGCACCCTGTGTCCAAAACAATCCGACGGCTGCGTACTTACTTACGAGTAAACAAGATGCGCAACGAGGTATCAATTCATTATTTTAGGGTATCAAAATATTTTGATCATTCGATTCGCGCAATTGTGCCTGCACAGGTGAACGCTGTGATTTGTGACCAGATGTGTTGTTTATTGTGTTCGGGTTCGGGACAATGTCCAGTGCGCAGTCTGCGTTTCTTAGGGCTTTCACTGACGAGGGTAAAAAGTTCCTAAAGGATGGCCTTTGAATCTTTTCTGCTTCTGATAATTAGTGGTTTTCTTTCGGATTGTTACCTACAGGTCTACTTCTAAAATACTTACGGCAATAGTAAAGTCAAATCTTCGGAAAATCTCAAACTACAATACTTCAATAGTTTTTGGGACCGTTTGTCGGGAACTGAGATTTCAAACCCTCTGAAAGCGAAACATGTTGTAGGTTGCTGGTAGCGAAATATAAAGACTTCTACACTTGTACACACAATCGAAGGAAGGATTGGTGCAGTGCCAGCATCAACCTAAGTGTCCCATGCTCGATTTTCTGCATCAGCACAGCTGAGGCTTCTTCCCTACTCTCGCCATAAAACGACCATAGTACCGCTTTTCATGTTCCAGGAACGTTTAGTTCCAAGAGCGTCGGGACATAAGGAGAACCAGTGTTGTGCGGGAGCAAAAATCGGTTTACTCGTAAGAAAATGTAGGCTGACAACATGAGATAGTCTCATGAGCAAAACAAGTATTCTTATTCTCAGATCAAAAAGTAATATGCCTATTCTGGGTTTGTTGAGCTCATCCAATAGTATTCTCCGATTTTTACGGAAGCATCTACCCTAGGTATCTCGTTCCTGAAGTGACTTCATACACCTTAAGTATTCTTCTAAAGAACCTAAAGGGTGCCATTTTGTTTTACAGAGGTAGTCCTTCTCTAAGAACATCACTTTCTTGTAAGTCTGATCTTTCGAATCTGAGAAGGAACAACTTTGTTTCAAAGAACGCAATGATTTCCAAAGGAAGGATTGGGTAACTGTACCGTCCCTCTGAGACCCTGCCACTCTGTCACTCCCACTCTCACTGTTTCTCTGTCTCCTTGTCTCTCCATCTTTCTACCAGTAGACAGATCATCCTTTGTCCCCCACTTCACTCCTTTGTTCCGAATGTTCTTATACAAAATAACCTGATTAAACACCCATCTCGTTCCTAGGTAATCCCCAATTTCTCATAAACAATCTGTGCAGAGACAATGCACTATTCTCGTAGTCCCCTTTCAATTCTGTTTGATCTTGAGAAAAACAGGGCATTAGCACTAGCTGATCGTGTACAGCAAACTTAGCGTCAGATGACTGGTAAGAATTGAGGCTGTTGTGGTTCAGACTTCACTACCTACATCCAATGCTATAAAAGTACACAATGTATAGTTGTTAGTGTGTTAGTTTCACGGATCTCTGTCTTTGTTTTTACCTAAACTCTTCGAAAATCTGCATCTCATCTGCTACAACTGATTGTTGTGGCGAGGATGGATCTGGCGTAACAGTAGATTCTCTAGAGAGATCTTTACACTTTCGTGATTTGTGAGCTCTGAAACTTCAACTCTTGTTAATTTCTAACTTGATGACTCTGGTTGATGATGATTTATCAGAGAAAAGTTTTGTTGCTTATTTTATAGCTAGCTAACAACCGTGATGCATCCAACTGTTCACTTCCCCCTGGGCCAAAAAGTGGTGACGTATATAAGCGAAATCTAAACCTACTGTAGCCAGTTCCTAATGCTTTCTAACATTCTTTACAGCGAGATTAGTTTGAACTTGACATATCAAGAACGACATTTTCATATTAACTATGCATACTGCAACTTGCATAGAATGGTTTTTGTTCTTTGTGTTAAGATCATCTATTTGCATATTTTCACTTGGTACCTGTCAGCTGTCTATTTCTGCTCTAGCTATTTAGCTCATTGTTTCATCGCTCGGTTTTCCCAGAGGGACGAGCCACTAGTATACTGTAGTGTCTCCTCTATGTCCTCTGGAGCTCCTTACCTCTTCTTTATCTTATCCGATAACTTGGTTCGCCCTCTCCAATCAGTCTACTTGTTAATTCAGAATGAGAACCGTCCTCTTCGCTCTTCTGGTCGCTCAATGCTGTCTGACAGCCACTGCTGTCATTCTCAACGGCAGTCTGTTATTCGTCATGTACCACTCCAAAGCTAAAATGGGACACTACAAACACCTTATGGTGGCTTTCACCATATTTGAGACCCTGTTTGCCATTGTATGTCTTATAGGGATGCCGGTATTTCAAATTTCTGACCTCAGACTGGAAAATTTGTAGATGCACTCGATCTCAGATCGTACATGGATCGAATTCACGTACTATGGTCTCCTTGGTAACACGAGATTGGCCAAAGTGGGACCGATTCTCTATTGTATGATGTACGAAATCTGGTTGGGCTTCATCATGCTCCACTTTTTGTACAGATACATCGTTCTCTGCCAGTAGTATCCCTTCTAACTACCAAAAAACAGAAAGATCTTCAGACCAAGCTGGGCAAAATCTATTAAAAACAATTCCTGTGTCAAGAGTTCAGTGATGTTTGCCATTGCCTACTATCTTGTACTGTGCCTCGTCTGCTCGCTGTATCTTTGTCCGTTCGACGTCGCGTCAAATGTAAGATTTTTGGACCAAGGGTAATAAAATCAAGTGTATAGAAACTACTCAAGGACGTGCGGGACATGTTCCAGTTGGAGTCCAGTGATGATATCGGGTACTATGTCATCAGACTGACGGTAAGTACAAAGCTTTAAACAGACTGGCGCGGTTTTTGACAAAAGAAATACATAATGACAAACTGACTAGCAAGTTATTTGGTTTTGATAGACAGAGACCGAAAGAACTGCTCCAAGGTTGAGTTTATCAGCAACAGTCTAAGTCGATTTCAAAAAATATTTGTTAACAGCGTCGTGGAACGATAATTCGGAGGTTACCAACGAAGTTTGATCCTGCCAAGTCAAAATGAACACTTTCGTCGCGCTAGCTACCATCGTGACTATCGTCGTCCGCATCTGGACTGTAGTCGTCAGCAGCAGGTTGAGCATAATCATTGTTTATCCCTTTGCTCTCCCAGAAATCTATTAACCAGTTAGTTGTCACATAGCATATAAGACTCACCTTCTTCGTAGCTCTCTTCAACGCCGTCCTCTACGGAATTGTCTGGGAAGAAGGGGTGGTGACATTGCGGGTGTATGGGTGTCCCCGGGAACGCATTTTTCAATTTGAATTTTGTGCGAAAATTCAAAAATTTTTGGATTTTAGTTTTTTTCTATATTTTCTCGGTTTGTTTGTGAAGTGTGTTTAATCGATTCACCGTCAAACCCTAGTCAACTTCGACCGAAAAATAACTAAGAAAAATGGAGAAAATGACCGTACAGGCGAAAAAGACAGCGTTTTGTCAGTTTTTCAAGTTTTTTTGGTAATTTTTTGGTCGAAGTAGAGCCTAATCTAGGGTAGAATTTGACGGCGAATCGATCGATTAAGCATGTTTAGAAACCGAGAAAATGTGTGTAAGGCACCGAAAAATGCAGAAAGAAACTGAAATTTTTGAATTGCGTTCCCCGGGGACACCTATACACCCGCAATGTCACCGTCCCTTTAAGATAACCTCTTTTGTCGCGAGTTGTTGTCAAGATAAGGCGGCGCTCGTGCAATACCTTCCTTGTTTGAAAATAACAGAAAGTATCGGTCCAGATCGCAGCTCAAACTGGCTGATGTCCAGTGATAACCGGCCTCGAGCAATAATTTAGTTTTGAAAGTTGCACTTCTGAAAAAAATATTAGGATCTACCCAAAACTCATCCGAAAATCACAATATTAGATCCTGGACGGCGCCTTTTCTCTAATCGGTCTTCTGGCACTTCTCGTCCACTACACGGCTGTCTTGGGCTCTGTCTTCCTTGTCGCATTCTGCAGTTACAGCATCTGGAGTAGCATTCGCAAGTTCCAATCCGATCAGCACCATGTCAACGTTCATCTCGAGCGTCAGCTCTTCTTCACTCTACTCCTACAGGTAGCTATCCTTAATCTAAAGAACCAAAATCTTTAAGACCATCGTTCCTGTGTTCCTGTGCCACCTTCCCTCAATGTTCATGCTCTCATTCCCACTCTGGGTCGACAATGTTACTATTGGTCCGCTGAGCAGCATGTTCCCTCTGTTCCTGACTCTCACCAAGGTCATCGACCCAATCGTCCCGATTCTTTGTATCAGAGACTACAGGAAGACTCTAAGGAGTCTAATTTGTGAGTTTTTGATAGAATAGCCAGAAGAAAAAGAACTTTAGGTGGACAACAAGCTGTTAGTGACCTATCTGGATCTGTACATATGACAGGAAGCAAATCCTAGTTTTGTTACCGGACAGTCTAGTTGGTCCCCGTCTTTCCACTTCTTCTCAACAGAGATCTCTGAGTTCAATACCTTCCTACTTTGTAATTGTACCAGATGGAAACACCTTGTCTTCTTTTACCAATAAAATTCATTTCCGTCAACTTCATGGTTTGGTACTCTTGGACAAGTCTTTCTTTAGTGAAGCCACTCCCCGCAAGGTATCAGGATCTTCTTCGGTCTTGGCCAAGGGCACGGTTGCTGGAGCCTCGTTACTTTTCTGCGGCGTCTCTGTTCTCTGATGAAGGCTGGAAGTTCGCTCCTCTTTGGGTACGTACTTGGTTAGACGAATTTTAGTCTCTTTGTTCTCCACCACAGGACGTCCTTTGTTACTTTGGACACTCTTCTTTTTGCCGCAAGCTACATGCAGAAAGACCAAAGGTAGTAGGACTAGCAATAGCGGGAAAAACATGCTTGCGTCCAGATTGAGAGTTTCGACAGCTGTAGTATGCTTTACTTCACAACATGCCTTCGTATTTATATTCGTATCTTTTGATAAAAATGTTAAAGATTGCGTACATACATCAAAAGCTTTCTACAGGGTGCCTCAAAATTACGGTAACCGCGCGGAGCGCGCCGCTATGCGGCTTTTTATAAAGGGGTTGTTTTGTTCTTTGTTTTTATTGTGTTTCTCTTTTTATTTACCATGTTTTCTGTTGTTTCAAATCGAATATGCTATCATTTTCGGAATGGTCAAAGCTTCCATCCACCGCCAATCAATTCTTGCTCTTCACCAACAAGGCGTTCAGGCGATCAACATCTCTCGTCGTCTCAAGGTGTCTACTACCATTTCGCGATTCAAGGAGCTGGGAAGTGAAAAAAACCGTCCCGGACGAGGAAGACCCATTTGTGTGACCACCAGGGCCAACATTAAGAAGGTACGCGATCGTATCTATCGAAACCCGGCGCGTTCTACCCGCAAAATGGGCAAGGACTTAACCATTTCCAAAGGCTCTATGGCTAGAATCATGAAGAAACACCTCAAAATGAAGGGATACAACAAGCAAGGAAAACGTCAATTCTTGTCCGAAGCCAGTAAGACGAAGAGAAAAGAGCGCTCGAAGAAACTGCTGCTTCGTTTCAAAGGTGGAGGCCACAAGTCGATCCTCTTCACGGATGAAAAGGTATTCACCGTCGAACAGTCGCTGAATAAGCAAAACGATCGGGTTTATGCTACTTCACAGCCAAATGTAGCGGTTCGACGTACTGGATATCCAAAAAGTGTCATGGTCTTCGCTGGCATAACTTCTGATGGAAAGACACCTCTTATCTTTGTTCCCCAAGGAATCAAGATCAATGGAAACAACTATCTCGACATGTTGAAGACGGAAATCGTGCCAAGCACTTCAAAAAGCGTTCCTGGTGCTTTCAACAGGATGGTGCACCGGCTCACAAGCATATTGCCGTCCAATCTTGGTGCAAGCAGAACTTTCCCGACTTCATTGACTTCAACCAGTGGCCTCCTTCCTTCTTGTGTTGCAGCCTTGGGCAGTTGAGTCGAAGCTAAAATTAAAATTTTACTTAACTCAACTGAATGTACCAACGCTGTTGTCAGATAAATGGCAAATGATTAAGGCCTGAAAAATAATTTACCTCTCATATTAGTGAATAGCCTAGTCTTCAAGAAGTCATGTTTGGTATTGACAGTACTATTATTATCCCCGCTGTTGTGAGTGTATTCCTCATTCTCCGTCTTTTGACCAGAGAAGTTTATCAGTACAATTTCCAAATTCCATGTTTTGTCATGCGTGGCTGGACTGCAGTCTACGCTGTAGTTCTCTTCATTGATGCAGTAGTTAACGTTCAAGAAAATGAATATGACAAAGTTGTTACGATACTTGTTTCTGGTTTCTTCAAACTGCATCATGTCGTTGACCTGTGGCTCACTGCAGCCTTTGCTCTTTATTGGAAACAATGCTTCATACGGTAAGTTCTTTTGAATCGTTTTTTGCAGGCAGCCAACATTGTGCACATCTCGTTGCGAAACATTAAATCATTGTTTTCAGAAGTAAAATGGTGGACGCAATGTGCTTAATTCTCCTCGTGGTGTTTTTCATCATTGTCTTAGTCATAAGCGTTCTGGATACCTGGCAGTTGATGGTAAGTTTGGACCTGTTGTATGATGCTTTTCCACAAAGTTTGCCCAAAAAGTTTGATGACCACTAACGGTGACAAATATGGATACCGAATCGTTCGATTTCTTAAAACACGACCGACCTTCTGAGAGTTTCTGCCACCAAAAGTGACTGTAACTGAAAAGTGAAACACATCACTTATAGCAAGTGTCAAAGTGGCTCTGTTTAGTTACTGCATCGTGGAATTGCAAGAGTTCGCCAGTCCAGTACAAGATTGGATCCCGAATCAAACATCAGGACTGCGAACCGCATATTAGGTTGAACTCTGAGGTTATGGATTACTCATTAATTTGTAGAAAAGGGCAGTAACTTAGACACAAAGACTCGATGATCTTGTTGTGTTCTAAGGGTTGCTGATAGAAAGAAGTTCAAAAATTTGAACGTTTTCTACTACGCAACATTCGATTTTTACATCTTTGTCGTCACAACGTTGTTTGTCTACTGCTATGGAAGCATCAGGCAGGTGACTACAAAAGAGTATTCAACGATATTGTTGATGAATGAAACAGTTCTACTTAGATCTTCTATTCAAGGTAATAATGTGTTTAGATAAATCACAGTTATGTTTAGGTATTGCTTCTACTAGCTGTACTCTTCTACAATGTACTCACACAGTTTTATAAAATACATTAACTACCTGTTAATCGAAGAGTTACTTAAGCTGATGACAGATTTAGTCGAGTTCTGGGGACAGATCCGTTTAATTAAATCGGTATATCATTCCAATCAGGATCTCGTGGAGTACTACTACGGTATCCACACTAGTCCATTTGGTACAGTATAGACACTCTACTGAAACCCAGTTTAAGAAAGAAGGTGCCAATGGGAACTCTGTTCGTATCAAGACCCAGCAACTCTAAATCCATTTTAATTCGTCTGAACAGCCGAAGAAATACGATGATCATCAAAGATTATTTTCTAATTGATTGTAATAGATGGTTACACCTGTCAGGTGTAACAAAAATGTACGAGCTGCAAATTGTTTCCATTGTTCACATTCACCATTACAAATTTATCTTAACCTTTAGAAGTTTTTGAACACCATGATCTATGGCTTCAGTTTGTATAATCTGAAGTGCCGGGAGATGTTGATAGGCCAAGTAGAGCGATACGAACCCCAACAGATTGTACAAGTAAATTTTTTTCATTCAAAAGTGCTAGATTTTGCGTAAGTATAATTGTGATCCACGTTATAACCAAACGTTCTATTTGCGCCTAGTTGGAACATTAGTGATCTACGATTCTCTTCTTAACCGCAATATTCCTCCATATTATAGCAGGGCATAATAAGTTAAATTCAGCTGTCCAATATCGTGAAAGCACTATACGTCCCTTCACCGCCGTTTTCAAATACGGAATGGAATTTTATGGTTTCAAGTTTGCAATGTTTGTCAACAGAAGCCTCCATATTCCTGTTCCTCTAAGGGTAAACTACAACACCAATCCATATTTTAATGTCAACTTTGATGAATGTTGCTTAGTTTTAAAAATTTTGCTGAGCATCGGTGCAATCACAACATCATTAGGAGTATATTTGTTGATGTTTCAATCGCCCAAGCAGTTATCGCTACTTTTTAAGCTCATGATGCTTTATTCGAACTTGGCGTAACATTTGTCAGGAGACTCAAAGGGTTCAAACTTTCAGATTCTTCGCGATGCTCTTTTATATCGCGTTGCTAGCAATGCCGGTTATTTATTTACCGTATCGCATTGTGTCGTTCAAAGGATTCTTCGCAGATTTTGACATCCATCCTACCATACTCGTTGGGCTTGGATTATGTATCGGTTTAAGTAAGTTTCCTTAGTTGTGGATAAACAAACAATAAATGGCTTCAGCTGTTGGTGCAACAGGAATCCCAATGTTCTATTACCGGATGGTCATCCTTTTCCCTCCCCACAGCTTTGTCTTCAAGTCGTTTGTAATCTTTCAAATACATTTCGAGCCTTTCAAGTGGATCAATACCTTACTTTACATCCTTATTCAACCCGCCTGCAGTGCTATTCCCTTGCCTATGTTTCTATTTGTCCACTTTTTCAGTGATGACGTGGCGGTCAAGTTGACAGCCTTCCAAAACATTCAAATATTCTATCCACAAATGTTTATCGATGAAACCGTGACTATTGACCTTAGCGGTGCCAACCCGTTTGCTACTATGTGGTTCTGGATAATTCTTTTAGTGGTCGTAGGAATGATTTTCATGGTCGCGATAAGCTGCTTTTACATTTCTCATACACTGAACAAGTCGTCAAAATTATCAAGTACAAACAGAAAACAGCATCGTATGGTTTTTCATTCCCTACTGGGTCTAGTGAGTTTCTTACCTTTTTTTGCAATTACGGTTTGGTTGTTTACATGTAAATTTCTATTGACAGGGATCTGGTTTAAGTTTCGCTTATGCACTGCTTGTGTCGCTAATGATTCTTGTTGGTTTCGGTACTTACCGATTCGGTATTAATTTCGCCAAACATCTTATAACTAAAATTTCAGACATAGTGTATATTTTGATGCCGGTTGCTTTGGCGTTTATTCCGTTTGGACAAGTCTTGTACATGATCAGCTATACACCTTACAGAAACTTTATTGTGAAGCCGTTCACATCTGTAAGTCCGACTAACGTCAATAATGAGTAGACTATGTGAAGAGAGTGGAACCGAACTCGGCAGCGGTCTCTGTTATTATTGTCCAGACAGCAATGAGAGACTACTGTTATCGTTTTTTTAGATTGACCAAATAAAGTTTTAATGATTTCGGAATCAGTGTTTGATGGGCCAGCAGAATCGAGGTCAATGAACAGTAACTGCAAAATAACAGGGCGCGTATACTACTTCCCGAGCTTAGGCCAAACAACACACACATTTTCTGCAACAAAAAAAAGAGGAAGGCAAGAGGTCAGTTCAAGAGCGCGTCGAGACGGTATGGGTGCGCCAATGGACGGTACTTCTAAAAACTAGAACGCTACCACTATTTTGGTGATCTACTTTTCTGTTGCTGCCGATGATACCTTGCATTCAATCACAATTTTTGATATACGCATTGAGCCGTTCAGCTGGGTCAACTTCTTACTACTTTTTCTGTCAACCAGCCTGCAGTATATTTTTTTTCCACTACCCATGTTTGTCTCTCTCAAATGTTCTACCCAGAGATTTTTCCGGTGAAACTGGCAGTTGGTCTTGGTGACAACACTAGTTCATGGGTCTACATCATCGTCGATTGTAACAGTGTCCGTTAGCCGCACCTACTTTTCCAATGCAATAAGTCGGTAGTAGTTAAACAGGCGCCCCGGTTCGATTTTACGCGAAATTGCGTACGACGTACGCAAAACTACGGCTTGGCGCGAATTAATTTTTTTTTTTTTTCGTTTTTCGTCGTTTTACCCTTTTTCTCGACTTTTTTTTACATTTTCTGTCTGTTTATAGTGTTGTTTGACTTCTTTCAACGTTCTTTCAACAAAAAGATATCATTTGATGAAAATATTGCCTAAAAAAAGGGAAATTTCTAATAAAACTTCCTAGTTTCTTCCTTCTTTTTGGCTAAAACCCGCAAACTTGACCAAGTTTATTTTGTTCATAACAAAATCAAGAAAAAGGGAGCGTTAGTAACCGGTATATATTGTAACTATTATGGAAATGATTATTCAGCTGGAAAATGCTTCACAATGAGTTCGATGAGACGAAGGAACGGATCAGCGACTCGGCGCTTGCCATACATGCTTCTCCACCAGAAAAAGCCCAAATGAGATTCAATGGTCGATTCCCGTACTCCAGGGGCATGATGGAGACGCTCGTCTTTCAATGTTCTCCACACACGCTCAATGCTCTGGGTATGAGCTCCTGTACGCGGACACTTGAAGTAGACACTGTGATTGACGTAACTGTGATGGTAGCCCATTAAACGAAGACGCTTGTAGACAATCCATTCGTCAGAGTAGATGGAGGAACCAAGGGCGGTATGTTGACGGAGAATGGGATACAAAGTCACTCCAGTCCGGTCAGGGACATGAAAGAGACGAGTCTCTTTAGTTCGGCGACAAGTCACTCCGAAAATCCATGGTCCTTAACACGCAAGATGAGAAAAGCCAGATGCCGGATAACCTTGAGAGCGACGGAGATAATTATTTACCCTAGTTCCGTTCGGGTTTAGAAGGTTTCCATTCATTAAGCGGCCTCTATTACCCTTCCTCTTTCCTCTCAAATACGACTCATCACATTCGAGAATGTCTCCAACCCCTCCCATTGGATCAGCATTATTCAGCTCAAGCATTGTCAGCTCTCTTACGTAGTTGGCCCTAAGAAATTAATCAAGAAGGAAAACGCTTAGATTACCAATAGATCAAGACGGGTTTGCTTATGGTACAACCACTAAGGGATGATAACTCAGACAGCGGGATCTCGTAAGCTAGCGCCCAGATAACGAAGAGTATATCGCGAATATTCACCTAGGATTCAGAGTTAGACTTCCCCAACGGGAAATAAAGAAGCTACCTTATGATTCGGTCTATTACTGCTGTCAATGTGGGTGAAGAATGACTTCGTATCAGCTACGTTGGGCAAGATGCCTGAGATACCGTGGTGAACCGACCGATCATTCCTGCAGACGGTACATCTATACTTGGGAACGCCGTCCTTATGCCCCAAAACCACCACGCCAGTGCAAGCAGGCTTGTTCGGATTGAACGGCCTATCGCTTCATCTGGCGTAGACAGGTTGGCGAGGATTCTTACGGGTGAACCCGATGACCGGAGGAGTAGAAAGCAAGCCCAGTTCCTGACAGTAGGCTAGACAAGCCTGCTCAGTTTTCGTTAGATCGGCAAGTTCAAGAAAAGTAGGATCTTTCCTTACTGGCATCCTGAACATGTTTTTGCCAAAAAGAAGGGAGAAACTAGGAAGTTTATTTGAAATACCCTTTTTTTTAGGCAATATTTTCATCAAATGATATCTTTTTGTTGAAAGAACGTTGAAAGAAGTCAAACAACACTATAAACAGACAGAAAATGTAAAAAAAAGTCGAGAAAAAGGGTAAAACGACGAAAAACGAAAAAAAAAATTAATTCGCGCCAAGCCGTAGTTTTGCGTACGTCGTACGCAATTTCGCGTAAAATCGAACCGGGGCGCCTGTTTAACTACTACCAATAAGTCTTCGAAGTTGTCAAGCACGAATAGAAAACAGCATCGCATTGTTTTTCATTCCCTTCTGGCAATAGTAAGCATTCATAACCTGTTCCATTGTGTTTCCATTGAGCCGTGTGAGCTTAAAGCTTTCAGAGCTTCTCTCTCTCTGTATATCCTACGCAATCCTAATTACGGTTATGATTCTTTACGCTTCCGACACTTACCAATTTGGTATCAGTTGTACACCTATAACCTTCTGCAATTATCAGACATTACTTACATTTTGATCCCGAGTGGACTGCCTTTCTTTCCAATAGGACAGATAGTGTACGCGATTAGTTACACACCATACCAAGAATTTCTGTTGAAATCAATCATATCTGTAAGCGTGCTACCCAAGTATGAAAACTGTCATTTTAAGAGATTCGAACCGCCGGCGGCAGTGGTGTCCGTTATGAATGTGCATTTAAGAAATCTGAGCAGCCACTAAACATAGGAGGCACCGATATTTTAGCTGTTTGTTCTTGTATTTCAATTCTGCTGACTAAACTTGACAAGGAATTTGTTCATCAAACATGTACCTATTAAGCGCTTGTGTTACAGCCGCTCATAAAAGCATAGCTTTATCAATTTTTATCTCTAATCTTAAAAGCGATGCCTCTTTTCAATGAAATCTAGCCACTGCTTGTTGTTGCTCGTCCCATACAACAGTACAGTGCTCAAAATGACTTTCAGTATTCGAAGGAATCTCGAAAACATTGGCAGAACAGGAACGACGCCGGCAGCTTTGTCAACAGAGGATGAGATACCTTTTAATGTTTATACTTCCACCCGTGAATTTACAGGATGACGATGACATCATCGAGATTTTTCCAACGGAACTCCCAAAGAAGATGTCTCGGATTATGACGGCGACAAGTTTTTAACTTTCCGGAGTAGCCACAACTTCACACACAGCTTTTGGCAGACGGCTGTTGATCTGAAAGAAGAGAAAAGAGCAGTAGGTTTTTTTTCACCTTCATTTGGCCGTTTTCAGATGAAAACTTACCGAGAGTACGAGTCCGGCTGTAGTTCTATTTTCACAAATTTTCAGGCTACAGACTGGTACAAGAATCAAAAAGGCGGAGCAGAGTTTTTGTGATTCACTGTCCCTGTAATAACCAAAATTACGAATAGGTTAAAAGACAACTGGACGATTCTGAAACATATCCAGATTTTCTGAAAGATATCGGATACTGGAAGATCAAGGGAGTCGAGATGGAATGGCTCACACTGAAAATACCTTTTCCGGCCTTGGTCACCGACTTTGATTTCCACCTCTCTACCTCGAATGTATGACCGATTTCAGTGATGTCGATCCACCACAGTTCAAGGTGAGTTCTGCCCGATCTATTCATTTTTCGTCCTTCCAATAGCAGAACTGTTCAATTAAAAGTTCATCCCAAACTATCCCTGGTTAGAGCTAATTCAAAGCATTAAACTCTTTCACATTCAGGGTAAGTCGACTTTTGGAAGATAACGATTTAGGTTCTCTTATTCGCTCAGGTCGATCTACAATTATTCAGCATTCTGGGACACTCTAGTCTGTTGGATTGAAAAGGAAGCTATAAGTGATACCTTCCCTGCTCCAACTCTTCTCCATCTAATTCTCTTCCTTGAGCAGGGTGTTTAGGCGAAGTGTCATTTCATTTTTTGGCTAAAATGTCACTAAGACCGGGTTGAGCGCTGCCCTGAGTTGGTTAATGACTTTCATTCCTCTGCCTCTGACATTGGACTCCAGGCCTCTGTACACGCATGTTTGTCTGTTCATAGCGCACCATTGGCGGCAGGGGGACTCTGTACAACAACCGAGGGTGGTTTAACTTTGGACTCTTCTATTCCAATTTTATCGTTGTACAGTTGTTACGTTCCGGTCAATGGCAAAGCCGTAGTGCCACGATATTCTTTGTTTTTCCAAAACCGATAAACCCTAGCTCTCCCCTCTCCCGTTTTCCAATGTTTGTTCATATGACAAATGAAATATCTATCTATCTAATATGTAGAGGTTAAACTGAATGGTACAGAGAGAGCCATTCTGCTGGACACGCTTGTTCGCGATCCATATTTGATCAAGCTTTGTACAGGAGACAACTGTCATTGTGAAGGAGGTTGGAACAATTGCAAGAGCTGGCTGCCCTATGTGAGTTCAAAATTTCTTTGGCATTGCCAAAACTTAAAGTTTCGTGCCGTATCAGCAACCTTACTTGGCCCCATTCGTTTTCCTTTCGCTCAGTCTCAGTACTCCAGATTCATATCCCTGGCAATTGTTTACGACACACGCTACTTTGGCCATTATCAAAGGACAGATCTTCTCCGAGTACAGCGGAAAGGATGTGATGGCCGAGGAAGTTAAACATTTGGATAGCCGATATATTTTTGATCATCTCAAGCTTGTTGTCGATTCTAAGGACATGGGGTAAGTTCATTCGGTGATTACAAACAGTTCATTTTAGAAATGAGACTCGCTCTCTCGGCCAGTTGTGATCCAAACCTGGTAGAGGTCAAGATCTCTCCTCTACTAAAGTGCAATGGTGTCCGTCCGTGCGTCACCACGAGCAAAAAAAAGAGAAGCGGTGAAGCTGCCTGTTGTCAATGCTAAGTCAAAACCTATTAAACGGCGAAGCCGTCGTAGACGGCTGGTTTATGTCTACGATACCTGTATTCAGCGCGCGTATCGTGTCATTTTTGTCTGTCAGTTTAAATTCAGCTGCTTAATTTTGCGGCACAGATGTCAACGGGTTTAAACCTCTAACAGTAAAATGGAACTTTTTGATTACAAGTTTTATATCAACAGATTATTTCAAACATATGTATTATTTCAAACTCAGTTTTATACCTGCCTTCGGCAGGAGTGTCAGTTATTGTGGTCCCGTCAGGGGTTAACAGCTTCCAGCAAACGTAGTAGTCTACAGATAACACTAATGTGTCTCTTGTTTCAGTCATTTGACGCGATCACTAAAAACCAATGTTATTAAGAACTTGCTAACTTAATTTTCGTACATTGTTTTTGATTCGAACACTCTCGTCAGTTCTCATTAGCCTCAAATTGTCAATGATCCGTTTATCGCCTGCTTATTGTTCGACACTTACATTTCAGACCGAATAAACAGATCGCTTGTCTGTCTATGAGCAGTAACTACTCTATAAATCCTTATTACAACTTGTACGCTTTCGAATTCAACGTAGTTTTACTAAAAAATTTAATTATTTGTGCGATATCAACTTCTGTGTTCCTGTACATGCTGATCTTTACGGCCTCACGCTAGCTTTCAAAAATGTTTAGGTTCACGATGATGTACCAAATAATATCGTAAGTTATTTTGTTTCTCTAAACAAGCGTTTTACCAAAATTTTCTTTCTTTTTATAAGAAAAACCATTTTATGAACCAGTACTTTCTACTGAAATGGTGTTATTGGACTTTTCTCATGAGTATCTACCCTGTTGGCTCCTTAGCACCACTTCCCTTTTTGTTAATCTTATCAACATGGTAAATGACAACCGTGACTTAAAAGTGGCAGCCTATCAAATGTACAATTGTGAATTCACTGACTACTTCTCAGACTGCTGGCAATTGATACGAGTTTGAAAAATTTTGGAATACTCTTTGCCCTGATTGCATTAATGCTGGCTACTTCTGCTTCTGGACTAGTTGTGATCGCAAGCTGCGTGTACATTTACTATGTGCTTAATAGGACGACGAGGCTGCCAATCAGGAACAGGAATCAGCAAAAAAAGATCTCACTTCGATTGTATCCATGGTCAGATCTGAATATTGAAGCTTTTACATTCCTCCACTTGTCTACCAGTATTTAAAATCCTTTCTTTTTTGGGATCCATCCTTTCTATTGAATATGTCATTCTGCTGCCTGCTTTAATTGTTCTTTTAAGTAGCCACTCCTACAGAACAGGTGCCTCTTTTAAGATCCCCAAATACCAAGACATTTCAGATATTTTCAACGGTCTTGGAGTAACACTTTTTGCTCTACTTCCCATTGCACAAATTGTATACGTAATCACATACAGACCTTATAGACGAGAACTTTTTAAATGTTTGCGGAAGGTATCTTATTAGATTGAAGAATGTTTTATGCAAAAGTTCAGAAGAAAGGAGGAAGTACGATCGTGGTTTCAACCTTTCGACATGAAACTACACTCGTTAGAACAGTTATCAAGTTGGAGCATACAAAGAAATAAATACGTTTTAAACAGTATAGCAAATTGTGGAGAACTTCAGTTGGGAATTCAGAGTATTCAATAAACTTAAATGTAGCCAGACAGCATTATCTCTCCCTCAAAAGAATCGATTAGAAAAAATATTGTATCCATTAACCATCTGCGCTCTACGAATTGTCTTATTCTTCACTGATTCTTTTTTCCACCTGTCCTCTTTCAACGATGAGAGTTCATTTGGAGCCAATATAACACTTGTCTATGAGCTCTAACTTTTCTACAAATCCGTACTATAGACTGTACGCTGTTGAATACCATTTAGTTTTACGAGTAACACTAGTTGTTTGTACTATATCAACTTCCATCTCTCTCTACATGCTGATTTTTACATCCCCACGTCATCTTTCAAAGATGTTCAGGTTCATGATGATCTACCAAATGATCTCGTATACACTTAGGTACATTATTTTACAGCAAACGGTGTTTCAGAATCTTCCTCCTCATTTTATACGTATCAGTATTTTCGACACCCATATTCTATCTACCGTACACAGCCGTAACAACATATGGTCTGTTGGATGCCTTGGACGTTCCGATACGCTTTCAAATCGGACTCTTTTTGAACTTCGGTGGTCGTAAGTTTTTCATTCATTTTGCAAGTGTGAATCGGAACCATAGCGCTACCTAAAACTAGCCACATGGGACCAAATATATACCTCTCAATGCTTTTCGTAATCAGTCTTTGTTTTGATAGTTGAAAGTACGCAAGCTCAAAGTTGGAGATTAGTCCCAGGAGTGAAAGCAAGGAGGGTACGGCAGGCATGCCATACTGAGCGCGCGCCGAGGAAATACGGGTGCCATACAGGTGATCCAGAATACGAAATGAAGCAAACTAACATGGACTCTCATTATTTTCAAATGAACTAGCACTATTAACAAAGCTTAACATGACCGGTCAACCTATTTCAGACTACAGAAGATAATCATATGTTTCAGCAGTCTGGGCCATCTTCATACCTCTATTCTACTACAGGAGCTATGTTCTCTTACCAAACAACAACTTTATGAAACAGTATTTTCTGCTTAAGTGGGCCAATAACTTAATTCTCGCCTGTGTCTACCCGGCAGGCTCTTTGTCACTTCTTCCTCTTTTTTACGTTATTAACATGGTGAAAGATAACGAAGACATGAAAAGGGCTGCTTACCAGCTGTACAAGTGTGAATACCAAGGCTTTTTCTCCAATAATGTGTTAGCAATCGATACAAGTTTGGAAAACTATGGAATATTCTTCGCACTAACCTTATTACTGGTGGCTACGATTGCTTCCGCAATTGTAGTGGTTGCAAGCTCTTCTTACATTTATTACGTGTTGAACATGACTATGAGATTATCGACGAGGAACACAAAACAACATCAAATGGTTTTTGTTTCCATACTCTCCATGGTGGGTGTAATTGAAATGATGAGGTTTTCTGTACTCCAGCGTGGCCAAAACTAAGGAAGACTCATTTTAGGGAGCTATTCTTGCTACTGAATACGTCGTTTTGCTTCCAACTTTAATAGTCCTACTAGGAAGCCACTCCTACAGAGCAGGTGACTATTTTTAAGGTTTTCAAATATCAAACAAGTTCAGATATTTTCAACGGTCTTGGAGTCACAATTTTTGCTCTGCTACCACTTGCTCAAATAGTATACGTAGTCACCTACCGACCTTACAGAGTGCTGCTTTTCAAGTGTTTGTCAAAGGTAACTCTTTACTCAGTGATTACTAGACGATCATGTTCAGAATGAAAGAAGAAGAAGTACGATTGTGATTATTTCCAACTTTCGAAGGGACACGACTTTTATTGAAGCGGCACTTCCGATAGGACAAATAAAGAAATGAATTGTTGCGTTTTTACCCTAAGAGCATAAAAGCTCAATGGACAGATTTCGAGATACATTTCACTAAAACCATCAGCAATTTATTACATATCGATTGTATTGCTCTTTTAGCGACAGCCGCCCATTAACGGAAATTGTCTGTCTGCACAACATTTCCATGTTTGACCATTGAACATAGGATTCGACTCTCGTATTAGTACCCCAAGAACTGCAGCTGTCCGAATGGAATCATTCTGGGTTGTCGATTGAAAACCTCACCCGTCGGCGAGCAGGACATTTTTTCACACAAGTTTAATCAAGTTTCGATCCGCTTGAAGCAGACATCTTATGCCTTCTAATCCGTATTTCAACATAAATATGGATGGATGTAAACTGGCCCTGAGAATCGAAATGACAGTTTCTTTTTTCGCTACAGCTTTGAGCGTCTATCTTTTAATGTTCAAGTCACCCAGACAACTCTCAACTATTTTTAAAATTATGATGGTTTTCCAAATGTGCCTGTAAGTTGCGGTTATTTGATCAACGGAAAAATTTAGAATTTGTTTCCTTCTTGTGTTCGTGGCAGTTCTTGCCACACCTATTTTCTACCTGCCATATGTTGCCATTGGTTTTGAAGGTATACTGAATGATGTCGGTATACCTACAGTTTATTTGATCGCCTTTGGAATCAATATTTTCTTACGTAAGTTAACTTTGTAGTCTTGGAGATACTTTCACTCAAAGTTCTTCTTTTACCTGTTCGTTTTAGTGACCTGCTCGATAGTCGTACCTCTCTTCTTCTACCGAATGACTATACTACTCCCAAAACAGCACTGTTTCCGTAGCAAGTGCTTCACCTACGTTTTCTATTTTATAGTCTACTTCATTTGTGGAATAGTTCCTATACCGACATTTCTCTATTTGATGTCCCTCAATAATAATTTAACACTAAAAGAAACAGCTGTCGCTCAGTTTCAAGTGGATTATCCTGCTTTTTACACAGACAAAGTTGTATTTGTCGATATCAGTTTTTCCAATTGGCTAATCTGGATTCCAATTACCATTCTAATTATTTTGCTCATACTCGCTTCTGTCGTTACAGTAACAAGCTGCGGCTTCATCTTTTACACTCTCAAAAGAACAAACAAGTTATCGAGACGGAATCAGAAACAACACCAGATGGTTTTCACGTCGTTGATTGCAATGGTAGGTGATAAAAGCTTTGAGCCATGATCAGGCTTGTTAAAAATATGAGGTGTTTCGTGTAGTTTATTGCTACGTTCAAGGGACTTGTCATGCTTCTGGAATATGCAGTTGTGATTCCAATTGCGGCAGTTCATTTTTTCGTCCACTCTCCGAGACAAGACATCGTCAACTTCGTTGCAACAATTGGAATAAGTCTTCTCCCTACAGCCCAGTTTGTCTACATCTTTTCCTATACACCCTACAGAAGGTTTCTGTTGACAAAATTTGAATGTGTGAGCATCTTCTAGTTTGGATTGAAAATAAGTTTCAGGTAACACGACAGACGGAGACAACAACAATTCTAGCGCCTAAATCGACTGTGATCTTTCCTTTTTAGTAAAGTAAAAGACGTGTGCTGTACTCGTTCGTTTTGCTAATGAAATATTCTAGACAAATATGATATATGCTTCAGGTTTGATCATGTTCACATGGAGAGCTATGTTGAACTGTCTTAGTATTGGATAGTGTTTCAGAAGAGAAAAACTGCGGAGCTCTCCTGTATCATCTCGGCGCGAGATATTGTGAAAATTCGAACTGTAGAAACATGAAGAGTCATTGTGTAATCTGGCTTTTGCTAGTTCCCCAGTATTTTCCTTTGTCTCTAATTTACTACTATTGGACCTGTTGAAATCACTTGCAACTTACGGGCAAGCCGTGGTTTCTTGTCAAAAAGAGGCGCCTACCGACCAGCCAGATCTTTTTTGCTAGTCCCCGCCGGTCCCTGATAGATGCGTCGGTGCGCGGCCTCCAAAAGACTACTGGCAGCTCATTAATACGAAACAACACCGTCTTTGCTACGGTACTATGAGCGTCTTTCCGCAACAGGTTCGTTCATTTGACACATTGCAGTCAGCCGATGTTTCAGTTCATCAACATGGTCATACCACAGTGTACCATACCTATCCAAAGCTTCTTCAATCTGACCGCTAGTCCTTTGGCTGTTATGGAGAAGCTGACTAGTCAGGTGGACAACACTCCACTGTTATCGGCAGTTCTACAACAAGAACTGCACAACTCAGCTAGTAAAGGTGTGTTCTATGGGGAACACGGTAGATCAATCAAAGTTGTTTCAATAGCAAATTTGAGAGCTGCTGCAGAGGACAAAAGTCATATGCCAACAGCCGTGTTATTGTTGTAACAGAAAATGAACAGGGACTTTTCACGAAACTCCAGTACTTCAAAAAACCTTACTAACACATTTGTTATCCCGAACCTTAACACTGTCTGTCACCTACAAAGTAGCAATTCTCTTGAACCTTTTTATTGATGAAGTAGTCATTTGATAGCTATTTGAGCAATCAGATATTTACGTTGGGAAGGTAATTTTGTATAAATTTGATATAAGATTGACCAATAAGAAGAGCTTAGAGTCTTTGAACAAACACCGTTTAAAGTGAGTTTCTGTTTCTAGAATCCCTCGAGAATTGAGTGTAACCTCTAACGCTGGCAATTTGTTGGAAAAATGCCTCAGCTTTATTCTACTCTCATCTGTTGTGCAAAAAAGTTGTCTGCTTTCATCTTCTACCTAACTTCCTTATTTCAGCCGTTGAGCCTTCAAAAAACCGTTACGGTAGACCCTACATTTCCGGCCGCCCACTGCTGACATGTGACCGGAAGAAGATCGTCGAACTTTTCGAAGGCGGTATGAAGAAGATAAACATAGCCAAATGTCTCGGGATTACACACAGCTGTGTCAGCAAGGTTCTCCGAAGGTCAGTTGCCTTAAAGCCATTTTACTACCATGTCCCGCCACTATAACCTCGTCTCCCTTACGCATATCTTTTCACGACGGCACGCGAGTCAGATACGATCAAAAATGAAGGGAAGAAGGAAAATGTCCCGACTAAAAAAAACGGAAGCGCACGTGCAAGGTCATTATGCTAATTTTCGCTGAAAGATCCGAACTGCGAGATAGTGTAACGGAGGTCTATCCCAGGTACAAGGAGACGGGTCTGATTGAGGCCAGGGTTTGCCGCACCGCCAGTTGCGCATGTCCCGGATCGTCTGATGAGCACGACGCAAGATACTGCAAACATTTGAGGAAGGTGAAAAACGAACCGTTCGTGTACCTACCGTATTTGATAGAAAAGTGAGTTGCGTGAAAATTTGACGGGAGCTGAAATATTACAGTATCCTTCGAGATCATGAGCAAAGGGTCATCTACACGTCTATCTTTACTGGACTGAGCGAGTGACAAAAGAAGGGTGGAAGCTTTAACAACTGATAGCATTAAAATTATTAACTGGGATCAGATAAATATTAACACTATTTAATTTGTCTTTCAAGGAATCAGTAAGATTTGTGGCAATAAAAGGGAATAAGAAAGAGTTACACTGGAAAAGAAGTTGTGCAGAATCCACAATGAGAGAGTTTTTTTAAAGACAGACCGTTGTTGCTTTTATACCAGATATTAACCTGTTGTCCATAAATTGTATCGCTGTAGTTGAACCATTTGATTTGTACGGCACTTGCGATTCCCATTAATCCGAAAATGTCAATGGTGTTGCTATCTTCAATGAGCTGGGATGCGCCAGACTGAACGCCAGTGTATTGCATATGATACACTGGCCATACCATGTTTGCAGCAAGACAAAAAAAGGAGCCCGCGGCATGTAAGTCTTCCACAGCGGGTATTTCCTGCTGATCTCTGTAGAGGATGTGTTACTTGCTGCTTAAAATTCCACGTGCAATCGTAAGGATCACTCGTTTTTCCGGACAGATAGCGTCCCTGCCACTTTTCATCATCCACATTTCTGATAATTTGAAGTGAAATGCAAAGCTGGAAAGTTCTCACTGGCACCAATAGCTCTTTGTTCCTAGAAAACATTCCGCTACGTAACTAGCTTTGTACTCTTCGTCTTCCGCTGTCACCCGCCATTCCATGTGTCCTTCAGGGCAATCTCCATTGCAGAAGGGTCCGGACCCATACCATTCGCCCCCTTCGGTCAAAATGACTTTAAAAAAAATGTACCAGACAAGTTTGGATCGTGGAAGAATTCCGGTTCAAGCAGTTACTGTCCAGCAGCGACTAGGATCCAGGCGATCGTCCAGGTTATGGGAAACCATCTTCGTTGAATGACGTTGTACAGCGGAGAAACGACCTAACTGGCTCAGCACGATGGATAATGAGCTACGCAATCCGCAAGCAAACTCGCAGCTGTTCTTATTTACTGGTGGTGAGATGCAAGTGGATAATGGTCGTTTTGGCTGGCATGCATGTACCAGAAGATTCCTATGAATATCACTATCTAAGCCTATCCGAAGATTGAATAGACTAACTGTGAAGGATAGACAGTGGAAGAAGCTCATAGTAGTTCCCTTCAATCCAATCGATGGTGTCGCAACTGGTATCTTCGATATTCACCTCTGCTGGAGACTAATAACAGTTGTTTGGTAAAAATAAAGTTTAATATCATGTTATAAGGAGTATGTCTTTGTCTGTCTCTGTGTACAAAGATCGCACTAGAATCTTTTCGACCTCACTGTCCAAACAGTTTCTCTTTGGAATAAGAGCGATGACCTAATCCTCCGGTCATCGGACACGTGCCCTTGGCTGTCTCTCATTGTCTCCCTCTCCCAGCCTCTTTGCGTGTGCTTACTGCTCACCTCCTCAGTTGGTCATTTAGGGATTATCCCTCGCCAGGACCTAATTTCGACGTCGTAACAGGGGGTGAAAGTCGTCGAACTCTTCCTGGCTATTGCGCAGTTCGATCTTCGCTTTCGTCCAAGAGCTGTAAAGATTCCATTGGGCTGGGAAATGTTTCCCTTTTTATTTGTTCTCTTCGTGAAGATGGCTCATACCTGTTTTCCAACTTCTGGAGTAAATCAGCCTACTGTCTCACCTCCAGGTACGTCACAACTTTTGTTTTTCTTCGTCTTACGTGAAATCAAACCACAACCGTTTTCACAACAAGCACAAGTACTATTAGCACTAAGATGTCGGCAACTGCTCGAGGTACTGTTGTCAGAAATGTGTCTTGGTGGTGACATGTCAGTACTATCACAAACTGTCAACAGCAGTCTAAACAACAAGTATTCTGTCAGAGGTAGCACTGCTCTTGTGTTCCATGATCCCGGTCTGCCAACAGACACATTCTGTGGTCGAAAGCTACTGCTCGACGAAACCGACGCTAACTTTATTATTGTTCTCGGTATTTCTTGAAAAAAAAAGAAACGTGTGTAAGTAAAAAAAATCATCTTTGAACCGCAAACAACGACCATGTTTAACGTTGACTTAACTGCCAAAGGAAAACAGCCCTTTGCAATGTTTTCCTCTTCTCCCACGAAAAACTAACCTGGCCCAACACTGTAGACCTTGGAAGAGGAACGTCCCTCAGAGAATAGGACCAAAGCCCCAAAAGATGACCAAAAAAGGTTTTATTGTGGGTCTTTCTGTTGACATTGTAGTTGTTGCTCTAAACAAATAAAAGATGGTTAGAGTTAGACAGTCAATAGGACCACAAAGAATAGGAAACGAAGGAGAGGCACGATCTCCACGAGAGAACCACCATTTTCATTTTCAACGAGTCGCACGTGTTTCTCACCAGAACCGAGCTAGCCATAAGCTTTTCAGTCTGCTGTCCAGCCTTGACGCAAACATTCACACAGCTGGATTTTCCTGACGGAAACCTAGCGTTCACCTACAACAACATTAATTGCAGAACTACTGTAACCGCCAACTGCAGGTAGCCACAACTTTTGAAGCAATCAATCTCGCTCTTTAGTCAATTGTCTCCGGATGTGAACCTTGTTGCTGGCCTCTTTGCTAACGGGATTTACTTTCTCGATGCGCAGCCAAGTTTGGTTCTGGTTCCTGGGACTTGTAACCAAGCGACGGGGACATGGTAAGCGTGGTTTTAGAGACCTTAAAATCAAAGTTGACAGGTTTTTTGTGAGTTCCCAGTCACCACAGCCACTGGAAGTCACCACGCTGGAATGCCTGCTGTCTAATCCGCCATCAACTGGGTAACCCGGGAGGAAAAATTTCACTCAGGGTGAGGAGCCAGAGACGGGTATAGGCCATATCCAGAAACAGAATCATTGTATGTAAACGGGTAGATCTGTATAGGTTGTTTCAGTGTCTAAACATTCATAATAAATCTAATTTTATGCTGTCTTTGTGTCTATCTGTCTGTGTGGCTCTCTATCTCTACACTGTATATCACTGTCCAGGCATTGAAACTTCCAGATTAAGATCATACTAGATTCTTTTGTTGTCCAAACAGTGTCACTACGGAACCAGGGCGCGATGACCTAATCCTCTAGTCGCGGACACGTGTCCTTGGTTGCCTCCTCCAACCTCCTTGCTGTAAAGAAATTAGTAAAAATTTTCAACTGTGCTGGTAAATGCTCCCCTTTTTATTTATTCTCTTCGTCAAGATGACCCGTTCATGTTTTCCCACCTCCGGAGTGAATCCGCCTGTGTCTCCTATAGGTACGTCAACATTGTACTGTTAGCACCATAACTTCGGCATATGCACATGGTATTGTGGTCAGAAAGGTGTTTTGTCTTATAGGTGACCAGTCCTATCACAACTTTTGTCAACCTGCTAGTATCGTACCCATTTGACTCTTGCGATTCCCGTGGTTTTTCTCATATCTAAAAGCCATTGTTTGTTCTTGTCGACCATTATGAGTCAAAAACGGATTGTTTTTCTGGAGTAAGTGAATGAACAAAATGCTACAAGAACTGTCGGACTGTCTTTTGAACATGTTATAATGGCAACGCATCTTTCACTCAAACGCTACCTAGCTGAAAATTCAAACAGAGGGATCAAAATGGATCAATGAGTGGGCAGTATATGATTTTTTGCGGTTATTGAAGCCTCTATTCTAAACTAATATGTTTGCTGGAGTCGATAATTTTAAAGACAAGGTGGATCCCGTTTGCCTTTACTTCAGACTCTGCTGCATGCTACACATTATTGTTTCACTTTCTTGCCGATAGTTTTACAGAATGTAGTTTTCAAACTTTAGTCTGCTGTCCAGCCTTGACGCAAACATTTACACAGTTGGCTTTCGATGATGGTAGCCTTACGTTCACCTACAACAACATTGACTGCAGAACCACAGTAACTGCCAACTGCAGGTAACCTAAACTTTTAAGGCAATCGAAATCATGTCGTTTAGCCAATTATCTCCAGATGTGAACCTCGATGCTGGTCTCTATGCAAACAGGGGTTTCTTTCTCGACAAACTGCCAGGGTTTGTCCTTGTACCGGGGACTTGCAACCAAGCCACGGGGACATGGTAAGCGGATTTTTAAGGGTCAAAGGGGAAACAAAAATAGCAGGTTTTTGACTGGTAGCACGTCACCAGTGCCACTGGAAGTCACCATGCTAGAATGTCTTCTGTCTGATCCGGCTAGGTGACCTGGGAGGAGAAATTTCACTGAGGATGAGAAGCAAGATACGGGTATAGGCCATATTGTAAACAGAATCGTTGTATGAAAACGGGTAGAACAATTTATTTATTTATTTACGATTATCATATCATTTCAATATGTCGCATTTTGCTCTATCTGAAGTTGTCGGGATCCACCTTAGCCATCTGTACCCAGTTCTCGCCACATCTTGTTGCAAAATCGTCTCTCCACCTAGCTCTAGGTCTTCCTGCCGTCCTGTATCGAGATCACGGCCTCCATTCGCATATTGTCTTTGTCCATCGGTCGTGTTGCATGTTGGCTATCTTTTCGGCCCATCTCCATTTTCTATTGATCCACTTGATTCTGACGTCTTGCAGCTTCGCCGTCTCGCGTAGCCATTCATTTGTTCGTCGGTCCAACAGCGTGACTCCAACCATCCTACGCATCATCTTCCTCTGAGCGGTGATGAGCTCGTTAAGTTCCCGCTCTTTTCCCGCGCGTATCCAAGTTTCGCTAGCATAGAGGAGTGCAGGCTCGACACATTGTGTGTAGAGCTTCCTTTTGTATTTGAGAGTGATCCTTGTATTTGTGAAGAGATTGAAAGAGGCCCAGGCTGATCTGATCCTTCGACTGAGAAATGACCGAGAAATGTTCCCGTCGAAAGAGAGTCTCGATCTGAGAAATATGAAATCATTACAGTAAGGAACATTCTTGCCGCTCAACGTGACCGGCAGATTTCTTCTGTTTGCCATGATGAAGGTTTTCTCCGCATTGATGTGAAGGCCAACTTTGGTACTTTCTGCCGACAGCGTTTCCATCATGTATTGCAAGCCTTGAGCAGAGTGAGAAAGCAATACTGCGTCGTCAGCGTATCGTAGATTCGTGAGTTTTTTGCCGTTCACTCGTAGTTCTTGTTTTTGCCAATTCATCTTCCGGAAAATCCCTTCCATCACAGAGGAAACAGGATAGGCGAAATTGTGTCTCCTTGTAGAACTCCACGTTTTACCTCGATTGGCACTTTCTTTCCAATTACATTGACGTTGACAGATGATTGATCGTAAATAAGTCGTAGTATATTGATGATCTTCAGCGGAACACCTTGTTCGCCCAACGATTTCCACAAGGCTGATCTCTCGATGCTGTCGAAAGCTTTGTTGTAGTCGATGAATCCTAGGTAGAGGGGAAATTTGTACTCATTGCTCTTCTCGATCAAGTCTTTGAGAGCTTGGATGTTATCTGAAGTGGAGTAAGACTTCCGGAACCCGGTCTGCTCTGGTGGTTGATTGTTGTCCAGCGCGAGCCTCATTCTTTCGCCTAAGATAGAGGTGAAGACTTTGAAGATGACTGAGAGAAGAGATATTGGTCTGTAGTTTTTGATGAGCAGTGGGTCTCCCTTTTTGTAGAGCAAAGATATCGTCGAGTCCGCCAAATGATCAGGGATTTGTTGTTCCTCCAGGATATCGTTGAAAATCGCCGTCAAGTGTGGAGTGATGATGTCCTTTGCTAGGTGAACCATGTCTGATGTTATTTGATCCGGTCCGGGACTTTTTTCATGTTTCAACTTAGAGATGGCTTTCTGTACTTCTGATGCAAGTATTGGAGGGACATCGTCGTCTGCTGCGGCTACCGGGATAAGTTGGTCTGACCGGGAAGCGTAGAGATCATTGTAAAAGGAGCGGACGATTTCCCGAACATCATCTGGGTCATTGGCAATTCCACCAATGTTGTTACTCAGTTGCCTCAGGCTGGTCTTCTCGATTTGATTCTTCCGTTGAGCCTTCAGTAGACTTTTTCCTTGTATCAAAGCCTCCGTGAGACGCGATTGATGTTTCGCCCTCAGATCTTCTTTCAAAGATTCCCTCAGAACTTTTGAGGCTATCGAGAACTCCACGCAGCTGAGTCGGGTGACACGTCTAGTCATCAGTTCGTGACGACGTTGAAACAACTACTTGGTACGTAGAGAGATGAAAGACGATTTAGGAACTGGATCTGACGAGAGTTCTGCAGCAAAAATGAGAATTTCTCTCATGTCGTTGTAGCTTGTCGTTTGAACATCTTGGACTTGATCTTCCACAGCATACTTGAAAAGGCGCTTGTTCAGTTTAACTTTCGGACATCTCCTAGAAGGTCGTTTTTGAGAGAAGGGCAGAGTCAGCTTTCCCATCAGGAGTCGGTGATCGGACACGAATAGAAGCCTTCCTATTATATCTACGTCTGTGAACAGCTACGGGGATGAGCACAGGAATTGCGTTACTTGTGTCCATGTTTGGTGCGATCCAGGTCCATTTTCGTGATTGCCTCTTCTTGAAACGGGTGTTCATCACAAAGAGATTTTTCTCCGAGCAGAAGTCAGCCAGAACTTGCCCTCTTTCGTTTCTTGTTCCTAGCGCATGAGGTCCGGCATGTGGTTCTCCTGGCATTCCCGAACCAACCTTGCTGTTGAAGTCGCCGAGGACAACCTTACAGAGCAATCTTTCCCTCGAAAGCCGATCGCGACGTACTCGTTTGAACTGTAAGGCGGTGTCAACGGTAGCTAGGAAGTCATCATAGGTATCATCAGAACTCGCAGACGTTGGGGCCATAACTCCAATGACCCTCACATTTCCACTTTTTGTTTTGACATCGAGCATCGAGACTCGGTCGTTAAAGGACTGGAAGGTGACGCATGAAGACCATCTACTGTTCACGATGAATCCCGTCTGACCGTCATGTAGCAGCAAATGTCCTGTCGATTGCACGATTTGGCTTCCTCGTCCTCTTCTTTTGACCTCGCTTAGAGCAATCACATCAAAATCGACGTCGTGTAGGGCATCGTTCAGCTCAGCAAGACGGGCGTCTGTTCGTAGCGTTCGGCAATTCAGCGATCCGATCCTTAGACGGAGCAATTCGGACATGTAGCACCACCAGGTTGTCCAGGCTACTGATAGGCGAGAGTAGTCTACTGTCTTCAATCTCTCTGTTTCTCTGTTACTCAGTTCCTCTTTGTGCAGATCAGTTGACCATTTCATTACACAAAATGTTTATTACAAGTGAGAAAAGGACAAGGATGTAGATATTGCATTAGAAAACGAATTATAAAGTTATTTTTCTTGCTCTCCTTTCAAAAGCTTCTGTTCAAGTATCTTTGCCATCTTCTCGATCAGACCCGGAAGATATTTGTAGTGCTTCCAGACTCTTAATGACGGTCATCCGTAAGAAGATTTCCCAGTTGGTCATGTCATCGAAGTACTGATGAACAATGAAGTGGTGGTGTGATTGGAAAAGGAACACGGCACTGTGCTCCGAATTGATTGCTCCCACGGCCCACGTGAACTGTCGCTCCGTGTGGAATGCCGTTTCTAACATGGAAGTTAAATATCCCGCTATGCCTTTTTTCGCTTTCTTTCTTTCGTAGGGATCTTCAAAGACATCCGCTGTCTCCAAATTCTCTAGACGAAGATCGTCATGTTCATTGAACTTCTAAAAACGGTGTTCGGATAAGGTCGATTCTGTTCATACCTTGTAAAAAGATGGAAGAGTGCTTACAAGCCTTCTTGTATCTATTAACAAGGGCTCAATGTAGACATTCTTTTTTCCAAATACATGTTTGGAGTAAACCAGTCCAGTAGCCTGTTTGTCACAAACTACGAGGTTGACCTGAACAAAATGACAAGTTTAACTTATTTATATGACTTACACTGAAACTGAGCCATGGTCCTTGAATGCAGACAACTCTTCTTTCGAGTGTCTCATCTTCATTTTCCAAAACCAATGTCTGTGGTCTCAGTAATTCAAGCGATACTCGGATCTGTTCTTCTTGTTTTTTTCTCCGGTCATAGACATCAGTAGTTTAATAATCACGTGAGCCCGATTCTCGTATTAAAAGGACGAGGGATTTGAACAAAACTTTTTGCAAACAGAAAATTGTGATTTAATTGTGCAACCAGCCGACTTCGCCGTCTGGCGACGCCGCTACTGGTCACCTATTTTCCGTGTTTTTTAAGTAAACGTCGTCTCCTTAGTTTGGGATGTGTGGATGGTTAAAATTAGTTGCCAGTTCAAATGTTTTTCAAGGCTAGAAAAGGAGACGGTAAAAGGAGAACTTCTGTTTCTCTCTGACTCTCTGTAACTCTGTCTGTCAATCTCTTTCCCTTGCTCTTTGACTCTCTCTCTCTTTCTCTCAGTCTCTCACTGTTTCTGTCTCTCTCTTCCTCTCTGCCTCTCCAACTGTCTGTTTTTCTCTCAATTTCTTGATATGTTGATGTCTCCTTGTCTCTCTATTCTCCTCTGTCTCTGCCTCTGTATCTCACTGTGTCTCTGTGTTCTCCTCTGTATATCCGTTTCTGTTCTCACTCTACAGTCTTTCGCTGGTAGCAACAGAGTTCATCGTCACATTTCCAAGTATTGCCCAACTCAATTAGATAGCAACAATTTATAACAATAATGCAGCTTTTTGCTTTTTTTGCTTTTGTTTCGTGGCCTCGAACAACTCCACAAACAAACAAACAAACACACAGAGTCTACCACAGATACCATAGCGCTTTCATAGTTTAGATCAAAGAATGTGTTTGGGCGCTTTTTATTTTCGATGTACACACTCCTTTGCAAGTACTGATGATAGATGATGACGGTAAAACTTGACCCTTGTACTTGCCTCTATCGATTGTTTACATCGTTTGTCACTTTCAAATTTACGGAGACCTAAAATGTCCCATATAACGGGCTAGTCAAGAACGAACATCATTTGTTATCAAGCCTGCTTTTGCTTTAACGTCCTACAAAGACAGGCTGCTTCCTTTTTAAAGTACTTGCAAAGGAGTGTGTACATCGAAAATAAAAAGCGCCCAAACACATTCTTTGATGAGAACAAGTACATTGTTAAACAGTCAAACGCTAGATTAGAATCGTTGTGGAACCCGATACTTTTACACATGATCATCTTCGCCTTCCTCGTTGTTACAATCTACGCCGTCGTCTTCACAGTAGCAGCTTTCTTTTATTTTTTCTCCTTCTTTGTCCTTTCAAAAGTTTGTTTTCAAGAATCTTGGCTATCTTCTCGATCGGATCAGACATAAACATCTTTTTCCACTTCTCGACATCCTCCAAGCCTTTGATGATTGTCATTCGGTAGAAGATCTCCCATTGTTTCACAGCATCAAAGTACTGGTGTACAACGAAACAGCCATGCGCATGAAACAGGTACAGACCACCTCGTTCCACATTGAATGTTCCATCAGTCCATGTACACTAGCCTTCCTATACATCATCCTCAAGCAATCGCCTTTCGCACCTGCTCTTGTTAACACTAGTAGTTGAGTCCACTACTTTACTCAAAGCGCCGTCCTCTAGGCAGTGCAGCTCGAAATTCATTAGTCGAGGGCTTGGATGCTTACGAAACATCGGGAAAATAATGTTTGTTAGGTACAATTGCATTTAGCAAACTCATAGAACTGCCATAAATCCCGCCAAACAGTATTCTTTGTACAGCTCGGATGCTTTGATACAGACATCCTCCCTTTCCAGCAACTGTCTAGTTTATATGTACTGTTGATGAAGAAAAGCGTTACATCCTGAAAAAAGGAATAGAACGGTTGCTGATTGTCACCCTTCTGTTTAACTACGGTGTCTCATCATCACCCTGTCCTCTCATAATACACAGGTTCACAGGTCAATTGTGTCAGCTTCTGCTGCCTAAGCACTTCAAGAGACCCTCGAGCCTGCTCATCGTTGTCCGCAGAAGAAGGATGAGGTAAAAGGATCTGGAGAAACCGAACATGCCGTTCGCTGCAGTTGATGCCCGGTTCCACAAGTTTTTGAAATTTAAAGCTTCAATGCTCACTATGAAACTTACACTGTTTCCTCGGAAAAGATTGGATTGTATCTGTAACTCAGTCTGAACCCTATCTGCCACAGTACTTCATTGCTCCTACTTCCTCGATAGTTGCTAGCTAGAAACGCTCTCGTAAGTTGACTCATACCATACCACTTGTTCGGCTTGGCTTCTTCAGGTCCGGATTCAAAGACGTCAAACATCTGAGAATAAGCACAATAATTGCCCCCGACACTGATCCCGATTTGAACACGTGTCCGTATAGCTGACTGCCAAGTACACTTTCTATTTGTCCCCCACTGTACACTTCCCTAACTATGGGAAGAAATTGACTGAGACATAGCTGAGCTATCTATAAATGGCATCTGCCGTAAGTGAGTACAAATCTTGTGACCAGGGATTAGTAACACACCCTTTATACACCTTTAAAACTGTCTCGATGTCATCTGCTAGCTCAAAATGGAGGATTACATCACGTCAGGAGGTCTACCTGCCATCTATCGTTGCGAGTGAGTTGTCAGCCTCATCTTCTTACCCATACCGTCTCAGACAAGCCAATCGGACTCAGGAAGAATGGTGGGCTCTGGGACACAAAGAGCTTGTTTTGGGAGTCTTCTGTCTGATCTATGGATGTGTTGCAATTCCTCTGTACTTTCTTGTGATCAGCGCTCTTCTCCAGAAGGAGTTGCGAAAGATCGTGGCCTACAAGCTGATGCTCTTCTTGTGTTGCGTTGACATTGTAGGAATTGTCCCAAATTCGGTTATCTCCGGTGTTTTCTTCATTCAAGGAGCCGTCTACTGTAACTACCCGAACTTTATCTACCTGTGGGGATGCGTCTGTCTGGGTGAGTTGAGGAATACCTGCTGACAGATGCGCCAAAAGTTTAGTTCCTAATTTTAAAAATGCCCAGGTTTCCACCGTCAGAAGTTTCAAACGGTCCAAAAAATAAAAAAGACAGGTCTGCGCCGGGTTCGAACCGGCGACCTTCTGCGTGTGAAGCAGACGTGATAACCACTACACTAGCAGACCACATTTGTGCGCAAAAAGTTCTGGAGCAGACATATTGAGGCGTCGATTCGTCGGTTTCTCCGGATTTTTTGTCTTTTCGATTCAAAAAATACTTTCAGGTTGGTGGGGAGGCGTCTGCTGTGGTGGTTTCGTCCTTGGAATCACTCGCTTGGTTGACCTCTTCAGTTCTCAGCTTCATGACCGTCTCTTCGGTGGCAAGAGGATAACCTTTTCCTTTCTATTCATCTTCGCCTACCAAGGCTACTTTCTCTTTTTCACCCGTCCCGTGCTCTTCAACTCCGTTGCAAGAACCTGGTTCTTTGACCCATTAATCTTCCCCGAAGGAAGTCACGTAGCGGTGAGTACAAGAGACAGACTTCTGAACTTCTGTACCGGTTTCAGGATTACGCTTGCTGGGCTCTAACCTTCAATAACACTGGTACCGTCTCTGTGACTCTGTGCCTCTATTTCTTGTTCGTTATCATTTTCGTTTCCAAGTATAAGGGCAAGGGTAATCTGTCGAAGCAGACTCTTCAGGTAGTCGTACTCTTTCCCTAAGAGCAAAGACTTCAGATGTTCATTCAGACTACCGTAATCTGCTTCAATAACATGACGTTAGCACTGATCTACGTGGTGATGTCATACATCCGCGTCACGGAGACTGTTAGCTCAATAGGGCTATTATTTTGGAAAATGACGACAAGTATGTCTAGCGTCCTCTGGGTAATGTCACTTTCTTTCAGGCGGAGGGATCTTTGTCGTCCTACTGGGACTGAACAAGACGGTTAGAGGGATTGTTTTTAAGAAGATTGGATTGAGTCGGTTTGTTGGAAGAAGCTCCGTAGCTATGAGCTCTAATCAAGCTGTTACAAATGCTATGCCGACACACAGCTCCGGGATTGTGTTGTTGTAAAAAAAAACGAATAAAGTTTAAATACGGGATTTCTCAGTGTTTGTAGCAAAATACATGCGTATAGGCTTTTCGCCCCCGTATAGTCTTATCATGAATTACAATAAGCTCTTTTTAGGAAATTCATTTGTCTTCAATGGGCTATCTCAATCTAAGATATTCTCATGGTAACAGTGGTAGAATGAAAAGTAGTCTTCCTCAAACCCAGCCTGAATGCTCCGCTTGAGCATTCCTTTCATCCAGTAGGACCTGACTGACAACAATGAACAAAACGTTTCAAACCAACACTATATGTAAAAGAGAGTCACCTTATATGTTTTGTAGGTGACAGATGATAACGTGTATAAAAGAAGAGCATGAGAGAGAAAGGGAGAATAGAACAGTGGTTGTTGTCCGTTTGGGTGTCACATCGCGTACTTCTGGGTCCATTCGCGGACCAGCTGATTGTACCTGGAAGCCATGGTCATCTCTCGGTTTCAAGTGGAAGGGAATGAAAATAGGAGAGAGTACACACCTATCTCTGTCAGTCTTGTGGATCCGGGCGATTTCCAGCACGAGCGGATCATCCGGGTTCAGTTTGCATAGAAGTGAGCAGATTGAGAGGAGCACTGAAAGATGAAGAATTGAGAACGTAAGAAAGTTGTTCAGCAAGTGTTTCTAGTCAAGCAAAAAGAGCAAGTAGAAACGTTGAAAGATTGAACTTTTTACAAGAAGTTTTCCGGAAAGCAACCACAGCATATGTGAGCAGTAAGCTAGCCACAAATCAAATCTCCTGTCAAGGGTTTCAGGTTAACTTGCCAAGTTTTGTTAAGAAGTTCACAAACTCTTGGCAGATTTCAACTAGAGATAAAACTTGACAGTAGATCTGACTTGCCAAAACTTGTTCACTTGCAGTCAGTTGCTCGTCTGCTGCTCGCTGGTGCTGTTGAGTCGTCTTCTACTGCTACTTTTACTTCGTCTTCCGTCGGCTTCTGCAAAACAGATAAGTTGGCTCTACATTGTAGTCGTTTTAGTAGGCTACAGGAGTAAAGGAATGACTGAAAGGAACATTCTGACGGACCGAGAAAGACAGATAGTCAGCGAAAGAGGCTCAGTAGAAAATTGGAGAATCTATATTTCCCGGTAGTCTATTTACTAGAAGAGGGCGTCTCCACCGAACTCCAGAGGTGTCTACTCTCGCTCGTTCGGTCCATACGCCGACGTCTGGTCTGCTCAACGATGTTCTTATCAGGGAATCGAAAGGAATCGACCACGTGAGGTGGACAGGTGTTTTTACTTGTCTCTCAAACTGGTAGTGACGCCTACGCTTGAAAAGGGGGAGAGAATGTAAGCACCATTTCAAAATAATTTTATTTATTCTATTGGAGAAAACTTGACGCAGTACTATTATTATAAGACATCTACTGTATACTCTCCAATACAAGTCCACCCGTTATCTACTAGCGAAGGCCAGTTGTACTCGGTAGTTTCGACGCTGCCGTCCGAAGACTTCTCCCAAATCTGCATTCCGTCCTTCATCCAGGCTGTGGCTCTCTCTTCTCCGGCTGAAACCCCCTGGTTTTTTCCCTCTCAATTCAAACCTCCATTGATTCCCTTAATATCCTTAAGATCTGAGAACGGTCTGAGGAACTTTCGAATCTCTGCTTCCAGCGAACTGTCCTTGAAAGACTCCCAGTCCTTGTTCAGCAAGGCAGTTTTCTCGCCCTGAAGTACTATTCTAAGTTCCAAAAATCAAAAACTTACATCAACAAGAACTATCGTCGCCTTTTTCCACCAAAAAGCCAGCTTGGGAGACATCCCACCTGGAGCTTGCTTGACATTGGCTAGTTTTCCTTCATTGTCATAACGGTAACCCTGAACTTGGCACTAGCTGTACTTTCAAGGTCAACTTATGATTCTTCCACTATATAAAGTTATATCCTTGTACTCGCGGTCAAAGATAGCAGCAGACACTGATGTAAGATCGAGATAGTGATCCTTGATTTTTGCAACATACAAGACCTCTTTGTTGTCTCCGTCATCGAATATCGAGTACATGCTGTCGCCAACATAAAGGGTTCCTTGCCCGGCACTTACTGCAAATAGCTTATCATGAACAAGCGAGTCATATCGGAAAACAATGACTCCCCCAATGCGGATCTGGATTGGACTCCGCCAAAATTGAAAATTCCACTGACTCACTTTCAACATAAGCACTGGCTCCTCTGGGACATGGTGCTATTTGCTCTGCAGTAGCACTAGGTTTGGAAGAAACGGATATAGCGAGGGTGAGAAGAATGAGATAGGACTTCATCTTGTCTGTTGTCTGGAAGGGAGAACCTAACCTTTCATTTATACACAGGATCCTTATCAGACTTTCAAGAGTAGTTCCTTCATAGACGAAACGGTCACAGTTGGATAGGTGGAACACCTTTTTCAAAAAGGAAAAGGTAAAACTTCCCGGTTCAGTAGCTTCTCATGTTCTGAGATCACTGTGGCACGTTTCAGCAGATAAGGGAAAACAAGAAGCGGTGTTTTGAAAAGTTGAGGAAACAGCGTGTTGCATATACCTGAGGCTGAGTATTTGCATGCTACCTATGCTACCTAACCCATGCGACCTATTCTCTGTCTCTCTGTCAAACTTTTTTCTGTTGATGTCAAACTGTCTACAGGGTGCGCCAAAATTATAGCAACTTAGAAAAAAAACCGTATCTAACGGTTAAAAGTAGTTTTTAGAAAAGAAATATACAACAACTATTTAGTGATGGTTTTTGCACACGCAAAAATCAACATTAAGATTCGAATCTACCTCCATCGGTATCGAGACATGCCTTGAGTCGCTCGAGGTAGGCGTTGACGGTGGCGCCCTGATAGGCGGCATCCAGTTCACTCCATGCATTTCAAGGGCTGCTTTCAAGAAATCGATATTTTTGTGTTGGGTTTTGTAGACTTTTGCTTCAAGAATACTTCAAACTGAGAAGTACATTACATTGAGCTTGGAGGCCACTCGCTGAGGCAATCACATCTAGAAAGCTGCTCTTGCACCAATCTTGCACAACACGAGCTTTGTGAGCAGGAGCTCCATCTTGTTGAAATGCCCAATTACGCTTCTTGAAATGCTTTTTAGCCCAGGGTAGGACTTGTGTCTTCAGAAGATCCAAATAGTTGGCAGCATTGACTTTGACGCACGCAGTTGCTATAAATTTGGCGCACCCTGTATGTTCTCTCCCTGTCTGGCCTCGTTATATCCGTGTGGTCAATAAATTTTGTCCTGCGCAACTTCTCAGGGTAGTACTTTTTTGAAGTTTCGACTTTAAAGTATGCAAATTTTTGCGATCGACTGCGGCTAGAAAAATTTTCACTGTGCATATGTATGTCTTTACGGTGTCGAATAGGGCTTCATTCAGACTTTCTTTTGATCCTCCATTAACCATTACTCAACTGATTCAAAAAATACGACCCCGAGAAATTGCGCGGAACAAATATTATTGACCACAAGAATAGCTGTTCTTCTTATATTTCGCCTCATTCTCAGAAACAAGCAATAAGATATTACATCTTTTTTCAGTTCCACATATTCTACAAAGACTATTAAACACAGAGAGAGGTCTCCCTGTCACAAGTTGTTCCAGCAGGGCACTTGGAGCACGGTTCTCCTGCTGTGTAGACAGTACTACCGGGCAAGTTTCCTCTGAACCAACTTTTCACACGTCCCAAACTGGAAAAACTTACGCAGGCCAGTACATACAATGCAAATTGACATAGTCCATATCCGGTTTGGGACAATGTTGAATAGCACATCCTAGACTAGAAGATTCGGCGTGCATGACCTGAGTAGCATGGCCAGCTGGATCGAAGTAGACAGGAACATTGTCCCATCCGAACTCAGCAAATTCGCTAAGCCAGGACTCTACAGCGGTGTTGGCAAACTGGACGTCATCTACCTTAAAAGACTTTCTTTGGTGAAAAATGTATTCCTACCTTGCCAGTCTGACCACCCTCTGCCTGATTCTGACCGTGAGGAGCGTTCTCCATATGCTCGTAGTTGCAAGCAGCTACATGATCACGAATGTAAGCTTCGAGGGAGCAGTTCCAGGTCTAAAAATGATAGGTTTTGGTTAATAGTGATAAAGAAGGAACTACCAGTTTCATCATGTCAGCAGCGGCAGGTAGAAGAGATCCTTTCATCTCGTACTTTCCAGCAGCAAGGAGGGAACGAGCATCATTGTGATGCTTCAGGATGGCATCGCGGAATGTGACTGTCACATAACTTCCGGAGCATTGCTCAGAGTCTGAAAGTAAACTATAAGCATATCAACATGTAGTCTTCCAAAAACATAGCAGTGCTCATCCGTAGAGATTCATAACAAACATTGTAACTCTATTAGTCTGATAATCCTCCTCCAGTATCTGTGTCTCTCAAGTTTGTGACTTCTGCCCATGAACACTAAGACTTCATGGTTTAGTTAATCCCTCTTAGTTAACAAGTACGTGTGAGTGTAACGGTTTGTGTGCTAATCATCTTCTCAGTCAGCTAATTTTTTGGCTCCTGGTCTTAGGATAAGAATTTGACAATCACTTACTAGTTGAGAGTGTTTTTGTTCCCGTTCTATCGGCAGTCTTAGGTCTTTCTCCTGTCAACACTTTCTCCTTTTCAATTCCAACTTCAATGGTAGCAGTACTGGTTTTAGGACTCTCTGTTTCTCCTTCATTTTCATCTTTAGCTCCAGAAGGTGTTGACGCGACTTCTTTCAAAGGAACTGTGCTGTTCTGTCCAATGCAACTCCATCCGTCGTCAACGAGGGCAGGCCAGTTGTAGACAGTAGTCTCGATATGGTCCGCACCCTTTTTCAACGCTTGCATACCGTCCTTCATCCAAATGGTTGTACTGTCGCTTCCGGCTAAAAAAAATGTCGATATACCATTTTTTGAAAGACATACCTCCATCAATTCCTCTGATCTGTGGTTGCTCTTCGAGCTGTTTAAGAAACTGGAGAACATCCTTTTCAATGGAGCTGTCCTTTACAGGTTTCCACGTCTTATCCAGCAAAGCAATTTTGTCGCCCTGAAAAGGTTCGCTCTTGTTTTAACAACAAACAGCTTACGTCGACAAGAACTACAGTCTGAACTTTCCACCAAAATGCAAGCTTGGGTGACATCTCAGCCGGAGCCTGCTTCACATTGACTAGGTTGTTCTCTTTGTCAAAGTGATAGCCCTAAAATAGTTATTTATTCAAAAGTCTTTTAGCCTACCGTTCGATCGTTGAACAAATGCATTTCATGCCTGTCCTGATCATAAATTGCAGCAGTTACCGACGTGACATTTTTGTAAGTTTCTGTGATTTTAGCTTCAAAAGAGGCTTGTCTTATTTCTCCTTTTTGTACGATTGTATAGAAGCTGTCTCCGTTGAAGAGATAGCCATGGAAATCACTCACTGTAAAAGAAACAATCATTAACAGCTTTCCGAGAGCCAAGTGCAAGGAAAACAGAATAACAAATTCACAGGATTGCTGAAAGACAGGTTCGACTCGAAGGGACAGAGACTGAGAAATTCGAAGACTTCTGAAAAACTCACCTCGAGTATAAGCATCTACAACTCTGGGACATTCTGCTATTTTCTCCTTTGGAGTTATCGGCCTGGCTGTTGCCAACACGGTGAAGGAAAGCAGAGCAAGAGTGGCTTTCATCTCTTCTTGCTGGCATTGATACAAAGTCTGTCTTTTATACGGGGAACATTATCAGTCTTTCAAGTATACTTCCTTTATTAGAACCATCGACGTCGGTCACAGTGTGTGGAACCTCTTGGAAAAATGGCAAAGGTAAACTTCCCGGTTCAGTCTAGATTCTCTGCAAAAAGTTCTGCTGAAAAGAAAGAAGCAAAACAGAAAGAGACAGAGAGACAGAGATACTTTCCAATTATGGATTCTATCTGTTCTGTCAATTCTTTGCTTTTACCTTCTCTTGCCTCGCCTAATGTCCTCCAGTCACAATATACGAGACCTACTTCGATAAATCCGACTGACTTCTTCGGGATTCACCACTTTCAATGCTACAAGTATTAGAACAACCCAATGCCTTTCCTGGCAGCTGAAAAGCAAAAAAAACTCCATCGGGGGAAACTTGGTCACTGTACAGAGAAACAATGAAAAGAGTTTCTGGAAAGCTTCTGGAGCAACGGGACGAACCCCTTTTCTGGATTGAAGCTAATCAGCTCATGGAAAAATCATTGTTGTTCTCTTTGTCAAAGTTTCACCTCTTCTTGATGACATTCGAAAAGTCCTTACTTCAACTTTTATATAGAGAACTATATCAGCCTTCCAAATACATTTTCTTCGTTGGAACTGTCAAATTTGGTCACAGTTGAGCACAATTGGAACCTTTTGAAAAAAAGGAAAAAGGTATACTTATCGGTTCAATAGAGGTTCTTAGTGATCTCCGGCGCTGGTTCCGCCTGAAAGGGAGAAAGTGAGACGGAATAGTTGTCTAGAACTTTCTAGAGCCTTATCATTTTCTGCATCTTTCAATCTATACACGAAAGATTTTCAAAGTGCCGCTAACATTTAAGCAAGTGAACAAGATATGAAATTTTTTAAACTGAAGTAGCCGACTTATTATAGGCGGTGACAGAAATCAAAATGTGTTGAATTTGGCCTCGACGATTTTACCATTTTCGTTCAACTGAAACACTTGATTTCTTTACAGAAAAGGCTTCGGGATACCTTGACTTGCAGTTTCATACTGTCTCTGTAGGTTGCATTCTTTATTTTTTCAGTTTCCCCACTGAGATTCTTCCTGATATTGCTGAGGGAGTTATGGTAGTGGTCAAGTACCTAAAATCAGAGTCACATCCACGAACTATAGAAGAAACAAACTCTGTCATGATATGCTTCAGCTGCAGCCTGTCCTGGTAGATGTGCTACTGACACACAAAGAAAAGGCATGTGACTTGTCATGTTTTGGAACATCTTGTTTCTGAAATAAATTTCTTGCTGTTAAAGCTTCTGAGAAAGAGAAAGGGTCATTAGAGGTGAAATTGCGATTTAGGCACCAAGGAGTAGACCAAATACAGTAGTGTAAACGTAAGATTCAGTAGGTTTTGAGTGACAACACGGTCTGGCCTACAAAGGATAGTAATAAAGTTTCTCTGTTGAACATATACACGGGAGTGAGTTAGGCAACTGGGTTTCTTTATAGGTCTTGAGCTACCTATCTTTTGATCAGTTTCAAACGAGCCCATTCCTTGAGCAGTAGATGTCCTGGTCTCTAAGATTGATCGCTATGAAACGATATATTGGAGGAGGTTAGGAATGAAAAAGAAAGAAGCAGGAAAACAAGACCCATCCCCTCTGCTTGCTGGCTCAAATTCAGATAGGCCCTCCTGTTTTTCCACTCTTTATACATGTGCCAACCCTGTAAAGTTTCAAAAACCACTCCTTTGGTGATTACGACGTTTACACTAGGGAAGTGAGCACATCAGAGCTCACAAAGTGCCTAAATTCCCTCGCGTTCCGCGTGTCCAGACACCAGGAAAACATCCTCCCCTCAAAAATAACATCTGTGACGTTGATAACGATTTTCGAAAGTATCATATCATGTCTCCCCTCTTGTTGATGGTCTTCTGACTAATAGTCTCCAATTTGTTTGCAACATGCTGAGACAAGATCGCCGAAACCTGAATTCCTTCTCCATATCGTCGATCTTGTTTTCGATAAACAGCCTTGCGCCTCATTTCGACCATCTTCTGACTTTTATCCATTTTTCTTCTCATCTTTTGACGAAAATGCCTCTAAACGGTCCATTCGGTTAGTTTCTACGTGAGGTTCGTCCGAAACAAGTTCAGGTCCTGGAGGCGATCCTCTAGTCCTCATTGGTATCGTGGTCGTGATTTTGATTCCTTGCAGTGGTCTGATGGCCTTGTTTTGGTGGTGGTGGAACAGAAGCAGGGGAGCTAGAAGAGGAGTTAACAAGAACGAAGCAACGATTCATCCAGCAGAAAATCCGAACTTTTATGTCGAGAGGAAAGACAGTCCTGTATAGAAACTGCTCTCAATAACAAGTGCGAATAATAAACTGAATTGATCTATACTTCAATTGAGGCGGTTTTTTTCCGGAAGCTTTTCTGATTTTGCGCTGTTCTGAATGTTTCTTCCCTCTGAAACTTTGACGACGAGCTGGCACAATTGCACCGAAAAGATTCATATGTTTGGTTCTCTTCAAAATGCAACCTATCAGTTGGCGCGCACTCCACATTCAAGATGTCGTTTTTAGCTTGAGCCCATACTAACACATTCACCGTGATCCAGAAAGTAATTTGTAAAATCAAAAAGTTGGAATTTCCGACTGTCACTCATAAAGACTTGAATCACTTTCTGTAAACATAAGCGGAGATGGTCAGGGGTATTTTTCTGTGCTTCCTGCATGCACGATCTTCAAAGCAATTGCTATCAGAACAACAAGTAAGGAGATATCATTTTATTGATGTATGATACAAAATATTTACAACATCCATACTCAATAAATAGGATTCACCGCTACCGGACTAGCTTTTCTGGATTCAAATCCGTGTTGATCGATAGGAAACATAGCATTCAAACGCTCTTCTCTCTTCTTACTCCTCCATCTCAAGAACAACCACCACAAAATAGCGCAAATAGCGACAAAGGGCATCAATATGAATATCACCAGGGCCACAAAGGACAGCGGATCGTCATTTCCTGATTATACTGTTGAGTGCATAGGCTTGAGATAAGCTTACCGAGTGGGCCAAAGACAACCATAGGGACGAATTGGAACTGTTCGGAAAATGAGGGTCAACAAGTGAGACACAAAGACCGATTTGGCTGGGGACTGTTTACCAAAACAGCTCTGTCTACAATCGGCTAAAACCAGTTTTCAGAGAAGAGAGAATGACTTTGAAATCTGGTCGTCAAATCTTCTACTGTTGAATTAGGGTATCACCGTGGTAGACCGAAATTTTACAAGCCAAAACGATGTTTGAGTTAGACAGAAGTCATCGATTTTGAGCTCAACTTCTCGCCTACCGCAATGAGACGATAATGGAACTTGCAATCCAAGAATAATCACTTAAACCGTTACGGAAAACAACAATCCTGACCAGAACAGTTTGAAAAAGAGCCGGCTGTCTGCGATACAGTGTCTGGGGAGGTAAAGAAAGTCACCTCTTTGACATTAAATTGTTGCACAGCATTATAGTGAACTTTTTGGCATGTCTTTGATTCAAACGTACGAAATGTAAGACCCTGTTTCAAACATCGGAAAAAGAGTGGCAGATTTCATAAGTTGCAATTTAAACAGCTCGTAAATCTATTGGGTACACTGATTTCGGCATGGCCTCATGTTCCAGTTGTGCTGGAATCGGTGCTTCTTCAAAGTGTCCTCTTCTGAACCTGGGACAACAGCACCAAAATAGAGCTCCAAGGCAGAAAATGGGTATCACCACCAATATGACAAGAACGATAACAGCGAGTGGGTCGCCTGGAAGTTTGAACTTTTCAAAAAAGTTGAAGAGTCTCACCGATCATACTTCAGACAGGGGGAATATAAAGAATTCGGAAACGTTGTGCGAAGAGAGGATAGTCCAATTTTAGAAACTCAGTTGGATTGTCAACATCAACAACGTGTGGAGAGAATGGTTGCCAAGGTCGAAAGGATAGAGAATCAAACCTAAAACGCTCATGGAGACCTGAATCTGATTACGTCTCTGTCTCTCGCCTTCCGGCCACAAAAACAAAATATACACACACCTTCTTTTGTTGTCGCCGTATTGTCTAATGATATCACCCCTTTCGGAATTTTGTTTTCTCCCAGACTTGTCAAATCAATTCTTCTTTTTACTTGTTGTTGTTACCCCCATTCTCTCTCGTTTCCACCTAACCCATCGTCCTTTGTCGTAATTGGCCCACCCTCGTGGGGATTGTGACCATCGCTACTGGTGTTGACATTCCCTGAAAAGTTGTAATAAAGTCCGGCCTCTTTTCAGTTATCATTCGACACAGATTCGACTAATCAGACAACATGGCTTATCACTGGGGTGAGTAAACTACAGTAAGCAGATTTGAATCCTTCCTCCAGATGATCCTCAAACAATTATTGGAATCATCGTCTTCATACTAGTCCCTATTCTCGTCATTGCTGCTCTAATTTGGTGTGTTGTGACCTTGTGCAAGAGAAGACGAGCCAGAACTCTCCACAAGACGGTCGTTCCACCTCCAAGAACCCATCACAACCATGCCACACTTCCAGTGGCTGTTGAAGAACGAACGGTCGTCGAGGACAGATACCGTAACCCTGGACCCTACGACAATCCCTCTCACGGAGTACACAACGTTACTATTCGGGAGATTTCTTAGATTTGTTTTGGTAATAAACATTTACATATCAATGTGTTTAGTTCTTTCTTTGTCTGTCTCTTTGTCTCTCTGTCTCAATGTCTCTGCAGCCCTACCACCCGCAAATACGGTAGGAATGAGCTAGCGGATCCCCCTAAACCCCTCTGGTTATGTTTTCTAGCGCGTGAAATAATCGCTAGCATCCGTTGTCATGTTTTTCTCACTGGCCGGAGTAACGACCTTGCCAAAATCCTATGACCGGTGAATGGTGTTTACCTCGCCGTCGTGTGTGGACAATTCAAGGGAGCCCCTTTTCCTACTGCGTCCTCTTCTCTCAGTTTTATTTCAGTGATGTCACTTCTCTACGGCTACGACTACGGATATCCTTATGGTGAGTCGGACAGAAAGAGACAGAGAGAGTGACAGAGAGTCTACCATTTTATTTCCAGATACAATCGATCCGCTGTTCATCGTGGCACTAGTGTTCTTCATTCTGGTGCCTCTACTCTGCTGTGGTGGTCTGTTCATCTTCTACTTCTACTACCGCTCCAATCAGCGTCAACGAACCCGTATTCCGGATTACATTCCAGGTATTCCGGGCCCTCATTACCTGGAGAAGGAGCAGAACTACCCTTCTCTAGTTCAACGCATAGCTTAAAATGACTGGAGCCTGTGCTTTTGTACATACTCTAATGTAATAAATCATCATTTATGCACTCTTATACGATCTCATTTCCTTGTTCATATAGGCTGGAACAAAATCTTCTACGATCTCTTGAGTATAGGCTTGTGTTTGAGTATTTTCACTTTTACTCCAGGCCATCAAAAAGGCCCAGAAGACGGCAGCGCAGCAGCCGATGATTAGCAAGATGAAGATGATGAGCCCGATAATGTACAATATTGGAGTGGTAGCTGAATTGCTTGATGAATGTAAACGAGAAGCGTTAGAAACCATAGTTGTAGTTATAGGATTCCATGCTTTGCTGCAAAAAATCAGGGAGTCAGCTGATTTTAGAGGTAGACGAGAGTAACGGCAGACGGGGGTCCGGTAAACACGTGGCACGTGTAGGGCAATAGATTTCAAGGTCGGGACTGTTCTTTTTCGTGAAGGTTTCACACTTTCGGGGTTCTCAAAAAAAGTTGAAGCACGTAATATGGCTCACAGCTCATTGTACTATAGTAAAAAAAAACATTTGCTGCCAATCTCAGGGTGGACCTCGAACACAAAGCTGTTTAATAGAAGGTTGTCGCGTTGCAAAAAAAAAATGTCTGTAGTTAATTGGGCAAGACAATAGGCCAGTTGAACAAGCGAATAGTTGGTGAAGAAAAGGACCCAAACACTCTGTTTATTAGACTCTAGTTTGTACTGGATACCAATACCTCTTTTCCTGGTCGAGGTGCACTGGGCTGAGGACACCCGGAACGTATCCTCCAGTTGGAGGTCTACCTTCATTTCTTCTCTTCAACTTGTACCAAAAGAGAAAACAACAAATAACGCCACAGCAGAAGACAGGTAGAACAATAAAGAAGATCAGGGCAATGATGAACAAACTGTCGATAGTTTCTGGAACATATTGAGCTCAAGAAGGCTGGTAGTCTTACCGAAATTGTACCCGTAAGGAGCATAATTGCTTGGGCCACGATCATAGGAACCGAAAATCATCGCCGACGACTGTTTTTGGGTAGAGGTAGTTGTCAAAATGTGGAAAGTAAACACGCAAACAGGTCATAGGACTACCGCCAGGCAAAGTTATAGCTGCTGGAGCGGAAATAGAGTGACGTCCGGGTGAAAAAGTTGAGACAGTATGGGTGGGACAATTGTTCAAGCGATCAACATATGACATTCTGGTACAGCTCCTACGCAGTTCATTCTTTTACTTTCTCGTATTTTTCTTTCGTACCGGCAGTCAAGAGCGTCGAAAACTAAACTATCGCTGATAAGGTCAAGATCAATTTTATTCTACACGTTGAATTGTGACATGATGTACGCGAGGAGATCGTTTCTCCTCATACTGGTGTTCAAAGGCTGGGTTCCATCCAGGCTGGACTTTCAAATCCACCGCAGGATTAGGAGACCACCCTTGAGAAGCCTGCCGTCTATGAGAGTCATCCGGATGTTGAGTCTGCGTAAAAACTTCGCGTCTCTTCTTCATTCTCCTCTTCTTGGCCAGCGTGAAACAGCACCAAAAGCAGGCCCATACTATGATAATTGGAATAAGGATGAGGATTGCCAGACCAAGAATCACTTTGGGATCATCTAGAACCAAATAAGCAAAAGAAAAAAGAATACTTACCCCATGAGTAAGAAGGCATTGTGTGGGGAGAAGTGCGTTATCAGTAAGGTGGGAAATTGGTGGTCACAAGGGGCGTGGTAGTAATCCTCTGTGTGTATGAGAAACGGTGATCGATATTGTTACAGTTAGTAAAAACAAAACAGAAAAGCTGGAATTGTAGACATTGTCTTTGATTGATCATTGTGTTGAAAGTTCTCGAAAAAATGTAATCCAACATTGGAAATGCCAAAAGTCCACGATCCCTGAGATGGGGGCAAGACGGTAGGTCAGAACCCTGACCCTGAGATGGAGCTCCGTATTGCCTCGATCTATCTTTTACAGAGGCATCCGTCAACCTATAGTTTAGAAGCTCCCAACATGTCTGGATGCATAACAAAGACTGCAGAATAGCATTGTAAGTATTCATTGCTGTAGTCATCGGTAGACATGACAACCAAGGATGGAGTTTAATATAACTTTAGGAGGCATTACAAAAGTTGAGCACTTTTGAAGAGGATAAGAAAGTTTGTAAGCAGTTGTAGGCTTTTGATGGAGACAGAGACAGAAAATCAGAAAAAACATTGGCAGCCATTTTTCTCTGCTTGTAAGGTGGGTTCCCTCTCTATATCATAGTAAAAACCATGTAACTAAAAATCCACAAATATTCGAAAAGACCACCGGATGTTTTGAGCCCTTGTTTATGCAAAAACTCTGTTGTTGTCCTCAACTGAATGTCCTGTAGCGTAGGCCAAATCGCTATGGATTCGCCCTTTCTCTCCCCACACCTGCATCATTGCGACCTTGTAATTTTCTCTCCCCTCATGACGTGTGTTTGGATGTTTACGTCCCGGAATTAATGGGCGCCTTTCCACCTGGTGACTACCTCCTAATACAGTCGTCTTCTACTATTTTTCTTTGTTTTATTCAAAGCCGCAATGATTTTCGGATCGTATGATGGGTATGGGCGAGGAGGATACGGCGGATATGGAATGGGATTGGGTTATGGACCTTATGGTTAGTTTCATCAGATGGCAGAGAGCCAGAGAGACTGAGAGACAGAGAGACAGCTACGGAGATCCTTTCAGGTCTGACCTCCAGTCCCTGGTTTTTCCTTCTTCTCATTTGTGCTGTCATGATCCCAATCTGTTGCTGCTGTGCCTGCGGAGGCTTCTTCATGTGGACACAATACAAAAAGAGAAACTCTGAGCAACACTCACCTTCTGGCTTCGCCCCTTACGTACTGAACCCGGCCTATTTGGAACAAGACCTGGTCAAACTTCCCCAGCCTTCTATTCATACTACAGTCTAATAAAGATTTCTATCCTTGAACAGTTTAAAGATTTGAGAGTAGTTGGCTAGGCGCCAATCGGCCTTGGCGATCGCCACTCTCTAACATGGGCATTGTTTACCGCCGACCGGTATTTCACTTTCACTCTCCCGACTCTCATCCTCGTACACGTGGTCTCGCTCGCACTGTTCCAAATATCGTTTATTTTCAATTTCGACCCGACACTACCCAAAAATGGCGGGTTTCGCTTTTGGTAGGGTGTTTTAAAAGTAAGAAATTGAATCCTGTTCAGAGACGATGGATCCGATTTTTATCATAGGGATTTTGATGTTTTTCATGCTTCCCATACTGTGTTGTGGGCTGATGGCCCTGCATTATTTCAAGACGAAGAGGAGACGGAATGATATGGAACCGAATTTTAGGCCACAATACAGCCAGCCTCAGATGCATTATCAGCAAAAAATACCAATGTATTCACCCTCACAAACAGCTGTATGATTCTCAAGATTTCCTACCTCAACAGATTTCTATTCTGATAAAGATTCTTGTACGAAACAGGCACCTTCTGCTACTTATATGGTAAATGATCGACTGATCGACTCTAATTGTTTCTTTGTCCGCAGCTTCGAACTAGTCTGGTCATGACTTCACTCCTGAGCTAAACTGATAAGCTGATTTCAGAGACAAAGGTGCCACAAACCGAACCTAAAGTCACTACGTAAACTTTAGGTTCGGTTTGTGGCACCTTGATTGTTTGGGAATATTCGACAGGGGCTAGCAAGAATTGGACATACTGACAAAGACGCAGGAGTTCTTCTCGAGAATTTGTATTCCTGGCACATATCTTTCGATACTCTCACTCCGACTTGGTTTTTTGTTTCCTGGCCCCTAACACAGGAGAGCCGTTGGACAGAATAAACACAGAAAAACACAAGAGAGCATCTTGACAGGGCTAGGATATGAAAGCACAGGCTACACTTTTGTTTTCTAAAGCCTTTTATTGCACCGATCTAAAATTATTCGTAACAGAGGTCGCGCCTGTTGTCTTCGGCTTCACTAACTTCATCTTAACCAATAATTTTCGTAAAACTAGATAGTATGGGGTCGTCAAAGTGCACGTTATCATAGCACTCGCCAATGGATATAAAGCTGCAAATACCGTGATACTGTGCCAGCTGAAGAGAGAAGGAGTCTTGCATTCGGATGCGTCCAGAAAAGCGGGTATTCCGACTATTCCCATTATGGAACTAAAGAAGAAAGGAAGGAGAATCTAGAAGTTTTTATAATTTACGTATAGTTTGGGCAAACCTGAAAGGAAAGCATCCTCGACAGCTCTTTTTGTTGTTTTACATTGTGAGAGCTTACAAGAGACCGAGATAAAAGATGTCGAATCCGTCTGTGCGTCAAAAAAGTGAATACAAAGACGCATACTACAGCGAAACCAATACCAACGAGCATAGGAAAAACTGAAATTGGAAGATTCAAACGAATTGGCGGGATCAAACAAACGCAGAGTATAGTTAGCACTAGCACAGACGTCATACACTACCAGAGCGTCGATTCTGAAGTTTATTGCTGATAGATATTGAGTGAGATCGTTGCTGTTGGCATATACGACAAGGTTCTGAAAGGAAATCCATGCAGTTCCAGTGAATGAAGGAGAAATTATGCGTCAGAGAGACAAGGAGATAAGAGGACTGTCTTAAAATCCTTACCTCAGGACTCATTAAGAGCTGTGATGTCATATAGGATCCACAAGCTGTACCAACAAAGTATGCAAGAATATGCAACGGAAGGTACCTACGTCACAACATTGTAACCTTTCACATTTCGCTATTACCACCAATATTTAATCTTCAAATTGATATTGTACACTCCAAGTAGACGAAAAAGACAACATTCCAGGAGGCAGCAACCGGACAAGCACAGGAACGCGCAAACGGCAATAACCTGAAGTTCTCAAAGTCAAAAGCTTGGAAGTTGGTGAACCGCAATAGTTCCACCGTACTTAGGTCCAATGAAGCGAAAGAAGCCATTGAATCTCATAGCAGGAAGCGGATACAGGTATTCTGGAGCAGCACCGAGGCCGCCATAAAAAACGGCACAGCCTTCACAGATCATCATAACTTCTAGGATTGGTTTGATATTTTTCATCTTCGCCGGGGTGTGTCTGACAATTGCATAGAAACAAAAGAGAACGGAGAAGGTAGTAGCTGCTCCGAGAGTGTACAGCAGAGAGAAGTAGAATACTTCGGAAAACGTGGCCATAAGAAAGTGATATCTGCGTGGTAACTAGTTCAAAAACAAAGTTTTGCAGCTGCATTGGACATTTTTCTATTAATAATTTCTCGAACAGCTGGTTCTTAGAACGCATTCAAGAGAGAAACCGATGACATTTTGAGAAAAGGTTAGACTCTCTTAGAAGAGACAGAAACAGTCTGATATTGCAAACAGTAGCGCCACACTCCATTTCTGCGTTTTGATATGGTGAAGAGACGGTAGCTAGCTCGTGAATGCGCCACTTGCTTGTAGCCATCGAGAAGTGAGGTTCTGCTCGAATTTGTTGGCTCCTTGGGCTCTTCCATGGATCCACAGCTGTGTTCAGTATGGTTCATGGAAACTCTCGGAGACGCTTCTTTTCGATTTTTCATGGCTGCAGGTGTAAAGGCCTTGTATGCCGTCGTGTCTTCGTTTTGATAGTTCTAGCCATCGAAGTTTGTAATCTACCGATTATTCAAGAAACTACTTGCAAGAACAAACACAAGGAACTGTCGCATTTATTCAAATGAAACATGATGTTACATTTAAACATTACATGCCCTTGTTGTCTCCTCCGGGAGCGATCTTATCAGGTAGCTGAGAGGCGATCCCTCCAAATTACAAAGCCATACCTTTCATGACTGTGCTTTTCAATGGGTCCACGAATGGATAACTTCTTAAAGACGAGCTTTCTTAGGTTCCTTCCACTTGAACATACTTTCGCACTTTCGAGCCAATCGCTAAACTTCTGCTGCTATTCTGTGCTACTGTTCCAGGGCCGCAAGGACGACGACGACCTTATGATCAGACTCACAAAAAAACTCACGATAGTGATATTTGCCAGTTTTAGATCTCAATTTGATTGAGAAACTATTGTATTCTAGCTGTCTGCCAGCCTACATATTGCTATTTCTCTCCTTTTTACTACACACTTAGCTCTTTGTCTTTGTCGTTGAAGATTTGTTAGCATTCTCTTAAACATGTCTATTGCCAAAGGCTTGTTTCCGTACTAACGATTAACGGTTTAGGTTGTGCAATTAGCACTAAGCTGTCACCTCTGCCGGTAATTGATACACATGTATGCTAGAGGCATTTTTCTTATCGGAAATGACCTTCCCAACGGTATCTGAACGAAGATTCAGATTATTCAGAAAACGAGAAAGCAGTTCCCAATCCCAGATCATCACTTGTTCTAAATCCAAGCCAACGGCATTCGGACTGCCCCTTTGAAGACATGCGCCTAAACAAAACGAGCGGATGCTAATCCTCCAAATGAGTCAAAGGAGCACATGTTTCTTTTGTTTTACCGACAGCAGATGGGAAAGAGACTGTTCCCATGAACTGTTGCGGCATGCGCAGTACTTGTACGCGAACACAGGGCGTAAAACTATTTATGACCAGCTCCGTCTGACAGATTTGGGATTCTGGGAAGGAGGTCGAGATGGGTTACAACTAATAAAAGGTCTTTTTGGAATTTTGCGTAAAGTCTCTGCCTCTCTGAATAACTGTTTCACTGTCATTACGACGTATTCGAAATCGATAAAGTTCGAAGCTGCTTTTGAAGCGGTTAGATTTTTGCTTGAAAACGATTACGGAACTCAGGAAACATTTTCAGTGCTCTCGATTGTTCTTCTTTCCCTACCCAACCTCACTGCGATTCCCTAGCACCTCCAAGCGGACCCAGCTATCGACTGTCACCGATTGTGTGCGTTCAAATTCTCGCTTTTCCGTAATTTTCCATTGCACCCACCTGCCAGGAGAGTAGCCCTGCCATGTGCTGTTAGCACCGCCGGGATTTTATTACGGACGGTCACGGTAAGGGAGGAGAGGCGGAGCAACCACCTTACGACTTTCCTCATTGTTGTCATCGAGCTCGGGCTCACAGCCACCTGCTGCTTTCCTCCTCCCAGTTGGGCCCATCTTTCGTTTTTCTTAATCTTCTGTTTGGTACTCGTTTGACTACATTGGAACTCCGCAGTCTTTACTCTCTTTCCCACTTCTGTTGTACAGTTCTTTCCAGACAACCAAGCTTGCGTCTTCCAGTATTTGCCTGCTTTACATTTCAAGAGAAGTTTAGTAAGCCCACATACCTTCTATTCATGAATAGAGCCTTTACATGCCCGTTGTTCCACATCTTAGAGGCACAAACTGAGCGGTTGAACTTGTAGTCAACTATATCTTTCTTTCGAATGAAAAGATTGTGATGGTTGAGTAAAGAAGTTGAGTTCACTCTTAAAAAAAAAAGGAGATTGCCCCCCAATCCCATATTTTGTTTTGATCCAGTGAATAGCCTTCTGATGCCCATAAATAATGTGTTGCTTTTGAGGTCTGAGCTAACTTTTACTGCTAAAACTGTAAAACTCTGTCCTTTCAGCATTGACCTATCGTTTACAACTTCTCCCAAAGCCAGTCCTCTTGTACCAGAATCCTTCTTGCTGGTCTTTCTCGAAGACTTTCTCAGATTTCCCTTCTTTAATTCAGGTTTACAGATGCGATGGGCAATTTTTCTCCTGCCTGTGGCCTTCTCTTTCGTCTACAAGTACCCACTGAAAGACTTTCGGAACTTCTGTAAACGAGTAGACAACGATGGCTTCTGCGATCTCAAGTGTCGCAATTTCCTCTCCAATACTTCAGAGATGTCCGACTGTTCAGCCTATCCCATGGTGAGACCTTTTCTTTAGTATTACCGCAGGTTAGGCATCGAGTCTATTGTTCCTCACTGGGCAATGCGGTAGCGGGTAAAAGGAGCTGTCATGGTTAGACGAATTGACGGAGATTAGGCTGTATTGTGCCTTAGTATCGATCAATTAAACTAACTTCTACAGAGAGGGAGACAGAGAGACGGTGATGTCTATATATCCCAATATCCCTCTGGTCACACTTGTCACAAGACCCCCTATCCTATTGACTTGTCAAGGGTTATTCCAGAGTAATTGATCTATTGCAGACCATGGTTAACGAGACGTTCGAGTTTCTAATCAACGACATATCTTTCCAAGGTATGATCTTTTCTCTGACTCTCAGTGTGCAATATGTTTAGGGATTCTGAAGAGCAGGAGTGACGGCTACTACGTGAAGGAATGGAAAAATGAGCTGGAAATGAGGCTGAGGAAAGCAATGGACGTCGAGGTTCAGATGATCATCTCGGACGATGATCTGTACTTTCAAGGACTCCAATGCTATGTAAGTGACATTCTATCAAACCTGTCTGAACAAAACTGTTTTAGGAATCTCGTGGAGTCTGTGACATGAAGTTCCTCTTCAGTCTCACCATCCGATCCTGTCTTGGCTGCCCGACGCTGGATGAGATCATTGCTAGGATTGCTCAGAATCAGGGAGTGAGTCTCTTTGTTCAATTTTCCTAACTTTTTTCTCCAGAGCATAGCGGAGATTCATGTCCGGTTCGTGGAACAAAAGAACTCTTCTCAAGTCGTAACCATTCTTCTCATGGGAGTCATCTTTTTGGCTTTGCTTTTGGGATCTATGACTGTTCTGACAACGAAGAATCGAAAGAGAAAGATCCACAGTCATCCGATTTGGACCCCACCTCTAGCAAATCCCCTTATCCTGGTCGATCAGAAGGGCTACGGGTACAGACAACCGTTCCAACAGTTCAATCCCAATCAGTATCCGTACTATCAGTTTCTGAACAGTACCAATACGGTGAGAAGTGTAATGTCTCCTTATACATTTTGGGGATTCAGAGTCCGAATGGATCAACTGGAAGCTTTGTACAGTTCAATCAAACAAGGAAGAGACCTGCACCACTTCCTGTAAGTCCAACGAGTGACCGAGAGAAAGAGAGACAAAACGACAAAGGGAGAGAGACATAGACATGGTTCTATTTCAGGAGAGCCAAGATCCCCTGGTAGTCAACAGAGCTGCCGAAGTCTGTCAAGTCAATGATCTCCACCGCCTTGTGTCCAAGAAGCTTTCAGAAGAGGAACTGATTGCCGAGGCTGACCGCCTCCTAATGATGACGGGAATTGACATCGATGCTGTCACAGAGAGTAAGCCTCTATATTTTGTTTTCTCTAAGAAAACCTTCAGAAGAAGAAACCGCCGTCTGTCTAGCAGTTCAGGAAAACAAGAACCAACTCGTAGCCCACCTTCTGAGCCGAGGAGCTGATGGAAACATTCCTGATTCCAATGGCTTCTCTCTTCTGCACCACGCTGTTATGCTCGGAAACATCAAGTGCCTTCAACACTTGCTCAAGTACTCAACTCTGACTATACAAGAGGACCCCGAGACGGGGATCCGGAAAATCGACGAGCTGTCCAATAGTGGAAAGACAGCTTTGATGGAGTGTGCCCTTATAATGCCGGAAGAAATCGGCTATCAGATGGCTGAAATGATGATCTCAACGGGAGCCAATGTCGAAATTCAAGGAGACAGAGGATATCGTCTGAATGGAGCTGAACATCCTGGAAAGACGGTACTTCACTACGCTGCAGAGATGGGACACAGCAAGATCGTCGAGCTGGTTTTGCAAGAAGCAGAGAGACAGGGATACCAAATTTTGGACATGGAGGAGTACAACGAGGTATTCAAGATTCACTTTTGTTTCAAAACATCGGGTTCCAGAACAAGACAGCTCTCTGGTTTGCCGCGAAGAATGGTCATGCTGAGACTGTGAGACTACTCATGGAAGCCGGAGCGAACCAATATCTACCCTCTTCGAGCAGGCCAGACTTTCCGGTAACGGTGGCCGAAGAACATGAGCATACAGAAGTTGTCGCTGTGCTGGAGGAGTACAAACAGAAAGCCAAAAATCATTCTGTCAAACAGAACAGTTATGCAGTGGTGAGTACATCTATCCGTCTCTCTGTCTCTTGTTTCCTGTTTCCCTGTCTCTCTGCCTCTCTGTCACTCTGTCTGTCTAACTTAACTTATCTCTTTTCAGAGAAAGAGCAATGAAAGGAAGCGACAAGAGAGGATATTGATGACTCCTTCTAGTACAAGTTCCAGTCCTTCGTCCGCATCAAGATCTCCACCAAGTACTAGGGAAAGTCCTCCTACGGCAACCAACGAGCTTTTATATTATTCCTACCACACACAGTCTTACAATCATTGGCCGGAGGGAACTGTAATCTAATTTTATGCCTTTTTTGTATCTATTATAACGGTGTACAGCTAATGAATATCGGTGATTTTAAATTGTTTAAGGCTCAAGAAGCTCCAAGACGTTCGTATTCAGCTTTGTTAGGCAGTTAGTCAGTAATTAGCCCGTCTAGAGAATTCTTATTTCAGTGGTTGACACTCTGAAACCGGTGTACTGAAGCTTTTGGTCGAGTAAACCCTCATTTTACCAATATCTGAGAGCGATAATAGAACGTGTTCGTGAATGGGAGAACCCAAATTTGTTCTCTTGTTCACTTTTAGTGTTTCAGACAAAAAGCCAAATCGCATCGAGCGTTCACCGGAAACATCGCGGTCTTTGAGATGAAAGCTTTTAGCAGACCAAACCTAAGGCTTTTATCTGGATTTTTGAAAAATGGGCTCTTTAAAGTAAAAGGGATTTGACTTTACCCTGCGTTTTTCTCATCTAGACAAAAAGCGAACAATAAGGTATTCGATGCAGTCAAACAAACAAGACAAAGTCAAAACGCGACAAAAAGTGAGCAATTCTTTGTGCAAAAGTCAAATTCACGTCTTTCCTCTTTATGTCAACAAATGCTTCAAGAATCTGCGGTTACAGTCACTAAGTATTTAAAGCGAGGTACGTTGTGGCTCAGAATAGGATTAATTCTTGTCTACTTTGGGCGTCCGATGAGGTCCGTACAAAACTTCTGATAGTCTGAAAATCGCAGAAACTATAACAACTACTTCGCGTTTACACTGGGTTTCGGACGTCAGTAGCATTTTTGCAGATGGCTATATATCTTATCTGATGTCTAACATATACGAAAAACTCAATAAACTCTCGTGATATTTTGAATTGTGACTCTTGATAGTAAAAGTGACCGGGTCTCCGTGTAAAAACCAGACGTCCTCGTTGGCTCGAATGCTGTTGGAATCTTTTCGTTTTTAACAATTTGTTTCCAAGAACGGCAGCTCATCGTCCTAAATATGTAAGACCAGCAAAGCCGGGACCCTATGACTCCAAAATGAAATGCTCTGACGATATTTGTGAACTGCTACCAAACAACACAAACACTATCCTATTCATAAAGTTTACTAACCGTGAAGAACAAAGTGTATAGGTGTCTAATGTTGGCTTCTTGTATGATGCTGGGATATAATCATAACGGCACTTCTGCTTCCATCAGTGATTTTGAGCTTTCTGATGATAGGCGTTAGCCACCAGTGGTAGGTCGGATTCATAATTATGAGAACCAGGGCTCCTCCGAGACCAAAGACTGATATTGAAGCCATTGTAGCCAAGCCAATAACTGAACAAAGATTCTGCTGAATTTCGGACGTCTGTCTTCCTGTTTATGAGTATTTGAAATTTTTCCGTCTCTCTGTCTCTTTGTCACTGTCACTATTACTAGTGGCAGTATTAATGTCTCCTCCAGAGACCCCACACCTTTGACTAATGGACTGTATATATAATGTCACCCATGGTTGTTACACTTCAGTCCTCCCCGCTACACTCTCTCGCTCCGTATCGGCTCTTAATTTCTCTTATTCTATGCTATAAACATAATCCCATCCCTATTGGTTCCCCCGTCTGCCCCCACAGTAAGTAAGGCAAGGGAGAAATTGGTGCATCGGCCCGTACAACCTGGATAAGTCCCGCGTGGCAGCATCAACATGAGCATGAACAGCCAAATCGGTTACTGGAAAACCAAAGTTACCAATCTCGGTAAACAGGCCAAGAAGCAGTTAAATGCAGTTCAAGAGTTTGAACCGGTATTCGCGTTCCCCGCTGAACCAGCTGATCTTGCTGCATACATACAGCAAAAGACCGTTCAAATTCGATCCTTGCGTGCGAATCTCAAGGAAATTGAAGCCAGAATCGACTCAGTAGTCAAAGAGGGATTTTCCCTCATTAATAACGATACAACGTCGGAGCAGATAACAAAGATTGACGAATATGCCAGTAAAGTAGGTGAACACCTCACTGAGCTGCTGGATGCATTCGAAACTTTGACTACTCGCTCGACAGAGCTTGCGTTCCAATCCCAACAACTGTCGAATTCGTCTGTATTGAGCCATCGGTTAAAACGAGAACCACCCCCAGTCGGCCAGGATGATCATCAAAGTCGCCGACCACGGAATGTCAGCGCCGAATCAGACTCAGCAGAGAGAGAGGACAACGAATCAATATTCTCCGTCGGAGGACCAAGGAGAAATAGGCCACGACAACAGCTTCCAAAGTTCAAGGGCGAAATCAAAAAATTTCCCAGCTTCTGGACAGGCTATTCGGCCATGATACATGTAGCCAGCGACCTCTCCGACCTGGACAAGTTTTTCTATCTCCGACAAGCGCTCACAGACGACGCTCTGAGTCTTATAGAAGAAATACCGGTCACAGAGGACAACTACAAGAAAGCTATCAACCTGCTGAAGAACCGTTACGACATCGGATCTACCGTCACAACGGTCATGATTTCGGAGATCCAGCATCTCAAACCGGCCTCCACGGCGACAAAAAGCATCAGATCTACTCTCGAGCAACTTCGCCAAAAGATCTGTACCTTGGAATGCCAAGGTGAAACTTTTCATGACATCAATGTCTGGAGAAGTCTCATTCTCTCAAAGTTCCCAGCCTCAGTCAATAGTCACATCCTCAAGGCTGAACGTCGAACGTCAAAGAGACGGCCGGAAGAGGGAAAGGCCATACCTTCCTCGCTCACGGTAGACGAATTAATTGACGAGATCGCTGAATTCGTTCTTCTCCAGGAATGCATTGAAATCAGCTTAGAATCCCAGAACAGTCATGTCTCTAGCAACTCTTCTGGAAACATTCAAAGAAATCCAGACAGAAAGGAGTCTAAGTTTAACAGGAACAAGCTCCTCAAATGTATCTGTTACAGTACAGACCACAAGCCTCATAACTGTCCCAAGTTTCCCACACCCGCTCTACGACGACAAGAAGTCAAGAGACTCAAATGCTGTTGGAAATGCTTCAATCCTGGACACCAGAGCAAGGAGTGTGCCGCTCTTGGACCGTGTCCGAAATGCCAGGACAATCATCATAGTGCTCTCTGCGACACACCCAGAGCAGCCTCTGTGACAGCACCTGCAACGGTCAAGCCGGTTTACAAGAAGAACTTTCCGAACACTAATTCTGGTCAGATTTCCCGCTCCTCTGGACAAACAGTGATGGTCACTACCGAGGACAAGACATTCCCAGATGTTCAGGTCACTGTTGCTGAAGCGATGGTTAACGGAGCCGTCGAGTCAGACATTCAGATCGTCATGATGCAAGCATATATTCCAATCTTCAGTCAGTCTCAGAACCAAACCGTAATGTTGAATGGATTCTTCGATACAGGAGCTTCCCGAACCTACGTCCGCGATACCGTCGCGGTTGAACATGGACTGGTTCAGTCGGACGGAGACGTTCACACAGTGAGTGCTGTTGGAGGCCAAAAAGTATCCTTCAACTCGAAACTTGTCAAACTTCTGTTCCAAGGTTTCAGTCGTGGAAAACCAGATCAAGAGATACTGGTCCGGACAATGCCCTTCCTTTGCAAGTCCCTGCGCTCAGGCAAGCTCTCTGAAGATGACTATCGGTTTATTTTGAAACAGAAGCTTCAACTAAACACCCAAGTCGCTCGACCCGACGCCAACAGTGTGGACCTCATCATTGGGCAAGACTTAATGGAACTCTTCCTCGACCAGACAGCTCCACGCTTCTATCTTCCCTCCGGATTGTTGCTGACTAAAACCATCTATGGCTATACTGTCAGTGGACGCGGAAGGATTCCAAAGTCGTGGATTGAGTCAGACGAGAACCGTACAGTTCTATGTTCTACTCCCAAGATCCTGATGCCTAACCTACAAACTACGCCAGACGAACTGTCCATTCTTATAGATGACGACTGTATGCTCACGTTCTCAGAGCCGGTTCTCAACAAAGAGCTGGAAGAGTTCAAGGCTGATATCCGCAACTTATATAACCTGGAGAGTCTCGGTATTCAGACCGCGAAAGATGAGACAGAAGCTCATGTCCTCAAGTTCATGGAAAATTACCGCAAGTCAATAAAACTGTCAGCCGGTCGAGTGGAAGCCGGCTTTCCATTCCTGGAAGAGGTCAAGGACCTCCAAGACAACTTCAAGGTGGCAGCTCGCCAGCTACAAAATCAGCTTACTAAGTTGAAAGCTGAACACATTGAGCTCTACCAAAACACCTTCAACGACTACTTGAAACAAGGCATGATTGAAGAAGTATCGCTAGAAAAGTGTGAAGGCAGACCCACATTCTATCTACCTCACCACTCAGTGATCACCCCAGACAAGAGTACTTCCTTTCGTATTGTCTTCAACGCTTCAAGCAAAGCAAAGGGAGAGAAAAGTCTCAACGATGTCATCTTTCCTGGTTACTCGCTTCTAAGCTTGATCTATGAGGTTCTCCTGCAGTTCAGAACGTACGACTTTGCAATGGTGGCCGATATTCAGAAGGCCTTCCTACAGATCGTCCTTCCGGAAGAACAACGAGACGTTACCCGCTTCTTGTGGATCAAGGATCTCGCCGTCCCGCCCATACGTTCTAACCTCATCGTCTACCGATTCTCCAGGATTCCATTTGGGATCAACGCTTCGCCGTCAATTCTGAATCAGGTCATCCTGAAGTACTTGGAAGAAGATAACACTGAGACAGCTCACGAGATTGCGAAATCAATCTACGTCGACAACGTTTCTCTTCATGCCACTACAGAATCCGGACTGTTCAAGAAGTACGAAGAGTCCAAAGCAATCTTCAAGAAACTTGGAATGCGCCTTCGTGACTACCGATCCAATTCTGCTCTGGTGAACACTCAAATTCTTCAAGAAGATCGGTCATCATCCACAGTGCTGTCTATTCTAGGTATACCGTGGACGTCAGACAGTGACACCTTCTCTATGAGCCTGAAACGGAAGCCATTCACGCGACTCACAATGAGAACAGTACTCTCTCAGGTGAATGGTGCCTGTTACGATCCTCTTGGCCTCATGTCTCCGTTTTTCCTCTCCATGAAGTGCTTTCTGCAGTCTCTTCACAAGAAAAAGAAGAAATGGAACGAGGAACTGACTGACGAGGAAACAGAAGAATGGAACAGTATCTTAGACAAGACCACTGGCGTCGAAGTCACACTTCCCCGAAGGGTCTCTCAACAAGCGGATGTGAAGCACCGCTACCTTATGATCTTCTCCGACAGTTCAAAGCGAGCTTACTGTGCCGTCGCTTACATCACCACGGTCACGTCTTCTGGGTACGTATTTTCTCGGCTATACACGGGAAAAATGAAGATTACACCCATCAAAGAAGTCACCATCCCAAGACTGGAGCTGACTGGAATTCTCGTGGCATCCACATTGGCAGACTCGATACTGTCAACTTCTGGACTACAATTTGACGCAGTTCACTTGTTTAGCGACTCCACAATCGCCATTGCTTGGGTTCAATCGCAGAAGCTTCTCCCACCATTCGTGAAGGAACTTGCTTCCAAGATTCAGAGTCGTATGCGTCGGATAAAGGAAAAGTCACATCTTCTGATTCATCATGTTCCAACTGACCAAAACCCGGCCGACCATGGAACTAGAGGTCTGGACAAAGATTCCGACCATTCTCTGTGGTTCGACGGACCGACATGGATCAACTTGCCGGATCCCAAAACCTGGCCAACAACAGGTCCTACGATCGACAACACCAACAAGGCAGAAGTCGAACACCCTGCGGTTTTCCTGAATATGGACCAACTGGAAGGAAAAAAGAGCTTTGACATCAAGGGTGGAGTCCTTCCAGTATCTTTGATCAGCAATTATCCTCATCTCTTGCGGATCACCTCATACGTTGTACGATTCGTGAAGCACACGTCAAAGGGAAGACTTCTAATCACAAGTTGTCCCGAGGTCCACTCAAGTACGGTAATATCAGCGGCGGAATGCCGCAATGCTGAACGTCTTCTGATTCGCCAAGAACAGAACAAGGTCGACATCCCACAGATGGTTCGGGAATGCAGAAAATTGAATCTGCAAATTGACGCTCACGGGCTTCTACGGAAACGGAGCCGTTTCAATAACTCCAATCTGAGTTACGACATGGCAAATCCGATCTACCTGCCCCACAGGAGTTTGCTCACAACCACTATTGTGAGAGACATTCATTCCAAGACCTTTCACAGGAAAGGAAATCACCTCCACGATCTTGTCCAACAGCGATTCTGGATTCCGAATATTCGCCGCCTGATCAAGAAAGTCTGCAGCTCATGCCACATATGCTCCATCTATGGACGCCCCTACAAATATCCCAACCTGCCGGATCTTCCCGCAGAGCGGGTCTCTCGTGCAAGTCCATTTGCCTTTGCTGGAATCGATCTCTTCGGCCCCATCTTCATCAAGAGTTCCTCTGGAGAAGACGAGAAACGATGGGTCTGTCTGTTCACGTGTTTCGCTACCCGCATGATTCATCTGGAGATCGTCAGTGATTGCTCCGCACGAGCATTTCTCCTTGCTTTCCGACGCTTCATCAGTAGGCGCGGTGTTCCTCAGAAGGTCTGGAGCGACAACGGCACAAACTTCGCCCTTGGATCCAAGATTCTAGGAGAAGGAGACAGTGAAGTCCCCAAAGAGATCGCTGCATTCGTTGCTTCCGAACGAATCGTCTGGTCCTTCATACCTCCGGCTGCTCCATGGCAAGGAGGTACATGGGAGAGAGCAGTCGCTCTCGTAAAGAAACCTCTTCTTCAAGCCATTGGTCGTCGGAAGGTGTCCGAGGACACACTGCATACCCTGACATGTCAAGTGGAAGCAATCGTTAACTCTCGACCGCTTCACTTTTCTGCTCACGACGAAGATCTCGACGTTCTTCGTCCGGTCGACTTTTGCCAACCTCGACTTCGTATTTGCCCTGCACGGCCCGACATCGACAATCCAGATGATCCTGAATACCTGCCGCAGCCACTTCAAAGGTCTCGAGCAACAGCGATGAAAGCTATAGATGACATCGAACGTGGGCTTGACCGGTTCTGGAGGAAGTTCAGCACTGGACTTCTATCCCGAAAGGGAGCATTCGACAAGACAAGTATTGAGTACGCTTCAAGTACTCTTACACCGAAAATTGGAGACACAGTTCTGATCAACGACGATAAAGAGCAGCCCAGACACTTCTGGCCTCGAGGTATTGTGGTCTCTGTCATCAAAGGGAAAGACGGAGAAATTCGCAGCGCGGACATCCGAACTGCTAACGGCCACATCCTTAGGCGCCCCGTTAATAAACTGATCCCGTTAGAGACTCCGGACACACCCATGGACGAGCCAGTTGCTTACAATATGGGAGATCATCGCCCTCTGCCGGACTCCCTGGACATTCCAGGCCGCCGTCGACATTCGCCCCGAAGAGCCACATTTTCGACGATCCACATGCCTACTGTCTCTGTAATGCTAACTATCGGACTCGTGTCCTGCCTGCTCTCTGAATCACAAGCGGCTCTACTGAAAGATAAGGTCTTGTCGTGCATCTCTGGTGGAATCCTGCTGAATCTGGATCACACCGGCATCAATGGCCCTCTGACCAGCGAAGTCTGCGTCAACGACAAGGGCTGCTCCACTCTAATCGGGTCTGGAGTTCAGACTCTCTACGTAGGGCCATCCACTTCACTATCTGACTACTCCGTCCAATGGAGGACTCTTCATGACACTAAACAGATGCTAGAACTGATCAACTGTAAAGGAACTCCTACTTGTGAGTCCATCGACTGCTGGCTCTGTCAAGAATTGTTCCTGAATCCAACCTGTTGGCCGCGAGCTACACTCGCCCTAGTTGTATTATACACCTACACTGTACTAGTAACCCTGATTGGACTGTGGTTCTGCTGCTGCCGAAAGGCATGGTACCAGATCCAGGGAAAATTCTACGGAATTCTCACAGCCTGCGGGTCCTGCTGTCAATCGATCGCCGACAACTGCTGCCGAAAGCAGCCGAAGAAGAATCGACGCGATCAACTTACTCTCTCAGAGTCTGAGACCGATGAGCTGATTCCGCTCGTGGTCGTCGAAAAGGACGTCAGAAGAAGGATCCAACCGTCGACCCTTGTAATCGTTCCATGTGTCCTGTTTGGCGCCTTCCTCCTTCTGCCCAACGTTTCGGCCTCTCAACGCATTTCTATGATGGAGGCCAACTTCGAAGAATGCAGCGGAAACTCGTCTTGCACACAAGTCCACTCTGTCACAGTCACAATGAGTTCTCTTCGTCGAGAACTCACCATTCGAACACAGTGGAACGAGCAAGTTCACCGCCAAGTCAAGGTACGGTTAGAAAATTTGGCAATGGAATGTCTACCGTCTTCCTTGTACTACACAAGGGACATACAACTAGTCACCCATTCCGCGAAACGATGTCCCCTGGCCGGATCCTGCGACTTTACCTTCTGCAACACAGTCTCTTCCCGAACGGACATTCCAGAGTTCTCTCATCTACGCCATCTCCCAGGAATTTCCCGATGCTCCGAATCCTGTGGAACTCTTCTCTGCGGATGCGCTCTTCCGCTGCCAGGCTGCTTGTTCTCCCGAACAGTAGCTGAACCGACATCAGAAGACATCTATCTGATGACTAAATGCAACTACTGGATACCGTATGGTCGCCTACTTATCGAGGAGATGGACGAGACCGGAAAGGACCGAAAGTACCTTCTTCGAGTCCGTCAAGGTCAGACAGTCACCACGAAGACACTCAATGTCACCTTCGATTTTTTCTCCACGCCACCCCTCCCCGTAGTCAATTCAATGTTCCTCGTGCAACTGACCAAGAAGTCCATCCAGTCGTCAACCGCTGTTATGCTACCAAACGACGCTGATTTCCCTCTACACTGTTCCTCAGAAGAAACGGCAAAACAATTGTCCAGCTGTTTTCTCAAGAATACTTGTAGCTGCACTCACTCGACTACCCTCACGACCTGTCACTGCTCCACCTTTAACATTACTGCCGGCTTGAAATCTCTCCAGTATCGACTCCCCCTCACTTCCCCGGGATTCTCGATCCACATCAAGGATGGAAAACTGATTGCCAACTCACACGAGGCCGTTGCCGAGTTCACTCTCGTCACTCAGCACACATGGATGTCCCAAATGATCAATGAAGCTCCCTGCACCGTCACAACGTCGGAGGTTACAGGCTGCTACAACTGTTTGACGGGAGGCTCTGCAGCAGTCACATGTACATCTACCCAACCTCAAATCTCTACCATCACCTGCAAGCTGCAGTCGTTCGCAATCCCATGCTCACCCAACGGGAAAACATCGACCGTTCACGTCGTTGCACGTGAACCGGAATTCTTGGACACCTGCACTGTCAGCTGTACCACCTCTAACACCACCTTCCGCGGTTCCTTAATGGCTGGCATTGGTTCTACCATCGCAGCCACCGAAGATCGTTCCGGGCAATTCAATCCCTGGTTCAAGCCCGTCAGCGACCTCGTGAACTTCAAGGGCCTGACCGGAATCATTTCCCTCGTCAAGGACTGGTGGAAAACGACCGCTCTGCTAGTAGTAGCGCCCCTGGTCGTAGCTGCAGCACTCGCCATCGGCTGCCCTATCTACTGTCAATGGAAGTTCCAGCGAACAATCAAAAAGAAGCTTTTCTGAAACTACGTACGATCTAATGTTCCTTGCTTATTCTTCAACCTCGTTCTTATTGCCTGGCCCCCCAATGTCTCCTCCAGAGACCCCACACCTTTGACTAATGGACTGTATATATAATGTCACCCATGGTTGTTACACTTCAGTCCTCCCCGCTACACTCTCTCGCTCCGTATCGGCTCTTAATTTCTCTTATTCTATGCTATAAACATAATCCCATCCCTATTGGTTCCCCCGTCTGCCCCCACAGTAAGTAAGGCAAGGGAGAAAATTAAGTCAATATTAACCCACTTTCCAAACCATAAATTTCAGCAACAACGGTGATAATCAGTACAAAAGAAGGTACCAGAACAATGGATAGTGGCAAGAAAGCTTGTATGACAACTTGAAGAAGGAATTGTCTCTGCATTCTTTTCAATTTCTCAGAGGCAGAATCGGTGTGGATCACCCTCTTTGTTGCGATGATAAACCAATTCGCTGCTATCGTAAAAGAGGTCGAAGTGAAGGCAATAGGCCCGGCAACGAACATGCCAAAGCGCAATCTTTCAATGAGCAAAAAAGCAGGAACTGAAATGACTTCCTCGGTGATACAACTATACTTCGCTGCCATTTCGATAACATCCCCTTCTCGATAGCCTATGACTGTTCCGATTGCCGGTAGAATGGCAATTACGATGAAAAATGCCATGAGTAGTTGGAATTTAAACGGAATTTTTCTCTTTCCTTGTGCAACTGTGTAGCGAAAAGTGAAGAGATGAGTCACAGTGCCGACAGAAAGACAGAGTAGAAAGAATACGAGAGCTGTCAGATAAACAGTTGCAATAATTTCTCGGAGGGGTCCGAGAGGATATCCAGCAGCGAAGGGTACAAGAAAGAGCGGTTTGATAAGGATACCAATCTGGAAAAAGCTATACAGTGACTCTGTCCCTCTTTGTCTCTCTGGCTTCTTTTTTTGTCCAAACTCACAGTTATGTCTGTCACAAAAGGCAATGCACTGATGATACAATAAGAACCATCTGTATCTGTTCATGTATTTTGTTGACCGAAAGATAATGCAATAGATAGTATGAGTGTTGACAACAACATTAAAATAGGAGATACCATCGAGGAAGAAGATAAAAATTGCGTGATCACTTTCCCTGTAGGCGAGCTGAGGACAGGATATTTTTGTAGTGTTCGAAACATTCATAGAAGGCATTTCTGAACAAGCACTTCCATTGAATGTGAACGGTGCATAATCACGATTACGACAGATGTTTTCTCATTTTGCGAACTTTGATCGAGTAAGACCGTCAAAGCCTATTGGGATGCTAAAAAAGTCGACTTATCAATGCCAGGTGTTTTGTTTGTTCGAGACACGTCTCATGCACGCTGATCAAAAATACAGAAATCGGATTCAGAAGGATGGGATATTTAATTATGAGGAAAACGTCTAAATGTGTCATCAAAACTTTTTGTGTGGAGCTGTGTTACGACGACGACAGTGCTTCGATTTGTGTCCGTAGTTTTGATCCTTCTGATAACAGGCATCAACCACCAGTGGTAGGTTGGATTCATAACGAGGAGGACTAGTGCTCCTCCGAGACCAAATACTGACATTGACGCCATTGTGACTAGTCCGATGACTGAAAGGAGATGTTGCACAGCTTGAGAGTCTCTCTGTCTCATTCGCTATGAACTCACATTCCAAACCATAAAACTCCGCAATAACAGTAATGATCAATACGAAAGCAGGTACGAGAACAATTGATAGGGGCAAAAAGGCTTGGATTACTACCTGGGTAAGAAACTTCCGCTGCATTTGTTTTAGTTTCTTAGAGGCCGAATCAATGTTGATCAACTTCTTCGTAGCCAGGATGAACCAATTTGCAGCCACTGTAAAAGCAGTCGAATTGAAAGCTATAGGGATGGCAACGAATATGCCAAAACGCATACGATCCACGAGTATAAAACCAGGCACAGAAATCACTTCCATCGTCAGACAAGTATACTTTGTTGCCATCTCACTGACTTCCTCTTCTTGGAAAGCTATCACTGTCCCGATTCCAGGCAGTACTGTAATGACGACGAAGAAGACCATGATAGCTCGGAACTTAATGGGAATCGAACTTTTTCCTTGAGCAACGGCGTAGCGAAATGTAAAGAGATGGGTCACAGTTCCGACAGAAAGGCACAGGAGGAAAAATACGAGAGCTGTCAAGTGAGCAGTGGACACGACACCTCGAAGAGGTCCTAATGGATAGCCTGCAGCGAAAGGTACTAGAAAGAGTGGTTTGATAAGGATACCAATCTGAAAATCCTTCTCTTTGTCTCTCTATCAAGCTTTGTCAAAACTTCACACTCACAGTAATGTCAGTCACCACAGCAATACATTGATGGTACAACAAGAACCATCTGTATCTATTCATGTATTTTGTTGACCGAAAGATAATGCAATAGATAGTATAAGTGTTGACAACGACATTTATGTATGAAACGATGTCAAGAAAGTGGATGAAAGCTGCACGGTCGCTTTCTTTATAGTAGAGTGGAGGACAGTAGACTTTTGCCGTGACATCCATTGAAAAAGGGGTATTAGTGTGCTCTGAGCAGGTGCTTCATCTCGGCCGACTCACTTCTCAAACCAAAAAATTCTCCCATAACCGTGACGATGAGTGCTGAAACAGCCATCAGAATGATTGAAATTGGCAAAAAGGCTTGAATGACCACCTGGAGAAAAAAGTTGCTCTGCAATCTTTTAAACTACTCAGGAGCGGAACCAATGTGGATGAACTTCTTTGTAGTCACGACGAACCAGTGCACTGCTATAGAGAAGCAGACATTTAAGAATACAACTGGCAGGGTCACAATTCGCTGACGGACAGCAATTATACACCCAGGTACCAAAAATAGTTCGTCCGTTATACAGATGTACTTTGATGCCATTTCAAACATTTTATCTGACTGGAAGCCTACTATTGAAACGACCACGGGTAGCAAAAAGTTTTCTTGAAGAAAAACGCATTTTTTACGCCAATACAATCGGCCACCCATGGATGATCGAGAAAAATGGCACGCTGATCCTCCAAGCCACTGCAGTTCCAGATTTCCCGACCGACTCGAAGTTTCAGAAATCATTGAATTCAGTTGTTTCAGTCTCCTGACCGTATCAAAGAATGAAGGTGACAGGGACACATAGATAGGTCGAGTTGCTCCCAGCGTACCAGATCTGAACTTCCCATGCCTCTTTCAGTCACCCTGTGTCAAAAACGTCAGTACTGTCCTTTGAGTGTGTCAAACAAATTTCAGCAGCCTTCATAACTTAACAACTTAACCTCAATAACGATTATTGACCAATTTCGTCCGAGACTGAGGAAATACAACAAATAAATCGTGTGTACAGTTATTCATTTCTGGGTACTGTACTCAACGGTCATCACAGAGGTGTTCATTCTAAACATCTTTGCAAACGGCTTCAGGAGTTCTGTTCTCAAGTAGGGAACCAGAGTCAAGGTAGCAATTCCTTGAAACATGTACATTGTGAGCAGAATGGGGAATGAATAGGCTCCTAGGATAGTCCCACACTCTGCGCTAAGAAGATACTCGTTTTTGGCCAGCCATCTAATGAAAGTAACGAAGATCCCAATAAGTAGGATTGAGGCTTCGAAGGACAGAAGCTAAGACTGCTTTTCAAGTGTCTAGTACAGAACTCTTACCGTAACAAAGCTCTTGTGCAGATTTCCCGACCGACTCGAAGTCCCAGAAATCATTGAATTCAGTTGTTTCAGTCTCCTGACCATAACGTATCGAAGAATGAAGGTGACAGGGACACATAGATAGGTCGAGTTGCTCCCAGCGTACCAGATCTGTACTTCCCATGCCTCTTTCAGTTCTGCCAAGGGAGGAGCAACTTTGGCCTCTTCCAATAATCTGGAGAGGAGTTGTCCCACAGGAGAGTTCATGATTATGATCGTTGTTGCCACCTGAAAAAGATAGGATGATATAAAGTGTAGTTTTGTGTCCTCTTTGGAAAGGAGTCCTGATTGATCTTACACGACTCCCACAGAATATGTTAAGTTCAACGGCCGTGTAATGAACAGGCTAGATTTATCAGAAGTTTCATATGGCTGGTTTTTACATATTATGCTTGTTTTTGACTGCTCAGAGATGCGAAAACCAGCTGGATACAGTAAACTTTGTTAGTTAAATACGTCAGAAAGTTGCATAGATTGGTAAACATTAACTGCTTTCTTGGCATCTAGATTGAAGATCATAATCTTCCTGTCAGGATTCTAAACTCGAAACGACCACGTACCAGAATCACCAATGAGAGACCATAAACAGATCCCATGACCAGGATGATCATATTCTTTGTGACAGTCTTGTTGTACAGAATGAAGGCTCTGACTGCCATACAAATTGGAATGCAGAGACCGGAGAACAGTCCCATCTGAGATGACAAGCTAAGCACGATAGCCGTGATGCAGGGATGGACCAAACCACCAATGCCGTATGAGAAGATGACAGTGTGACCGTTAGAGAAAGGATGGGCTCTAAAACTGCAAGCATGCACTTTAATTGATCGAAGAAGAACAGTGAAAAGCAGAAAGACAGAGAGACAGAGAGACAGAAAGACAGAAAGACAGAAAGACACAAAGACACAAAGACATAAAGACAGACAGAGATACTCGACTCACCTATTGATGACGAACCATCCGGACAGTATCCTCAAGACTGTTCCACATGAGTAAATCTGCATGAGTAGAATATAGGCCGAGTGATCCTTCTTCATTTTCCTTCTGGTCAAGAAGAAAACCAGAGTATGACACGTGACTCCAACAAAGGCGAATACAGTAGCGGAAACTCGAACTCCTGTTGCGTAGGCTTCCATAAGCGAAGTTTCTCCTATGAATGGCTCACAGCTGCCAGGGGTAGGTAGATCAAGAAGTGCTGATTAGATTGTTTTCTATTGGTCTAAATTGAATTGGGGTTGATTTGTCATAGATAGGATAGAGAGAGAGAGAGAGAGAACACGTGTTGATTATATTGGCCTGTGGTTAGAGATGGTAACCCAATCAAGGACAATTTTTCAACTCTTTTTTGTTTGTGGTCGGTTTTTTTCTGTAAGAGGAGAGATGTGTGGTGCTGTTATGGGAGATATTCAGAATTATGGAGTTTTTGTAAATAGCCAGGTTGTATAGAAAGACAGTTGCTTCTTGCAAAAGAAATCTGCTTACTGTCAACATCAACATAGCCAAAAAAACATAAGGTAGTCTTGTTTACTGAACAATTTGTTTGGAGCTTCATGTGGGTTTGAAAACATGGGATACTCCCAGTTCTATTTGTGATACTTGACAATTGATGTGGGTGAGATGGGGAAGAATTATGAATGAGAACCGGAAGGAGTTCGCCGCAAAGAAGATAGCTTCCAACATCATCAGTTAAATATGCTAAAGAAGATGTCCTTGAATCATGTGGCGTATAGGAAAAAGTTCCCATGTGTTCTTTTTTCTATGTCTACCATGTTTGTAGGCATTAGCTCGGCTTCTCGATTTCAAACAAACACATTCACGTTTTTAAAACATGTTGTTGAGGTTTTCACCAATTTGGGAAGCACGACCTACAAAAACGTAGAACCACTCGATCCCTCGAACCTTTTTAGTTTATTCTAAACTGAGAACATTCAGGTCTACTACCAATATGTACAAAAACTGAACTGTGTCAGTCTGTATCGGTTGTTCAGGGAGCAGAGTCATTTTACTTTTTCTAGCAGACTTGTTGCCCCTTATAAACAGAAGCAAATCCAAATAAACTTGGTCTTCAGTAATCACAGTTGGCAAGGCTCAACAAATTAAGCAAGGATCTACTTTTTTAAGTCACTGTGCCCTTTTTCAATATGATCCTGGGTTGTTTGTATATAACAGATCGAGTAACGAGTCATACCTACACTATCAAAGATTGTGCAAGCAATCAGGTTCCTTCAAACAAGTGGTCACAATAGGTTCCTGTTTACTTCATCCGAGCTATATGCACCGTAAGCCCAACAAAGTTAGTATACGATTAGCCTGCCAATTATTCACTGCTGACTAAAAATGATGTGAGCTTATAAAGATTACTGAGGTTGATCTTATTACTGCGCTATTAAAATGACACGTAGACCATGTGACAAATAGCTGGTGAAACATGTTTTTGTTTGAAAAAGAAAAAATCATTTACAATCATAATGAGCCTAAAAAGATGAAGAAACTCTACTTTGAAAAGTTGACGGAGTCTTGGATTTCTTTCAAAACTCTAAGTGCGACTTCTTCTCTGTACGGCAAAGACACGACTTGAACTGCGATTGGGAATCCGATTGAATCCTGGAACAATCTTAAGAAATCCCTTGAGTACAATAAACCTTGCAGCATTGCTTGACTAGTCTGTCATACGGATCCGCTTCAGGGTAGTCTTTTAGCTTCCTGTCATCCTCAGAGCTCACAACAGTGACAGGTACAACCCCAGCTGGATAGTCAAGGATGTTGTAGAGAGACGTGTAGCTCGTAGCTGGAGGAATAACTACGGGAACGTGGGGTGGAGGTGGATACATTATCTGAAAATTGTTTTCTTGGTTACACTCCCTACACCCTTTTACTGCACAAACTCTTACCTGGGTGTACTGGTACGATTAAAGAAGCTAGAAATATTGCTACAAACCCTGAACACGGTCCTTATTCCCACTTTCCGATTAAAACCTCAGTATTGTAAAGAAACATGCAAACTCTTACCATAGGAGGACAGACGAGGACATCAATTGATTGTGCCTTCATTTGCTTCAAGAAATCTCTGCGATAGGTGTCAATGTCGGCATTTACTTGCCGCATTTCTAAATCTCTGTTCATAAAGACAAAAAATAAACAAACCGTTCATGTTGGAAGGCATGATACCCAGAAGATTTCTAAGTCTTGGCCAGGGAATCAGCAGTTTCAATAGTTTTTGGAAGAACGGACTCATGCTTCTACCCACAAAACCGTAGTCGACATGAGCAGGGACAATGTCCTGAAAGAATAATTGTTTAACAGTATTGAACTCTACCTTGGCAAGCTTGTCAGCCAGAAAGTATCCTCCATCAGCGGCGACAGAAGCCAGGAGAAGACGGAAAGTGTCATTGATTCTTGGCACAGTGAACTCCACCACCTTATGTCCCCGTTTACTCAAAATGGCAATACTTTCTTCCACAGCCCGGACATAGGCAGGGGCGGGAGTGAAAAAGCCATCGTGTTTGTAATATCCAATAGTCAGAGGCTCGGTCGACGACATCAGATTCTCATTCCAGTAGACAGGAGGCACGTAGGGGTCCAGGTCGAAGAGAAATGAGTCGGACCAGACAAGGCGACAAAGATCAGCACAGATGTTGACATCCTTTGACATAGGACCTTCGTTGGCGATAATCTGAACTTTCGATTTGGATCGCTCTCTGTCTCTCTGTCCTACCTTGCATCTTCCCGGTATTCCTCCAGGACTATTAATGTGAGAAAGTCGTTGAACGGAAGGCTTAAATCCAGCCAATCCACAGAAACTAGCTGGGATCCTAATAGAGCCACCAATATCGGATCCAATGCCCAGAAGTGAACCACCAGATGAAATCAGAGCACTTTCACCTCCAGAACTTCCTCCAGGAACTCTTTTACTATCCATGGGATGAGTAGTTTCTCCATATATAGCGTTAGTACATCCCCAGGTAAGAAGAGACAGTGGATTATTGGTGTGAACAAATGGTACAGCACCAAGATGAAGGAGAGACTTGACCATGGCCGAATGATCTGCGGATGGCTTGAACAGATCCTGTACGTAACCGAGAGTCAGATCCATTCCTTTGACAGCCACACACTCTTTGACACTGACAGGAACTCCGAACAGGGCTGGCCTTTCCCATTTTGGATCTTTTGCCTTCCTGTCCATGTCTTCAGCAATCGCAATGGCTTCCTATTAGGTTGTGAAAATGAATAAATCTTTTAACCTCAATGAAAAGACAGATGCAGTTGGTCTTGAGCGTTACTTCCATTGCTTTTCTTTGGTAGGCACGGAGGACATTTACGCAGCTCAGAGTTCCATCGGCGAGTTTCTCTAAATTAGCGATCAGGCTGGACCTACGAAGATAATTTGACTACAGTTTCCAACTTATATGAGCGTTTGTTCCTAGTACTCTGCTACAATTGTCTGTCAATCTGTCACTGACTGTCATCGTGTCACACAACTGCCAACGTTAAGCAATAACCCGGAAGGAATAATCATTCAGGAGTTTGTAAGATGTCACCTAAGAGAATTTACTTTCTTTAAATAGATTTACCGTGGTAGCTGTAGTGTCTACTTCCCCCGAAAAAAAGTACAAGCTGATGAAGCTCGGAGAACTCAAGAATTGGGTAACATCTGTGGAAATATCGCATATGATTGTGTGTTTTCCGGTCTCATAAGAGAGCCCAAATTTGCAACAAGTAGATTTTTGCAGTTTTGATATTCCCCAAGAATTAAACTTGCCTACAGCTTGTTCAACTTTATTAGCTTACTTTTAAGTTCATCGTAGCTCCAGGAAAGAATCTCCACAGCCTTCTCTTCCGAGAGCTCTTTGTAGAACTTGGTGATTTTTTGGAAGTTCAGCTGTTGTTCATCTTTTCTGGCCTGAACCGCCGAGCGAAGACGTGATCGTCTTCGAAGATAGGAAATGAACTTGTAGCCAAAATAGGTGGTTCCGACTAGAAGCAGACTGGTAGCTAGACCATTCTGTTTAAGGACTGGACAAAGGCGACAAAAATGGGCGTCCATGGCAAAGACGCGGGAGCAATAGAGAAATAACACACAAGAGAGTGACCCTGTTTGCAGATAAGAATCTTGATCGATTGCACCATTAGCATATTCGAAGCAGACTGTTTTTGTACTTTATCAAGAGTGATCATGAGTCACAACTTTTTGAAAAAAAAGACTGCGATCCTTTTCATTTCAAGACAAACTTTTAAATTTAAATATCAGCAGTTCTAAAGCAGAACCGATTCACTGCTCGTCGGTCTGGAAACAGAATTTACCTAGATACTCAGGCACGCTATTATCGTCCACTCCAGATGTTCCAGTACGTAACAGCAGATCCATCTGGCCAGGTTCAGTTTTACAGGGTACTCAAACAGGTTAGCTCAATCCAAGGAATGTCTCCATATAAAGTGTTGACACCGGATAAGTTAGTCAAGGAATTGTTCAGCTTTGGAGTCTCGATTTTGACCAGCGTTGCCTTCATTAGCACATACGATTGCACAAAACTTGTTCTCATACTGAAAATGTTTGAGGTTTTGACGATTAAAGAGAGTGCAGTTACTGCCCCTATTTAAACAAACAATTTGTGCGTAGCGGATTAAAACAAGTTGATGAGAATGTATGTTGGTGTGGAGCTGGTTAAAAAATTGGTAGAACATTCCGGAATGCTCATTGTTTTCCGTGACATTTACCCATGTTGTTTATGAGCGTTCCCACCAATGGTTGAGCCTGCTGCGCACCAAGTTAATTCACATTAGGATAGATGAAGCGTTAAGCCGCGTTAAACGTATGTACCCAGATGCCAGAATACGCCTCATCTCCGAAGTTGGTGTAAATTGAAAGGGAGCCATCTGGCCAGCGGCAAAAACTCGCAGTTTGACTCGAACAGGTTAGCCCAATCCAAGGATCTACTACATAAGTGTTGAAGCCGGGTACGTTATTTAAAAATACATATTACCTTGTAGCACATAGTTTCCAAAAAAAGTGAGTACCTCGGAGAACAAACAGAATAAGTTAAACCATAACTTTTATCTTGTTTTAGGATACTTGGACACGAAAACGTAGGACAGGTTGGTGCAGGTTGCTGTGTGGGACAATATTCCAGTTGAGCAGCATTTGGATCAACAATACAAATAAATGGCAGAGCACTATTACAGAAAAGAATGATAGTGCCAAAAAGTTGTTAAGCTCAGGAGTTTCGATTTTGACCATTGTTGCATTGTTGTTTGCACAGTTGGTGAGTCTCAGCAAAAATATGGTAGGCTTCGATGTACTGAAAATGTTATTATTTTAATAAGTTCTGGATTTTAAACCGTTTAGATTTAAGTACAGCCGCCGCTGTTTCCCCGTCTCTCTGACTCTTTTTCCCAATGTCTCTTTCTGTCTCTCTTTCTTTTAAAACTCAAACGTACCTTGTAACGCATACAGCCGGCATAGAGTGTATATCCCTGTGAGCAGATGGAATCACCTAAAATTTTGCTGTTGTTGCTCTCAATGGTCTTTTAATACCTGGACACGACAAAGAAGAAGGACAGGTTGGTGCAGGTTGCTGGGTAGAGCAATAGCCAAGCTGAGAGGCATTTGAGTCCACGCTACAAACAAAAGGCAGAGCACTATTGCAAGCTGCGAATCTGAAATCCTTGTTATTTCTTGTATTGTTTGTTAGCTCACATCCATTTGGAGTCGACATTTTTTAGCAGTCCGCATGGGTAACCTGCTCCAGGCTGGCCAGGGACCCAGTTGTGTAGGACATTGAAGTATTTTAGGCTCATGACCACGAAGCAGACAGAAGCTGGTTTGCTCCGTCTCAGAAATTTGCAGTTTGTCCCGATGCACCAGAAGCAATTCCAGACACAGCTGTTTTCAAAGCCGCTCTGATCGGCGGTCAAGTTGCTCCCAATTGAGTTTCAGCTGCCAAGAAAAGTGTTGGATTGTTGTAGTCATGTCATCTAAAGTTCAATTGTACTACGCAAAAAATTGAAGTCATACATATCGAACGAGCTCTCCTAGATTGAACTCGGAGAGAATTCCGCCAGGGAAATAGAGGCAAAAGCTAGAAGAAATCTCAGCAAGAGCAACATGGTCTGCTACTGATAGCACTATTTGCCAGCTTCTAAAAGTCACGTAACGTCATCGGAAAACGAGGAAATCGAAAAACTAGAATAATTACAATAAATATACAGCGATAAAGCAACAACTACCTCTTCTTGCCTACGCCGACGACCTCGTGATCTTAGCCAAAAGCCGTCCCGAATTGGAGAGAATGCTGGTCAAACTGACAGATAGTCTTGGTAAAGTGGGCCTAAAGATCAACTTTGAGAAGACAGTCGCAATGTCATCCACCAAAGGACGAGCACCGATTTCTGTCTTCGGAGAGAATGTCAAGTTTGTGGATACCTTCACCTTTCTAGGATCGAAGATTTCCATACCAATTGTCGATAATGCAGAGATCAAACGACGGATTGGACTGGGTTACTGGAAGTTCAACGAAAATAGAAAGCTGCTATGCGATACAATCCCTCTGAGCAAGAGAAGACACCTCTTCGAAGCTGTTGTGACCCCGATTGTCCTCTTCGGAGCTGAATCCTGGGCGCTTCGAGATTCCGATGGAAGTCTTTGATGGTGGCTTAGAGAGTTAGAGAGAAGAATGTTAGGCATCTCGATGCTAGACCGATGGACAAATCAACGACTGAGACGTACATCCAAATTGAACGACTGGAAGACGTGTTCCAAGTGGAACAAAGACGATCAGGAAACATCCAAAGACAACCGTACCCACCCAGTACGGATTGCACCAAATGGGTATGGCCATAACGTCGAACGTTTCTATTTGAAACTCTTGGTAATAGCGCTACCAAAAAGACTAACCTAAGAACCTCAAAGTTCAATTTAGTATGATTGAAAAAAGCAATTAACTTGTTATCCCCCCGAGTAGACATCCCAGCCACCTGTCATATTCGGAAGACTAGATTGGTTCAGTCATTCTTGGAGCCAAAAATGTCTACTCGGATCAATGCATTTTTCGATCCGGACCCGAAATGGATGTCTATCGTTCTGAAGGCATGTTTTCTTCCAGCAACTGACCGCGAAATGCGTTTAGAGTTGGGTAGCAGTTTCAGTCATAGTGGCCATACTCTTATTGTTTCGGTCTCCTCCCTATAAGCCGAAACAGTTCAGATATCTTATGGTGTACCATGTCTCGATGTTAGTTTTTGAGTTGTTAATCGATCATCAAGGCATTTTAGAGCTTTTATTTTAGTACTTCACCTTGGATTTCTTGCCTCCCCTAGGATATTGCTCCCCTATATTGCTGTAGAATTTCAAAATCCTTACACTACAATTGGAATACCGGGACAAGTTCAAACGGCTCTTCTTGTAGCGCTCATAACAGGTTTGTTTTACTAGTTTTCTACTTTTCAAAGTCCAAGATATCCCCAAACTCTCTGTCTACGAGGTCAAACGTATTGTATCGCTCGTCGAACCCTAGAGCATTTGCATCTCGAGTATAAATTTGAATCTCTAAGTTATGCGCTAAATGGTGTTATCTATTGAGACAGACTGCTCCCGATCTGTTGACAAGCAAGTGAAAATATGCAAATAAATTTAAGGCTCAAGCACCTGCTCAATTGATACCATTCTGCATGCTAAGACATGGTTATTAGTTACTTGCACAAAACTATTAGGTACGAAAGAGATGTTAGAGTGGAGGGCAGCCTATCAGATTATAATTCATTGCTATGAGGGCCATCAGAGTGACGATTTATAGGGGTACGGTGTAAAAAAAACTGACGGTCACCGCTTTATTAAGTTACCTCTTTTTTCAGCCGCTGCTACCGCACTTTGTTCTCTCTTCTACTATCGCCTGAATCAAGTCTTGCCACCTACACACCAATTAAGCGACAAAAACTTCAAGTACTTTATGTATTGCTCTATTTACATCCTTGAACCTGTCGTACTCTTTATGCTGATCATATTAACGACATATTACGAAGATCAATACACTACGAAACAACGCTATTACCAAGAGCTTCAAATAGAAATGAGGGAGCTATGGAGAGCCGACGTTATAGCCATACCCATTTGGTGCAATCCGTACTGGGTGGGTACGTCTTTGGATGTTTCCTGATCGTCTTTGCTCCACTTGGAACATGTTTTTGCATCTATATGATCAGAAGGAGCGTTTTGGCTCAAGCTGCAGAGTTGTCAATACAGACAAAGAAGCACCAAAGGACTATTATGATCTCTCTGATATCTATCGCGGTCGTGCTGTTGATATCTGCTGTTTCGCTCCTGGGATCTTTGATACTGATGATCTTATTCGATTCTTGGAGGGCAGGTAGGAGCTAGAAGTTGCGAAACCAAAGCAAAGGAAATATAGACAGAGAAACAGAGAGGAAGATATATACACCCCGCGGTACTAGTGGAGCCTTTTTCAGACATTTTGGATATTATGATTTGTACCGGTTGCGGAGTTCCAACAGCAGGAGCTTCTGCTTATATTCTCTCTTACAAACCCTATCGACAGGTTCTTATGATGTGTCTTAGATCGAAGAAACGTGTACGACTCGCTCCAAAGAAGAATGTTCATATTCAACAGAATTAGAAAGAAAGACTTCATTGACTTGTCTATTTACAAAGAAGTGGGGATTGAGATCTTTAGGCACGAGAGGCACGGAGCTTGTGGAACTTCTGGAAGCGTCTTGATCCAGAGGCGTAGCTTCCACCTGAAAATTAAGAGTCTTTCGAGAGGAATTCTCTGTACTCACCAGAAGGGGCTTGAGGAGCGGAGTATCCACCGCTAGGTCCAGCAGGGGAAGGAGGAGGTCCCTGGGGCTGAGAGTAACCACCCTGAGGAGCAGCTTGAGGCTGAGGCTGGAAGCTAGGCTGAGGAGCGGGCATAGGAGGAGGAGGTGGTCCCTGAGGTCTGGGAGCGGCATAACCTCCTTGTTGTTGAGGAGCAGGTCCAGGCTGGGGCTGAGGCTGGTAGTTAGGCTGGGGAGCCGGGGCAGGAGGAGGTGCTTGAGGCTGGGGAGCAGCGTATCCTCCCTGCTGCTGAGGCTGAGGCTGGAAGCTGGGCTGAGGTGGAGGAGGAGGAGGAGGAGGTGCCTGAAGTCTGGGAGCGGCATACCCTCCTTGAGGCTGAGGTTGAGGCTGGAAGCTGGGCTGGGGAGGAGGTCCCTGAGGTCTAGAAGCGGCGTATCCTCCCTGCTGTTGAGGAGCTTGCTGAGGCTGAGACTGGTAGCTGGGCTGAGGTGCCGGCATGGGTGGAGGAGGAGGTCCCTGAGGCTGGGGAGGAGGAGGAGCGAAGCTTTGCTGAGGCTGGGCATATCCTCCCGACGGGGCAGGTGGAGCAGCCTGAGGTTGATAGCTGGGCTGAGGAGGAGGAGCAAAGTTCTGCTGGGGCTGAGAGTATCCACCCTGCTGTTGAGGAGCAGCCTGAGGCTGGTAGCTGGGCTGTGGAGCCGGCATAGGGGGAGGAGGTCCCTGTGGCTGGGGAGGAGCAAAACTTTGCTGAGGACGAGCATATGCTCCCTGAGGCTGAGCCTGGGGCTGGAAGCTTGGCATGGGAGGAGCCTGAGGTTGAGAGTATCCTCCACCTTGAGGAGCCTGAGGAGCGTAGGAAGGTCCAGGTCCGCCTTGAGGAGCTTGAGCATATCCACCACCACCGCTGGCCGGGGGTCCGAAGGCAGAAGGACCACCCTGAGGAGCTTGAGCATATCCTCCGCCGCCCCCTCCACCACCGAAGCCACCACCACCGTAGCCGCCACCAGAGTTGTGGCTGAAAGAGAGTGTTGAAAAAGAGTAGGAGTTTGGAATTTACCAGAAGCCGAAAGCCAGAAGGGAGAAGAGAACTGCAGAACGCATGCTGCTGCTTGCCTGTCTTCTTCTGCCAACCGACCGTCTTTTATACTCCCCTGGTGGACAGGCGTTCCAACCCGTTTCTTGTCCTGCCCCAGGGGGTTGGAGGTTAAGTTTACACACCTCCATGTTCGGTTTCAGCGCTGCGTTCGACCAGTGCGTCCTTGGACCCCGTTTCGGCAGAGGAAAACACCGTCGAGACAATAGCCAACGAGTAGCAAATTAGTTGGCCTGTTAGCGACGAGAAAATAGCCATATGGGGAAGTAAACAAAGACCCTGAGAAAGAACCGAGACGGCAACAGTTTAGTGCCAAACACCAGGTCGGAGATCGAAAACACTGATAGGAACGTTCTTGATGTGGGGTGAAAATTTGCTGTGAACTGGTCGTTTGTTTTTCACAAGATCCAATATTTTGACTGCCATGCAATTAGACACAGCCTTAACACAAAATTTGCGACATGTAAAAAGTCTCGTAATTGGGTGAAGTTACGTGGAATGTCTAACCCGGTCTGGGCTGAAGAGAAGATGATGTGAGAAATCTCGCTTAACTTTTGTCAGCTTATATATACTGTGTCACTTTAGTTGTTCAAGGTGCAGAGTTTCTGAACAGTACGTCGAAGAGGCCGTTTTTGTAGTCATTTAAGGTCTAACAATATTTGATATAAGCACAAACTACGGAGGCAATTTTGTCTGGGACCAGGGCGAAATATAATTTTTTATCTAGATTGGAATTACCCACATTGGAAGAATTGAATAAATTTTCAGGGAAAGGTAGTTTATGACAGCACAGCTCACAACATTCCTTGATGTCCAATGATTGGAAATTATAACGATGGCGGGGATGAGTATTGTGCCCATGCAAACAATAAAACTAATAATTCACGACTAATAATTTTTAGTTGTGATTCGAAAAGAGGAAGCCTTGTATTAATGATTGTCCTTGCATTATGGGCAACGTAAGATTCTTTCGTTACGTCTGCAAAAAGGAAGTTGTTGTGCTCAGGTTCGAGTCAAGAGACTGCTAATGGAAAATACCAATGCATCAAGGGATATCTCCATGTGCCAAAGTATCATGAAGAAAGGAAGGGTGGACGAGAAGAACCCAATTGCGTGCCAAAGACGCTTTGTGACGAGGTTAAAAAGTCTTGTCTATTCTCTTCATTGTGGATTCTTCCGCATCCATAGGAATGAAAAACTGGAAGGCGGTCAACTCACAGGTCCACTCCTTATTCAATGTTTTAAAAAAGAACAAACCTTTCTTCTTGTTTCTTTACCTAGCTTAAACCTTTCCTTGAACACATTTTGTTCCCAATTCAATTTACTCCCGATCGCTCTTTATCACTTTCGATCTCAACTTTAGCCTCATAACCATGTTCTCATTAGCAGTCAATAAACGGATTTACAACATACCTCCGTAGAATTGAATAACGTACGAAACTAGAAAACTCCCGTTCTGTTACAATAGTAACTCGTCGAAAAGATGAGAGCCTACGTGGATCCTTTGAACAATGCCATTTCTGGCTTTGCTCTTCTTCTGAACCTCATACTGCTACCGATCATAATTTTTCGGTGAATGCTTGTCTTCGTTTTTAATAGGGTAATGGGTAAAAAGACCACAGACCAAATTGTCTTGTCAAATTATCTGGGTTTGCCTGACTGTAGAGAGTACGAGAGAAAGTGAATAAAGTATATGCCAGAAAGAGTTTTTACTGCCAAGATGATACGGGACATCTGTCGGCCATGACCGCTTAAAAAAGAGATCCTTAGCCATCCAAGACAGTGCGGAAGAAATATCCGACTGCAGAGATATTACGGTTAAAGGTCTTTTAATTATCGAGAAGGACCAGGTGAGATTCCTTCTAGCTGACCCTCTTACAGGGTGCCGGTAAAACCGACGGGATAACTATTTAATTATGGACATGTTTCAAGTAATAAACTTTCAGATCGAGCAAGGAAATCGGCACTTACAAGTATCTCCTTGCTTTGTACACCTTCATTGCTGGACTTTTCTCTTTTTTCAACGTGACTCTCGGTCCTTTCTTTATCTCATCCGAATTGTGCTGGCTAGTAGTCGCTACTAGTTTTCTTCATGTCTCTCAGTTCTGGGGAGGCATACTGCTCTCAATCTACTGCACTTGCTATGCGGCTCTTCTCCAGTCTCTCGTTCTTTCCTACCTCTACCGGTACATCTACGTTTGCAAGTATGTTTAGACTTTTTCTCTTACTAAATTGCTCATAGGCTCGAATGGAAGAACTGGTTCTCTATACCATGGAAAGTAGCAAGTCTGATCAGTTTGTATGTTCTAATTGTAGCTCATTGGGGATTGGCTTCTTTCTTCACAATGCGACCGAGCGATGCGACAAATGCCCTATACAACGCAACGACAAGGAAGCACTTGGGACAATGGGCTCAGAACACCGCCTATATCGGACACACGGCCTATGTGAGTTTTGGAAAACTGAAAATTAACAACAGCGAAGTCGAGCTAAACCACTCTAGAAGCGCGACTGGAATTTTTATACCGAAAAAAGATATGACACATTGCATGAAGGCTTAATTTAACTCCGTGCCCCAAACAATAGGTTTGAGCAAGAGCAAGGTCTTTCCACTGCTGCCTAGTCTACAGCCAACGTCATGTATGCAATTAATGAATCCTTTGCCCTCTACTTTGTTTCTACTCTATCTCTCTTTTCAGTTAAACGGTCACTACGACACAACGATGATCATTATCATAGTCGAGCGGTTCATCTTCATTATCATCAGCAACATCGTCATCAACAAGTTTGCTTTCTCCGTCGTGAAACAGTTCAAGCATGACATGTCGATGATATCGAAATCGACCAAGTTGTACCAAATGCAGAAACAACTTTTTACTCTTCTCCGCTTACAGATTATAGCCGTTTTCCACCAAAACTCAAAGTTTTTTCAGACCTTCTGCCCGATCATAACGACGTACATTCCTGCCCTGTCTAGCATCGCGTTGACTTACTTCGGAATCGAGTCAGAGACATTTTCGCTTACAGTATCGTTTCTGATGTGTCTCGGAACAGGCCTGGATCCAATTCTAATCATGATTATGGTCACAGAGTACCGGAAATACATCGCATCTTGGTTTTTCTGCTCGAAGAAAATAGAAGTTTCGAGAGAGCCGTCTTCTAACGGCCTAGGGTGACTTACTGAACTTCGATCTTATCTTCAATCTCATTTCCAGTAAATAAAGTTTAATGCGTTCGGGAAGGAGTTGGGTACAGAATGTTTTTCCAGAAGTGATTTAATTACTCTTTGGTCTCACGATATTGAATAAAAGTTAACAGAGTCTGATTCCCTAAAGTGTATCAGGAACTGGGGTAACGTTGGGTTATGCAAAATGTGAAAACCATTCCCGCTTTTTTGGACAGCTTCGAGACAGAAGGAGAAGTCGTCCTTGGCATGCAGCAGGTCAGTTTTCTTCACAAGAAGCAACCTTGTGACAAATGCGGCGAAGAAATAATTTTGAGACGTTTTCCCAGGCCGAAAATTGGAGGCAACGATAGTGGAAATTGACGAAAGCGTCCATGGACGCAAATATGGTCGCGGAACGAAAGATAAAGAGATTGACTGGGTTTTAGGAGGTCATCCTCTACACAGTATTCATCGTCAGACCCTTTGGAGATTTTTAGCTCTACAAAATAAAGGTTCACCAACACTTCACTAACCTTCATCTTCCTCTTCAATTGTCATGGAGCTGATGACAGAACTTTGCAAAATGACTCAATCGACTTGCCAGACGGCGCTCATCTCGACTCAATTCGGTACCTTTTTCCAGACCAAATTCTTCAACCAGAAATCCGAGGATTTTAGATGGGTTCATGTGGAAACTAAAAAGTTTGCGCGTCGTGAAAACAAAACAAACATAAAGAAAAAGCACAGTCACAGATAAAAGATACCCCGTTATACCCATGTTTAGAGCTATCGAATGGCACCTTGTTCGTTGCCAAAGTCCAACTTAAGTTGAAAGGCTTCCCTTGTAAGACGGGAAACCCCCGATTTAGGGGACTAATAAAAATTGATGTCTGGAAGGTCAATTTCGAAAAGTGGGGAGCATAAATAATATGAGTGGGAGGCAAAATCTTTGGGGGCTTTACTGACTTCCGTGGGGGGCCCTATCCCCCAGGAACTGTATTTGTGACGGTATGCTGGCAAACTTGCTCTAATGTCTGGTAGGAAAATAGAACTTTTGAAGCAAACCCTTTTCAAAACGATTGTTTTATTCGTTCTCGATCCCCTGTTTCACCACTGTTACCCTGCAACTCTCGCAACCTGCGATGATTCACTGTTTGCCCATCCGGCTGTGTCATCAGGGTCACATATAAAAGAGCAAAACTGAGAAGAAAAGAGCGATAGCTGGCAACTTTTGCTCTCGCAGCTGTCTGTTTAATGGCTTCCGCGCTCATCTCTTCAGAACTCTTCCACTTTATCAGCATCAGCGGTGTGGAACAAATAAGCCTTGCTCACAACTTCATCTCTTCAACTTTTGATCTTTCGACATCAAATTGCCTCTTTCCTTGTCGGTTTCCAATGGTTACGTTCAGTGAAATGCCACCCATTTCAAAAGAAAAGTGGTCTTTTGAGCCTCCGTGTGTTGCCTGTTGACTTCCCTGACTCATAATGCGGCAAAGAGCGAGAGCGGCGATCGCCATTCGGCAACCACTTCCATTTTGCCCTTTTCGAATGTCAAACATTTTTTTTGTTTATTCTTGGAAAAAAACTAACAGATATTCATGTTTACCGCTATCCTAATTCCCACATTTCGACACACAATCTTGTTTTCGTCGGGCACTATATATAACCAGAGTATTTCAAAATCATCAAAGTCATGATAGAAAACAAGATCAGCTTTGTGGCTTGTTTCGAAACGAGAGTTTTATTTCGAATATGATTTCAGCGCGTGTTGAAATGAAAAAGCTGTGGGCATTTTGAACGAGGTAAACAACTTCATGAATCGATTTGAGGGGGAAACATAGTTAGCAGCTTGGAACAGAACTCTACAAAAGCTGGATGTTGGCCTTTCGAGCATCACCTAACCACTTTCTCCTGAACCTTTTCGACGCTACTGTGACTCTATTTATCCTTTTCCTTTGCAACATTCTCTAGGATTATCTTGAAGTATTAGTATGTGACAAAAACTGTTTACAATGACAGAAAATCCCAGATCTGCGCGGTGGACTTGTTGCGCGGTATGTTTCCTCGGATTATCCGGTCAGCGGATCGGGCGCCCGGCCGCCCTTATTGATTTTTTCCGCAATCGTTGTGTTGGCCCATTTTTACGGGTTGTTTATTGTCCTGTTTTCGTTCACATTTTATGGCAGTTTTGTAGATGAGTAAATACGGAAGGTTTTTCGAGAAGAATGTTGAGGGAAAGTACTTCTGCAAGAACTGTCTGAAAGTGTTCACTGCACAGAAGGATGGAGGAACGAGTCATTTAAGACAACATTTGAAGGCTTTCCATCGGGATGTTTTCTATGTTGTAAGTTTTTACAAGACTCATTCACAGCAAATGCACTAAAACATTACTTTGATGTTAGTGAAAAAAGAAAAGACGCCCATTTCTATCGATTCTTTCAGCTCATAACCGAAGAAAACGCCAAAAAGCAGCTGGCCATGGCTAAAACGCAGCAGAAGAGGTCTCTAGACTCCAACTATCAGGTATTTCTACTTTTATCATTTCTATTTTCTCACAACAGATTATTGGGAACAATAACGAAGCAAAACGGCATCGACCCACGGACGAAAATTGGTCGGCACACGAGTTTTTTGCCAATGAAGGCGATGACTCGATGAATTGGTCTCTCGATCAGAATTTCCCCGGACTGAGTGAGCAAATAGCTGGGCCGAGTGGACTACCAGCTGCACCTGGCTTCAATGTGGATGTGACTGTAGGGTCTCTTCTGAACGAGATGGACATTTTCAAAGAAGTTAAGCGAGAAGAATCGGAGGGACTACCGCCAGAAAAACCTGAAATTATTCATGTTCCGTCATCAGAAGTTTCAAAACGGAGAATTATGGTTCGAGGAAGGTTGGACTTCCATTTTTGTTGATCAGCTGTGGAAAAGGTCACCATCACCCTGCCAACAACTGCAAAACCCTTTAGTTTTGCTACATTTTTTTTTGGAGTTTCGAGTGTTCTATGTAGCTCCAGATATGGAATCCTACATTCGAAATAAACAATGCACTAAGGTACGCAGATGTGCGCCTGCCCCAGAGTGTTTACTGTTTACAAAAGCCATCTCTGCTTTCTACTGCTTTTTTAAAGCTGAATGCAAGGATTAGTTGACACTTTTTTCCAGTAAGCTCACAGTCACAAAGTTTGAGAACGATCAAAACCGCTCTTCGGGAAAAATGTACATTGACTAACCACTCTCCCATTTCCACACTAAATTTCAAAATATATTTGTCACGCAAAATTATGTTGTAAACCATGTCATTTCTCTCTTTTTTCAATTTCACAACCAGCCTTTTCAAATGTTTGGTCGTTGCCTCGGCCGACCTTCAAAACTGCCATCCGCCCCTTCCCGCAGCGGCCAAAAAATCACTGTCTCCACTTGTTTGATCCAATCTTACCGCACTTTACTTGTTCTCTATTAATGCCAGCTTTCAGAATGAGTAACATTATCGCTGTCAACTGCCATGAGCAACCGATCGAACGTGTCATCGTCTACAACGACCGAGCCGAGGTCAAGAGATCCGTTGTCACTGAACTGATTGCTGGAGACAATGTCGTCCACATTACGGTACTTTTCCACTATTTTTCTCTTTAATCGGACACTTCAGAACGTTCCCCAGAGTCTTGTTCATGACTCGGTCCGCGTCGATGGAAGAGGAGACTGTGTCATTCACGAAGTCCGCACAAAGACCCTCCCAGCGCTTGTCAGTGAAACTGATTCACCTAAGGTTTGTATATGAGAGAAAAAATCAAGTCGTTTTTCAGGTTGCCGCGATCAGAGCCCGACTGGAGGCCAAAAAAATTGAAGTTCACAAACTTCAGGATCGCGTTAGCATTTTGGACAAGAGAATTGAGGCATTGGACAAGGTTGTCGTTAATGTGAGTATGTATTATTTTTCATGTACTTGGATCGTAAGAAATGTAAAACTTTTATTTTCCAAAATCCACAAAAAAAGTGATTCGCTTTTATCAGACAGATTCTTCGACTATAATTGTCCATTTCAGCTCGGTACTGGAATCCTCCCCAAGGATGGTCAACTTGACATCGCCGGCGGAGTTCTTGAAAACATTTCCAAGTTCTACGGCTTCTACGACACACAGTCAACAGCTATCCGTCAAGGTAAGGCTTTCTGCAATTTCTCTTCAAAGCTTTTTTTTCAGAACTTCGTGATACAAAGTCAGTTCTACAGAGAGCTGAGGAGGAACAGAACAAAATCCAGAATGAGCTACACAACGCCGAGTACGAGCAGAACAGTCGTACCCAGAGAGTCTTTGCAATTGTTCTGGAGAGTCAAGCTGGAGGAAAAGTTCAACTCGAGGTGACCTATCAGGTCTACCAGGCCAATTGGACTCCTTCGTATGATTTCCGCGTCGATACAACCGGAGAATCTCCCTCGATCCAGGTAACTTTGCCTCGTATTTGTTTTCAAAAGTACTTATTCCAGGTTTCATACTTCGGAGAAATCAACCAGACTACTGGGGAGGATTGGACTGACGTACCACTGATTCTTTCGACTCTTCAGCCATCCTTGGGTGGAGACATTCCAGATCTCGGTACCATGGAAGTGTCCATCTATCGTCCTCCTACTCCACCACCACAGCCCTGTCCAACCATGATGGGTTACGGAGGAGGAATGAACGCTTAGTGAGTCATCAAAACATAATAGATCTGGACTATTGATTTCAGCGGTGCTGCTCCTCGTATGGCTCGAATGGCTAAATGCGCAGACATCGTCGTTGAATCCGTCTCAATGGATAGAGCGGTGTGCGGAGTCCAAGCACATGCCTTGAGCACAGAGTTCAACATTGCCAAGAAAACGACTGTCCCCTCCTCCAATGAGGCAACTAAGGTCACCGTCGGAATCTTCGAGCTCCATCCTCAGCTTGTCCACGAATGCGTTCCTTCAAAGAACCGATCCGTTTTCATGACTGCCTCGGCTGTTAACACCTCTAGCTACCCACTAGTTCCTGGACAGGCTGCCGTTTACGTCAACAACAGCTTTGTGACCAACACTTACCAAAAGAGTGTCTCTCCTAATGAGAGATTCAGCTGCTCGCTTGGAGTTGACACCGCTGTCCGCGTTGACTACCGTCCGGTTAAGAAGTACGCAGAACAGGTGATCATAAAAAGAAACAGGTAATAACAAGTGTTTAGACTGGTGTTATCAACAAGAGCTCTTCAATCATCACGGAGCAGGTCATCAATGTCAGAAATACTAAGCTGACGCCGGTACTTCTGTTGGTCAAGGAACACATTCCGAGATCAACTGATGAGAAGATCAAGGTAAATCTATGACAGAACAATGTCGAGACAGAGACAGTAACAGTGACAAAGACTTGATTTGATGTCCACTAAACCTTCATATCTAGATCAAAGTCGTACACCCGTCTCCTATCGTCAATATTGATTCCGAGAAGACTGTCAGCGATGTAGCTGCGCATCCCAAGGAAGGATATGTCCTCAACCTGAAGAACAATTTGGAATGGACTGTCAAGCTGGCTGGAGGTGCCATTCAGGATCTTGTTCTGAAGTACGCGGTCGACCACCCCAAAGACGAGAAGCTCGAGTTTGTCGAAAAGTATTAAGGGCCTTGTAATATTTGCCTAGTCATCTTCGCATTCTCTAGTATTCTTGTAATAACCGGTGTGTATATTTGTTGTATATTGTAATAAACTTAAATCTCTTCTGAATGATCTTTGATATCTTAGGCTATTCAGTTGTCAAACAACTACAACCTTACCGCTCGATTCGATTAAATTACCCCTTATCGTGGAAAAATGAGAAAATTTGTTTTCTCTGAAATTTCACAAGCAGTCGCTGGCAGTATCAGCACACTGAGTAATTCCTATACTGACTAGTCTCCGATTATGTGTTGCCTGTATATAAGCCTTCCAAAGTGTCATACTTTGACTATTTGAGCAGCCTCTCTATTTTGGAAAACCTCTGTCTTCTACACAACCAGGTTGTTTCAAATGTTTAGCTGTTACCCCTGACGACTTTCAAAACTACCTGCCGCCCTTTTCTAAATACGGTTCAAAAACCACTGGTACCGCTTTTTTTATCCGGTCTTACAGCATTTTACTTACTCTCCTATATTAAACTTTGCAGAACGAGTAAAATACTCGCTTTCAACAACCAGACTTATCAAAATGAAACAGAACTATAAAGTCAGCAGCTTTCTCGCCTAATCAGACAGATTACACAGATTGTTTTCAGCACATTTTTGGCACTGGAATCTCACCCAAGGATGGCCAGTTTGACATCGCCGAAGGAGTCCTCGAAGACATTTCCAAGTTCTACGGCCTCTACGACACACAGTCAACAGCTATCCGTTAAGGTAAGGCTTTTAAAAAAGTTTATGCTCAATCCTTATTTTCGAACTGCGCGACACTCAACCAGTACTGCAGAAAGCTAAAGAGGAACAGAACAAGATCCAGGGCGAGCTCTATACGATAACACTGAGTGCGAACAGACTGGCCACACTCTGACAGCCTTTGTCACTGCATCGGAAATTAAAACTGGTGGAAATATTTAACTTGAGGTTACCTGTCAGATTTACTAAGCCGGCTGGACTCCTTCTTACGTCTTTCGTGTCGATACCACTGGAGAGTCCCCCTCGATCCAGGTGAATTTCAATTGGTTTATATTATAAAAGCAGTTTTTCAAAATTGGAGAAATAAACCAGGTAACTTGAGAGGACTGGACCAATGTACCACTGATTCCCTCGACTCTTCCGCCATGCCTGGGGGGAGACACTCCAGATCTCGTTTACTATTTACTCCACCACCGATACAACCTATGCTTGGCTATGGCATGATGGCTGCGCCACACTAATGTATTTCCGAAAAAAATTGAGCTCTCAAGCTTTTGATGTACTGGTGGCACATTTGCGAGCATGAAAAAAAAACCTAAAAAGCTATCGGATAATAATTTCAGTGGAGATGTTTCTCAAATGTACGGATTCAACAAATGCTCTGGTATTGTGGAAACTGAGGAAGTTATTGAATTAAGAGAGCAGTTTCCGCAGTTCAAGCTCATTCTTTGAGAGAATTCTATATTGCTAAGAAAACCACAGTGCCTTCATCTAACGAGTCTACGAAGGTCACTGTAAAATTTTTGAGCTCCATCCTCAGCCCGTTCACGAATGTGTTCCCTCAAAGAACTGCTCCGTCTTCTTCCTCTGACCGAAGTAAATTTGTTGTATAATGTTATGTATAAAAACCATTTCTTAACAGCTTCTAATGCAAAGGCTGTTCATTTTCCAGTTGTAAGCAGTTTACTGGAGTTCAATTAAGTTTATTATTGAATCCCCGCCAAAGGTTCACTTTTTTTCTTCAGTATGTGAATATTCGATGTTTTCTTAGAAGCTTCTCTACGCTCTCTATTTTTAACGCACAAAAAGTGTACCTGGTTCCAAACTCGTACTTTGGGTACGTCCGACAGCTTGTTTCCAATCCTTTTTGTTGAGTGACACAGTTTCCGAGCCTGCCAATTAGTCTGTTTTGCGTAGACGAGGTTCTGGAAAGTGGATAGTTTTAGTAGTTTCCCTTGATTCTTAGTTTTCTTCTTACTGTTATGCGATCAGTCTGCCAAAGTTCTGCGCAATGCCCGAGGCGGCAACTTTTCTGTCCTCTAAAATCACAATATATCTCCTTGGTGACTAATTTCTATTAGTAATAGAAATTAGCTGAATTGTTAATTTTACTATGTCATAGCGTTGTAGTAGTTCACTCATTTACTCAAAATCGTACAACCAACACACATAAATTTGTTAGGCTGCATAAATTTGTTAGGCCACCCTGTTCTTTGTGTAATTGTACTGCGAGTTATAAATTATTCAACGGATCGTAGTCCAAACCTTACACAATCAGTATCCCTTTCAATCTTGCTCCTGAACGTAAAACACCGCTTTTCTCAGAGATCCGACAGACTGACGTAGGATGAATTTCCTCCTGATACTGGCCCTGACTATCCAGACCATCGCCGCCAGTTTTGCTGTCATCTTCAACAGTTTTCTACTCTATGTTATGCACAAATACACGACCAATAACTTTGGCTTCTACAAGTACATCCTGATGAGTTTCTCGTTCTTCGAAATCTTATTCGCCATCGTTGTACTTTTAGGAGAGCCAGTATGTTCCTGTTTTCTGAGTCTCTGACGCTTGAACTTTTAGATTTTCTTTATTTCGGACAGAACTCTCATAGCGTTCACGTATTATGGACCCATTGCCAGCACCCGCTTGTCTTTCCTCGGTCCTACTACCTACTGCTTTTTCTATGAGATATGGCTCGGCTTCGTCGTGCTGCATTTTCTTTATCGATACATCAGTGTCTGCCAGTAAGTGCCAGCTGGTAGATTGCATCTAAACGGGACGTAAGATTAATGAACTGGGTTTAAAAAAACAATATGACGACATTAGCAGCTTCGTAATTCTGAGCCATAAAACCCAAAACTATAGTCATAAAGTTGAGTAGATTCACTTGCAACTTCCGATTTGTTCAATGTTCTGCAAATTTGTAGCTCTCGATCCCTAGACTAGCTTTATTTTTTCTCTTGACGGGCACGAGAAAGTACGGGCGATGCACATCCGGTCGCGGGGCTTACTTTGGCACTCCGTGATATAAGCTTTACTGTGAACTGTAGATAGAAGGAGATCTAAATTTTTGATCAAATTACTGTAGTTGATTCAAAATAACTTAGGTTTTGTGACCACTTTGTTAACACGGTAGCTACTCTTCTTCTATTTTCCAGAAAAGACATCAAGGATAAGGTTGGTCGCACTCCTGGGATCCAGTGTCTCTTGTGGCTAGTGGTCATTTTCTATGTTAGCTTTTGCTTCTTCTGTGCCTACTTCTCCTGCACAAGAAATAAGCCCCACAACGTTAGTTCTACCAAACTTTTGACAAATATCACCATATTCAGAAACTTATGCAAACAATCTACTCAACCTTTGGTGTAGCTAATGGGACTCAGGTTGCAAACTACGTTCTACGTTTCACTGTAAGACTTTTCTAAAACATTTTATTGCTATATTTTATTAGGACATTGACGGTAACTTTTCCATTCTTTCCACGCTTGCCGTGCTTACACACTACGTAATAATCTGCGGTTCCGTGGTCATCGTCATCTGTTGTAGTTGGGGTCTGTGGAATGTGATTCGGGATGTCCGACGGATGGGAGTGAATATCTGTCTGGAAAAGCAACTTTTCAAATCACTTCTGCTACAGGTTTTGGGTCATTTACTGAAACATTTACCTTTTTAGACTATTGTCCCTGTCATCTTCAGTCATCTACCCTCGTTTATTGCCATGTGCTTCCCGCTCATTGGCTTTGACTTGGACATCTTTTCGTTCTTTTCGGTTTTCACAACAGTGCCCAAAGCGCTAGACCCAATTATTCTTTTGATGTGCATTAAATGCTACAGGAGAGGCGTCGCCAAAATGCTGTGTGAGTTTAGCATATGTTTTTTTCAGTAGAAACTTAAACGACGCAGCAGCTGCGGAATATAAATAACTGTTGTCATGTGCCAACAAACACGGGTTGGGACAAAGTTATACAGGGCAAAAGGTACCAGGGAAACATGTGAAGATATACACTGAGTAGAAAAAAATGCTGAACTATGGTACATACTTTTCTGTAATGTATCAAGTAATGCACCACATTAAACTTGTCACTTGTTTTCTCACACAACACTTTTTCAGATGCCGGCGCCAAGGTCTTCGCCTCAACTTCTGGAGCGAGTGGTCGTGTTGTTCAAGTGACTCCAGCAACAGCAAGAAAAACACCCCTCTCATAGATTTTTCAATTTTTTCACAAAACATCGGTAAAATTGTGTACTTCCTGTAACAAATAAGCATACGTTGCCAATCAGAGCAAACTGGAAGCTCTTGCGTGTACCGTGAGAAAGATAGGACTTTCCTGGAAGGAAGGATCTTTCATATTAGAGGATTCCTTGAAAGGATGGCCTTTTTTTGCAGCTGACGGATATCCCACTCTCTTAATCGTGCGCAGTCATGTGAAAGAGTCAAAGCCAGTGCTCACCGAGGCAAATTGTTTGAAATGAATTCTTTTTAAGACCATCTTCAATCTCCAGTCAGCTAGAAGAGGTCCTTTTGAAGAAGGTTTGATTTAATTCACCAAGTGATCTTGCAACTAACAGGAAAAAGTCGCATTCCCATGGAAGTCCTCTCGGAGCGCCTCGCTTTTTCAAAGATCCTCGCCAACGCTTCTAGGTCTCCGCACTTGATTTCCGTTTGAACTTTGCTTCGGCTGGAAAATTTTATTGCATTCACTCCTTTGCAATTCGGAATGACGGAAAAGAGCTTATAAAGTGAATGGGGCTGGGAGCTTCTTCCTATTCCTACCGACGCATGCATCTTTAAGGACTCTTTATTTAATCTTGTGTAAATCATGTTTCTTTCTAAAAGTTCCTTATAATACAGACTTTTAATGTTCCAGATGGTCGCACTTATTCTAATACAGTAGGGGTTTATCGAACCAACAGTGGTCAAAGCGCGGTGCAGAAAGAGTTTAGCAAAATTACTCTATCACTAACAACGCACTAGTGCTTTTCATTCGTCAAATTGTAAAAACACACTACCCAGAGCAGAGGTCATAATGGTTCAGAACAACAATGGATCTTTCCGAGTGAGCTAGCATAAAGTGGGGTGGAAAATCTTTTCCAGTTCCTATCTGGGATGAAACTGCTTTAATCCTGGATAGTAATAGAGATCCTCAGAAAAGATTCACATGCTCTCGTATTTCAATGTGAACTAAGCCGATCTTTGTTTTTTAACATACGCGGGCACCAAAATAATCACGAACTTCCCTCTATGATTCCCTGGTTTCATCTTTTTTCAAGTCTTCCTAAGGAACAGTATTCATGCCTGACTTCTTTTTTCTGTTCTAAAGTCGTCTTTTCGGTTGTTTTCTTCCCTAATCTCACGCTATGCTTCAACGGCCTTATCATGTCTAGAAGCTGAAAGTTTTATTATTTTCCGGTATCCTTTCGTTGAATATGAAGTCCCCCAGATACAAGTTGTGGTTTTAGCTGCCATTCGTTTCAACCAACTTAATTTTTTGAGGCACTTCTTCGAGATCTGTAATGCCCTGTCTTCAAATGGACGAATCTGTTTAGGTATTCACGTTCATAATTGTTCCTAGCCACTTTCTTTGTCAGCGAACTCGTGTGTTCAGACAGACAAGAAAATTTGTAGCGTGTCAAACCTTTCACAACGTTTGTAGCTCAAATGCATGAAGCCTTAGTAGGTTCTTTGACGTACACTCACATGTCATAGAGCTTTCCTATTCTTAACCTTATTGTCAACTCATGTGAAAGTGTTCGAAAAGAAATAGATCTTTGTAATTCCGCTTACAAAAATGGTGTTTGAGCTTTTCCTCTTCTGTATATTCGTAGACATCTGGGTCTTCTCAGTCTTGTCCACATCAGAGGGTGGGAACAGAATACTACTGTACGAAAAATAAACTTGTTCCTTGTGGTTCGCACCCGTACACTCTCGAAGATATTGTACCAGGACCTAAGTACGATTTCCACAACTGCTATTGTAAGGGCCACACCACATTAAAAGTACGCGATTCCGCCAAAAGCCTCATCTTGAATTATTGTAGATGTGGGATTCTACCGGACAGAATTTGTGCTTTGACATTCTTTTTACTGTTATCTTAATTTCTCAGATGCCACCGAGTCATGAAACACAATGTTTAAAACTTTTATCGCATTTCTCGCTGATTTCCGATCTCCAACCCCTTCTCCTTCTTTCCCATGCGGAATGTTTTGCCACTTGCAACAGTGATGTGTTCAAAAACGAGACTATTCAGGTTTCCCTCGAAGATGAACTTTCTTCTTGGACTAGCTCTAGGTGTTCAGACAATGGCAGCAAGTTTCGCGATACTCTTCAACATCTTTCTTCTTTGGATCATATTACGCTTCACCACGAAAAACTTCGGGTTCTATAAGTACATCCTATTAAGTTTCTCAGCTTTTGAAATCCTCTTCGCCGTGGTTGTGCTGCTCGGGGAGCCTGTAAGCTCTTTTTTTAAAAACTAAACTAACTAGATTCAAGATTTTGTTCATTTCACAGCGAACCCTTATCACGTTTACATACTACGGACCAATTTCTCAGACACCATTTGCAATTCTGGGGCCAACTACCTACTGTTTCTTCTACTTATTATGGCTCGGCTTTGTTGTTCTGCATTTTCTCTACCGGTACGTCACTGTTTGCAGGTAAGAATTGTTGTTAAGAACAGATTCAAATACGTTTTAGAAGGGAACTCCGCGACTACATCAAAGACAGTGCATCCACCCAGCTCTTCTTATGGCTCACATCACTGCTTTATATTATTTGGAGTTTTTATTGTGCCTACTTTGCCTGTACAGCTAATGAACCTCATCCGGAATTGCTGCAAAGAGTCCGCTATCATTTTGGAGTGGACAACGACACAACAGTCGCCAACTACGTCATGCGCTTTACTGTAAGTTTGATTAATTCCGTCTATAAGCCTTCATGTTCAGGATATAAACGGGAGATTCGCCCTTCTAAGCGCCATATCCATCATTGCTCACTACATTATTATCGTATCGTCTGTAATAATTGTGGCCTTCTGTAGCTGGAGTCTATGGAAGGCTATCCGGGGTGTGAAAAAAGTCGGATTGAATATATCACTGGAGAGACAACTGTTCAAGTCTCTGTTATTTCAGGTAAGCAAAACTACCCAACAGTAATGAAGTCAATTAAAGGGATAATCCACATCCTATTTCGTTAGGGGTTTCTGATAGTCCTTAAATGCTGCCAAACATCTTTCACTAGTTGCTCTCTTCTCAGTGATCAGCGGCTAGGCAAGGCAATGATACTTATTCAAGTCTAGGCGTTCGCGTGTTCTTTGAGAGATAGAAGTTCAAACCTCTTGGATGCCTTGCCATGAAAATAAGAACGGACAGAGAGCTAGCGATGATCTTTGCGGGACTACTCAAAAGTCTACTTTCAGACAATCGTACCAGTCATCTTCAGCCATGTTCCTTCAATAATTGCAATGTGTTTTCCTCTAATTGACGTCGATGTGAACATCTTCTCCTTCTTCTCTGTTTTTACAACGGTGCCGAAAGCCCTGGACCCTGTTATTCTACTGCTCTGCATAAAGTGTTACCGCCGCGGGGTGGCCAAACTACTTTGTAAGTCAAATTTGGGTAGCTACTACCGGGAAGTGGGAGAAATAAAGGGGGTTAGACTGAATTAATGAGCACCTCTGATATATTGGTCGATGGGGGATACTGTAGCAAATAGCGGAGAAAATCACAGAGACATGGATTTGATCTCTTTGTACTCATTTAGACGGGCCATCTCGAGCATCAGAGGCCATCCGAACCGCCGCCAATCGGTCCAATCGAGGCAGCACAACTGTTCGGAATAATAACCCAGAAGAACCCGAGCCCGTTGTCAACAACTGATCTCTTCCTCTTTCTCTGAATAAATTTCGTGCTTCTCCGACAACGACGAGTTCGGTCTGATTGCGGAAATCCTCTCTTGAGAATCTTCAACCAGTGCCCGATCGCTCCGTGCGAAGGAGGACGAAGCCCAACGACGAATATATTAAGTAGACCTCCCTTCCAGTCTTTTGGGCTTATCTCGCGTTTCTTCCTCGTACTTTTTTTGAATATACTGAGGTTCCTTGTGTTCCTTCTCCAAAAAGCAGAAAATGCCTTCTGTTCTTTTTTCAATTTAGTCGCTTCAATAAGTGTCATCCGCAGACTTCAATTCACATTCGTAGGAGCAGCGTATGTGAAGTTTCGAAACCTTTCTATAGACTTTTGAATTCTGATGCTAAGTTAAACTTAACTTCAGATTCTCGCAATTAGATGCTTACCTGGCTAATCCTTTGACCATGTAACTCTTTATTCGTCTCTTTGAAACACGCACTATTAAACGCCCTTGAACCTTCGTTCCTCATAATCTCCTCGAACGTTGTGCTTAATTGTTCTTTGACATTATTGTGTCCAAATCCAATTCTGGCGCCTCATTATGAAACGACGGAACAATTAAGCACAAGCCTGCTCCTGTTTCAAGATCTTTTAATCTTTGATTCGCATCTCGTCAGATTGGGAATCATTTAGTGTCTCAGTGATGGTTTATTCAAAAACTTGTTGACTTGGAGGGGACTACAATTAGATTGGCCCGGGATTGGGGGGGGAGAGGCCTGATGAACAGAAGGTTTCAACTTTAAAACCCGGGGGATTTGCTACTAGGATCCATTTTCATCACTCACGCCAATTGGTTTGTAAACAAAAGCAGGTCATCTAGGGAGTAGCAGTTTGGAGAGGTTTATGCCTGCCACTGTCTCACTGTCTTTTTACCTTTCTGTTCACTACGTCACAATTTTTTCCTTGACCCAATTCCAGCTTCTTCTCAAAGTATTATCTGGTTTAGCAGCACTCGCTCTAAAAGAAGAATGAGCAAACGAGAGTATAGAGCAACATTTTCCATTAGTTTTAGTGCCTACTGGGAACCTCCCAGAATGCTATTCAACTGCATGCTCAACAAGTTAAAAAAATGTTTTTTTACAGAGATCATCTCGAATTCTGGCTTTCCAGATGTGGTTAAGGCTTTCGTAAAATTCAGTTAGCCTTCTCTTTTTCTTTTCTGCGATCCAATTGCCAAGTCATGATTTCAACCCTATCATCAAGACATCAAGCTTTCAACATTTCATTTGAGAGATCAGCTATCCGGTCATTCTGAATTACTACTTTGCTGCATTTTGAAGAGCGCGCTGTTTAGTTTTCGATGTCTCTTCCCTCAGATCACATCTTATCCACTCACAAAAATTTACCAGCTAATAATCGTTTCAGAGGGGTTGGTTGACTTTTTACGGTTCTGCAAGTCTACAAAAGTCGAATGAAGTTGGTTATGCGCCATCGACGTCACATGCAGAAATTGTGAGTTTATTTTTCCAAACAGTTGAAAGGTCAGCTATCCGACCACAATGTTTTTGTTTTGAAAGCATTTACTAAAGCGAAGCTTGGGCAAGTAACAAGGGACGCAAAACAGTTCCAAGCCAAAGTTAAGAAAATACAACTTTCGATGCCTTGTGACTTCAAAAGTCTAGAGGCCCAAATTGCTACATAATTTACCGGCTGCCTATTTCACTTGTTTGTATAACTCGGTTGTATTGGGTTGGCAACAAAGTCTTATCGTTTTTTGTAAACATGTCCTTTGTCTTGTGTACGACAACGTCCGAGCTATTGATATAGCACCTCGTGTAGCTCACTCAGTCCTCTACCACCATCATGCAAGACACCACCTCTCTTCTTCTTATTCTCTATTCTCTGTTCGTTTTGATCCGGACTATTGATAACCTGCCACCCTACCATCTGCGACATGTCATGTTATACGAGTTCCTCAAAGGTACGAATGGAGTCCAAACGGCGGCTAATATCAACGATGTTTATGGCCAAGGGACGACGTCTACGAGGGTATGCCAGTCGTGGTTCCGTCGCTTTCGGTCTGGGGACAAAAGCGTCGAAGATGAGCCAAGGTCAGGTCGGCCAAGAAGTTTTGATGAATCGCTGCTGCAGCAGCTCGTGAATGAGAACAATCGGCAGACTACCCGTGAACTAGCAGAGGCACTGTCTGTCAGTCATGCCGCAGTGGAACATCATTTGAAGCAAAGGAGATTTATGAAAAAACTGGGCACTTGGTTGCCGCATGACCTGAGTGACACCCGCCTGGTGACGGGGATGAGAAGTGGGTAACGTACGTAAACTTCCAAAGGAAGCGTCAATGGGTGGGTCCAGGGCAGACACCAATTCCTGATGTGAAACCTGACACCCATCAAAAGAAGATTATGCTCTGTGTTTTCTGGGGTATCGAAGGTGTGGTGCACTGGGAACTGCTGGATGCTGGAACTACCCTTACGGCCGCCATATACAGCCATCAACTTGAGAAGGTTGCCGTTGCACTTCGTCAGAAACGATCGCTGAAGTCGAAGGTCATCCTACAGATGGACAACGCGCGCCCCCATGTTGCAAAACTCACTCGCTTGGGTTGGGAGATTTTACCCCATCCTCAATATAGCCGGGACCTTGCCCTTTCCGACTATTATCTGTTTCGAACTCTCAACAACGAGATTGGAGGACAACAGTTCGATTCCGACGACGCACTCAAAACTTGGTTGACAAACTTCTTCGCGTCGAAACCCAAAGTGTTCTACGAGCGTGGTATCCGTAAGCTACCCGTGAAATGGGCAGACGTGGTACATCATAATGGTAATTACAACGAATGAAAAAATTGTTTGCAAGTCAATAAATTTTTGTATTTGAAAAAACGAAAAGACTTAGTTGCCAACCCAATATTACGATTTTACGGCCAGAACAATTAAGACAACATTTAGCTAACAGATTTTGAGAGTTGTCAATTATCATTAAACAGGTCTATAAACTTGTATCACACAATATAGCCCGTTCGATCTGATATTGGCTTTCGGGTGCAATAAAACTTACCTATGATAACCAGCAGCAATAAACCGTTCCATTACTTAAGAAAGAAGAATACTTTCCCACGAGAACTTTACTTCTTTCAAGCCTGAAACACATCTGGCCTTCACAAATGACTAGCCACAGCTGATCATCAGTTCTCTCTGGCCCGTTCGTCTGGACCTTCTCCTCCTCAATAATTGAATTAACCCTGTGAGAGAATTCGATTAACTTTGGCCACTGATCCAGGCATATTTTTGGAAGGCCCCAACAGAGATCTTTCTATCACATGTTGCTTTCAATGCTCCAGGAAAAAAGTTATGTTTGAGTTGGAAGCCGATACCTTTGAAGGTTTGAGTTCTGACCCTTGATCCGAGATTCCAATTCTCCCAAAGAACTTCCAGGAATAGAGCTCCCCATTCCGGACATCTGAATAATTTCTTTCCTTTTGGTCTCTGAGTCCATCTTTTCTGATGGAGGCATTCCATTTGTATGTGGGGAGATTCCCTGACATATTGCTCCCATTCTCTCGTCCAAAAAACCTGTTTGTGAAGTCACTCTATTTCACATACTGATTGACAGCAAAAACTACTAACTCTATTGTTTATGCATGCATTTGTTTAGCCTTCAGGGCTCTCTCGTAAACCTCAGAATTATAACTCTTTTCACCAGCATTGCGCAGGTCAACAACTTTTGCGACTTTTGTGACGGTTGTTTTGTCAATGAGAGACAAGGTTAAAGAAAGCTTAATTTTTGTTTTAGGATTTCCTCCTGAATTTTAACGGAAAAATGTGTGTGACTGTGTCAAGCCTTCGAAACGGTAGGAGACAGATAGCTTAGCGAAAAGTAAATAAGAAAAGTTAGACTTCTATTCCCAAAACATTACAGAACGAGTAATGAAAAAAGCATCGAAAGTGGGGCTTGGATACAAAAATAAAGGTCGAAACAGAGTCGCGGCATTTGTACTATTCTAAATGCTTCATTGATGTTTCTTTCCAGTGTTTCTTGTGAGAGCCGCGTAAAAAAACAATATCCGTCGATTCTCTGCATAAAAAGGACAAATAACACCAGATTCCTTTGCAAATGATCTTGAAACCTGATATATAGCGTAAATGTCTCCCCACGGAGTCCACTGACAAGTGGGACTTGTTCAATTCCGAGAAAAGTGTCGCCTGCTCTCTCTGGCGGGAAGGATGAAAGATAGCTCTGCTGGAGCAGAACGACAACTTGGCAGGATATCTTAATTATCCCGTCCTGAGAAGAATTCCTTCGGGACATCCGTCCTCCTTCAACTTCCAATCTCCAGGTTTCAAATTTCACGTTTTCTTCCCATACTGACGACAGATTATTTTGCTTTGCCCTCTTTTTCACTTTTCTCCTCCCGTCCAGAAGTCATTAGGCTTAAAAGGAGAAAAGGCCGCCTCCGCGTTTTTTAAACAAGGGATTAAGATCAAAACTTCCGTCGACATGTTCTTAGAAAAGGAATTGAACTTTTGTCGCTGAACCCGATTTATTTTTTTATGTGATGTGTTACATTCATTGCTCCTGTTTTTATCCTTCCTTTAGCTTCTTTTGATCATTGACTCTGATTAGCTTCTTTACAAAGCGTGTGTGGAGAAGAGACTCCGAGGAACTGATAGCAGGGAATGGAACGAGCTAGAGACTATTCTTAGAGTCTGTTAGACACTTGACAAGCCTAATTTGATTCAAACTGGTCCCTTGTCTTCTCAATAACGGTCCCTGGTCTCTGGTTAAATAAGTTTGTAGTGGAAGGATGATTTTGGTCAAGAGAGAGGAAGAGGAAATGCGAGGGGATGGCGGTTGTAAATTTCAGCAGCCCCTGTCTCCTTCATTCATCTCCGGCTCACCAGCATCCGCTTACGGCCACACCACGTTGAAAGTACGCCATCCCGTCTGATCTGGCAAGTCAAGCAACGTTGGGCCCAGTTAGTACTTGGATCGGAGACGGCTTGGGAATCCCGGGTGTCGTAAGCTTTTTGTTTTTCTTTTTTAAGATTTTCTTTATCAAATTATACACCTACTTATTTTCCTGTTTTGTTATGCTTTCCTTTTTGATATCTTCCCATTAATATCTTGGCTGCTGTAGCAATTATGATCTCTCTTGCTGGATAATGTCGCCAACTCTCTGGATCATATTTTCATTGGGAACTGAAATAGATGAAATAAGTCGTTTGTTCACGGAAATTCTCAGGTATTACTGTAACGGGCCTCCTTCGGGTTTTGAATTTCTATTAAGGGTCGGCAATATCCAACTCACAAACTTGGTTCTTCTTACCCGTTGAGAGCAAGTCGAAAAATAATGAATGGCTCTGAGGGTTGTTCAGTCGAAAAAAAAAGAATTTTTTTTTAGCAAAATCAACCAAAAAAGCCAAAGAGTTTACCCCACCCAAGAATCCCGACAAAAGTCTGAAATGTTCTTTTGCATCTTTCTCATTCTTTTTTTCTCTTTTGACCAAAAGCCGCCCTCTGTTCCTTCACCCAATACCTATTTAGCCACATAGAATTATGACCATTATTGGGAAGGCTACTCTCCAATTATGCTCGTCTTCCTTGAACCGTTTCTTCCCCTCTCTCCAATTCTAAAAGTCTTCTTTAACCTAATAGTGCCAAGTTCCGTAAACAGGCGGAGCGAGGTGACAAACATCTCCTGAACCCCGTTAACCCATGGCCTTCTTCCCTCTGTTTACACCATCTTCGCGTTTCTCACTCTAGGCGTTCGTTGAACGCCTAGAGTGAAAAACGAAAAACATGAATAGTAGGCAGCAAACTAAGCCACTAACCTGTTTTTAAACAAATCTCTCCTTGCCTCTGAGAATTATTTCAAAGAAGGTCACTTAATTTTTCCGGAAACCAAATTACCGAACCATGATCCCAATATAACCTTAGGTTAGCGTTATTTTTCCGCAAAAAGCCATTCAAGCAGAAAAATCCCAGTCTGAAACTCCGATTCCACGGGTCCATGAATAATTCCTCCGAGTTCTCAATCTCTTGGCTTCCGGTTTCTCTGTTTTGTTCTGCATTCCGGTTGGAAATACTTTGTTTACGGATCTAAAGTTCTGACGGGGGTAGGCGAGAAAATAAGGAATTATTCAGGTTCCGAGGGTATAGAGACGAGATGACAGAATATTAGGCTAGCCAAACAATAAGGTTCTTGTCGGGGATACTGTAGTCAGTCCTCACTTTATGAAGACCTTGATAACATCTGTTGCATTTCCTCTTATCAAAATCTTTGCAACAGTTGGTGTCAACTATTGCTTGTCTTTAATACTTGGCCTGAACTTTGAGCAACGCCATATTTGTTACCAATGTGTCTACTTTTGTTTGTTGTTCTCTCATTCACACAATTCGAGAACTCCTCTTGCCCAAATTGTATTCATTTTTCTGTTGTTTAACTTAACCAAAGGTTGTGAACGCATTATTTTGGGTGGGCCATCTTTAGCGATAACTTTTCTATGTGAAATTGCTTATCTAGACTTTTGAAAAACCTATGACGAACTTTTCTATACCTAAAATTGACCAAAGTGACAAAAGAAAAGCCAAGTGATCGGTTCTCTGTACAAAAAGCCCACAATAGGCACTGACGGCCCAGATACGAATGTGTAGTCCAATACTTTCGTTTTCCGTGTTTCTGGTCATCATATTCCCATAAATATCTGACTCTCATCTTCCCAAAAAGGCCATCTGCCATCTGCTGTCTATTTATTGTCACATCTTTTCAGTGACACGTTGTGTCTACATACAAACAAGCTCTCTGATCTGAAAGCTTCCCCCGCTCTCCCATCATTCCGAAAACTGCTATCCCTGATTCACAGACGGTGTCACTCTCCTTCTAGCCCTCATCCATTTTATTTTCATCTCAATTCCCGTATAATCCCTAGTGCTCTTATCCGTCAAACTTGTGTCCAGTCACAAAGAAATGTCTGGTTCAGTTAGGATTATTTTTAAGCGGATACACGTAGACGACATTATAGACCCGTTAACCATACCATTTTCAAGAGTAGCCATGGAGATTGGTGTTCAAGAGTAAATGGTTTTCGGATTGGGCACGCATCAACTGAACAAAGAGGCAGAGACAGAAATAGTTCAACTCCTGTATCATTGCATCCCACAAATTATACTTGCAAACCTGCACACATTACCGTTTTCTAACACAATTAGCTCGATATAATCTTGATGGTATCCCCGCTGTACCTTCCACCAAAAATATATCCCAACGGCAGAGACAAATCGGTTAGCATAGTTTTCCAGGCTGTCCCAAAAAAACATCTTCCAACTTCCTGCATTCCATTGTTCTCCTTTCTCTATCTCTTCTTCAGCGTGACCCAGGGTACCCTTCTGCTCCCGGTGTTACCTCATTTATCCTCTGAGTGATTTACGTCTTCACCCCTCAAGAGCGCCTGTTTTCTAAACTCTAGCTCTTCTCCAACTCTTGTCTTTAACTCTCAGCGTGTATTTAAAAATGCATAAAGATGAGATCGGCGGGGATCCCTTTTCTAGTTCCCAAAGGAGTCGTAACGACTTCCGCGTATTGCCACATAATAGTGTTGCGATGGCTTTTTGAATGCTGCGATTTTTGGACACAAAATCTTGTTTTCTATGTTGTAAAAAAAAGTTCCGATGCTATTTGCCACCTGGCGGATTGCGTGTAAAGCAGATTAGGTATATTCTCGGGTCACCAAGGCGACCTGATAATTTCAAGAAAGGTAATGATAACAAGGAAACAAAATTTTCGGTCAAGTTGTTTTCGGCGGTGGCAAAAACCATTGCACTATACTAGAACTTTGTGTGTATGGTTTTGTATTTATATCAGCCGACAACGACGGCTTCGCCGCCCTTTCAGAAACCCGAAAGCGCTAACCGCAGAGCTATGGCGGGCGGCCCCTTCCACATGGGTCACGCACATAGACAGACAGACTCTGCTACGCTTTAATAAAAGAGAGAGAGAGATCACCGTTGGCACAAAAAAAAAACTAAAAAGACAAGTCGTGTTGGAACATGTCCGCCCACATTGTCATTTCTTTCTAAAACATGACAAAGTGTCGTGGGCTCCTTTCTGGCCTATTTTTTGGTGTTTAACAGAATTGTAGCTACAACAAAGATTCAAATATACGGACTTTTAAAAATTGGAATCCTCTTCTGCCTCAGTGAAACCTTATGTTTTCCTATAAGTAAAACATAAGATTTCACATTTTACTTCCCTATTCGCGACTTTCCTCATTGCTTCTAGGTTGTCCATCGGTTGGCTATTATTGTTCTTTACGGCCAGCTGCAAAATCATATTCAATGAATACTTGAGGCGTCGGAGCTTTCTTTCAGCATTTGTTCTCCTAACTACTTTGTTTTGTGCTATTAACCTTTTTCGGTGGTCGCGAATGAGCATCAGGCTACGGAGTCAAGGAATGACTTCCATGAATAGAAGATGAGATCCATTCTGTCCTTCTGAACTTGGTAGAGGCCTTTTTATCGTTTTTCGGAGACTAATAATCTATGGTCAAAGCGGAGCGTAATGCATAAGGTCACAAGCTTTTGGAGATATTTTTGAGCTCAAATTTTGATTGATATGGGCTTGTTAGTCGTGTCAGAACGGGGCCTTGTGTACATTACTTACCCAATTCCCTAGGTGAGAGGGCAGAGGACTTGTTTGTAGCTTGTTTCTTGTTGCAAAAGTGAGAATGGACATGCCTTGACCCCTTTAGCCTTTTGATCATCTCTGACCTTTAGATGATTTCCTCTCTATCGAGTTTGGATGTTTGGATTTCCCACCCCAAACTTAACGGTAAGATATGAGCACTTGATTGGAAAGCATCACTTTGTATGTGGCTTTTTGATTCCCGACGTTTCGAACTTCTCGCCACCTTCAATTCAGTTCTTGCAAGTTTTTCCACTCAATTGTCTCTCTCTTCCGAAAACTCAAAGGTCACGTCATGTTCTCTTCTCGACCTCCGAGATGAGGTCCCTCAGCGAGGTGTGCTTCCGGACCGGAAGTTAGCTCCAGCACTCCTTCAGGCTAGAAAAAGCCGCCACAAGCAGGCAGATTTTGAGCTCGACTCTGTGACCTTTCGCAAAAAGTCTTGGGCCAAGTTTTGACTTGAGCCTCTCTTGTTGGCTATCAGCTGTTATTTTGAGACGACCACGGCCTCAGGTCGTGGCAATTGTTCCCTCCTCTCTCGTGTAATTTCAGCATGTTTCAGTGGGCCGGAAATCTGATTCTTCCTCGTATCCTACTCATTGTTCCCTCTAGTTTTTATCTTGTTTCCCGAGTTTAACATGGCATCCAAAACACGATTGTTTAGCTGTGATTAATGACGCGAATTTGGACACTGACAACAGCTGTCATCATTAGTTCGGGTATAGAAAAAGCTTTGTTTACAGTCCTAATGGTCCTGAGGCTAGAGGATAAAGTTTTGAGGTCTCACACGGCCATAGAATAGGCAGTTACATGTTCTTGATGATCTGGTTGTGTGAGAGCGCAAGAATCCCCCTAGGGAACTTCCGTCTCTCTCCTTCTCCCACTCCTCACTCCCGGATTCATCCTGCCAGTTTCTCCGATTTGACAGAAAACCCTTATATGGACCATATCAGCTAAAACGTAGCTTTCAAACTAACTTGTCTTGTCAAATCGGGTTTGGATTCGCAGTAAGGTTCTTCTTTATCTACCGCAAACTATAGATTCCAGGGGTAAACTCTTAAACTAGCAGCATTATTTGGACCTTTTACACTACTGTTATTGAAAGTAGCCTTAAGCGAATCTTCAGATTCTCTGAGCTTTCCTGTTGTTCAGCCATACAGTCCAACATCTATTCTTGACCAACCGTCAAATTGTTTTCCATGCTCTCTGGTCCACTCAGTATCTGAACTCTTTCCATAACCTAAAACAATCCATCCGTAAAAATAGGGGTTGGTCGGAAACATGCGTGGAATTTCCCACCTCTCGTCACCTGTAATCAAAAATATTTTCTTCTGGTCCTAAAAATGATGCCCGTTTCCTTTCCAGGCTACTCTCCTCGCTTAATGCTCTAATAATCCAGTTATGACGCAATTTTCCTCTCTAGTCCCCTCCGGGTACAACTTCCTCATTACTCGCATCGGCAACTGAAATGAAACTTTCTCAACGAGTTTTTGCCTCGAACCCAGACGCACCCCGGAAATCTGTCCTACTTTAAATTGAATTTGGACTAAGAGTGGAGAGCTAGTTGTCTCTCTCCTGTCCCTCTACTTTAACCAATTCCAAGCATGTACGGTGCGCTGCAAGGTCAACAACATGCCATAGAACTGAAGCCAAGTTCCTCTTAAAGATGGGCAGCTAATTTAGTTTTTGTAAACGTCTCTAGATTTCGAGTGCCTGCAACAGTCAAGTTGAACTAATTTCTTCTGACTACTTGAAAGTATAGAGTGAGCTTTAGTCTCACAGCCATCCAAAGTAAAGTATCAAATATTCTTGTTCCAATAGCTGAAACTTCAAGAAAATGCAGCCTATGTACTATAGCGAACCTATTTTTAATCAGTTCGAACTTCACGTTGGGATTGATTCAGTATTCGGTCTGTTTGATGACCACCTTAAACTTTCGAACTTCTCTCTTGGAACACTGAACATGACGGGATGATCTTGTGCAACCGCTGTGAACCCTTGTAAAAAGGATTAGAGTAAAAGGGTCTATTCCGATTTCGATTTTTCTATAGCGTTCGTGATCTCAAGTTCAGTCAGATGTCTGACAAATAGTATGCGCACTAGATTCCGTTTAAACGACAGAGGAGGCATTCTACTTTGGACGCATTTCCCCCATCTGTTGAGTGAGTAAGATGTACCAGCTGTCAGTATTGCAACTATATCTTCCACTCATTCTGCAGCTCAACTTTGGTTTTTGAGACTTTTTGACCCCCGATGGGTCAGCTGCTCCGCATCCTTGCCATCTAGTCTACAAGCTTTGCATTCCGTTTCAATGACCAAATTCGACTTCCTTCTTACATACCGAGAAAAGCTGTAACCTTTTTGAGTTGAGGCTCTGATTGAACAGCTGCCGCGGTAAGCACCTGGCGATTAATTGATTCGTCACCTCAAGTTCTCTGAAATCCTCCGCCAATTTTCTATAAGTCAGGAGTTTTGACCATGTTCTTACGAGTGAAAATTATTCTGCTTGGTTATTGCCAACTACCGATTCCGAGAACAGCACGGTAGAGCTTCCTGTGGAGATCATAAAACAAACGAGGGCGGTTATTTTTGCGAGGAGAGAGTTGTTAGTAGTTCACCGTTTCCTTGCGGAGCCTGTCAAAACAAGGTCATAAAGTGGAAAGGTAACAAGCTCATTCAAGCAATTGTGTTAGTCTAGTCGTGTTTCCACTTTGTTCTTTGATTGATCAAGCGAAGCAAGTCTGTCTGACAAGCCACCGCTAATAGCTTTTAACGATTCTTAGTTGTGGGCCCTGAAACCTTTAAAGTGTTGCTCCTCGTAGCATGAACTAAACACGCGTTTGCCAATAAACTCCTACCCAACGTTAGGCTTCCAATATGCAATTGTTGTTAGGTATTCTTCTCATATTCCTAGGTTTGTAGCAAACTCTTTCTTCTATCCTTCACCCTCACTCACGTGTATTTGCTTCTTGCTCTGTCTTTATTACATATTACGTGTATCTGTCTCCGCTTCCTGCCTACTTTCTCTCTCCCTGTTCCAGAGTGAACGAATGGCAGATAATGGCTCTACTGGTTGCCATTGGGCGTTCCATCAAAGTCAACCGGAGTGTTCCTTGTTCCAACAATAGTTCGTCAAGTTCTTAGAAAGGTTCAAATCGCGTGAGATGAGTTCTTCAATCCTTCCCCAGACGCTCTCGTTTGCTATTAAAGGGCGCGTTCTAAGAGTGCGAGTGGGATCTTTCATAGTTTTATCCGTACTGTCTAGGAGAGAGTCGCTCATATTTGTTTTCATCTTTCTTCGCTTGGTTATCTTTACTAGCAGAAAATCTTTAGTCTCGGAACGTTCAGCGGTCACTTGAGCAGCTCCGCAACATTCTCCCTTTCCAAAGCGCCCAGCTAATTCTATTTTTGCGCAACTCTATTGAGAGCTCTCGAGCCAAAAACCACAAAGTTTAGCATCTCTTTTTGTAGCACAACAATCGGGACGGAAATGCTCGCCTTTTCCGTCGAGTTGCCGTGAAACGGAAGCTGCAGCTCAACCTCCCGCCTCCCCTCGTAAAAGAACACACAATTATGTAAACACCCCAGGCGCAAGAGCTGCAGAATTTTTCCTAACTAAGCCTTTAAACACGTAATTGCGAAGGATTACCTTGTTTTTCTCGAGTGCTTCGCAAAAGATTTCTTCCTCCTGTTGGCCAGTAGGTTGCGATCTCCGCTCAACGAATTTCAGCTGCTAACTATCCAATTCAACGGCTCTCTTCTCTCACGGAGAGGCCACAGCTCGTAATTCTCACTGGGCATTGCTTTTTCGAGATTAAATTTCCTCTTTGCAAGCATCTTTTTGTAGGCTTATTAGCTATTTTTAGCATCATCACAATGACTCTCAGGTTCTGCCGTGTTTGCACTGACAAAATATTAGCCAAACTCACGGGAATTGAACACTGTGATTACGCCATTGAAACTTCATGAGCAAACATAAAGAGATGGGAGTCTGTTCCAAGAGAGGCATCTGTTTTCATAGCCACTTTTTACTTCACGTTGTGCCTGATAGAGTAAAAGTCTGAGTAATAATATTTCTAAGAAACTTGCAAGCTCCACTGTGTATCGAACTGCATAACTGTCTGGAATTTTGACCCCAGTACACTTTAGAAGTTTTAGGTATTTCCGATGGTTAAAACTTCTGAGATCAGTGCCATTCTATCCATTTGAATAACCTTGTTTGCAAATTTAGAAATATACAATATAATTAAACACTTCCTTTTACAGAATTCATAATGCGCAAATATTACATTTACAAACCAAGCTCTATTTGCGCATACTCGTACAGATTAAATTTCTTCTGGTCTCCAAGTTCACAGAACTGATTCCAATATAGATAGTGAGTCAACCCAGACTCTTTAGTCTCTGTTCTCTACCTTTGTGCATATTAAAAAGATCACCACGGCAGCAATGTTATAGCCTAATTAACAGGTTCAACTCTTCCCGCCATTTGAGACTGCGATGTCTGTTGCAAAAAAAGAGATTCTCGGGAGACTTAGGGCAGAAGAGCTTAGAAATCAAAAAGTTCGCCGAATATGAGGTCACTTCCTCATTTAGGTGAACCTCTAGGGGGTCAGGATGAGACAAACCGAATTAGTAGGAGACCCGGGGTACTTTGATTTATGAGAGTCAGTGTATCTGGTAGTTTTCCATTGCCTTATTGCCTATGCTTCAAGCCATAGTTTACTTATTGGTCAGATTTTCCGAGATGGTAGATCTCTGAACAATAGCGTTCCTTTTGAAACAGACCGAATTTTGGTCATATTTTACACGTGGTTATCGTATTCACATTATTTTCAACTTGAACGACGTTCCAGGATGACATTTCCTTAAATATACTTGTCTGTAGCGCCTCGTCCTCATCCCTCCCTTCGTGACGTGCTTCCTAACTAACCCCCTAATTGTGCCTCATTATTTCTCTCCTTGTCGTTCAGACCCTCGTTCCGAGGGACTCCCCTATTTTATCGTATCTTTTCTCTGATTGCCATCTTTCAGTCATGTTTTCACTGATTTCCCCGAGTAAAAATAGACAGATCTAGTTGAATACATCGGTGGGAGAAATTGACCTATTCTCTGACATCTGGCTGGTGATACACTTTCAATCTTTTTCAGTCTATCTTGCCGCATTCTCACACACCTGTTTTTCAGTTTCTACAGCATGGAAAACTCGACATCGGTTGCGGACGTCTTTGTGGAAGGCGACGCAGCCTGTACCGTTCTGAATACATCCTGTGAATGCCACTACGAGTACCAGTTTTACGAGTTCACAGAGCGGCTAATCTTGGGCCTGGTGGCATTGCCGATCATTGTGTTTGGACTCTGTGCCAATCTGACGTCTGTGAGAATATTCACTCATCGACTGATGTCTTCATCGTCTATAAACTGGTGAGTTGAAGACAACGGCTCTAAACTGGGTTACTGAATTGGTATATAGCTAATAGAAAGGCCTGACATGTAACTACAGGGTGGCCCATAATTACGTTGACAAGGTAAAAGTTCTGTGAAAACAAAAATAGAGCAGAACAAGAAAATCGACCATAAAGGTTTTATTCTTAACAAAAAACTGAACATAATTGTACGTTAAAGTTCAAAGATATCTCCGTCAGCATCGACACAGGCTTTGAGACGTTTGGGGAAGGCGTCGACGGTGGCACGCAGGTAGTCATCATCGAGCTCACTCCAGGCCTTTTCCAGGGATTTCTTCAGAGAATCGATGTCCCGATGGGGTTTGGAGCATGCCTTGGACTCGAGAACACTCCAGACTGAGTAGTCCATAGGATTGAGGTCAGGGGATGACGGTGGCCATTGATTGAAAGAGACGAAGTCCGGGAAGTTCTGCTGGCACCAGTTCTGGACGGCGTTATGCTTGTGGGCGGGCGCCCCATCTTGTTGGAAGCACCAATGTTTTTTCTTGAAGTGTTTCTTGGTCCAAGGCAAAAGTTGAGTCCTCAGCATATCGAGATAATTGTTTCCATTGACTTTGATTCCCTGGGGTACGAAGATGAGAGGCGTCTTTCCATCTGAGGTGATTCCAGCAAAGACCATCACACTTTTCGGATAACCAGTTCGCTGTACGGTCACATTTGGCTGAGAAATTGCGTAGACTCTATTATTTTGCTTGTTCAGAGCCTGTTCGATGGTGAACACTTTCTCATCTGTGAAGAGAATTGTCTGGTGAGCTCCATTCTTGAAACGTCTAAGCAACTCCTTGGCACGGACTTTTCTCTTGATTTTTGCAGCAACAGAAAGAAATTGGCTTCTAGTCTGCTTGTACGCTTTCATCGCTAGACGATTCTTGGCAATTCGTTGCAACGAAGTTCGGGAAATGGACATCTCCTTTGACAGCTTGCGGATAGAGCGCGCCGGGTTGCGACGAAGACGTTCACGCACGTTCTTGATAGCTGCTTTGGTTGAAACAGATACAGGTCTTCCGCGTCCAGTTCGGTCGGAATGGCTTCCCAAAGACTTGAATCTTGAAATCGTCGCTGATACAAGTTGCCTGGATACATTAAGTCGCCTCGAAATGACGCATGCCGGAATTACCTCATGATAAAGTGAGACGATTGATGCACGATGGGGCGACGGCTTTGTCATTCTGAAAGCTAGGACCTATAACGCAAAAAACAATTGAAAATATAGTTAAAAACATTATCAAACAAAAATAAAAAAGATTAAAAACACAGAACTCGAAAAAATTGCATTTCCGCGCGAGCGCGCCTTGTCAACGTAATTATGGGCCACCCTGTAGAAGAAAAAACTTGATCCAGCAAAGTGGCTGGTACGGCAGAAAATGGTGTCTCTCGTACCAACTTGGCGTTGTGTAAAAACTAGACCTCCCATTCTAACCGTCATACTAAGAAAAAGAAATGCTCTCTATTTCCCTAATTTCCAGGTACCTCGCCATTCTCTCCACCTCCGACACCTTCATCTTGATATCTGCCTTCTTCGTCCTTTGCCTTCCTCGTCTTGGCGAATACCTCACATGGTGGCAAATGAATTACTTGAGGTAAGTCATGCAACTCATGAAAAACAGCTCGTTTTTTTTACACTAAATAAGCCCAATCAAGCCAAAAAGTTTCAGCTACTCAATGGCTCCCTACATGTATGGCTTGATGTTGACTGCCCAGACCATCAGTGTATTCATGACTGTCGGCGTCTCAGTACATCGCTACATCGGAGTCTGTCATCCATACAAGTCGGTCGAATGGTTGAGCCAAAAACGAGTGGTCATGTTCATCGGAATCCTGCTCGTCTTCAGCATTCTCTTCAACACTACGCGCTTTTTCGAGGTGAGTAGCCTAACTGAATTGCCATGTTTACGGAAGGGGCAGCGGAATGTAGGAAGGGGAAAGTGGGAAACTGAGCGAACAAACTCCTTGAAGATGTAACATCGAAAAATAGAAATAAAACATCTTTAGGTCCACATCTCAAATGTGTGCTTTCGAATTAACATCAACTACTACATGCCGTCGCTACAGCCTACCGCCTTGAGACTGTCGGATCTTTACAGGTAAGGTTACTTAGGTGACTTACGAGAGTTAGAAATTCGAAAAACGTTTTATATTGGAGAAATTTGCTAGTTCGTTTTGGGTTCGATCCTATGTACTGAGAAATTGGGGCAATTTGTTTTGGAAAGACCATAGCCAAAACTTAAAACGTTCCTTACTGGTTCAATTACAGAAACATCTTCTTCGGCTGGGCCTACACCATCGTTATGTACGCGATTCCCTTCTCTCTCCTGATTGTTCTCAATTCGATGGTTTTGACGGCTGTTCGTCGAAGTCGTCGTATGCACATGGTCTCCCAGGTAACAGCTGCCTTCCCCCACATACTCTCCTTTCAACTCGAAACGACCTGATATAAGAAAATACATTTGTGAACGCGTACACACACCTGTCACCCGGCCTGACAAATCGCATCAGCCGAGATCTGGTGTAAACCTTGGCCCTCGTGATATCAGGGGAACCCATGCTCTTATATCTTATTTTTCACGGTAGTTAGCAGCTAATTACGGAACAGCGGTATTTTCCGATTACCGGGCTTAAAGCAACCAACGATCGCGTCATCTAAGCTCTCGTGGCGACCGCCAGGTGTCATTTCAGGGGACAGGGTGATCAGAGAGCAATGGCCAGTGAATTTTTAGCAATCGCCGGAAGGACACCGGGGGACTAAAGAAAAGTAGATATTCGGGATGAGTTTCAAGTTCAGAGGGTTAGAGGTAAAGGTTCAAGGGGTCGATTGTAAACAAACATAAAAGTGGTTTGCATATCTTTTATTTTTAACAATGCTAGGAAACTAAACTATTCCTAAATAGTTGTATGTTCCAAACGTTTGTGTTTCAGTGCGGCACTGAGAATGACGAGTTCTGCAAGAAGGCTGAGCGAAAAGAGCGTCAAACTTCCATTATGCTCATCGCTATCGTGTTCCTCTTTATCAGCTGCAATACGCTCGCTTTCGTTTGCAACATCATGGAAAACCTCGACTACGTCAGAGAGATCTACCAGACCTTTGTACTGTTCAACAATCTTCTAGTCAGTTTCAATCACTCACCCATACAAAATAACTTTACAGGTTGTCGTCAACGCTTCCTGCAACATCTGTGTGTACATGCTGTTCTCTGAAAAATACCGCATGCTTTTGAGGCACTATATCTGCTGCGACTGGTCTCGACAGGGTGAACTCTTGATCAGCTCCGTTGTTACATAATTCGCTATTGTAATCCTTAGCCAATTTTTTGATCTCACTACTTGTACCTAAACAAAACGATGATATTACCCTGCGGGTCAATATAATTGTGAAAATTATTCGTTTCGTCTAGAAGCAGACCATGTATCCAAATTTTGCTGGAAGAATAAAAGATCTTACAATGTTGTTCTTAAAGTTTAGACAGCTGTTTACTTTTTTTGTTGTTGACTAACTGAAATACAAGGACGACTCATGTTACTTGTCAATATGCTTGGACAGCAGAGGTTAGCAGAAACGTTGAGCGACTTCAGAAAACTGCAAGAGAAGAATGCTTTAACTCGTTAGTTGCAGTATATAGCATACCAGCAGTCTACGGCTACTTCGCAGTCGTTTGGACTTTAATTAGGTTTCTAGTCGAGCTACCAAAAATTGGGCGAGACTCCTCTATAACACAACTGACTTGCCACCTAATTGCCAATAATTCTAGACTTGCCATCTTTGCTTCGTGGCCTCGGACAAACAAACAGACAAACAAACACACAGAGTTAACCACAGACACCATTGCGCTTTTATAGTTTAGATACCGTACAGTTAGTGCATAAGAGGCGTGATGAACAACTTTTGCAGAGTTTTTTCTGCATCATGGAAGAATAGTAATATTAGCTCTCTGTCTGCTCAGAGAGACTTTTAGAGCGTAGTGTCGCGACTATCGTAACAACTCGTATCAAATATATGGTGTGTAGGCATCGATTTCCGTATGATCTAATATTTTCCCACGTAGACATATAGATAACAGTTTCCAGCGGCAATAGCGCTGATTTTTCATACATATGGTTACTGTGCTGTTCTTGGCAGGTAGCCCAAACATTAAACCGGTTTTAGGTCAGCTCTTACTGTTGTGTCGATAGCCAGATCATAGAAAAACATACGGAGTGGGGAGACAATAAGTTTACTTCCAAAAGTCTGTCACGAACGGCATTCTCTTTGTCAGATGGAACCTGAAAATGCCCTGTTACGACCCTATATGTGGATGTCCCACCAAGTTTCACCAACTTGCATGCTTGATTCTCCGTGTACTAAATGAACAGCCCCTCACACCTTCTGTTTTGCTTCCTCCGAGCCAAAAATACATCTCCGATAGCTCTTTTGTTGTGCACTCTGGTGTTGTGCCAATGATTCACCAGCACATATCTCAGGATCCACCCACCAGTTACTCGCGTGATCCGGACAGCTGTTCATGCTAATAAATATCAGGGTCCCGGTGTCGTCCGCCACCTCGTGGCTCACACTTTTGTTTATGTTATCTTCCTGCCCCATCAGCTTTTTCTATAGAAGCATTTTTCAGTCAAAAAAATGCGTTCAATCATTCTTCTCGCCCTTCTGGGCCTCACTGCGATGGTCAGCTGCAAGATGCAGAACATCACCGTCAAGGGAATCGCCGTCTGTGACAAGAGGAGATTCGCTAATGCTCAGGTTCAACTCTACGACAGAGATACTTGTAAGTTTTTGCTATCCTCGGCTAGGAATGCACCGAGTTCTCTAACTGAACGTCTCTCCCGCTTTATCTCGGCGCACACTTCAAATTCTTGTTTCTAATTTTGTTTTGATCCTTTCTTATTTCTTTTTCTGAACAATGGCTATCGAATGGTTAGCCCCTCTTGTCTAAATACTTTGTTTTCAGTCGACCCCAATGACCTTCTAGCCGAGGTTCTCACCAACCGCGAGGGGGAGTTCAGTCTCTACGGAGAAGAGGATGAGGTCGGCAGCATCGAGCCCTTCATTCGCATTACTCACAACTGCAAGGCCAAGAAGGTGAACTTTATTTTTCCTTCCAGAGTCTGTTAATTTTAGGGCTGCAGCCGTGTCGGAGACTACACTGTTCCTAAGGAGATGATCGGAGGAACCTACGACATGACCTATGCCACTTTGGACATTGTTACTCACGGAGAGTCTGAGAAGTGCTAAGAATGGTGAAAAGAGACAGTAATAAGGTATCAATGTAATTGTACATAATTAAATGAATGTATAAACGTTGGTTTTATCAACAATAAAGCGACTAAACATGGAGCAGAATACAAAAAAGATTTCACACAGATAAATTTCTGTAAAAAAAGTGGTGCATTCTTCTGCCCACTTTGGTTAACTCTGAAGATATAGGTAGGAGCTAAATGGACCAAAAAATTGGACGAAAAGGTTTCGAGAATCAGCGTCCAGTTCAGGCAGTTCTGATCTCATTAATGCATCTCCAGGGTATGAGAAAATCAAGTTTTTGTGAAACAAGTGTCTTTATTAAGAATCTTAACAGCAAAATCTAATAGTTAGGTTACGGATTTTTCTTGCAAACCCATCGACCACCAACCAAAGGTGAACCACAAAATGTTTGATACCACTCACCTGATGGCCCGAAGCCTGGCGGAGGAAATGGTAGCGCGTTTAAGGGAGGCGGAAGAGAGAATATGGTTGCTACCATAACTGTACACCCAGATACAGCCGTCAGTGCACAAAATGGCATAATCTGAAGTCCGGCAGGGGCAAGCCAAGGAAAGGGATATGCAGTCATGTCGATTACTGTCCCATCTGTCCATGAGAATGTGACGCTTGCGGGACAAGTTCCAGGAACAGGAAATATATTGTCATTATCCTGCACCAAGCCAATGTAAGGTTGCAGAACTAGGCCAAGTGTTTGTGAAATAATGTCATCCGGAAGTGCAGCCAGGTCTGAAAACAGCGTTTGTCGTGTTCCTTTGAATGTTCGAAAAGTTTATGTAAAGCAAACATACTATAAATAAAAGTGTTTTCCGCTGCACTTGTAATTGACGCCAAATCTCCACCATCAGCCTGACAATTAGCTCTGGCCTGAGCTTGAGTAACTACCAAATTGGCCAGGTTGAGATCAACCGGACCAGCTGCTTTGACAGCGTAGCATTTCATCGTTGTATCGAAATATGTGTATATTGCTCCGTCTGCTCCAGGCGGGCATGGATTTGTGGTCGTGGTCGTGGTTGTTGTGGTTGTGGTTGTTGTACTTGTTGTAGTTGTTAAACTTATAGTTGTCGTGCCAGTTCCTGTTCCTGGTATTCCGGGAAGACCGTCAGCTAAACATCAGCTGAGATACAGTGCGCGTCATAACTATAAAAGCACCCCAGTTTCTAGCTGTGGAGCAAAAACTACGCATTTTAAAAACAATCTGACAATGCCATCTTTTTTTACGGTATTCAAAACCCTTGTAAAAAAATCTACAGACCCATCGGATTATTCTTCTGCCCTAGGTAAACAAAAAGGTCTCGACGTGTCGAATTCAGAAGCGTCAAAACTATAGAGGCAGACGGTATTTAGAACTTTTTTCTTATCGAGACATGTTAAATCATGTGTATAAAAGAATGGAAAAGTTGCTTCTGGCACTCATTCAACATCTGCTCATCTCCGAATACCTTTGTGATGCCTCTAGGAGAGGAGAAAAAGATGGCATTGTCAGATTGTTTTTAAAATGCGTAGTTTTGGCTCCACAGCTAAAAACTGGGGTTCCTTTATAGTTATGATGCGCACTTTAGTTTCGCTATAAAGACATGAGGGTCCGGCGAAACGCGTTTTCATTCTGGCCTCATTCTTCCAAAATTCTTGTTTTGTATTTTTCGGTTCTTTACACTCATTTTAACGACTTCTTTCTGACTCATATTTTTCGACCTCCACTTTACCTCCATCTTTTTCTATAGTTTTCCTTTATAGTAAACGTACTAGACGTAAATTTCACGGTGAATCGATTGGACACATTTAAGTGCCGAAAACATGATTATAAAGCAACTCAAAATACAAAATAGGAGTTTTTTTGTAGCGGGATCCAAATTCAAAAACACGTTCCGTCGGACCTTCATATCCTTACAGCGAGATTGTTCCTTTCAATTATGCAAAAACTTACGAGAGCTTGTAGCAATACAGGCCTTCCCGAAACGAAAACGGAGAAGGAGAAAATATAGAAGCGGCGAAATGAACATTTGAAAGTCGGGACAGCCTGTCTCTAATGTTGTCCGGTTTTCTGTCGGACTCTCCCCTTCGGTGAGATTGAACTTTATCAAGTCCGCGCTAGACTTTCAGTACGGAGATAAAAAGCTTTTTCATATGAGAGCGGCTTATTTGGCAAGTTTTTGGAATCGATCATTCAGAAACGCTTAAAGCAGTTTTGCAATACTATTACTCACCAATGAGGCTTCTCCTCCACGTGGATACTTGACTAGATTGTTGGAGGTACTGTGATTTTTCGAAAGAATAACTTAGAGAATAACGAATAATATATCTGAGAACTACTTACTAATACTTGGCCTTATTTTCAGCGGTGTCTTTATATTGTTTTTACTTACCTTACCGGCAGACGAATCACAATCAAACTTATCGTGTCTTGCTACGAAACACTTTTTACGAATTTACTGTATTTCGCGCGGCAATTCAAACCCTTTTATTCTAAAGCTCCAAGAAAAATGGGTTTCTGCCGTTTTTTGTCGACGTTTGTAGCTCTTATTGTGTTAAAACACTACTCTATACTCATGTGGACAAATTACATACATAAGAAACAGAAAGAATAAAATCGAATTGGGGTGTAAAAATGGGAGTAAAGCACTAAATATCAAAATCTGCTACAGAATATGCCAAGGCAAATTTCAAAAGCAAGAAAACAAGTACGAATGAAGTACTAGCAAACTTCTCAACTATTCATAGTCTAGAAAAGCAGCTGTTTGCTCGTATACCAGTCACGAGTCACCAGCTATCAACTCCTATGTCGACGGCTTCGTCTGTAATCTACTATACTTTTCTGTAATTTATGGGATTATGTAGCTACCTGTTCGTCTTCTTTTCTCTTGTTGTAATTTTAAAATATACGCCTTCGAAAATGAAAAATATACAACCGATCCTGCTGCTGATGATGATTTTTGAATTTGTTGCTGTTCATTGTGGCGGGCTTGGTGCGGTTCCCGAGTATCTATATCTGTTGCCAGTAATGAAATTCAATGGATTTTTTCGATTAATTGGTCCCAAGTACGGGCTATACTTCCTTTTATTTGTTTATTAGGGGGTTGTTTATCAGCTATTCCCACCTATATTTCCATTACAAAGTGCATTGCAGCTCCACTCTACAATTGGTACTATATCAGCCTGCTAACATCTGCTTACCCGTTCGCGAGTGCTCTTATTACATGCACAATGACGACTCCCTACTATGTCGTTTTAATAAAATACTTGAACAAGTTGAAGAAAATCAAGTACAAGCAACCAATGCTAGTAACCCCGAGTATGAGCAGTGGTAAAATATTGAAATAAAACTTTGTTTATGATGGTAGAGATCATTAGACAGTATTTTAACGGTGAGTCATGCCGCAAATGACTGGGTACTATAAGAAAAACTCTAACCTTCAGACTACTTAATTGTTTGATCTCCTCTTCTTAAACAATCCGATACGCTGGCCCCCAATTTCCCGCCAAGGAACGGCGGTTCATTTCCTCTCCAGACGCCTTGTGGCCCTCATTTTCAACTTTGCTCCCCGTCTCGCGATGTCCACAGACAGCACCGGCTCAAAATATCTCATCAAGCAGAAATCGGTCTGGGAAGGTCAGTGTCTTTTTAACCCTATAAGTGGGTTTATTCTTCTTGTGTGAAAATTGGCGCTCTAGTTCAAAACGTATACGCCTCTTCTGGAATTCGATCCCTTCGTGTATTTTTCTGCATTCATCGGGCTCGATTCCTGTTCGAGAACACGTAGACATGGAATTTTCTCATGATCCCGCTGAAATTTGAAAATTTATGGTTGATCAGCTAAGAAAAATTCAGGAATAGTCTTTCGATCTTAATTCTTCTTTCTTCCATTGAAAAGTTCCACTAAATCCTCTCTACTGCGCTAGGCCCGTTTAAACCTTGGGTCATCAAAATGCAAGGCTGCCTTTTGTTTCTGAACCCTTCTATATACCCTCTCCGGGTTTCGGATTACTCGTCTTTTTGTATTGTTGCCTCTATTAACACAACTTCTTGACTTTTTAAATAACAACGAAGTTAAACAAACCATGTAAGTAGGTGTGTTGCACTTGACGCTTTCCTTATCGTAGAGGAAGTGCGTGTTTTTGATTACGGGAATGCTGGTTAATGAGGATCTCAAATGCATGCGTTTCCTGTCACGCTTATCCCATCCGTATTGTATTTTTGACAAGGTTTTTGTTTGGCTAAGCTTTGTTACTAGCTTTTACGCCATGTGGTTTTTCTAATTTTGGTTGTTCTACAATGTCACGAATCTTCACTCTGACAGATCTAGAGCATCACATATTTGTTTGACTCCGGGATGGGTCAGATTTTTAGGCTAAAAGTAGTTAAAGTGATCTCCGCTTCTGTCCAACTCAAGCTAGGCACCCTAATGGCTTTAATTTCCTCGCTAGTCGTCTCCTCTAGTATCAACACAAGTTTTTGCAAAGCTGGTGAAGGCAACTAGCGAAACAAGACCTGCGCGCAAACATTGTAGACCTCACAGATCTGAAGCTCAAATGTGAAACCACAACCGTATTTTCGAAACAAAACATATACAAAACACAGATTCCACGGATCATAGCTGCATGCGAATGAAACGATTGTTATGATTCAATAAAAACTAGCACTAACAACCTTCTCACTGAAAAAAGAGGTTTTTGCTTGTGATCTTTTTTGGTTTCCATTGCTTACGAGGTCTGTCGCGATTTTGAAGAGATCTCATAAGAGACACACGCTGTGCTCGCATACTCTGGAAGAAAGGTTCAGAGCATGTCTTAGACTTTCTCACGTCTCCCAGTAAACATTCTCCAAACAGCTCTTCGATACTCTGTGATAAACAGAATGAGGACGATTGGATCTAAGAGTTTCGGTAGTGAGAGTAGAACTGTCATTATTGGAGCAGTGTAGCCGAAAGTATTGTCCCGTGCCCAGAGTGGGAAGGTGATGTAGAGAGAGGCTGGAGCTTCGAAGCAGAAGAGTGGAATGAGACTCTAAAAAATTTTCAAGTCTCGGTCACCTAATCATATCGAACCTGAACAAGAAGCATTCTAAAGACCTTTCTCTGTCTCTTCACGTTCTCCACTCCAGATCCATGACTCAGTTTCCGGTACAGACTAACAGTACAAAAGAAAACACCAAAAGACGCAGTTGAATGAACAAGATAGTGATCGAGGGTTGATAAGGTACCAAAGACAGAAATTGTCCCGTCATTGTTCTGTAATTCGTTTTTTTGGAGGAATTTTTAGATGAAGGTTACCACGAGACGTAACAACATATACCCGTGATGAGAAATGTTAGAAATGTTGAATTCCACAAGAAGCTCGTGATTCATTGTCTGCAAGTAAATACTTTCTTAAGCATTTTTCTCTTGTGTCTCTCATTGACTTATATTTTCGAATTGAATTAACTATACGTAGATTAAAAGTAGTCTAAACTGTTCTGCTACTGTTTGAAACGCTGTTTGTAATTCTGGCAGAAAAAATGGAAAGCGGCGCAAATCATGAAAACATCATCATATTTTCGCAAAGATCTATCAAAGTAAGACAGGGTTATTATTGGCTTTACCGCATTTATCACTAATCTTACATCAGAAATTTCTCCCATTATGCAGAAATAGACTCCACAGAACAGTAGATAAATGGCATAGGAGACAACGACCAGAACTATGACGAATTTGAGGGTGGTGCTTTGAACAATACGTCGGTACAAGCCATCCCTAAAACTTTGGTTTTCTACCGGTTGCTAAGAGCTTACTGGCAGACCACGATATATCGATAGAGAAACTGAAACATGGTGAATGTCATCCACCATCCGAGCAAACTACAATAGATTCCACTGGCGTACTTCGCAATCGCAGTGCCTTCAACGAGAGCGCCTGTGGAGAAGATGATGTAGGTGTTATCGTAGACGAAGTGGACCTGATTTGAATGTAGTTTAAAGGCCGAAAGCCTAGCTTACCGGTGATACAGTAGCAATGATTAAGGCACACAAAGCTTCGTGGAAACAGTAAGCAGTTAGGATGTACTTGTAAGAACCGATGAACTGCGAGTGGCGTAAGATGATGTAGATGACAAACAAGTTCGCCAGGACAGAGAAAGATGAGGTCACGCTGACTACACTGTTTACGGTTCTTATCTCCGTCATCTAAAGTGTCGGCCAGTAGAAACAGAGTATGTAAATGAGGAATACAGTTGCTAAGATTCTATACAAGAATTTTTCTCTTATGTGATGGTAAATGACAAGGCCTGGAGGACGAAAATAGGTTAAAAATTGTGACAGGGTGACAGGTACAAAACGAGCAAATTTTTGCCAGATAAGGCTTTCTGCAGTATATGTGTTTTAGCTAAGAGTAGTAAGTTAGGAATAACTGGTACAGCCACTGTTCCTACCCATTGCACAATAAGCAATCAGGAAAGCGTGACCAACTTTGGAAGACTATTAGTTGGAATAGGAAGAGTAGAGAAACCTCGTTCAAAATTTTTAGGGCGGAACATGTAAGGAACCATTGGAAACGCTTGAGGAGTAAACCACTATTGTGATGCATTTGACCAGACAACGGCTCCTTTATATTAGTATGCTCATAAAGTTTATATCCTATTGTTTCAGGCGTATGCTAATCCGTTAGCTGACTAACTACCGGCTCAGGAAGAACAGTCGTCATTGAACATAATATGTTCCAGCATCAATGTGAAGCATTAGATTAGTGTTCGCTTGTTTAAATACTGGAAGCTGATCACTTCCAATAGTAAGCCAATAAGTAGGTCGTTTCAGAGCTGTTGCACTCAACTACTGGTATTTTGTATACTGTAAACAATCTACCAGCCGTCTCCAACGACTTCGCCGCCCTTTTGCCTTCAATTTGCATTAGCGCCGCAGTAACAAGGCTTCCAGTGGCTTCAATGAGACAAAAACCAAGTTCTCGAGCGCACCCAAAGTTGATTTGCCAACCAACTTAGACAATAACTGTTTCTGAACAACAAACTTCTGAATAACATTATTGGCTTGCTTCTGTTTCGTGACCACGGACAAACAAACAAACAGACAGAGTTTGTCACAAAAACCATCGCGCTTCAGATAGTAGAAGATATTTTCATTTAAACAGATATCAACACAAATATGTCTTCATGCTGCCTCTTGACTTCCCCCCTTCTTCGTACTCTGTTCATTCGAGACCGGTTGAATCGATGTTTCGGATCCTTCAAATAAACTATTAGTCATCGCTTTCAACGTTCTGACGTTTTCCTGTCAACATCGCCCAAACAGCCTTTCGGTATTCTCTAATGAAGAGAATGAGTACGATCGGGTCGAGAAGTTTCGGCATGGCAAGAAGACACGTCATTACTGGAGTAATGTAGCTATAGGTGTTGTCCGGAGCCCAGAATGGGAACGAAATGTAGAGGGAGGATGGAGCAACAACACAGAAAAGAGGAATGACACACTGAAAATACTTCTTTGTTATACATCAACGCTAACTACTACCTGAACAAGAAGAATTCTGAACAGTTTCCTTTGTTGCTTGATATTCTCCACACCAAGACCATACGTCAGCTTCCAATAGATTCTAACAGAACAAAAGATGATCCCCAAAGTTGCCATGCCGTGAGCCACGTAGTGATTCAGTGTTGACAGCGTTCCGTATACTGAGATACTTCCGTCATTGTTCTGTAATTCTATTGTTTTGCCACTATTTAATGTTACCACTAGGCGCATTAGCATATATCCGTGATGCGAAATGTTTGTGATATTAAAATCCCATAAGAGTTGGTCATTCATTGTCTGGAAAACGGAAAGGCTGTTATTGTCATGGAGTCTCACGTCCGAAATCTCTGCCATACTGCACCAGTAAGCCCCACAGACCAGAAGGTAGATGGGGTAGATGATAGCGACGAAAACAATAACTGCCTTGAGGAATACACTTTGGATGATTCGTTCATAGAAGAAGTAACTTAACAGAACAATAGAGTGCTTACAAATAGCCAGAACTCACTGACAGACAACCACATATCGGTAAAGAAACTGATACAGAGTAAAGGTGATCCACATTAGCAGTTGACCACAATATATTCCGCTAGCATACTTGCTCAGCTCCGTGCCCTCAACTAAGGATCCTGTTGAGAAGACAATGTAGGTGTTGTCGTAAACGAAATGGACCTATTGAAAAACATAGGAATCTACTCAACTCATTCTTACAGGTGAAACTGCAGCTATGACGAAGGCACACAGTGCTTCATTGAAGCAGTAAGCAGCTAGGATGTACTTGTAAGATCCAATAAAGTGTGAATGGCGCAAGATGACATATATGACAAAAAAGTTGGCCAGGATTGAGAAGACGGACTGTGAGGTAGCGCTAATCATGGACCACATAGCAGCTTCTGAACGACGTTGGTTAGGAGCAAAATTATTAGCGGCAGAGATTCGGTTATATAGATTTTACATGCTTTTATTTCTAATGTGTTCTTTGCCCTCAAGAATGGTAATCCTCAGGCTGAGTCGGAACTTACGTCATAAGAAGTGAGGGTGCACAAGATTTACCATATTTGGTTCGATGACAGTTATTGTTTGTCCTCATTAGGTTTACTCACCATGGATTAACACGGAATACTGGCTAAGTTTAGTTAGGTAGTGCTAATAAGAAGGCGGCTCTTCATGTCTCGATACGTAGTTGCTACAAATATTTAATATGGCGAACGTTCCCTTCCTGTTCTACCAGATAAACAACCCTGAAATGGTGACAAACTGCGGAAAATACCTTATGAACGCCAGAATTCATAAGTGGACCGGGAAATCACAGACAAAATTTTTGAGCAAAGTCAATTTCATTCAGATAAACCTGAACCATCCAGCCCATTTAAATTCTAGTTAAAAACAATATAGGATAGCAGTATGGGCTCTGTTCATCTATGCGGAACACAAAACTGCCCGTTGCTCTTTTGATATATTCGTTTTTTTCACTTCCAAAGATATGATTAGGAGGCTTCCTTCACACATTGATCCGAAGAACTTCATTCATTTTTATATCAAGAAACATCGACACAACTTTCTTCATACAGCTCCATGACTTTCCTTATCCTTGGTGTTTTGTCCTCTCGAGACCGATTTAACCGAGGTTTCTGAACCTACAAATACGTGATTAGTTATTGTCTTTCTCTTTCTCACGTTTTCCAGTCAACATTGCCCAGACAGCCCTTCGGTACTCTGTGATGAAGAGAATGAGTACAATAGGGTCAAGGAGTTTTGGCATCGCCAAGAGACATGTCATTATGGGAGCGGTGTAGCCAAAAGTGTTGTCTGGTGACCAGAGTGGAAAGGTGATATAGAGAGAGGCCGGAGCTTCGAAGCAGAAGAGTGGAATGAGACTCTGAAGACAGTTACATCCGTTTTTAGATATCTACCTGAACAAGGAGCATCCTGAAGAGCTTCCTCTGTCGTTTGACATTTTCGACTCCAGAACCATGCGTCAGCTTTCGGTAGATGCTGACAGTGCAAAATATGACGCCCAAAGTTGCGGTCCCATGAGCCACGTAGTGATTCAGTGTCGACAGAGTGCCGTATACCGAGATACTTCCGTCATTATTCTGTAATCCTATGGCTATGTTACGGTTAGATGTTACCACAAGACGCATTAGCATATAGCCGTGATGCGAAATGTTTGTGATATTAAAATCCACAAGGAGCTGATGATTCATGGTCTGGAAAAACGGGTAAGTTACATTAGCAATTGAGACCCACATTCGGGATCTCTGCCATTCGGCACCAGTAGGATCCGCATATCAGAAGGTAGATGGGGTAGACGATGGCAACCAGTATGATAACTGTTTTGAGAATAAAGCTTTGTATCATTCGCTTGTAGAAGAGTGGACTAAACAGGAAAATTCTCTACCATGATTTTGAAGTAACTTACTGACAGACTACAACATATCGGTACAGGAACTGATACAAAGTGAAGGCGATCCACATCAACAAAAGCCCACAATAAACACCGCTACCGTACTTTCCCAACTCCGTGCCCTCCACCCATGATCCTGAGGAGAAGATGATGTAGGTGTTGTCGTAGACAAAGTGGACCTGATTTGTGTACGATGAAAATCGGATAACTCGAACTTACGGGTGCTACAGTAGCGATGATAAACGCACACAAAGCTTCGTGAAAGCAATAAATAGCAAGGATGTACTTGTACCATCCAATAAAATGGGAATGGCGTAGAATAACAAATATGACGAAAAAGTTGGCCAGGATTGAAAAGACCGAAGTGGCACTGACCACGCTGTTCATAGACCACATGATAGCTTCTGAACGCCGTTGATTTCAGGCTCGAAATTAGTAGCGGTAGAGATTCGTTTTATAGATGTTTTTATCCAAAATGTCATATTCTTTTGTGTCTAGTAAGTTAATCTCTTGACTAAGAAACTGGCTTATCGTTAGGAACTATCGTCATAGGGAGTGGGGGTTCAGCCGAAAGGTTATAATATATCCGGGTGGATGACAGTTGTTCTTTGTCTTGTGTAGGTCTCTTACTCCCAATAGTTTGAATGCTGGTTAGATTCTTTCAACAAATAAATGTTAATGGCGGAATAGGCGGATCTTTCATATAATCCTCTCTATGACACTAATACTAAGTTCTAAAACTGGATTCTCTTCCTTATTCCGAGAAATGTGGCCAGCATTGGAAAACGTCTGATTGGATTTTTGAAAGATACTTGACTTCGAATCATAGAAAAATTCTTAATATTCGTCATCTCTTTACAAAGGTCATTTAACTACTTTCTTTTCTCGTGGTTATGTCATGCAGTGATTATCAAATGTTCCCCTGTCATTCCGTTGTTCAAGGGTTTTTGTTGAGAACTGTTGTCACAATATCAACTTGTTTAAAGTTGATCCAACCCTTTTACGCAAGCCTTTTACGCTAGTAAGGCCATTAAACGCACAAAGTCACCTTCAACGAAATGTCTTTTAAGCAAACAAGCTTGTTTATCTCAACAAGTTTTATCTTGACGTAGAATGAGTAATCATCATATCTACATTCCCGGAAACCAAAAAGAGTTTATTGGGGAAAGCGACTAACATAGGCAAATTTTACAACCAACAGTATCATCATGTAGATGGAACGAAGTCCTCGGAGATCACAGAATATCGTCAAAATTTGTCTGAACCCTGTGAACTGATATTCATAAAGAACATTCGCAATACCTCCAATAAGGATTCTTTCCTTCCAGAACAGTAGGAAGTCTTTCTGGCCTGATCAATTGACATCTGGGAGAGACGATGTGCTATGTCTGCACTGTAGCCATGCTTGATCTTCTTCATGACATCGCGTAGCAAGAAACGCCAGAGTATGATCACGCTGTCAATGTCATTGTCTGGGAATTTCCTGGATGAGTGCAGCGTTTTGCGTACATTGTAGATTGTGCATTCGAGGAAAGTGGACCAGTAGTAGCTTCTGAAAATGTGAAAGTTATGTATTCCAGCGACCCAATCAAAGGATTGTTTCAACAGCTTTCTAAATGAGTGACCTGCTCTACTGGATACAATGTGTTGGCTTGTCAAAGCCAAAATGCTTGCGCTTGCTGAATGTCCTTGCGAGGGCGCACCGAGACGTTACACAGACGTATGGGTATGGGTAGAAACTGCTATACTACTCTTTTTTTCATCTTACCTGAACTTTCCATATACCTCCAGCTTGCCGTGTCTTCTACCGAGATTGTCCAAAATTGTATCCAATGTTTCCAAGTTGTCAAGATTATTGGCTGCCATTTCGACGACCTAAAACGCAACTATCTCGGTTTATAATACTCCAGTACCTGAATGAATCTGAGCGCTTGGAAACTGAACTCGTTTTGTTTCCTGTCCGGTTTTGAATTGTGAAACTTCATTTTTGGGAAGAGCTTTCTCGCTTCCGGGCACTAAAACCTCAGCTGTGTTTTTCGCATGTCATTGCGCCCAACCTGATTGAATATCATCTCGTAGATGTCACATCCGAGTGTTTGCTTGTTGGGCTCTAGAACTTTCCAAGCTTTGCGAAGAAGTTCCTTTTCCTCATCGGTGAAACAATACCACTCCATTTCTGGTACTGAAAAGAACAAGATGGGATGGCTATATTTGGGAGAAATAGTGATTGGTCGCTTTCACACACAATTGGGTTACTGAAATGTACTGAAACGGGAACACGAACTCTCGTGTGCTTGAGGCGAAAACCAGATAAAAGACCTCAAAGTACTCTCTAAATGCTAATTACATGAGAGGGTACGCGTGCGATCAGATAAATGGGAAAGGCTGGGAATGAAAGAATCTGACTGAAAAGTTCAACTAGGAAACCCCATGAGAGCCAGACATTGAGTCAACTCACTATGAGAAGAATTTCTCTGACAATAACGAAGTGTTATGAGGTTGTGAGACCAAATGTGTACATTCTTTCTGGGAATACTCTGTTGTTCAAGATAGCCTAGAGAAAACTATCTTACCGTAATACTTAACCGCTAGCATCTTAGAGTGCTGCGTGATCACAATGAGCAAACAAACCTCTTTAGGTCTAATTGAGGACAGTCTCCTCAGTCTCACAAGACCTCTGGGAGTAGTAAATTAGCTTAGTTTAGGTGTCCTTAATTCACAGAAAAACAAACACCTGATTAGAAAAAGATCACAGCTGTTCTATAGGGGATCCAGAAGATGAAAAAGGATGCGTCGACTGAGCGGACGGATAGCTCGCCAAAGCTAGCGCCTAATCTATTTAATGGCTAAGTCGTGAAAGGAAATGCGAGCACTATTAGCTGTGTTGGACTTTAATTTCTGCTATAGGGAGACTTTGAGACGGGGACCGGGAAATATACGGAAAACTGTATAAGACAGGCGCATAGGAAAGCTTGGCAATCTGGAACTGGTTAGAATCTTATACCAGGTCAATCTCAAATATTTTTGAGGTGATTGTAGGCCAGAAAGTACGGTTATTGTATCGCATTCCAACTTTTGAGCTTCAGATCTGTGAGGTCTACAATGTTTGCGCGCAGGTCTTGTTTCGCTAGTTGCCTTCACCAGCTTTGCAAAAACTTGTGTTGATACTAGAGGAGACGACTAGCGAGGAAATTAAAGCCATTAGGGTGCCTAGCTTGAGTTGGACAGAAGCGGAGATCACTTTAACTACTTTTAGCCTAAAAATCTGACCCATCCCTAGTGAGAGTCAGCAAAAAATTTAGACAAAGAGGCTTTCGTGGGTGGCGCAGCGAAATGCCACAACTCAAAGGCACAATGCTAGCATGTTTGCAAGCAGATTTGGACCTCATCGACTTAATGTTACCTTCAAAAACTTCGGAAGAATCGGACGAACTCATCGTTTTGCTTGTCTGGGAAGTAACTGACTCAGTTTGGAAGCCTGAGGTCCTCTTGTCAGTTGCATAATCCTCCTTCTAACGTGCAAGCGTGCTCGTCAATTGCAGGACGCGAATTCAAAAAAGGCACGCACACAGACGGACTCGTTTTAATCCCTAAAATGGGAGCCAGGAAAATTTTAGCTGTTCGGGAAGCCTACAAATGTGTAAACGTCAGTTGTAAGGAATGTTTTATCCACCTCGCATGTGGACTGAATCTCAAGAGTATATGGGAAAGCGTTCATTTCTCGCCCACTAAGCGTCTTTTGATCCCTGCTCCGATTTTCGTTGATTTTCTTTCTCACGAAACACATTCAATTGTTCCCGTGCTGCAACAATGGCAAGCCTTCTAGTTGAACTGATAGCGTGCTTTTTAAGAGATTCAGTTTCATTGCTGACGGAAACGGAACAATGTAACCAGATTGAATGGCCAAAGGTCGGAGTCAAACAAATATGTGATGCTCTAGATCTGTCAGAGTGAAGATTCGTGACATTGTAGAACAACCAAAATTAGAAAAACCACATGGCGTAAAAGCTAGTAACAAAGCTTAGCCAAACAAAAACCTTGTCAAAAATACAATACGGATGGGATAAGCGTGACAGGAAACGCATGCATTTGAGATCCTCATTAACCAGCATTCCCGTAATCAAAAACACGCACTTCCTCTACGATAAGGAAAGCGTCAAGTGCAACACACCTACTTACATGGTTTGTTTAACTTCGTTGTTATTTAAAAAGTCAAGAAGTTGTGTTAATAGAGGCAACAATACAAAAAGACGAGTAATCCGAAACCCGGAGAGGGTATATAGAAGGGTTCAGAAACAAAAGGCAGCCTTGCATTTTGATGACCCAAGGTTTAAACGGGCCTAGCGCAGTAGAGAGGATTTAGTGGAACTTTTCAATGGAAGAAAGAAGAATTAAGATCGAAAGACTATTCCTGAATTTTTCTTAGCTGATCAACCATAAATTTTCAAATTTCAGCGGGATCATGAGAAAATTCCATGTCTACGTGTTCTCGAACAGGAATCGAGCCCGATGAATGCAGAAAAATACACTGACCTTCCCAGACCGATTTCTGCTTGATGAGATATTTTGAGCCGGTGCTGTCTGTGGACATTGCGAGACGAGGAGCAAAGTTGAAAATGAGGGCCACAAGGCGTCTGGAGAGGAAATGAACCGCCGTCCCTTGGCGGGAAATTGGGGGCCAGCGTATCGGATTGTTTAAGAAGAGGAGATCAAACAATTAAGTAGTCTGAAGGTTAGAGTTTTTCTTATAGTACCCAGTCATTTGCGGCATGACTCACCGTTAAAATACTGTCTAATGATCTCTGTCAGCATAAACAAAGTTCTACTTCAATATTTTATCACTGTTCATACTCGGGGTTACTAGCATTGGTTGCTTGTACTTGATTTTCTTCAACTTGTTCAAGTATTTTATTAAAACGACATAGTAGGGAGTCGTCATTGTGCATGTAATAAGAGCACTCGCGAACGGGTAAGCAGATGTTAGCAGGCTGATATAGTACCAATTGTAGAGTGGAGCTGCAATGCACTTTGTAATGGAAATATAGGTGGGAATAGCTGATAAACAACCCCCTAATAAACAAATAAAAGGAAGCATAGCCTAAAATGTCATCAATGTTGGAAATTCGAATACCTGGAAGAAAAGCATTTTTGTTAGCTCGTTCTGTTGTTTTGCGTTTCTAGCGCTGGACATTGATCGTGATATTTGGTATCGGATTCGTCTGTAGGTTAAATAGGTAAAAATGCATAGAACGATTATGCAAAGCGTCATGCCAGCTAGTAGGGGTGCACCTGGAAATGAATGCTCTGCGTTTGCCCTTCTTTGAAGACAGTACCTAGTGTGTAGTTTGCAATGCTACAGAAGTCGAAAATCGTCAGCACATCGTTTTCCAAATCGATAAGTGGTAGGTAGCTAGAAAGATTGTTCTTTTCGACAAAAAGTAGAAAGTTCTGAAAACGGCTGTGACATATTAGATTCAGTTTTCTTGAGTATAAAACTATATCCTTTAGCTAGCGCCTATCAATTTGCCAACGACCCAACCATGCAAAAAATATGACGCTAGCCATTCTACACGCAAATGAAATGGTACGGGCCCCACCCGGCACTCAACGACCTTGTTTGCAAAGGAAAAAATATCAAAATACTATTAACTGCTATTGTTTTAGAGCCGACCTACCTGTCTTGTCATAAAAAATTGTGATGCCATAAATGAGCCACTAGAAGTACCAATAATGGCAGCGAGGACATGTAGTGGAATGTACCTCAAATATGCTTACTTCCTGTTTTTAGAACGTTTTTTACCACCAGTATTTGATCTTCAAATGTAGATTGTATACCCTTAGCAGACGATATAGGCAACATTGAAAAAGGCAACAGCCAGACAACAGTAATGAGGTGCATGTTGATATCACCTGAAGCTTTTCAATGCTCTGACCTGAAAAACTCTAAACCGCTACACTTCCACCGTACTTAGGGCCAATTAATCGAAAAAATCCATTGATTTTCGTTACTGGCAACGGATATAGATACTCGGGGAGAGCACCAAGCCCGCCACAAATAGCAAAAATAAATTCAAAAGTCATCATCAGCAACAGGATCGGTTGTATATCTTTCATTTTCGAAGGCGTATATTTCAAAATTACAACAAGAGAAAAGAAGACGAACAGGTAGCTACATAATTCCATAAAATACAGAAGAACATAGTAGATAACAGACGAAGCCGTCGCCATCGGAGTTAATAACCTGGTAAACGAACAAACAGCTGCTTTTCTAGACTATGAATAGTTGAGAAGCTTCATCACACCATCGTCACACTTTCACAACTCAGGTGATTCGGACGATCCGTCAAACTTCAGACCCATCTGCCTGCTGCAATCCTGTGCAAAAGTATTCACTCGAGTACTTATGAGATGAATAGAACGATGCCTAGGCGAGCAAGCAGATGAATGGCCAACAGGCTTTTGGAAGAGCTATTCTACGATGGACAATCTCTACTCTTTCAAACAGATCATTGAGAAGAGCACTGAACACAATCTTAAACTGTGTCTGACCATTGATTCTAAGAAAGCTTTCGACACAATCAACTGGCAGTCGACGTGGAACGCTCTTTGTAGTCATCTGTTCAACTCATTTCCATTCAGTCTGTCTAAGTTTGCCGGAGCCACACTAGAGTCAACCGCAGAGCCTACATTACTATTCGAATCCGAGTCATTTTCATTTTTTATCCTTACTATCCAGACATTTTTTTCAAGATCCTTCAACTCTTGCAATGTAAGTCCTTTGCGAGGAACGGTAGAACGTCCTGGCGATAGTTTCTGCATCAGCTAAATTTGTTTTGCAAATTTTCAATGTTTGTGAAGGGGTATGTAATTCCTTCTGTCAGATTTACAGAGCTCTTGAATTTTCGACACAAAAAACTGATCATCTGGAACCAAGTCTCTTTCTTTCTCTGACACTTTCCTCCATGTACCGTCTGCCGGTAGATGTTCCCAGAGAGAGAGAGAGAGAGAGAGACGAACCTGAAACAAATAGTGAGTGCGTGATGGTAAAGGACTATTTATTCTTCTCAGTATATACAGACCAAACACTGTACATTTCTACTCGTTATCCTCTATCATGTGTTCTCCTCCCATTGAAAGGAGAGAGATGATGAGACGTTTGCCGGCTTTTTGGGCATCGGAGATCTTTTTGAAGATAGAGTCATTAGCGAAGGGAATATCGGTCTTGGTCTCTCTGCCATCCATAGAGATCAGGGTTGCTTTCTTGTTGTTGATGGCGACCAGCTGGAAAGGGAGAGCGAATAGTGAGAGTGAGCAATCAGTCACCATTTATCACTGTCTCTCTCTCTCTGTTTCTCTATATCTCTGTCTCTTCCTGTCCCTCTGATTCTCTCCCCCTGACCATTGGGAACTGAGACAAGTTCTAACACCCGCTATACCCCCAATCATTAGGTTACTTGACCCGTGTATACGATCAGCGCCTCTACTTACCCTGTATTCCTTGATAGCATTATTTATCATTTCGAACCTCTCGTTCTTCTTGACCACATCCATGAACTTCTTGTTCTTGAATAGATTCAAGGCCTCGATCTTGATGTCGTCTTCCTCGACCTCGATCTTCAGGACCTGAAATATATGATTTTATTTTGGAAATAGATTATAAACTACCTTGGTGGGCTTCTTGTTGATCATGATAAAGTTTCCAGGCTTTAAGTCCTTGGCCTTCTTTGTGTTCTTCTTGGGCTTGATCTTTTCAGTTCTGGTAAGGTCCTCATCACGTCGCTTCTCGATAGGCTTATCTTCTTCAGCCTCAACATTTTCTTCCTCATCGTTTCTCTTCTCTTCCTTCTTGTTTTCTAGCTCTGCTTCTCCAGAGACATCCTTTCTCTTCTCTTCTTTCTTCATGGTTTCCTCTCTCTTTTCATTCTTCTTGGCAAACTTCTCCTCCATCTCAGTACTCGCGTCCTTTCTCTTGTGCTCCTTCTTCATGGCCTTCTCCTCCTCCTCAGCTTCTTCTTCGACATCGTGGTTCTTTCTCTTCTCCTGCTTCTTGGAGGTCTTCTCTTCCTCCTCGGCTTCTTCAGCATCCTCTCTCTTCTCTTCTTTCTTCATGGTTTCCTCCTCTCTCTTTTCATTCTTCTTGGCAGACTTCTCCTCCACCTCAGCACTCTCATCCTTTCTCTTCTGCTCCTTCTTTATGGTCTTCCCCTCCTCCTCAGCTTCTTCTTCGACATCGTAGTTCTTTCTCTTCTCCTGCTTCTTGGAGCTTATTTCTTCCTGGTCCTCTCTCTTGTTTTCCTTCTTCATACTCTTCTCTTCCTTCTCAACCTCCTCGTCATCTTCTCTCTTGTCCTCTTTCTTTGAAGTCTTCTTCTCTCCCTCAGCCTCGTCAGTATCCTTGTCTTTTCTCTTGTCATTCTTCTTCATGGTCTTCTCCTCTTCAATAGTCTCCTTCGCATCCTTTCTTATCTGCTTTTTAGTCTTGGTCTCTTCCTCAACATTCTTTCGTTTCTCTTCCTTTTTGGCACTCTTCTCCCCCTCTTCAGCCTCATCTTCCCTCTTCTCCTCCTTTTTCGTGTCCTCTTCAGTCTCTTCGACCTCTTCAGCATCCTTGTCTTTTCTCTTCTGTTCCTTCTTCACAGTCTCGTCCTTGTCCTCTCTCTTGTTCTCCTTCGTCATGGTTTTCTCAACTACTTCAGCCTCCTCCTCAGCATCATGATTCTTTCTTTTCTCCTGTTTCTTGGAGCTCATCTCTTCCTTGTCCTCTCTTTTCTTGTCAGACTTCTCTTCCTCTCTCTTCTCTTGCTTCTTGGTCATCTCGCCTTCAGTCTCTTCAGCATCATGCTTGTCCATCCTCTTCTCCTTCTTCTCTTTCAAGCTGACCTCCTTGACAGCCTCGGATGTGCTGGACTGTTGCTCCTCCATGGCACGCTTGACAATCTCCTCAGCCTCTTTCTCAATCTTGGCAGCAAGCTTGGCAACATCGGCAGCCAGACGGATCTGGATGTCCTCGTTCCTCTTGGCCTCTCCCTCATTTTTCTTGACAGCAGCTTTCTGCTTGCTCTCGCCTTCTTCTTCTGAGGAGACAGCTCTTTTCGGAGCAGCAGCGACGAGGGCGATGAAGCCGAAAAGAAGGAATACGACCAGCAGCCGCATTACCTGAAACGTATGTTATCATTCTAATTGAGGGATAAGAAAAATAAGATGAAGACGGTGCTGATCACACGTGATAGCCTAAAAGGTGACATAAGATGTCTCCCTGCTTTGAAAGCCAACTCAAAAACTGAAATAATTTAACAGAAAAAAGTTAGCAACAGAATTATTTTCCGAGATAACTCGCAAAAAACTTTTTTAGGCGCTAAAGATCTTTAGAGTTTTGAAAGGTTATCAGAGTTCAATAGTCAGAGACATCTAGAGTGTCGTTTGCTGAAAAACTTTGTAATCTTTGTGAGCCTAGCAAAAGCTCAAGTTAATATGCAGAATGTCCAAGAGAAAAAAAAGAGAATTAGTCGAGAAAGTTACAATAAAATTCTTGATTGGGACATTCTGGGTTATTAGGATCTTGGAAAATTTTTGGATGTAATTCCTTTCAGTTCATGACAGACAGTAACTTGAAGAAAAAGTAAAACTTTTAGCTAGCGGAAGAGCGAAAATAATAGGGAAAAAGACCATGATGAAGGACGCGGCATCGAAACAGAGATTAAGAACTGGTAGATGGCTGGTAGTCAGTTGCGCAGATCTATTTCCTGGCCTTATAACGGCACGGTCACACCTGGCAGAAGGGGGTCGGATGCTGCTTTGTTACGAGATATCTCCAACTGCTCCGGTTTTGGGAGGACTGATCGTTCCAGACAGCTGAAGACATTACTCCCGGTTCAGTGATGCGATGATTGGCAACATAATGAATGGCCTACTATATAAGACTGTAGTTGACATCAGTCTTAATGAACGGCCTTTTCATCTATTTCTTTTGAGAAAGAACTTTATATAGTAGGCCTTTGCAAAATGATCCCTGCACTCAAGAATGAAGAGAAAAAGTAGAGAAAACATCCAGAAACGTATTGCCTCAATACTTTGTTCAGCAGTCACATTTTGTCGTCACTTCTCTTCTAATTTCAGATGACAGTCTGCAGCTTACTTGTATTGCTAAAGATCTGCAAACTTATGGATTCTTCTTACATCAGTTGTCGTTTACTTGGCCAATCGAGTCTGAAACTATTTAGCGAATACAATATTCCGTCCGCATTCTGCTTTGCCCTTTTCACTTCATTGCCTTTGTAAATCCTAGATTGTAATCCGAATTTCCAGGTAATGAGACTCCTATCAGTCTTCCTTCTAATCTCCATCTTTGGGCAAACTCTTGCAGCCCCACAGAAGAGAACGGAGCTGACTTCTGAATACGAGGATGAAGTTGAGAGCATCGAAACTATGACAAGAGGTAGCCGAAGGATAAAAGTGACCGCGACGCCCAGCTACGAAGACGAGATTTTGAAAGACGAAGAGGCTAAAGAGACCACCGAAAGGCTCATGGTTAAGAAAATCACGACTACTCCAGTTTCTGAGGATTTTGAAGGCGAGGCCGAGATAAAATCCCCCACTACCAACACGCCAAAGGTATTCAAAAAGATGAAATCAACAACTACAGAGAGCCTTAAAATAGAGGAAGACGAAGAGACTGTGACAACTAAAAAATATAAAACAGTAAAGAAGTTCACTTCCAATGAAAAGGAGGAAAAAACGACCAGAAAGCTAATCACAAAGGCAACAAGGAAGCCCAAGATCGCACTCAGAAAAGCTACACACGCACCAGACGACGAGGAACAATTTGTGAAAAGAAGTGAAAACGAAGAGGAAGAAGTTGGAATTTTGAAACTTCAAAAGCCTGAAGTCAAGGAGACTCCCAACAAGCCCAAGAGCCAGAAGAAAAAAGTTGTCGAGGAGAAAAAGGAGAAGAGAGCTGAGGAATTTGCTGTAAACTTTGAAGAAGAGATTGCTAACAAAAACTTCAAGAGAGCTTTCGAACTAAAAAAAGGAATGTTCGTGATGTTGAATGATCGACCTACTAAGGTAGAATAGGTATGTTTTGGTCATGAATTCAGATTTTAGCTTAACAAGATGGTCATGAACAAGTTTGACGTCTTTTTGGAGGGAGAGAATCTGTTTGAGGGAGAGAAGCACAGTGAGCTCGTGCCAAAGAATCAAGAAGTCGAGACATTGACTAGATTCTTAAAGGATTACAAGGTAGAAATTTGAAGAGGAGCCAAGTAGATAGTCAGACTTGTTCCTGTCTGTCTCTCTCAAACCAGCACACTTTTCAGCTAATCTCCATCAAGAACAACATGGCCAATCTGATCTCTCTAGACGGTAACCAAGTCAAGAAGAACATTCCATTTGCCAACGAGAACATTCTGAGACGAGCAGAGGCTGAAAGAAAATCTGATGAAGATCTCATCATCACCATGTTGACTCTCAGCGACCAGTTCAAAGCACAACACAACCTATTTTGAATTTATATCTATATAGAAATTAGAAACCTGCGTAGACAAACACTTTTTCATTTAACGTGGGATGGTGATTTATATTTGAAGAATAAAACGTTTATAGGAGAATGGATACACAGAGGTTGGAAAACGTTTGTATTTGACAGTTTTAAGGTAGACACTTTGCGGTAGGCATATAGGGAAATAAGCTGTTTAAAGCCTGGGGCTTTAAACAGTAGGACCTATTTAGTTCAGATATGTTACCGACGTTGTAAACCTGCAATATTGTGATGTTTTCAGGGCATAATGTTCCAGCATTTAAAACTATAAAAGTTATATTTCTAAGCTGAGAAATGTTTAGAAAGAGAAACACGCAATACAGAAATACATTTTTGCTACTTTTTTTAAGGCGAAAAATCCGTTGTAAAAGAATCTCATGAGTTCTGAATACGATGCATGTATACAACCAAATGTGCTCCACTTTGTTTGCGTAAGCGTAGGCTTACAGTTGAAGGGATACAAGCATATCATTCTTAAAGTCGCGGACATGTAGCTTTTAACCTGTCATCAGTCCTACAATGTTGAGTTTCCGTACAGTTACACTTTATATGTCCTTTCCTTCGTTCCGGACTCTCAACAACGAGATTGCAGGACAACAGTTCGATTCCGACGGCGCACTCAGAACCTTGTTGACAAACTTCCTCGCGTCGAAACCCAAGGTGTTCTACGAGCGTGGCATCCGTAAGCTACTTGTGAAATGGGCAGACACGGTACAACGTAATGGTGACAAATGAAAAAGTTGTTTGGAAGGCAATACATTTTTGCTTTTGAAAAAGCGAAAAGACTTAGTTGCCAACCAAATACAAGAATAAGCGGTAATCGTTGATTCCGGCCTGCCCAGACAGTACTTGTTCATTCCACGAAACTTTGCAATTGAGCGCTTCTTTAAGAGGCACACACTCAGCCCACAAACTGTCAAGTTACACAGAAAGTTGCTACGAGCTCTAATCTGGCGGGTACGTTAAGTTTTCAAATGCCTTATAATTCGGTTTGAGATAATTCTACTCTGTGTTTTCTTCCTAACACCAATGGCGCTAGTTTTGACGATGTTGATCCTTTCTCCATACGTAGAATCTGGAGCTATCATGAAAGGCAGATGTAATATTTCTATGGCCAACTAAATGCCATAGCTGCTTTCTACCATCACTCTACAATCCTCTACATTTCTACACTATATCTACTTTACGGCTCCGTACCGGAGCTACGTTGTTGGACTTAATCTTACCTTCAAGAGTGCAAAGAGTGGGACAGAGTGCTTTCAATAACGCCTCTGAGCTGGGGAATAAGTGAGTAGTGATATTTTACTAGACGTCTAAATAAAATTTTTGCTGTGATGATTAAAACTATGAAATTGTTATCTACAACGTGCAAAACAAGTAACGAATTTTAAGTTACGAGGTCGCCGGGCTCAGAATATGAATACTTGGGAAAAGTTGACATGTAATTTAATCGCATACTGTGTGTAACTTTTTTTATCCTGGAAATCCTTGACGTCAGTTACAGGCACCAACTGTCAATTGCAAAGGTAAGATTTGAAAAATACCTATGCGAAGTTCTAAGTCTGAAAACTACCAGATGAGTCTTACAGTCAGAACTGGCATTGGTCAAGTGGGCTCCTACATCTATCTTCCTCGGTTGTCTCGACCGTTTGTCTCATTTACCGGCGTTTGTCATAGACTACCCTAGAAGTTTACTTCCTTTTTATTACCTATCTTTCAGCGATTGAATTTTGCGCTTATCTAATGTCCTTGTCTCACTGCACTGTTCTTACTTTCCAATCCAATTTCTCCCGCTCTCGAAGGCAATTTGTGGTTTCTAGAGAGCATGAGAACATGAAGAGTATTGGCGAGGATTAAGTTAAAAGAGATCGACTTTTCGCAGCTGGAACGACTGAACTCGCAGAGTGTCACTCTTCAAACAAAATGTTCACACTACGAGTTGCTACAATGACTATGTTTTTCCCGTCGACGATCTGTACAATTTTCCTTTGTTACGTTATTTGGAGGAAGAGTCAGAATATGTTTCGGTACAAGTACTTGGTATTGGTTACTACGGTAGGCTTTTAACCCATTAGAACAAACATAGGGCAAACGATTCCACTCGATAGACAAAAAATCGAATCTGGTTCAAAAATCGCAATGAATTTATTGCGATTTTTGAATAATAGCAAGCTACTAATTTATCAAAGACTAACAACTGCGCAAAAGTAAGCCAGCCAAAAGGTGCCCTCTACGCGCTGCTAAATTGGTAAGGGTGTAGTCCTGTAGGCCGTATTTCTTTTATTATGAAACCTACCGTTGACCAAACATTAATACATTTTTCCCTTCCAGCTCTCCGTCTACCTCTTCGACGTGATCGACTGTCTGATCTGCCCCACGACGCTGGAAATTGTCTGCGCCACACAGTTCAGTGGTTTTCTTGGAGAGCTTCTTCCAGAGAATGGAAATCTTCTTCAGCTGCTGTACTTTCTCAGCCTCTTATCCAATGGTCTATGTATAGTCGCCAGCTTCGTCTGGAGAGAGTACGCCCTGGTTCCTTTTGAAAATGCACCACCTCAAATAGCTATAAATATCATTCGGTTCTCATTATCAGCTCTATTTTTGATTGGATTCATTCCAATGTTCAACAATTTTGTAGCAGACGATAAAAGAACTCTTGATTATATGGATGATGTAACCAAATTTTATTTTATCTTCAAAATTATAATTTCAGCACAACTGCCAGCCATATTATAACATAAACTATGCACGATTCACAGTCGTCGAGGAAAAGTTATTCGCTTTCCAAATGTTCCTGCTATACACAGTTTTTGGTGTGGGGATCATTTTCACTTACGTCTTGAAGGCTGGTTATCGGGTGAGTAATCGCGTTTGCAAGATTATTGGATTAGATAGGTAGTTGGTACCTGGTCTCTTGTGAAAGGTACAATAACAACTCTTGAACGGAATAACAAAGATTAATTGGGTTGTTTTAGAGAAAACTTAGATTAGCTCGAGCAGTGTGTATTGAAACATACAGGAGAAAACTTTTGGAACTAAGAGGAACTTTACTCTACAAACTATACAACTTCTACGATCAACGGTTCTTTGTGGTATCGTATAACTTGTAGACAAAAACGGCAAAGTTCCACGTTTGAGCTACGTTATCGCAGTGTAAAATGTTAGCGTTTCAGATACTCGTCTTCACCAAGAATCCAAACTTAAGCGCCAACACTGTTCGCATTCATAACATGCTTCTACGGGCCTTGTCCTACCAACTAGTCATTCCAATTCTCTTTTTCGGACTTCCAGTGGTACTTTCTGTAACAGCGAGACCATTACTGTCCGTCTTCTTCCCAACCGTTTCAGGTATACTTTAACGTTCCCGAAAATCATAAATGCTGTTCAGCTGACAACATTCTGAACTACATGGGGTCTATATCATTTTTCATGCCGTCTCTGTATTCAACTCTTCATTTCTTCACTACAATCTACTTTACAACACCTTACAGAAAGTACACTTTGTCACTTTTCCGAAGAAAAGTATGGAGAGATACTGTCAGTCCAGCCTCTACACATCGAAGGATAGTCAAATGAACTTTCATTCGTTGACACCATTGTTCTCGTCCTTTGAACACATCTTCTGAACTTATTAAATCGATCAACCAGAAAGAATTGGTGAAAAATTGACAGATGTTCTAGTAACAACCTCTATAGTTCTTATAATGATACAGTGTGTCATTGCCTTCTTTCGCTACGCTATAGTGTTTATTTTCTTTTCTTCAAAGTTTCTTACTATCATCATTTGCTACATTGTGCTCACGAAGAGTCAGCAGATGAAAAAATACAAGTACGTTGTGCTGTTCACCATTGTGAGTTTAAGCACAATCGTTTAAACTCACAGCTGTGGAACACTGATAGATGTTGTTCAATGATCTTCATACCACTCTTTTCAGCTCTCTGTCTACCAGCCATTAAGTTTCTTATTGCACCCATATGTCTGGAAAGCAACTGTGCCACCCGATTCTCTGGATTCTTAGGGAAATGTTCTCTACAGGCGGTAGCTGGATTTATGGATTTGGGATACAGGTGGTAGCTGGACTGGACGTGTGTGTTGCACCTCTATAGTATGATTAAAGCAAATTTACCTGTGCAGTATTGAACTTAACGTTACCTGTCTAACGTTTGGTTTTGTCTGGAGAGAATGGAAAAAAATGTTGATTTGGAATCTTCTACTATACAATAACTTGCTTTTCTGCTAGGTTGTGAATGCTATTACTAGAAAATATATGCCCAGTTCACTGTCACCTCTGAGAGAATAGAGGAATTCAGGATTTTTTCCTTTTACCTGTTGGGAACTATTTTCATTGTCGGTGGCTATGTTTTGAAGGCTATCTATAGAGTAAGTTTCGCAAATTGACGAGCTACGCAAAACGTGAGCTCTGTATGACCTAACTAGTTTGATAAATTTGACGATGAGATCAGCTACGTCATGTAAAAGTTCAAGAATCAGAAACAAATAAGGCTTGTGCAAGGAAAAAAATCGCGTCTAACCTCTACAAGGAGTTTTCCACATTTACTTCGGTTTCCGCCATGTAACACTCAGCGCTGCAACAATGAGAATGCACAGAATGCTAGTCAAGTCACTGATCCTCCAGGGGCCTTTCTTCACTTTTCTAGGCTAAGACTGTACACAGACGGTGATACCAATTTCCTTTCTTGGTTTTCCCTAACATGCTCAAGTGATTGCTCAACCCGTCATCCAGTGGTGGAGGGGATCTGACGTGGTCATTGCTGAGAACAGAACATGGCTATTCCTAAGATCTCCTTCCTTGTTCATGTCTTCAATATTGTATTATGTATATTGTATTGCAACTTACGTTTAATTATTGTCGTATATTTCACAGCACCGTATAAGAACTACGTGAAGCAGATTCTTGGAGTTCCCGAGCGACGACAGCCACCACAGAGAGCAGCTTCCAGTGTCTCACCACAAACCCGATTACATAAAGTTCGTGAAAAAAGTCACTTTATTGATTGTCTGGAAAGCTCGCGGATCCTCTCAAAAAAATAACAGCTGAAGCGACTCGTTATTGAACCAGGGCCGGATCATTCAAATCGGTCGCCATAACCAAAGCCACGCATGTACCTTTGAGAAACTAAGAACGAAAATCAAATCCTACTTGATCGTTTTGAAGTTTGCAATCACAGAGGTAGAGGAGAGAAGCATTTGGAAAAGAAAGCATTTTAACCTCATTACTGAAGTCTGTTTTCTACCGCCCTTCTTAAAAGAGGCGGAATACATAACTTTGCACTTTATCTTCGGTGTGAAAAGTGATCAAAACTCAAAACCATCAGCTTCTTTCTCTGTATCCTGCTTCTAGATGAATGACTACGTAAAATGTCTGCCTAAATGCAAAAAGCAGTGCATTGTCGATTTTCGTCATTCTTTAATTGTTATCGCAAAATAAACGACTCTACAGGCTCAAACATTTGATGTGGAGTTATATGGGGATCGGGGGCCACAATATTCATCACAAAACGTTCTCGGAGCGTTTTCAGCTCCCACACTTTTTCAATTTCTGTGCGGAGCGGATTACTGCGATTTTATCGGTAGTACTGGATCCATTTGCATCTCGTTGAAAATAAATGTTCTACCTAGTTTTCTGTTTTCTGTGTTCACTTCGCACTTTATAGTCTCAAAACATTACAGCCAATCAATCGACGGGCCTCGTTTGTAAGATATTTCAAAGACAAAAACTATTCGAGATCAAGGCAACTTGAATTCAGTTTATAGTTATGAAGAAACCCAGTTGTTGATAGGTAACTAACAAAGTTTTCTTGAACGTCCTCCAAAAGAACTTTCTCGAGTTGGCATACCTCTCGCCATTAGCAAACTAGTGTACATCGAAATGATATGGAAGACAACTCGTGATCTATAAAACACGATTAGTTTAATCTTGAGTAACTTCTTAATGGAAAGAATAGGCTCCCATTGAGCTCAGTATGTGCGGGACAGGTGAACTTAATTTACTCACTCTATTTAAGCTTTAATCAACTGCAATTGACTTACTCTCTTCGAAATATAAAAGTATTTCCGTTAGTTTTGTATTTTTACTTTTTCCGCTACTACTAGATATCCTTTGAATTTTTCTTGTCTATATACAAGGCTCGTGTTGTATAAGATGGGTGCAAGAGCAACTTTGCGGACATGATCGCCTTCAGCGTTCACCGGATCTCATTCCAATGGACTTTCCTGTTTGGACTGTTCTTGAAGCAAAAGCCTGCAAAACACCACACAAAAACATCGATTCCTTGAAAGCAGCCCATGAAAAAGCATGGAATGAACTGGATGCCTCTATCAAGGCGCCACCGTCAACGTCTTTCCCAAGCAACTCAAAGCACGCTGAAGAAAGATTCGAATATTAATGTTGATTTGCAAAAACAATCAGTAAATAATTGCTGTATTTTCCTTTGTCAGAAACTATTTTTAACCGTTAGATACGGTTTTTTTGTGAGTTGCTCTAATTTTGGTGCACCCTCATGTTGATATGTAATTGTGCGGACACCAAGACACAAACAGACGGACGGATACCACTGCGCTTTAGTAGAGAAAGACTGGGAGTCAAAGTTTGTGGCATCTACAAGTATTTTGATGAATTCAGCATGTTCAGACCTCTAATCTTACGTTAACGTAGATTTGAAAGTGGTACACTAATTTCTTCCTATTATCCAACAGAATACAATGTGCTGTAATAAGCTTCCAAAGCTTAGAAAAATGCCCAATTGTAGACACATACTTGTTTCTTTAAATCTCTCTCATTTCCATTTTTCTACAGTCTGGCACAAAGGTATGCTTGTGCTGTTGTTAGTTCTCACACTGGCCATCACCTCGGAGCAGAATGGTATTTTGAAGGCCACGTGTAACCGCGATTGTAACGATGATTTTATAAAGAGATAATGGATGTCTCGAGTGCCAGGACTTCTGCTCAGAATTGGAAACTAAGATCAGCAGAGAGAGAGACTGCACCTATTACTGTGTTCCACATGTTTGTATTTCACTTTTTGTGGGTGGAACGAATATTTTGATCAATATCGATATTTGATCAATATCCTTATCAAATCTGCTAATCTGTATGCAATACTCTTTCGGTCTACGAGGACTTCCCTTTTAGTTATCACAAAAAGTAGTGTTTCGAACAAGGAAATAATTTGATGAAGTAATTGAATAAGATTCCGCAGTCTATAAATGATTCACAAAGTCGTTGAACTGGGAAGAGTTGATGTTATTCTGGTGGTTCTGGTAGTCTCAGGCTTCTTCCAAGGGTTCATTTTAAAAATCCAGTCATGGTAAGACGGGTTCATAATGATAAGAACGATTCCTCCACTAACTCCAAACATCGAAAGTAGAGACCAGCCAACTTCGTTGGAAACTGAAATTCTATTTTTTATAAGTATCAAAAAAGCTACATTCTGTGGCTCCAAAAACATCTGTAACCGCAATGACCAGCTCCCAGATGACTGGAATAATTACGCACACCATTGGCACCATTGTTTGTATGACAAGTTGGATGAGGAACTTCCTCTGCATCCGTCGTAAGTGCTCAGACATCACTTTGATGTTGATAGCTTTGAAGGATAGTCCGCTGAGTAGCATCATCTGTATTGTGAAATTGATAGCATCGAATGTAAAACAGGCCAGTGTCTTCTTAATGCATTCCCATTTCTCGTAGGCCCAAATGCCTGGGATAGCAAGGATGGCTTCGTTGATGCATGAGTATTGCTGGAAATTCATCTTTTAGTGAGAAGTTTTGAAAAATGCATGTTTGTAGCTTCCACAGAAACTGAAACGTCATGCAGGGAACACAAGCCTGTGAAAGGTCACGCAGGGATCACACGAAAGCCAGATTAGCCAGACCAGACCAAGTGTACTCGCAGAGGCCGCCCCTGGCCTGACCGGTCAGCCATCCTAGTTCGTAGCGTGACCTGCGGATCTCTTAGCAATACACCAAGCGTCTCGCGACGAACTAAGCTGACAGTCTATAAATGATTCACAAAGGTGGCAGATGTTGGCAGTCGTTTCATCAAAGTTTGTGATGGGTGGGTCACGTAAGGCTGACCCATAATTTTGTCTTTCGGTCCATAGCTTTCGACCCACTTGAGCTGGAAAGCTCAACGAAAGACACAGATGACAACAAAAACCAGCTCAAAACGATTGGAAACGCCTTAGAAGGGTCAAATAAGAGCAGAGAGTACAAAATCAAGCATAATCGAGAAAAAAAAATTTTGACCCATGATGCCATCCTCATGGGTCGGCTGCGCCGAAACCACCCAAAGCTCAGAGACGCATTTCTCGAAAATTTTCCACTATGACTTTTTTTGTCCCATATAGAGTTTTGTAGCCCAGATTAGGCCCTTTACGGGGGCATCGTCCGATTTACCGAAATCCATTTGGTGAGAGCTGTGGTATTACTGGAAGTAAGCAAAGGTTTGGAGCGCTCACAGCTCAGCGAAAAAGTTCTGAAAAATCGGTCCTTGGCTGAGAACACAGCTTATCAAGGGCTACATAAATAACGGGGTAATAGTTCGAAAGGCCTACAATTATAGGTTAACCTGATACATATATTGACACCACCAACAGTCCGCCAGATATTCTAATTGCTTTCTCAACTCACCAACTGCCACTCCTTTAACGTTTTTAGAGTATCAGTATTAGCTGTTGCTGTCAATGTGAAGTTCATTAATAGTGTCGCATAATTATATGCCATCAGTATTTTGCTCCACAATGGAAATCGATCTTTTCCATTCACCGCTAAATAGCGATAAAGAAACAGATGTAGTACGGCTACACAAGCAGCGGAGATGAAAAGTATCCCACCAGCTAAGCATTGCTGAACAGATATGTAGTCTTTTAAGACACCTTTCAGCACCCCCATCGGAAATGGATGGAATATGTAGGGTTTGGTAAGCCCGGTGATCTGAAACGAGTCTGAAGTCTTTTGACTGAGGTTACCCAAAGGTCCCCAATGCAACTGATCACTTGGTGCCAGAGTAGGTACCATCTGTAGGTTTTCATTTGAGGAATGGAGCGAAAAACCAGACAATACATCACGTACGGATGAACAACAACCGAAATGATGGCAAAGATGTTCATTTGAAGGTATAACGACGTACTGTCAATATTCGTGTTGAAGTCAGGGCATTGAATCATAATTAATGAAAGTTCCTGCTTTACCTCTACAACTTGATGAAAATTAAATTGTGACGGGGGCGTGGAGTTAAGTGGATCACCTAGGTCAAAAATTATCTTTTGTGGGTGTCATAAGAAGAGGCTATTGCGTTCCCCTGATTGGAAAGGTACAGAACCTGGACAAAGTTTTTATTTCATAGCAAGCTACTACCAATCTAGTGATTGCTGAGGAAATCTTGGTTATGCCAAGACTGAGCTCAACTTCGGACCATTACATGTTTCTGCTACGCCGGCACACGAGACAGTACGGAAAACTACTGGCGCATGTGACAGGTTGGCAATTCCATTATATATCTGCCACAAACGGCAGTAAATTTTAGCCCTAGCAGATGATGTCGATGTTGAGATCGTTAACTCCCTAGTTTTATCATTACCTTCTTGTTCTGGCTGTCTGTAATTAGAGCATATTGTTATAAGTCAAATTCTGTTTTTCGCATTTGGCCCATGAAAGCAGGAAGGACAGGTGCAATCAGCTGGCTCAGACGCAAACAGTCTGAAACTGTCTGTAAACATCCGAAGAAGGAAGAAGCAGGAATATACTTTTTTGTTACATTATTCAATTACTGTCTCTTCGACACCGCCGTCTATCCAATTTCCTCAAAGTAACCAACTTATGAGTTCATTTGAATAGGCAATTTCTATCTACCTACATGTTCAGTAAAAAAAAATGTTCTTCCTGAAACTGTCAGTTGGATTTTATATTTCAACAACTTTTGGTATCTTTTCTATCATTCTGTATATCGTCATCTGGGTTACAATGTACAAAAACTGGACCCGTTTTAATCATTCCTATTATAAACTTTTCTTATTCTCTTCCGTAATTGTAAGATTTCATGTTTTCTATAGCCGTTATCTTCCAGAATTTGATAGCTTATTTGAACTCTTGGCCTTGTCTGCGATTCCCTCTGCTAGTCTGCAAAGAATGCACGTTCTCTGAATTTTTCAACCAGAGCTATCCCGGATTGGCGGAACTGCGATATCTCTTCCGTTGGTCTGCTATTGAACCCGCAGAGATGGAAGTGGCTATGGCTCTCAACAGATATACGGCTTTTGCTTACAATATGAGTCACAAAACTGTAGGTTTCGTACCGATTTGCTATCCGCGGTTGTGACTTTCTTTGTATACCTCAAGGCTGGAAAGTTATTCTATGTACATTAAATTAAATTGGTTTATTTGCGACCTTTAAAACATTTTCAGTTTTGGAACAAGGCCTTACTACCTGTTTGCTTGGTTATTATGGTACTACCAGCATTGCTAGCCCTGCCGGCGTATCTGAACAAAGCCTACAGTAAATGGCATCCAGTTTTAGACTTTTACTTCTACACTGACGACGAGGTTAATTTTAATCATAGCATGTTTTTAATTTCTTGCAGAGTGACTTTGCTCGATCTGGAACAATTTCCCTGAGCTCGGGACTATCCTGCGCATGCGTGGCTATTCTAAGCCTTGCTACACTTTACGCATTGCGCCAAGAACGCCATTTCAACAATCGAGCAGCTGAAGTGAAGCTTTTTATGCATTCCACCTTCAACTTCTTTGTCGTTTTATTTGCTTTCATATATGCGGTAAAATTATTGATGTCTGATGTGTAACATTCTTTTAGGCCTATCTGAAAAACTTGTCAGGCAGCTGGTTTAATGTGAACAGCAGCCAAATACAAGCTTATATGATGGATGTATTCCAGTTATGCTCACCCTATATCTTGTTATTGTGCAGTAGCGATTTGAAGAGAAGCATGTGGCAGCTGTTTCGAGCACCACTTAGTACGGCAACAGTTTCCACTGTTTGAATGTTTATCCGTATTGACTGTTTGATGCGAATATATGTAAATGCTTCAATATGAAATATTTCGAAAAACTTCTTCTACTAACAGCTACAAAAATGACAAAAGACAGGCTACATATTTTCATTTTGTCATTTATCATCAAAAAGACCCACCCTTTTTCAAGCAAAGCCGCTGGCAAAAGTCTTCTTATATGGTTTATAATCATCTTTCCCGGGCTTATAGGCCCCCGAGCTTATCTAGCGGACCGCTTTGACTCAATGCTATCACTCTTCCTCTACCCTATTCTTTTTTCTTTGAGCCTCGCTGAATGCCCACCCGGAGCAATATTTGAATCTAACTTTAACAAGTTAGCTTTTTGTGGACTGAATGTAATTTCATGATTCCAGATGCTACAAGTATTATAAAACAAAATTGCCCTTCTTGGCTGCTGAAAAACAGTGTAATTCAATTGGTGGAAACTTGGCTTCTATCTCAAACGCTTTTGAAAACAGCTTTGTTTCTGGAATCGCAGGAGCTGAAACATCAAGTGCTGTCAGCTATTGGGTTGGGGCCAGTCTTTTGCTTGCTTCCAAATGGTCTTGGACTGACAACTCAACGTTTGTTTACAACAACTGGGCCTTTGGAGAACCAGAGCCTTCAAAAGCTTGTGCGTACGTGCAAGACGTAAACTCCCAGTGGATGTAGGTTTTTCAAGTGTTTTGAAACAAAATTTTTTAGAACGACCATTTGTAGCACATCCCTCTCGTTTATGTGCAACATTGATCCAAATGCTCCAACTTTTGGCGGAAGCTGTACAACACAGCCGCCGGTACTTCAAACAACTTCTTTACAACCTACAAACAAACAACCTTCTACGGAATGTACTGCAGGTACACCCATTTTTTCAAAACAGGAACTAACCTTGAAACTATAATCACAACGATGTATATGTTTGCTCCTAACAAATAAAACTTTTCAGGATCTTCTGTAACTTGTCCTCCATCATATCAACTCTTTACCGGAAACTGTCGCTGCTATCAAGTAAGAACTACTGCTGTCCACCGTATGACATCATTCTTAGTATATTGACCACTTCTTTACTGAATGGGATATTGCTCAAATCCGCTGTACTAGAGAGAACGCCACATTGCCAAAGATCGACTCTCAGGAGCTGAATGATTTTCTAGTGAAGTTAGCAGGACCATGTTATCCCTACGAGTGCCCTTGGATTGGTCTACATTGTACGAATGGAACAGTTTCAAGCTGTCGCTGGGCTGACGGCTCTCCTCTGGAAAGGTATACCAACTTTGCCACCACTCAGTAAGTCTTACATATTCACCAGACCGTCCATCTTTTAGAACCCACCCTTCCAACGGTGACTACTTTTATGTTTTGAATGAAAACACCAATGAAATAGGTGGTTGGAGGAACGCCAGTTCATATGAGCAAACATCCTACTTTTGTGAGACTGGTAAAAAGTTGCTTTTTGTCCCAAAGTACTATAGTTTCAGCGGGAGTGTTATCTGGAGAAGAGGTGGCTTTGAGCCTGGAAAAGGGTGGTAAGCAGCCAGTAAAGAGAGTGGAGAGAGCTGAGTGGAATTCAAAATAAAAATGAGCGTACTACTTGCAGATTCTGTTTATTTTATGAAAAGCAGAGTTTAACCATATTGTAATCTGCACTAACAGAGATTAAGTTCCAGGTCTCGATAACCTTTTCGAATAAGTGACAACCCGATTTTCTTTGTAGGCTTGTCTTCTGTAGCAAGCTTTCAAGATCCAGTTCTGATAAGTTCGGTTCGCAGCGATCAGTACAATTCCTCCGGTAACACCAAATATTGACACAGCCTTTTGTACTACGACGGTTGACACCTCTTGCTTCCTTGTTCCTTTTAACTTCCATTTCCTTAAGGACCAAAAATTGCTTTCTGTAAGGTCGATAGGAAAATATGACCGAGACAATAGCAATAGGGGCACACATAGCGTTGACGAAGATACAGATATGGAAGATGTCTACTCTCCAGCTGCTGGAATAGATAAGATAAATTATGGGAGTGACTCCGACAATTAGCACAACTCCTTCAACAACAACCTGAAAATATAAATGTAGGATCTGTGAGAGACCCTTACCAAACCCATAAGAGCATGAACAACTTCGAGCTGTTGCCGTTTTGTAAAGTTTGACATCGTTGTAGTATGTTTTTCCAGTATGTTGAATATAGTGTAACATGAAAACGCCGTGAGAAATGACCCATAAATTACAAGTACCGGGTAGGCTACCACTGCATAGTACCCGTCCGGATTTCGCCTATCCAAAACACCATAAATGACGTCGTCTTTAAAAATATCGGGGTAGACTACATGGTAAACATTGAAAATGTCCACTTTTGTGACTTTTCTTTGTCGCTCACCAATATATAGAATAGGAAATGATAACAATGTCAAGACAGGGTAGTTGATCGTGTATATCAGGTATCGTACCGGCTTGTTGTTCAGAAAATGCCCTTTTGGGAGGAGAATATCCATTCGATAATAGAAAATGGCGCCCACAGCTGATAAGCATACTGAAACTTTTCGCCGTTTGACGTTATCAACGTTAAGAGTAAACATACTGCAAAGGTGAGAAACAAAGATTTGAAGCTGTAGAAGTTGCGGGACACCCCAGTCTGTGAACAGGCCCTTTCCGTGAAAAGCAATGTACGGAAGAAGTAGGCAAGGATAACAAAGGTAGCCAGCATGTGGTATAAGGAGACCAATTCTGAAGTTTTATTTATTTACGATTATCATATCATTTCGATATGTCGCATTTTGCTCTGTCTGAAGTTGACGGAGCAATTCGGACATGTAGCGCCACCAGGTTGTCCAGGCTACTGATGGGCGAGAGTAGTCTACTGTCTTCAATTAGAGACGCGAAAGGAAGCGACTTTCTTCTGCGAACGCAGCAAACTAACTCTCTGAACTGAAGTTTTAATCAATGAATAAAAGCCGAACCTCACTTCTGTTGTCTTTTCGGCTTCCATCTCATTACACAGTTCATCATGAGTTTTCTGTAAGGTCGGTACGAGAAGAGCCTGGACGAGACGGGTGCTAGAATGAGTGAAACAACATATTGAATTGGACCAGGTTGGAGATACCAGACTGTCTTTGAATCAAATGATTCTGCATAGATGTAAACAAGAAGTTCGAACATCTTGACTCCGGAAAACACTAAAAAACTAGAACTACCCAGATCCCCATTCTCCGAGACAATAGAAGAACACAGGTTTTGTTCGCTCTGTTGGTCTGATTGCTCTCCAAGGGCGTCTCCAAGGAGCACCTCTCAATATAATTTGGCTTTGTTGGTCGGCAAAGTTTGTTACTCTGACTTTGACCAGAACTTCATGAACAAGTTATATCGATAAACCACTATTCTTCAGAATGTCCACCAAACTCTTTCACCTTCAAGGCCTCCGAGCTCTGGCCATTGTTTTCGTAGTTCTGTTCCACTTCTTTCCAAGATTCTTTCCTAATGGCTACCTCGGGGTGGATCAGTTCTTCCTTCTTTCTGGCTATCTGATGACAATGATGCTCGAGAGAAAAACAGATTTCACATTCTCAACAGTAGTGGGATTTTTCTACACAAGGGTCAAACGGATAGTACCGCTCTACTAACTAGTCACATTTATTATTTTAGGTAATTACTGTTCTTGGAGACTTACAATAATAACTCAGTTTCCATATCTTACACACCAGTAATGATGTGGAAAACAAACTATGACTCAGCGATTTATGCTCTTATTTTTGCTACAAATTTAATTAGCCCGAGTGGACTGGAAACTTACAATGAGAAGGTTGGTTTTCGCAATGACATTACAAATTTTTGCCCGTACTATCGTTAGCTAGCAGGGCGAAATGCAACAAAACATTTTGGTTGGAAAACTTTGTTGGAAATTATTTCAGCTCGGACTTGGTGTGGACATGTTCACCCACACATGGTCTTTGGCTGTCGAAATGCAGTTCTACTTCCTCTTTCCTTTCATCTTCTATTGTGCTCAACTGTTTAGGAGCCGATTGAGAAACGTTTTCTGCTTCGTCTTTAGTTTAGATGCCCAGATGTGGTTCATAATTATCAGTACAACCAGGTGTCGACGGCAGCTGTGCAGCCCGTTTAGTCTTAGCTTAGATTTGATAACAGGCGGCTTCGCCGCCCCCTAGTAGCAGTTTTCTCCACACTTGGCTTGTTCCCTTGTCTCTTGACATGAAATGACTTGTCAGCTTTTGGGTATTAGTGTTGACATGCAATTGTGCGGACACCACGACAGACAGACGGACGACGGACACCACTGCGCTTTAGTAAAGAAAGATGTTCCCAGGTTTCCCCCAAAGCTGACTTGTCAACTAACTCTTGACATGCCATGATTGCCAGGTTTTTGCTCGTGGTGACGCACGGACAGACGGATACCTTTGCGCTTTAGTAGTAGAGAGATGCCACGATCTCATCGGTGACGCAGCTGTACTCCTAAAATTTACACACTAGGTAGATGATCTAGTAATTCTGTCGAATAGGTATAATTTGAATACGTAATAGACCCATTAAACACTTACCAGTTTCCATTCTGCAAACGTATTCGAATTTCCGCAAATCAGGCACTGGCTATTGGACAGGCTCGTGCGTGGTGGCACTGTACTCTTTAGGCTTAGTGTTATACCGTTTTATTTAGTCCGAAAGGAAGTTTAAAAGTCAGTCTCAAAGTTATGGCATATGTGATTATACAATGGCGCTATTCTGGTCAAACCGACCGGATTCGGATGAAGCGAAAACGCGAAAAAACTAACAAAATACTGAGGATCATAATAGTGTAGCTGTCCGTTGATGTAAAACTGATTAGTGTAGTCGAAAAGCTGGCACTTCTCACAAAGTTGAACTAGTCTCGCGAGCCTCTTTTTGGCCACTCTGTACCATTCCTTGTGATTCGGCATGAAAAAGTCGGACTAAATCAAACAGTGCTATTGAACTAAAAAATGAAACCACCTCATTAAACTTGACTCCCTTCGTCAAATAGTTCGACAACTGGTCTGCCATATTGTTCGGGGGCCATTCGAACGCATCCAGGACGTAGATTTTCTTGGACACGTATTTTTGGAGCTCGGTAATTCTGTCGACCATGTCCTGAAACATTGAAAGTAAATACATACACAAAAACCCTGGTCGGTCGCTTCAAATTGAAGCACAACTTCTGGCGGCTCGCATCAATATCTTCTCTGCGTAACACTCGAATGTTTAGGCTCTGCTCTGCGTTTTTTTTATCATCTTTAAAACAGTTACACGATTTAATTAACTCACCCTCCAAACACGATCATTAAACGGATTTGTTCCTTTATCGATCACGTTCACGTCCATCCAACGGGCTGTGATAAAAAGAACATCCGGTTTGATCTTTACCGCAGCATCCAAATAGAAGCTGTCAATGCTGCAATCAACCCCGGAAATGACTCTGTCTCTGGCTAATGGTGTACAAGCTAAAAGTTGCAGTTTTCTTCTTCGCTATAAGGGCCCCACTAGACACCCAAGTGCTATAAATTCTTCGAAAAACATGACCACATTCCCTGTAAATCGTTGTCATCGCATTTCCAGTGTAACTGTTCCCCATCACCAGAAGAGTCATATTTGTGACACTGTCAGGAAACTCCTTGAAAAATGACTTGACGGCAATTAGTGAAAAACCTCACGTTTAGACACCGTGTTTCCCGGTCCTCTTTTGTTGGCAGCTCTGTACAGGGATAAGCTCTTGTATGAGCCGAATCTCCAGCACTCATGGCAGAGTTTAAGCGGGCCCTTTCCTCATTAGTCATGTTTGTATAAAAAAGGGGGTCAACGGTATTATCGAAGTCGAAGCCGTATATAGTAAGATTCTTCGAAGATTGAACTGTCCTATTCGTTGGTAGAAAGCTGTGAATAGCTAGGGATTCAGGCAGTTGAACTGAAAAGTGATATCAGAACAGTAAAAAAATCGTACCAGACAAGTTGAAGTAAGCTACTCCATTTAGTACAACCAATCCAAACATGACGGATAAAATTCGTTGCAAATCCCAGGAAAGATACTTTTTCTCGAAAGCAAAATGGAAGACTACACTTATGACAAAAGAAAGAAGAAGACCAAACAGCATGTCTAAGAATCTGTCCAGAGCCACCTTGAGTGACACTCACGTTCAGTGCCCTTCAACTCGTACATTTTCAGCATGGCTACCACGGGCCAGTGAATAAGATACCATCCATAAGATATTTCTCCAACAAAAACAGCGACCTTATTTTCTAGCAGCCAACATTTCTCACCAATATGAACTGTCAGTGCAGTCATAAGAATTATCAGTACCCTAAAAGTAGTATATCACCTAGTGTGAAAAATACCTTCCCGATAGAGGATAAATTGACTGGTTCGTTGACAACAAAACTATTATAGCGATCAGTACGAGGTATCCCACAAGCTGTCGCAGTGATTGGTCTTTAAACTCGAAGCTGGTTTCTTCTGCCGGAAAAATATCAAGGTGTTCATAATTGTATCCTCTTCTCTCGTATTTATTCGACTCGTAGTAGATCATCATTCCAGCCATAAACTCCCAAATTCTTGCAACAACGCAGTAGAATGCAATAAACGTATCGGAATGGGCATGAAAAACGAGCGAGATGGTACCTAAAGTGTGGTTGTTGTGCCAAGACGGAAACCAACCAAGGAACATTGGAACAGCGTTTTGATATGGTTTGTTAAAGCACTGCGTAACAAAAAAGATTAAGGGGAATAGAAAGTAGAACTGCATTTCGACGGCTAGAGACCACGTGTGAGTGAATGTTTCGACACCCATTCCGAGCTGAAATAGAAACCTTTATGTCACTGACACAAACTCGCCCGTTCATTGTAATCTTCAAGTCCAGTAGGCCTGATCAGATTTGTAGCAAAGAATAGGGCACCAAAAGCTGATTCGTGATTGGTTTTCCAAGTAGCAGATGGCGTGAAGTTGATAAAAACTGGATAGATATATATTGAATCAAGACCCAAACTTACGCAGAATAAAAAAAGTAGTAAGGTAATAAAACGGAACTATCCGTTTGACGCGCTTGTAGAAAAAGCTCAGAACGGTTCCAAAACAAAGTTTGTCGTTCCTATTCAACATCATTGTCATCAGGTAGCCAGATAGTAGAAAAAATTGGTCCACTCCAAGATAGCCGTTGGGAAAGAATGTTGGAAAAAAATGGAATAGAACTACAAAGACAATAGCTTGGGCTCGAAGGCCTTGAAGATGTAATAATTTAGAAACCATCACATAAAGAACACTTCGATATGTTCGGTACTAGACATAAAAGGGCACGAGCCCCGTCAGAGGATCAGCGGCCACAGGATAATCTTCTCGATCGTTGCCAGTCATAGAGTGGATTCTGATTAAACAATAAAAAATACCAATTTTCTTTGTGGAACGTAGCCCTTGTTCCATGACAATTACGAATTAAGGAAAATCGGACGTAGTCTAAAAAGTACAGGGTGGCCCATAATTACGTTGACAAGGCGCGCTCGCCTTGAAGTTAGGACACTCCCCAGGTCCCGATAATATTCTCCCTGACATGTTAAGTCTGGCATCGGAACAACTCTCTCCAGTAGTTGCTGCTTTACTCAATGGCCTTTCACGTGAAGATGATGTTCCAACTGGACTTTGTGAATCTTGGATGAAACTGATACATAAAGGAGGAAGCTCTGAAGAATTGGGAAATTTTCGACCTATATCGCTACTATCTGCTGTCTTGAAGGCGTGCACAAAAGTCATTTTGATGAGGATGCTAAGGAATCTCGATGAATTCGAAGACTATAGTCAAAGCGGCTTTCGCAAAGGTTTTTCAACGATGGATCATGTTCATGCTGTCAAGCAAATCGCCGAAAGATGCACAGAATATTCAACTCCTATCTACTTCGCATTTGTCGACTTCTGCAAAGCTTTTGACTCTATCGAATGGAATGCAGTCTGGAGCACACTGTCATCGGCTGGAGTCAAAAAGGAATTAGTGATTATGCTACAACGAATATACGAATCCTCGAACACGTTCGTTATTGTCAACAAGGAAAAAGTAGATGTGGACTTCCGGAAAGGAATACGCCAAGGAGATACTCTCTCTCCTCTGTTGTTCAACTGCGTACTCAGGAGTATTATTCGCTCAATCGACTGGGAAGAGAATGGAATAAAAATTGATGGAAGACGGCTGACAAGTCTAGAATACGCAGACGACGTTACCATTGTCGGAAAATCTCGACCCGAACTGGAGAAAATGCTCCGAAAACTGATGGATGCAGCCGAGCAAGTTGGCCTACGAATTAACGACAAGAAGACGATTCTGCTTACGAACTGTACTACAACAAGGGCACCCATCTCAATCAATGGTCTGAACTTTGCTTTCAAAGATGAAGCGAAATACCTCGGAGTCTCAATTTCTCTCCCATTGGACCACCATAGGGAGATTGATTGCGCTGTCAGAAGAGGATGGTTGGCATGGAGTCAACAAGCAAAGTGGTTAACAGATAGAACTATTCCCATGGACAAACGACGCCACCTTTTCAACTCCTGTATCACTCCAGTGGTCACCTATGGCTGTGAAACTTGGACGCTCAAGGAACAAGATAGGGAACGTCTGAAAGTCGTTCAAAGAAAAATGGAGCGAAGAATGCTGAAGATTACAAGGATGAATCGATGGAATAACGATAGAGTGAGAAATATTACCAGAGTCAAAGATTGGGTGAAAGTAGCTGACCGACTGAAACTTGCCTGGGCTCACAGGATTACGCAGATGCCTCAGGATAGATGGACACGTGCTACCACGACTTGGATTCCTTACGACAGGAAAAGACTTAGAGGACAACCACCGCCAAGATGGAGAGACTTTTTGAAGCAAAATTTTGATAGATGCTGGTGGAATGCCCCAAGTGAAGATTGGAAACGAGTCATTGACCATCATAGATAATTCTACGATTTGGAACAAAATAAACAATAAACAAATAAGGCGCGCTCGCGCGGAAATGCAATTTTTTCGAGTTCTGTGTTTTTAATCTTTTTTATTTTTGTTTGATAATGTTTTTAACTATATTTCCATTTGTTTTTTGCGTTATAGGTCCTAGCTTTCAGAATGACAAAGCCGTCGCCCCATCGTGCATCAATCGTCTCACTTTATCATGAGGGAATTCCGGCATGCGTCATTTCGAGGCGACTTAATGTATCCAGGCAACTTGTATCGGCGACGATTTCAAGATTCAGGTCTTTGGGAAACCATTCCGACCGAACCGGACGCGGAAGACCTGTATCTGTTTCAACCAAAGCAGCTATCAAGAACGTGCGTGAACGTCTTCGTCGCAACCTGGCGCGCTCTATCCGCAAGTTGTCAAAGGAGATGTCCATTTCCCGAACTTCGTTGCAGCAAATTGTCAAGAATCGTCTAGCGATGAAAGCGTACAAGCAGACTAGAAGTCAATTTCTTTCTGTTGCTGCAAAAATCAAGAGAAAGGTCCGTGCCAAGGAGTTGCTTAGACGTTTTAAGAATGGAGCTCACCAGACGATTCTCTTCACAGATGAGAAAGTGTTCACCATCGAACAGGCTCTGAACAAGCAAAATGATAGAGTCTACGCAATTTCTCAGCCAAATGTGACCGTACAGCGAACTGGTTATCCGAAAAGTGTGATGGTCTTTGCCGGAATCACCTCAGATGGAAAGACGCCTCTCATCTTCGTACCCCCAGGGAATCAAAGTCAGTGGAAACAATTATCTCGATATGCTGAGGACTCAACTTTTGCCTTGGACCAAGAAACACTTCAAGAAAAAACATTGGTGCTTCCAACAAGATGTGGCGCCCGCTCACAAGCATAACGCCGTCCAGAACTGGTGCCAACAGAACTTCCCGGACTTCGACTCTTTCAATCAATGGCCACCGTCATCCCCTGACCTCAATCCTATGGACTACTCAGTCTGGAGTGTTCTCGAGTCCAAGGCATGCTCCAAACCCCAAGAAATCCCTGGAAAAGGCCTGGAGTGAGCTCGATGATGACTACCTGCGTGCCACCGTCGACGCCTTCCCCAAACGTCTCAAGGCCTGTGTCGATGCTGACGGAGATATCTTTGAGCTTTAACGTACAATTATGTTCAGTTTTTTGTTAAGAATAAAACCTTTATGGTCGATTTTCTTGTTCTGCTCTATTTTTGTTTTCACAGAACTTTTACCTTGTCAACGTAATTATGGGCCACCCTGTAGAGTGAAACTACCCACTGTGCACAAATTTGGATACCAAAACGTAGAGTGAACACAGTGTACATAGTTGGGCCCCTCGACTTATTCGTCTAAACAGACTGCTGAAAATCTGATTACTTCAGAAAACTGTCATTTCATTTTGAAAACTTTATAAATTATGACAAATATGATGATACAAAGGTGCAACTCTTGCCAGTCCAACTGGACTAACGTGCAAGGGGTACGTGAAAAAGCTCACATGATACTTAGGATCAAAATAGTGCAGTTTGCCATCAATGAAAAATTGATCAGTGTAGTCGAATAGCTGGCACTTCTTACAAATTTTGGCTATTCTAGCCAATCTTCTTTTTGCAACTGGGAACCATTCTTTGTGGTTCGGATTAAAGAAATCGTTCTGAACTTGTTGTTTTTTCAATGACCAAAAGATAAACCTCGTCGAATTTTTCTCCTTTTCTCAAAAACGCCGATAATCTACTTCCCATGTTGTTTGGAGGCCATTCGAATGTATCAAGAATATATACTTTCTTCGTTACTAATGATTCAAGCTCATTCATTCTGTCCACTATTTCCTAAACTTTGACTTAACGTGTACTCAGGATCTTCTTGCCTTCCATATGCGATCATTGAATGGATTTGTTCCTTTGTCAATCACATTGACATCGATGTACCGCGAGACTAGGAACACGTAATCGGGTTTGTACTGCCTTACAGCTTCCATGAAGAATGAGTCGATGCTACAGTCCACACCGCCAGCAATTTTCTTGTCTCGGACGAGGGGAGTGCATGCTAAAACGTGAATAATCATTGCTCAAAATAGTATTCGCTCTAGATCTTTTTCGATTTTTTCACGATCTCTTATGATGTTTATCATGATGAGCGTGTCAAAATTAGTTAGCACGAATCAAAGCTGAAAGGAATTGGCCCGGGATGATAAAGCTGTAGCACTTACGCGTGGTTTGCGCATTTTACATCTGAATTCCGTTCCTTTCAAATGTGTCTTGTGTGTGATCGATTTAGGCTGCTGTAGTGTAGAGTTTTTGAGTAAAATAGGTTACGCATGCCTATACAATCAATCTAAAAAAAAATTTGAATAGAAAAGGTTTGAGTTGCCGCGCAAAGTACGATAGAAACGCGTCAAATCGTTTCGTAGCTGCATTGGGAATGATGGTTCTAGAGGCATTACAGGTGTTCGAATAGATGATGGCAAGAAGTAAAAATGTTTACTGATCTCGGTCGGGCTCAAACCGCCGGCCTTTTGTGTGTTACATAGATGTGACCACGAGATCGCTGGTAGGAGGTAAAAGGACGAATCTTTAGGGGCACTGCTTGCAAAAACACGCGTCCCATAATAGCTCAAGTTGTCCATAAGAGTCAAGACCCAAATTCTACTTTAACACAACCTACTGGGTATCCACGTGCTGTAGATTTTCGGAAAGACATCTCCACAAGCATTCAAAATGGTATTCATCGCATTTCCAGTATAACTATTACCCATCACCAGAAGAGTATAGTTCGTGCTCGTTTTGTTGAACTTCTGAAACACATGTTTTGCAAAAATCGTTTCCAAGGACTCACGCTCAAGCAGCGTACTTCTCTAGTGCTATTAGTTGGCTGTTTGGTACAGGGATAAGTTATTATCTGCTTCCTGTCACCGGCACTCATAGCATCATTCAGTTTCGCTCTTTCCTCTTTAGTCTTGTTCTCGTACCCGTAGAGCATTGTGTCCAAAAGTCCGATTCGTAGTTGTAAATGGAAGCATTGCTTTTTAAGAACGGTGTCTTTTGAGTGACAGTTTGTTGGAGGTAAAGTGTTGACTCTTGTGGAACTTTGCCTAAACAAACTAAGCTTGATCAAATGAAAAAAAGTTGGATGCAACCTGAAATTATATAAAGAGCATTTCCGTTCAGTATAAGAAGAATAGAGACCACTGCGAAGATCCTTAGCGAATCCCAATAGCGGTACCTCTTCTCGTAGATGAAGTATATGATACAACTGATGAGGAAAGAAGAAACCAATCCGTATAACATATCTGAAACTCACAAGTTCACAAGATCATGACTCAATGAAGCAGCTATTTTAAAAACTGGTCAGCACACTTACACACATCTCCAGTGAAGTCATTCATCTTCAAGAGAGCACACACTGGTCAATGAACAAGATACCAGCCATACGAGATCTCTCCAATAAAAACGACAGTCTGATTCTCTAGCAGCCAACATTTCTCTCCAACATGTACAATTAGGGCCGTCATGAGGATTATTACCACTCTGAACAGCACTTGACTAAACAGTACCTTCCAACTGTTGGGGAGACAGTTTCGGTCGTGGAAAGCAAAGTGATACTGGCTGCAAGGCTCACGTATGTGACAAATTGTCTAGCAGAAGCTTCTTTGGTATCATTGAGCTCAAAAGATTCATCTTCCTGCTCATCCTTCTCTAGCAAAGATTCTTCTAGTTCCAAGCTATGTTTTGGCTTCTTCACTTTCTGATGACCCTCATAAAAAATCAGCATTCCAGCCAAAAACTGCCAAATTCTTGCGAAGACATTGTAAAAAGCCAAAAATTCGCCAGTGTAAGTTTGAAAAAATAGTGAGATCGCTGCTGAAATGAACTTAGTTAGCTGGAAAGTAAGCAATATACCTAGAATAAGAGTAACCGTGGTTCTATAAGATTCTTTGAATATAGCCGCTAAGTAGAAAATAAATGGGAAGAGGAAGTAGAACTGCATTTCCACGGAGAGGGACCAAGTGTGGGTAAACATGTCGACTCCCATTCCGAGCTGAACTTTTTCAGAACGACTGTCTTACAAGCACTGTCTCTCTGTCTCAATGTGTGACAGTTACACAGTTGTTCATCGGATTTTGTGGAGGACTCACACTACTGCTATGATCAACCGCTAGACTGCTTTTACCCACCTTCTCATTATATCCCTCAAATCCAGTCGGTCGAACAAGATTTGTTGCAAATATTAGAGCAATTCCAGCTGAGTTGTAATTGGTTTTCCAGGTTCTCATTGGTGTAATGCTCAAAGAAACTGAAACCTCTTTATAATGCGCCCAAAATCCACTCACTTAAAATTATAAGCGTTGCTAAATAGTATAGCGGAACTATTCGTTTGACTCTTCTGTAGAAGAAGTCCAAAACATTATCGACAGAAAATTTCGTCTTCCTCTCCAGCATCATTGTCATCAGGCTTTCAAGAAACGTTGTGAAGTTGGCGACGTTCAAGCGACGGGTGTGAGCAAACAGAGTATGGACGGTGATAACGCTCGACGCATTATTGGCAGAAGCAACTTCAGTCCTCCTTCCTTTGAAAACGAAAACTGGCGGCAATAAGAATAGCGAGTGTGAAATGGACTATCGTGACTTTATTTACAAATTATGACACATCTGATAATATAACGGTTCAACCCTAGCTGATCCTATAGGCGACAAGTGCAAACTTCTGACAAAGTAGCTGACATAGTATTTTGGGTCGTAGTATTGTAGCTTCCCGTTCTGGTAGAACTGATTAGTGAAGTCAAAGAGGCGGCATTTTTCAGTGTCGTACAAGTCGGTCCATTCGTTTTCTGACAATGTCGTACCAGGTTCTGTACCTCTTTTGCATGAGATTTTCCTACAATTGCTCATTGTTTTATACTTGGAACAACCTCACATCGTCGACTTTCTCTCCTTTAGTCAGACGTCATCATTGCTACAATCTACTCCAGTGACGAGCAAGCCCCGTACCAGAGGCTCACATGCTAAAAAATGAGGGTTACGAGTGACAATGATACTCACATCCTGTCCATGTACTGTAGACATTAGGAAAGACATCTTTGCACTGTTCAAAGATAGTCTTCATTCCGTTTCTAACATAGCTGTTTCCGACAACCAACAACGTCAGGTTACTACTAGCCTTGGCATCCTGAATTATTGCACTGGTTTCTTCACTTTCCAAACTACCTTCTGAACCTCGCAGCGGTATTCTCTATCCGTTTCCGTTGGTAGCTTTACACATGGGTAATCACAAACCTGCTTGACGTCATTATCGCTCCAGAAAGTATTAAGATTTGCTCTTTCTTCGTTCGTCGTGTTATCTAATCCGTAAGACATTTCATTGAAAAATCGGATTTCAATGTCGGATTTGGGAAACGTTCCTAGTGAATGCATGAAGAAAGGTGTAGGGAAATTTTACCAGAGATCTGGAAACAAGCAGTTCCATTGAGAGTAAGTTGAATAGAAACAGCCACAGCTGTCGTTAGTCTGCCCCAGGAGAGGTACCATTGCTCGTAAGTGAAATAGATGACGACGCTGATAAGGAAAGACACCACCATACCGCACACGAACTCTGGAAAATGGCAGTTTTTGAAACACACTTCATTTAGTAACTCACCTGAATCAGTCGTAAGCTTGTTCATCTTCAGAAGAGCCACAATCGGCCAATGGACAAGGTACCACGCGTAAGAGATCTCTCCAACGAATACCAAAGGTTTGGTTTCCAAGATAGTACATCTCCCGCCAGAATGAACCACCATAGCTGTCATCAAGATCGTTGTTATTCTGGAAACTTTTACTCTTTTTCCTTTTAGATTCTAACCTTCCAATCAAAGGATCAACATTGTGGCTCGCTCCCATAAGGATCAAGAGAGACAACAGGACCGCCACGGAAATTAAAGATTGTAGCTGCTGCTCTTTATCTTTTTCCTCAGATTCTTCAATGCTCTCTTCTTTTTCAAGCAGAGGCCTGTAATCTTCCTTCTCCGCACAACTACTTTTTCGTCTCGTAGAAGATCAGCATTCCAGCCAAAAATTGCCAGATTCTAGCGAAAACGCAGTTAAACGAGAAAAAGGGGTCCGCGTAGATATGGAAAATGTAAGAGATGAGGGCTAAATGTGATCAGAATTCCAAAATGTGAGACAGGTTTACCTAGAAGGCTGGTGAAGAACGACTGAAACCTTGAACTTGATTTGGCGTAAACGAAGAAAATGAGTGGGAAAAGCAAGTAGAACTGCATTTCGACTGCCAAAGACCAAGTGTGGGTAAACATGTCAACTCCCATGCTAAGCTGAATGGGTTTTTGTCAGATAGAGTCACTGTCTCTGCCATCTGCGCAAAACCAACCTTAGCATTGTAGTCTTCTAAAGCATCCGGTCTGATTACATTTGTTGAAAAGGTTATGGCTTTTAACGCAGCCTCAAAGTTTGTTCGAACTATAGTCTCCGGTGTCGTATTGATGAACACTAAAGCTTGTTGTTTCTCCTTTTGTAACAAACTTACAAATGATGAATAAAGTTGCTAAATAATAAAGAGGTACTATCCGTTTGACCCTTCTGTAAAAAAAATTCCACTACTGTTGAGAATGTGAAATCCGTCTTTCTCTCGAGCATCATTGTCATCAGGTAGCCAGAAAGAAAGAAGAACTGATCCACCCCGAGGTAGCCATTAGGAAAGAAGTGGAACAGAACTACAAAAACAATGGCCAGAGCTCGGAGGCCTTGAAGGTGAAAGAGTTTGGTGGACATTCTGAAGAATAATGGTTTATCGATATAAACTTGTTCATGAAGTTCTGGTCAAAGTCAAAACTAGAGTAACAAACTTTTTGAGAGGGTTGCAGCCAGGCTTGAGCCGACTGGGGCGTTTGAAGCATGTTTGAAGCGCCGCCCATGTATCTGGACAAGCCTGGCTGTAGATTACAAAACAAAGGTCGCCTCCGCTCTCGACAGGGCGAGCCAGCTAGTTTTTAATTGAACTGTTCCCTCTCCTGATTCTACGTGTCTACTCATAAATAAGAAACGTCTAGTTTAGACCAAACCCATACCGAGGATCAGAAACTGGTAGAAAAAGATCATGCCAAGTATGCTAAATGATCATAAATGCCATCTGTATACAACTGAACTGTCTGTTTGTGTACAACACAGGAAAGAACTAGCAACCATTGTAACGTAGCAGACAGCTTAGCCACTTCATCATTTGTGCGCCGCAATCACAAAACTACCATATTCGAAGAAATCTGCAGAGACTCTACGATGCTATGAACATACAGCATTGGTTAAAAACTTCTTGCTCACAGAGACAGAAACAGACTGCATGATCAAGTTCAATCCACTTTGATCGCGCGGAAAAGTCGTATGCGGCTTTCTGATCTAGACCATCAAGGCGAGATAGACAATGGCGCTGGTCTCTTTCCTGCCGTAAAGATGTTCCACTGATTTCACTCGCACAGTAGGCATTCCCTTGCTGAACTCTACCAGATATGCGTTCCAAGCATTTAGTTCTTTTCTTGGTACTTATCTCCTTGGGACTCGCCTTCTTTGTTTTTAAACTACTACTGGTGAATTGTTCTTTGATTAAAAATTAGTCTGTTTAGGAAGATAGCATCACTAAAGGCAACTTGGAACTACCACACCGACAGTTGTACAATAGCTGGAAACGATGCATGACAGCCAAAACGGATGCATTTATCGAAGATCGTACAGAGGCTCGTTCCATTTTGGATACATTGCAAGGCAAACTTTAGACCTGGGAGGACATGGAATTTGCTGTGCGAGATTGTGATCTCCCCTTCATAGACCTCTTGAAACTGCAGGACTTTACCAATGGAGACGAGACAAAGAGACACATCATGCCATACCATGTTAGCATATACCCTTACCCTTGAAGTTGCATCGAGAGAGCTCCGTATCTCACCTGAAGAGGTTGACAAGGAGAGATGTATCGACTGCTCAACTGGTCGGCCGAAAACCCCCCAAAGACTGCGGGCGTTATCCTGGCGAAAACGTTTTGTTTTGTTTTCTGTGTCTGTGGCAGCAAAGCAGAGACAGGTCTTACTCTGCAATGGAGCAAACAAATGGAAACAGTTTCTTATGTCATATTTTTCAGAGCTCGAGTTCCCAAACAGTCGTCACTATAGGCATCGGCCACGATACCAGAGCTGAGGAACAACTACTACTGGTTCTTTTCCCCCGGTCCGTACAATAACTTTTCTCTTAGGTTGCCCAGAAACGAAATATGAGCATCCAGTTCTACGGAGCTGACCCTATGGCGGAGATCAACGAGCAGCTGTACAGCAAGTTCGGTCACTTCTTCCCCTTTGCCATTACAGCAGAGCCAGGTACCTCGATGGCCTATGTTCTTCAAGGTATTGTAGCCGATCTCCCGAGGAAAAAGTTCAACATTTTCAGAGCACTATGTGAACAAAACAGTGATTCACCTGGATCCGGTCTATTTTCTGTCAAAGTTGATCCGAAAGAAGGTCGTCGACACTCTTTGGCTCGACGCCGAATGGGCTGAATACAGTCTATTCCCATTCTTTAAAAGAGGAGGACTATTTGACCAAAATGGAATCATCATCTGTCAAATGAACATCGAAATTCACGAGCCGGACAGGAAGCAACTCGAGTTGGCAAGAAGTTTTTTTCAACAAATATTATATGACGAGAGGTAGGTAGCTTTGAGATCATGACACTTATATAGGTACGGATTCTTTGCTCCTGTGAAAGGAAAGCACTATAGACTGTTCTTCGTCAACTTTGAGGACCAAGAGTGTGTGGAAAAGTACATTCCGAAAGACATTTCGAATGTAAAACTATCATACTGATCTCCTTAGTAAGTAGAGAGTTTGTATTAAATCTGTTTTCAAGTTTTCAAAAGTAGGATGCATGGCTGTGAAACTGTCGAGATGGTGAAAACAACACGTTTAGTAACAAAATGGTCAACAGACAGAAGATAAAGCAAACAGGCAAGGGATACAAAGTCATAGCACCCAGAAACAGGGAGATCGGAGAAGTAACTGCGCTAACAATGGCACAGTTGATGAAGCACAAAATATGATAGTAGATAACGAAAAAAACTCTAGAATGAAGACAACAGGAGCAGGACATGAGAGTATACCATATTTCGAAGAGGAGATTGACAACCTCCTGAAGATGTTTTCTCAGAAGTTCATCTTTTGGTGTTGGGAAGTGAACCTTTCTTCTTTAGCGATCATCCGTGATTTTTTCATTACTAGGTTCTGGATCCGAAAAATTATTAGTTCTCCTACTTCAAAACAAGACAATTTTTGGAAGTCTAACGTAATACAAACGCTGCTTGGTCGTTTGATTCTTGACGGAAGCGTAGGGACTGTAACGCTTCTCTTGAGGGATACGGGACTTGTTCCCTATTTCCCATTTTTAGCTTTAGATTTGTACGTGTAATGGGCCGGTAGTTCAGGAGCCTTTTGAATGTTCAGCGTAGCCAACTTAGAAGCAGTCTCGGCGTTTATTCTACGTTCTTCTGAAACAAACATCAAACATGATAGACTCCCAGGATGACGCTTTCGCTACAGAGCCTTCTGCTTCAGGGCAAGTCGAATCACTTTTAGCGCCGAAATAGGAAAAGAAGCTATCAAAGACTGGTTGTATCGCGACTCCTATCACTTCTGAGTAAGGAAGAGGACATGTTAAAGTGGGAAACAGACCACAAAATGTCTAGGTACCCTTTTCTAAGCAGAAGTGTGCTTCAAACTGTTGAATACAAAAATATGAAGGGAGTCACTATACTTTATGTGCTTGTTGAACAAGACCCATCTCATTCTCAGACTTTCAGATAACAATGTGAAAAGGTTGTTGGCGACTGAGCTACGCGGAAATCGGCAAGATGAGATTGGAAAGATAACTCAGTCGAAGACACACATTTAGTTTTCTCTAAATAGATTTCAATGAAGTTTGAAGGTTATGCATATAGTTTCGGAAAGGAGGATGGAGCTGTCCGCAACCATGGGCAGGCTCACGAATCGGAGGGTAAAGGTCGATAAACTGTTTGCCGCGTAGTCATCATGAGGCAGCTGTGAAAAAGATTCGAAAGGGTTAAGACAGAGAGTGCTCGAATGGTCTTTTGGAAGAAAGAGAAATTGTGGATGACTAAAAACGAGCGCGCGGCAGTCTATAACACACAAAAATTGCGGCACTCTTTTCTAGCTTAAGTTAGAAAATTCAAATACACGAAAGTCACTCTCAATATATTGGAGGGGGCCTGTGTAGTTGCAAATCAAAGTCTGTTTTCTCACAAAATTTCAAGGAAACAAGGACTACTGAAAAAGGCTTCATTAAGGACAAAGTATTATTTTCTGCTAGCTGAAACTCTTGGAGTCGTAGTAGTAAACATGAGATCCGGTAGGGGATGACTCTTAGGCTTGTAGAAAACTTCGACGAACTTCTTTCGGATTGTTCTAAACGACAGTTTTGTGAACACACTGGTCTTCCCAAGTACCTGTTCATAGTGAGGTAGAGCAGCGGGTTTAAACCACAGTAGATGATCCAGTAGCAGTTGATGATCCAAACCGTCTGCTTAGTATCAGGTAGGATGAGAGAGTAATGATGCCACGCAGACAAAAGCAGAGCCAAGTTGACAAAGAGAATGACGGACTGGACCAAGATGCGTCTCTCCTGCTTGTTTGCCCTCAAAGAGGGGGAAGAAGAGTTGAATTTTCTGAGCTGAAAGTATAGGCCTCAATGTTCCAGTGCCGTTAATATATCTTTACACTGTCAGTAAAGGCTCAAACTGTTTGCTACTCCCACTTCTAACTAGCATCCACACTCACATAAAAAATCTGCCCGATGACCGCCAGGTAGATCACAAACGAGATGACAATCAGCGGTAGACAGATCATGTACTCAATCTGTTCCATCACATTGCTTGCAGCATCGTCCACATACCCCCAAGAGTATCTGCAATTCGCTATTCTCGTATTGTATGTCGCCTGCTCACCCCTCCGGATCGAACGTCACCGTTCCCATAGTCAGCAGACAGATATAGAACAGAAGAGTGTACACCCATCCAATCACTAGCATTCCCTGAAACTCATCATATGTTGTAGTCTATAAACATACATACCTGTAAAATCCATGGGAGACTCCCTTCCGAGTTGATCTTTCTTGTGATAATGAGTAATCGTTGCGTGGCGATGATGACAGTGGCTGGGAAAAGTCCGACCCAGGCAGAGTTCAATGTCGCTCCCAGGAACTGAAAAACGTATTCATAACGAGGAAGAATGGGCTGGAAACCATAAAAGTTTAAAAAAAACAATCAACTTCATTGAAACTACGGAATTCAGAGGATGGTTATAGGAGCTAGTATGGCCCTCTCGACGAGACTCGATGCGCAGGATGGCTGGGTTACGGTAGGTGCTCTACCATAAAATTTAACATTGCCAATACAGGAAAAGCGTATTATCCTTGTCAAACCAGCCTCTGATTTTGGTAGGTGCCCTCTATATGATGCTGTAGGGCACAAGGAATACCTCCACAACTTTTCGAATCATATCGCATTAAAGATTTTTTTTTGACAAAAACGCTATTTCACGAAAACCAGGACCTACAATTGCAATCTACTATTTTTCCTATATGCAACAGGCTGATATCCATCGAAAAGTGACAACTTCAGTCTCAGATTTTAAAAACACAACTTCGATGACGTCAGTCCGGTGGCCTCTTTTTGAAAAATGACAAAAGCGTCCTTTCCAAAGTGTAGGTTATTCTTTTAACCCAAACGTTTGATTCGATCAAAATTTCAAGTAGTTATTCAAAGTTTAAAGAAAGGTTAGCTTCAAGAAGATTTGGTTATACCTGACAATTCTTTGCTTCTACGCAGTATGTGAATTGGCGTCAAAGGGTTTTTTGAGCAGTGGACAGAGACAAAAATTGTGTAGAAACGAATTGTGCTATCCAACTTTTGTTAAAAGTGTGAACTGAGACCGAAAGAAAGCGTCAAATGTCGAAAATACGATGATCACTTTACAAGCTCGGGGAACTTTCGGGAAACGTGTGCCCGAAAGTATCTCCGTGCATTGTCGGGAGAGTATAGGGGCCCACATTACAGGTTTGGTGAACCTTAATCATTTCCATTCTAGGAAATTACCTTGCAGAAATAATAGTGCTCACAGATCCTTGGATATAACACCAACACTCCAGCTGTCCAATGGAAGAATAGCTGAAGACAATCGAAAATACCAAGGTTGACAAACAGTTTGAACGAGTTTGTCTTCTTGAACTCTTTGTCAGTTATGAAAATCTGAATTCACAGTTCAAAAGCCATAGAAAACCACTTACATAGATCAGAATGAGATAGACAGGAAGTATTGACAGAGCCAGAACAATGTAGCTGACAGCGACTGCAATATCCTCAGATGATACGGATGTGTCATTGGAAAACAGAGCTGTGAAGTTGGACATTTTGCTGAAAAGTTAACAATACTTTTCAGAAATTAATCGTAACTAAATCAAGAGTCCAAAGCGGAGAAAAGTCGAGTGCGATTTGTTGGAAAATAGTGATACTTGACAGCAAGTGAAGTGGAAAGTATAACATGGAGTATTTTCAAACTGAGTAGGAGGGATTGACACGTTTAATGCATTGCGGTCAAGCCAGCAGAAAAAGAAGTCTTTTGAACGTGTTCAAGTTTCTTCCGAATAGAGTACAGTTAAAAAGCATTTCTGATAAGACGCATTCCGTAGCCTTAGACTCGGTTTTCGTCCTAGCTATAAGAATGACTATTTCAAAAACTAGAAACTAACGTGGCTGTTATTTCAATTCTTGTGTAGTTCTCTTCCGTGAGACTGGAAACTAGACTGGCCTTGACAACTTCCTCTTTCCGAGGTTCTTGTAATTAAAGCTTCTCTTAGACTGCAGGAACACAGCTGCTCTTCAAACCTAAAAATTGCGTGTCAAGTACAGGTAGAAAGTTACATCTATTCTTTTGAGTCACAGGTTTGTGGAAAATTTTTACCTACAAACTTAGGCTTCGACCCGACAAAGGTGGGCACAGCCGCGGTTATGAGCTCAAACGAGCTGAGAAGAAATACGGTTTCTATTCCAGGACATGCATCAGGAAAAGATTTCCTAATTTACAGTTTTGAAAAGCTCTATCGGATAGAAGGAAAAACTATACTCTGGTTACGTGCTTCTGTATGATTGACGCGAGAAAGGATACAAATCTTTTGACTAATCTCTTATGTACCACGATAGGTTAAAGTTTACTGCTGTATTTTCAAGAAAAAGTGTGAATGTCACATCCAAATGCATAAGATCAAACTGGAAAGAGTGCGGGGAACTATTCGTCAGAGAGTACTCAATCATTTGATTCACCCACTCAACTGTTCCAAATTATGTGCTGTAAAGAAGAGCGTAATTACATGGTTATGCATTCCGGTATAACACCAGAATCATAGATCAGAAAAGTCAAGAAAAACAGGATCAGAATAAGTTTATTCACAGACTAAATACAACCAATAAAAGAATATAGCATCATCCGACGTATACTGTTCCATTGGTGAACTTTAACCGCGTCCATTCTTTGGGGAAGAAGTCATCCGGATTGAATTCTCGAATAACCTGCATAAAGCAAGATTTTAATGACACAAACTTTACTATAACCTTTTCTTGGCTCTCGTAAATGTCCCTAAAGTACACTGCAGCTCCGTCCTTTGCCAAGTAGGCCAGCCAAAAACCGAATGTTGACGACGGAGCAGTCGTCAAAACTTCGTCACAGTACTGTTGACTGAAGCTGAGATCCTGTTCGGGTAAGCTGTTTACTAAAGGATATACTTTCATTCCTAAAACCTGGTATTACTGATAAGTAAGAGAAAACTTACCCATAAATAGTAGTCCAGACCATATGGGGTCATTTCCCATGACTACAACAGAAGTTGCTTTCCTCGTTCGAAGATCTAAAAAATTCGAAAAATGAATTGAGAGGACATACTTTTCTTCACGAGAAACTGGGTGGCTGAAAGTGTGAAAGCCTCATCGGAGGGCTTATGATAGTTATCGGTCACAAAGTCTCCTCGTCGCGTATGCACACAGATTCTGAAGAAGGAAGATTTGAACTAACAGGAACAACGGATCTCACATTCTAGTTTTCAGTACCTCTGGTGGTACCAATTGCTTGGCCGTTTGTTGAACGAATGGCAGCGGAGTGATCCATTCTCTCACTTTCTTTCGGAGATGGTGGAAGTACTTGTAGCTCTGAAGTACTTATAACTTTATTAATGGATAAAAATTTTGTCGACTCCTCATTATAGCGGTAAAACAAAGTGTTATCAATACCTGAAACCAAACTCCGTCTAACATAATACTGTGATGAACTTTAGCAGGGAGCAATCGAGAGACATTGTCGTATTTGCAGCAGAGAGGATTGTTGAATTGGACGGGATAACTGCCATCCTAGACAGTTGGTATAGAAAAAGTTAAAACGTCTCACCATATCAAAACGATAAATAAACTGGTCCAGTAGTTCCGGGTATTTTGAATACAGCTTCTGTACCAGCAAACCCATAAGATCATGTTGAGCAACATTGACAAAAGCTGTCCGATTGAGAGATGAAGCAATGCCTAGGACTGATACAAGCTCGAAAAGTTGATTTCCTGAAGATCTGCCAGGTTCTAGAAACTATTGCGAACCATACCTAAACCAGCGTTTGCAGTAATACCAAAGTATCTAGAAGTCAGCCACTTTATCCCATCATCTGGGTGTTTCCTAGCGGAGAAGGCGTCGAATCGGAGGGCAGAATTGGGTAGAATCTGGGGTTGCTGACCTCCTCCTTGGGGTAGAACGAACCCAGGCGATCCACCTCCGAGACCTCCGGGATTGAAACTATTAGGTAAGTGACCGTTAGACGGGGGTTGCGGAGGTGCTGGTGGAAGTTTAGACAGTTCTGGTAACTGGGGTAGCTGGGTAGGCAACTGGTTCGCTTGAAGTGCTTCAAGTGGTCTACGAGCCTGTTTCAAGAGTTCTGACTCGAGAAAACTGAAAACCGTATGAAGTCCTGGGAAAAAGTACCTTTGCAACTGTCTTGTCAGCTCCTGATTGTCTGCTATGATGCTCTTTGTCTCATTCCGGATAACTACCAGCTGGACGACAAAGATTGTCACACCTAAAGCGTATCATCTTCGAAAACCGAACAAATTCAAACCGACTACTGTGATCAACTGGCTTGCTGTAAAACGGGGCATCATTGGATTGTGCACAGGGGAGAAGCGGACAGTTGAATCCTGTGTCCATCCGATTTCGAGCTATCCTCCCCTCCGTGTTGACTCAGCCGTATTGGCTATGATCTACATTTCAATCAGACAGTGACAGTTTTAATTACCGCAAGCTGGAAACTGAAAACAAAAGTTATAGTGGGACATTTCCGAATTTTTGTTTTTCATATCTTGAGAAGTCATAGGGACATCTTTCCAGGCGGTCAAGAGAGGGTAGGGTGTGTGTGTTGAGATTTATTTTTGGCCCATTTTTTGTGTCATCTCGATTTTAGACAAGCTGAATGCATGCTAAAATATGATCGCTCAGTGTTCTTATTTACAAACACACCTGTTTTCTCAATTATGCTAATCGAATCCCATAACGTTTGTCTCAGACACCAGCTTTCTTTCTCACAGATCGTCGAGCACAAGCGTCAACTGATTACCCTTTCATACACCTTGGCAACTTGTTCCTTCCGCTGTATTTAGATCCAATCAGGCTTTCCTGCTCTCTCATTATCATCATCTCTCTTTCTCGAATAAAGATTCTTGGTATTTGGTCAAAACGGCGTAAAAAGTCTCAGTTCCTGTAATCAGCATATGTCTGTTTATCCCCTTCATAAGAAGGAAACATCACTGCATAATTGAGCCCTTCTTGTCAGCACCGCGGATTAGATGTCGCTCTCGGCTTATTAGCTTCTTGACCCGTTGAGCAAGATCAAGTACGAATTTCTTCCGATACATCTTTTTTTAACTTTACATTAGTACAGTATTTAATTTCAAAGATCAGCACTTTAAAATTTCATTAGATAGGCGTTTCCATGTTCATCAAACAAGTGTATTTAGGGACAGGTGCTTTTAAGTTCCAACTGTACTTTCAATGAATACAACCCAGTTGGTGCACGCGAACTACTTTCTTGCTCCTTGCTTTTTACAACCATTTTTCTTTGTTCGTTTTTCTGAACTGTTTTTGCAGTATCACCTTATTTGGAAAAAAGAGTCAACAGACTCTATATTAAAACTTTTATTACATTCATATTCATTTGACCTTTGTCACAAAATATCATCTGCCAATTGAACAGCGTTTTTAAACTCGTTTTTTTAACATGCGAAGTGTAGGTTTCTGCGTCAAGTGGTTCACACTCTCCTTACGAACGTAGATTTTTTTCGAAACTTCTTGCTACTTGCCCGGTTGGATTGAATTTATGACTTCAACTAATCTCAAGACATTTTCAAGAAACCATCTTCAAACTAATTGAGTTTCAAGCTAGGAGATTTCCCTTTAAACTGTTAGTCTGTAAGCTGACTAAAGCTTTGTCTGTTTTCTTGCTCGTGCTAGTTCTTGCTTCATATGCATTTCCTGTCTTGGGGCTTGGGCTTAGGCTGGGGGGGAGAGAAAGTATGAAAAGATTAACTATGACATAGTCCGTTGTCTCAATAATCTGTCTGTATCGACGATTCATCCCCTTCAATCTCAGGCTATCATCTATATTAATAGAGGGGAAGTCAACCTGGCGAAGGTTCGAGCAAAGTACCCGTTTTTTTTTCCAATCCCTGCGTCTACTTCTTTATGCTTCGCGACGGCGACAAAAGATCAATCTGGTTTATGAACTTTCAGGTTTTTTGTCTTCCTTAATCTACTACCTTGACGCATTCATATATGTGTTCAAAAGTTCTTTTCGGGGGCTAATCTCAATGTGTTTTCTACATGTTGAATAAATGCCTTGTTTAGAGAAGAAGATCGTGCTGGACCAGAGTGCATATGCACATCAGCACGAAGGAAAGAATATGCACTGTTTGTGGAGGACCCGGTGCTGCCTATCACTACCAGGGAATGGTTTGCCAGTGAGTTTTTGGTTAGCTTTGTTTGTATCGTTATTTGTGTGAATAGGCTGCCTAGAGTTTAAGTACTTTCGAAAGTAACCAGTGATTCCAACAAACTTCACAAATGTACTCAATTGTTATGTTTAACGCGAGCCATGATTTTCTGTGTCTACGCTGGCTGACTTATAATGAGAAAAGTCAAAAAACGAGAGCGGATCTATTTTCAACCGAGTTGAGGTGGTAAAGGCGCCAAGCCGCAACAAAGCAACTAGTCAGCGAAAGCATAACGAGTTTCAGAAGTTGTCGAGTCTTCTTTGTCCGTACAATTCGCAGGAAAGTGAATGTACCTTGCCGCAACGGGGACAACGCCTGTGAAATTGTAGCAGGTACATTAAGCAGTCAGACGCCTGATACAAACTTACAGCTTTTCGAGCAAACTGTACAGCTTGTCGTTTCAAGAAATGTCTAGATGCCAACATGAAAACAGGTGATGTTGGCAAGATAACGTCTCAACACGTTAGAAGAGCTGTTGTCCGCTACTTGACTCGAAATGACTACATCGTCAAAATTGTGAGTTTTGCCCCATTTTCAAACTCTTAATTTCAGAAAGAAATTCAGAATAACTTTGGTGCCCTCGGCTGTCAGATGCTGACTCGCCTATACGGAACTAGTCTCACAGATTTTCTCAAGCACATGATCCATTTTGAAAAGTAGTCGAGATGGGATTGAAATGGAAATCTATGGAAAGCTTGCAGGAGTATAACAAACTTGGAGGGAACAATTCCGACAGGAAGTCAAGTAAATCCGAATGTTAGTCTGGCGGAGCTGCTTTCAAATCCTGCAGCTTGTGCGCCAAGGGATACTGTAAGTTTGCTATCTATTCATGAGTAGACGAATTTTCCCCATCGCGTCAAACAAGTAAATAACAACATCTGAGATACAGCGTGATAGATTACTTGTGATTCTTTTCTGTTCTGCCTTTCGTCGGGCGCTCTCCTGTATGATCTCGGCGCGTCCCGAAAAGGACTTCGGTGCATTAGGAACGATTCCAAATGTGTTAAAAGGGCGGTATCATTTCGTTCTATCGACACCCATAGTCGGTAAATTGAAAGTAGCCAGCTATAAAGACTGTTGGTGTGATATGGCACGTCGAGCACTGGAAACCCTGTACTTGTCAGAGCTGAATATTTTTTGATGTATTATCCCAAAGGCATATCCCAATTGAAGAAAGCAACTGTGTAAAAACAAATTTTATAGATAGAGTAGCCGATCATTCAGAATTATCGCTATATCTCATAGATCTAGTTATATCTGTTTCCTGAAAAAAAAACTCGTACTGGACACTACGCTTTCCGTCTGATAGAGGGAGTGATCAACGGTGCCAATATTATTATGTACGCATGTCCTCCACTTGTTGATGCAATTGCACCCGCTTCTAATGAGGGCTGAGAAAAAAATTTAAAAAGCTCAAGCAGCTTTCCGTGTGAGGGTGTAGAAGGATCTGGTTAATCTTTAAAGCGAAAACTATTTTTGAAATTTGGAGCTTTTTCAAATTGTGTGTTACAGATCATACGAAAGTTTAGGCAGCATGGAACACTCGTCTTTGCAAAAAGCCTGAAGAAGGAGACTACCTTCTTATCCACATGTACACCAGGTTCTGTGTCGCCATTGCCGACTTTTTCAGCTCGATCATGGAGTTTCATCAACTTTCCAGCATCGACAAGGTGGCGTCGAGTGTCTGCTGGGTAACAATAGCAAAATTTTAGCTAAAACTGGCTCAATACCACATAGGTCATGTTGGATCTCTCGACTGCATTTTCTATCAATTCAAATTTGGCGTCGAAACGGCAAGTTGTGTCTCGAAAACGGAAGAGTACTCACTGGACGATAAAGAGAAGGCCGTGTACGTTCACCTCTTTTTTTGCCCGAATGGCTTAAACTTTTAGCTGGAACGAGAGATGTCATTCCGCTACAAGTTATTTCAACACTGCCGCCGACATTTTTGAGGAAATTGTGATTACTCATGAGGAGATAATCCTTCTCAAACTCCTCATGATCTTTTTTGCTCGTAGGCCTAGAACCAAAATGAGGATAAATTGTACATTTCAGCTGAAAATCTCTCAGAAGAAGGTAAAGCCGTTTGCAGACGAGCCCGCGGGAAGTACCAAAACATGCTGGCCAAGTATGTAACAGACGAGTATCCTTTAATGAACAAATCTGAACAGTTGGCGAGAATATCTAGGATACTGGAGATATACCCCATAATGCAGGTCAGATAAAGATATTATTCTTCTTTCAAATAAGTAACTTTTAGAACGTCTCTGAAGACACCGGTCAAAAATATGTGATAATAATCAACAACAATATTGGTGGCATGAAGCAGCAACTGCCCCATGACATTCGAATAAAAGTTTATACGTGAGCCGTGCCGCACCCGTACGATCTTCGCGCATGCCGAAAGAGGCATGTCCGTCGCTTCTGGATTCCTGCTTCTTTCTGCTCGTTTGATTTCCTGTCTATTCAGTAATTTGCGTCGCCGCCTCTGTGACGAGTACAACGAACATTTTATGTCGCAAATACCTAATGACGTAAATATGCAAATCGTAAACACAAAAATTTTTATTCTTTACCTTTGATTACTCCATCTCTGGATAATAGTTATTACAGGCGAAAGTTTGAACGGCCGAAAATATGTATAGCTTTTTGCTTTGCCTCTGTTTTGTGGTCATGGACAACTCCATAAGCAAACAAACAAACAAACAAAGAAACAGTCAACCACTGATACCATCGCGCTTTCATAGTTTAGATTATTACCGAAAAATTTAACTGCAAAAAGGGCGCGTTGTATACACCAAGCTTCGAGAAAAATGGCCAAGCTGTCGACCACGGTCGTTTGTTCAAATATATACTGCATGTGATACAGCTTTTCCGGTAATTTTGTAATGTTTACATAAACCGTAATGATTGTAACGATATCTGGAAGAGTTGGGGAAATGACACAGAACAGTCGGAAAGACACGTCCATCACTCGATGCAGCTTTGATGTTTACCTGCTCAACTAGCTCTGAGTGTAAAGTTTGTAGAACTTTCTGAGCAGCTACGAATAGAAATTAGATGCGATAAATACAACCTGACGTTTGACTCTATGCCAGAAACCAGAAAATCGAATACAAGCATTTCGAACTAGGGCACAGTATCAATGAGACCGGTTTACAAAAAAAAATCCTTTGTACGAAACAATCGTGATAAAAACTTAGTTATGAAGCGGCTGACGGCAAAATCGTACGTCGGTTATATCACTCCAAATGGCATACCCTGAATGCATTTTCAATCTCACGGCGCGCTCTATTTCAAATGTTGTTTCGAACAATCTGTTGCTTTTAGGCGTTTCTTCTTTCACACCAAAACAGGCTTTAAATACTTTTTTTATAGCTACCTACTTGCTAAAATTAGTCTTTTTCAGGGTCCCGGACATCATGCCGAAGCTGAAGTTACAACAAATAGTCTCGGCGTCAGAATCGGACGACAAATATGGGCCAAAGAATCTTCTTTTGGCAAAAAAATGGCGTGGAAAAGCAGGTAATCTTACAAGCCTTTAAAACTTTATTATTATAACATCATTTATAGGTGCCGAGTCAAATTCCGTGATTCTAAGGTTGGAAAAGGAGGAAGAAATACGCACAATATTCATTGGTAACGAGGGAAGTGCCTACATTTCCGTAGCAGTCGCCAAATCATGTGAGATTATGCCTTCTTTTAATGTAAAATCAAACTTTTTTCTTTTAAATAACAACATATTTAGGTTCTCTTGTCCGAAACCGCATTTATGGACCCAGGAGAATGTAGAATGGAGCGGAATTTGCAGCGAGTGAAGTCCTTCGACAAGTCGAAATTAAGTTCGGCATTTGTCTACAAAAAGTGGGATCTAATCAAGGTAACTCGTGCACTTTTTATATCAAGTTTTGTGCTTAAGGTGGTCTGTAAGCAGCCCTACAACAAAAGAATCCCTTTCGGAATCTGTTTCATCACCCTGATTGGTGGAGACGAGAACACAGAAGCTTCTTCCCCCACTCGACTGACCAGTCTGGGCGTTGTTGTTAGTATGCTTATTCTGCTTTTATGGTTATTAAGAAGCTTTAGATCCAGCTATGCCATCTACAAGCCGAACATTTTTCGATAGTATGACGAATCAGCAGAAAAAAGAAAAGCGAAAAATGGAAGAAGAGGGACGAGAGGCTGTTGAAAGGGCAGAAAATACGCACATTAGAAGAGAAGAGCTTATGGAAAAGGTAAATTACTTTATTTTCTAATTTTTTCCTTTCTAGGCACGCCAGCTACGAGCCCAGAAACGACAGGCCGAAGTCGCAATTGATGCTCCGAGTTGTTCCTCTGCAAACGCTATCATCCTCGATTCAAAAGGCAGGTCAGCGGCTCATAACACTGTCAAGACTTCTCAAACGTCAAACTCCACGGTATGTAAATCTTCTACCTTAAACATTTACACTTTTAGATCCCTAGCCGAGTCCTGCAGGGGATGATAAACGCGAACAATACTACGCCGACTAGAGGAAATGGGAAGAAACAGACCGTTTTGAGTATTACACCGAAGAGGAGGAAGAATGCAGCGGAAAACGGGGACGATATCCCTGAATCATCTTCGAGTAGTCCACCCCTTTCTGGTGTCCATCTCACCTTAAGCGGCTTTGAGAATCCGCTGCGAGGTGAGCTTCGTGAGAAGGCCTGTGAACTGGGAGCCGTCTACTGCCAGGACGTCAATGATCGGTTGACCCATCTGGTCAGTGCTTTCAAGAATACTCCAAAGGCCAAGAAATGTCGTGAGTTCTATACTTTTAGTTAAAAAATAGTGCATTTATAGGATCCACTGTAAAATTGGTCTCTAGACATTGGATTGAGCGCTGCTTCGTCGAGAGACGCCGTCTGAATGAGGATCTTTTCAAGTTTTAGATCATTTCATCTATACATAAAATCTTCCGGTTCTTTACGTAGCTCTTCTGACAGGTGAACTATTCGAGCCGGATACAAGACTTAAAGCATACTGCCGATAGGGCTTCACAAACACGAGGAGCAGTACAGAGTTGACCGCGTTGTAGAAATTAAACGACATGATGATTAAGTTGGAGACAAAATCAAGAGAAGTTCCGTATTCCCTCACCTTTTCGTTAAAAATGACCGAGAAAGCTATTAAGCCAATCGGTATTATCACGAGGACTATTGGTAGCGCAGTCTGAGTGCTTGCTGTGGTATCTTTTTCTGATAACCTACCTGTATCATCAGAACTGTGGTAATACTGTTTTGTAGCCGTTGGTGCTCTTTTGACTGTGCAGATTTAAAAAGCTCCCTATGGGTAGCATAGTTGGAAAGTGCTACAGAAACTGAGCACATGGTGATGGTACAAAAGAAGCAAATGACTGAAAAGGATATCGTTATTTCACAAAAAGAAGCATACAGAAAAGTTTAACAAGGTTGTGGCTAATTAAGAAAATGAACACGTTGTCTGTTTTATCAATCTCGAGAATTAAACTAACTGATCCATTAATGGATTGCAGATATATAAGGTAGCTCTGAAGAATGACAGGTAACAAGAGAAGCTGTACCTCTCGAGACACTCGGGCCATTTGAACCAACACCGAGACGGAGGTCCATAAGCCTAATGTTATGACCGTAGTAAGGGTGATAAAACTGAAAAGCAGCTCTTATGCAAGCAATCTGTGATTCTTTTCATTGTCCTGTTAGCATTTAGGACTTTAGTCAATCCTAACAGTGGATAGTGCACAAGTTCAATTGCCGCTCACCCTATACCTGTAGCCAGCTTGAGAACAGAATCAAGCTTATAAGCAATTGCGAGTCTGAACGTGCTGGCTTCCGCTACGCACGATAGAGCTACACCAAAGGTCACTGAATATGTTACTACCTGAAATGATTGAAGCACAAAGTGTACGTCAAAAAATACCGATAAGTAAGCTCCGAATTCGCCGAAATTGCTATAAACACCGCGAACTTTTGTCACGAAATATGGATAGTAAAATGCAGGTTGCCAGCCCCAAGACACTGAAAGCATGGCCAAACTGTCCGCCACAGCAGTCTTGATGAAGACCCATTTCATACGATTTAACATTTTAGGCGATTTGGTAGCTATGATGTAGACAAGAAGGATTGATAGAATTTCTGGGAGTAGTGGAAAAGAGATACAGAACAAGCGGAAATAGTCAACCATCAAGCCTAGATGGAAGATTGTAGTCCCATGCAGCTGATTCTGTTTCAATCGGTTTGATGAATCCACCTGTTCCACCTTTTCTGGTGAATTTTCTAGTGTTTGCACATATAAGAAGCAAAAGTCAGCCACGAAGAAGAGCTTCTAGTATTTAAATTTTTATATCGTTCCAGTAGAGACAAGAGTGAAAGACTAGTTACACGTTTAGAAGCTCTGAAGCTTACTGAGATCAACGGGAGTGGTGCTGGTGAGAACAGTACGGACAATGTCATCCATACTGGGTTTCTGATGAGACCTTTCACTGGAGGTGAGTATCTCTTCCAAGGCGTCGGGCTGTTCTTGAACCACTTGATGGATACCCATCTTTTCCAACAGGCCGCCAATGCAAGCCAAGGCGGTTGGGTCGGTATTGGGCGAAAGACGGATCTGGAACAGATTGTTTACTGGGGAGCGGGTAAACGAATCTTACTTGAGCGGTCATCGTCGACTCGATGGGATCGTAGAGTTGCACAGACACGTGGCTGTGCCAGTCGGCTTCTCCATCAATCGCGGCGACAGGGATGGAGCCAAGAAGGCGGATGTCGGAAAGTGAAGCTGGAAGTCAAGGTTCAAGCTTGTAAAGAAAGGGCACAGACGATTTATCTTCTACCTATAGGTTTTTAATAGCAATCGGAATTCTGTGCTCCTCCAGTTTACCATTGCGGCTCATTGTCAGTCGCAAATGTACGATCGTTTTCAAATGTACGATTCAACAATCTGTACATCTTCTGTATCAGCCTGGCTACGACAGATCATACCCAACACTTTACTCATAGTATCTCCTAGCTATTCCGTTTTTCAAGTGTGTATGTCAGAGAAATTTAGCTAGTAACTCACCATTATTGAAAGCGAAGACAGCCTGAATATTCGGAGCTTCGGTCAGACGGTTACAGAAGTTGACATTGGTGTTTTCCAAGGCTTTCTTGGCCGAGACCCGAGCTCCATACATGCAGACACGTTCTCCAGACTGACTAAGTAGCTTAGCCACAGCTATCGCCATACGGTCACAACCCATGATAAGAGTAGAAGACATCCTGACTGAAAATGTTGAATGAACTCAGTGACGGAATGAGTAAAGGGGATAATCGAAAAAGGGGAGCTTTATACATGGTCTTGTATGACTCTAGTTTCAACATTGCTACCAATGAGAAAAGTATGAATTTCACTAGTGTCTGAGAGAAAACAAGGACCTCTAAATAGTTCAGTTCTCCGCCTCTCTACGTGCAACTGACGTGAACTGACGTCTTCGGTACAAAGAGAATCCAGTTGAGGAGAGGGTGTGACTCAAACAGTACAAATGATCAGAAGTGTTCATAAAGTGTCAGGACACATAAGTCGGGGAGGCCCTCTAACGCAATTGTTGGTGACTTCGGTTGGGCGTGGGGTTGTCCCGGCGTATAAAGGAGAGAGAAGGAAGGAGGGGCCGGCCCGGTTTTCACGTGAGTGGGAGCGGGGATGCCCAAGCTGAGGTACATTTGCACCCACAACAAGCCAAAGTCCCTGGCCAAGAAATCAAAGCCGCAAACGAGGAGGACCCGTTATTACGTTCGCAGGCCAAAGACCATGGACGTTCCCGTAGGGAAGAGAGCTCTATGATCTTGATGAGCCCGGAAAAGGGAAAATTTTTTATCAGTTGTCCCGCAAGATCATTGAACTGGCTTGGAGTTCAGAGAACTGTCTTTGAAGATGCTAGGTGGTCGAGTTGGAACTTGATAGGAAAAATGGGAAAAATTGTGTTTTTTGTTGATCGGAAATGCAACAAACGTGAAAGAGGGAGGCACACATGAAAAACAACAGCTGTTTTGACGTAGGACTCTTTGAAGAAAGGCAAAAAATGTTGGCAACATGTTGAAACAAGCCTTGAAGCAAGGGTTTTGAATGTTGGAATTGGTGTTGATCTTCTAGAGAAGCAGGTAAATCTTCTTCGGAATAGGATAATTTATAGTGGTAGCTTTTTCATCTGTTTAGACAGTAAGACATAGACTGTGCTAATAACTGTTATGTTTTGTGTCTGTCAACAAACTAGCCCATGTTGTTCGTAATCAGTCTTTGAGCAACAGTTTCCCTAAAAAAAAGGGACGGTTACCACACTAAATTTCAAATGGATGGCTATAATGACTGTTTCGTTTCTGTGGCTATTCAGAGTCCATGATTAACTGTCGGGTACAATTCGGTCAATTTTGGCCTAAAAGTTGGGAGATGACACCAAGTTGAGTCAAAATGTATCTTGTCTTGTTTATCTCCACCTTCTCTATTATTAGGCCCTCCTCGGTTTACAGGCCGGCCTCAACGCCGGTTTGCGATCAATCGGCGAGAAGGGGGCCTCCCCAGCACGTGGACAGGACAAGGGCCACCCGATCGGTTGGGGGAAGCTCAACCAGCCAAGCCAATAGGGCTGTCGCTTAAACAACAAGGAGTGCAAAGGATGGGATCATGAATAATGCCGATAGCGAGAAGGAACTGTAGAAGAATTGCAAGCTATGAGCTAGTTTTTGTGTGTAATCAAGCGCAGACAGCCTTGAGATATGACATGCTATTGTTTTGCACAAAAACTGGTATTTTTCAAAATTTTTCAGTACTGTGACCCCATGTTTACTGTCAACCACCTATGCGAAGAAAGTCAGCTGATACCGATAGAACTTGAAAGGGAGAAATTGAAGAGCGGGATTGTTCGTAAAGGGCTCAAGAAGATTTTATTTTTCAAGTAAGGACTTCAAATTGAATATAATGTGGATCCTCCCATTCATTTTTACCATACATTGAAGTGAAGAACTGCCAAGTTTCGAACTGGATTTTGTAGCCATCGGGCAAAGTTTTTCATATTTCTGAAAAAGTTTATTTCTCTGTGTGAAAACTTCCCGTAGACATAATCATGTCCAAGGGTTCATTGAGAGGCGATCAATCGATCTAAATTTATGGATTCCAGGTGAAAGACTGAATAATTTGTAACCCTCACGTGAAAGCCACATTCAATTGTTCTGGAGCTGACCACCAACTTCTGTATAGAAGTTTAAAAGACAAGTTGTCTGGAAGTTAGGTCCGAAGCAGAAGTTTCTCCGGTCAGAGTTCTGTCACTCGCATTTGTTCTTATAGACTTTCGTACGTGTAAGCAACAAACAATTAGTTGGGATACACGGCTCGTAAACTTTGTGTTGGCTCTACTATTGACCACATCCTCCGGCGGCGTAAACAACTCTGTCAACCCCGATAACCCCACAAGGATGCTGGGCTCTGCCCCATATTTTGATCTTTTCATCCTACCCTGTTTACCAAAGTAAAAGTGCTCTTTCGAAAGCTTCATACGTGTGCTGTTTTGCCAAAGGACGAGACTGGCTGGCTGTTTACGTCGAACTGTTCCCCGCAATCCCCCCAATTCCCCTGTCTGCTCTCCTTTCACCCCTACCGATATTACATAGAAAATGGAACGCTACGAAGAAGTTAGCCAGTTCTTTGAAGACCTCGAACAGAAATGGCAGTCCTTATTAGTTATTGTTGACCGACACGCTCAGGTAGGAGTTTCAACTAGAGCAAACATTTAATTATCAGCTGTTCTTTCTATTCGATGCTCTTTCTGAAGATAGTCGAGTGAAAGATGACCTCCTGATAGCCCTTAAAGACTATCTCAATGTACAGTTCGAGGGAACACCTGTCATGGTTACCACTCTCCGAGAATTTCTGGTAGACCAGGTATGACAGAACTTCGTTTATTTGTGATAGTTAATATAGAGACAACATTTTTCTGAACTTTACGAAGTCATGTCGAAAGAAAACATGAACAGTGGATTGACGATAAACAGTGATGGAAGTGAACGCAGGAAGTCTTTCCGTTGGCTCGAGAAAATGTCGAAAATTCAGCATAAAAAGGACTCAGACATGAGGGTAAGTTCGATTCTATACTTTGAGTTTTTCGCCCAGTTCGGGGCATATAAAAGTGGGTATAACAGAAATGTTACACTGTTGTTAGACAGGGAAAAGGTATACAGAAAACGATGACCTTATGGTTATCCGATTTTCAAGGCTACAGCGACGGCGCTGTCTAGCTGTCGCGTCCGCAGCCTCATAATCAAAAGACTGATTTCAATGTCTACGTTCAGAATGAGCGGCGTAAGCAGGATGACAGCAGACGTGAACATAATCAGATCTTGACCAGGTGACAAGCGTACCAATCCATCCGTAGACAATAAGCTTACAGGCTAAAAGAAGAGCTGCGGAACATGGGACTCGCACAAAGTTATGTGGAATCCTTGGAAGAGGTCTTTCAAAAAGTGAGTGGACAGACAAAGGAACAGGATGACTCACTTCCAGATCAAAATCTCGCTGCCGCACCCCTCAAATGCTGAGGTGTCCACTAATAACAAAGAGCTGGCCAACAATCTCAGTACCCTCTGGAAAGAAGTCGAAAAAGGTCACGAAGAGGTAATTGAGAAGACACGGAAGGCTTCTGCTATCCTTGAGAATGACAAAAAATTGTCCGTTATCGGTATATCATCTCGTCATCGTTGTTCACCAATTGTTTCAGTCAATCCATTGGTTCACGAAGAGAAGCAAAAGCCGAAACCGTCCGGGATACTACGGAAGCTTTGCTGTTGTATCTTATAGGGGCAGGTTCTCGACCTTGCAGATCATTATGAATTTCACTTAATAAACATACGGATTTTGTCATGTTAGCTCCCGGTGTTTGCGAACTGTTCCGACATTTTCACCACTGTTCGCGTTAGTCCTGCTAGATGACGACAGTATGCTCCTTACCCAGCCTGCGCGCTCTTGTTTCACACTCTCCGACAACCATCTGGGGTGAAAAGACCTTGAAGATCATTATGAAGTATTGAAGGGAGTGACTTGGGTTGATATATTAGTATATCGATCCTCCTGCCTGCTAGTTTGACGAATTACTCATTATCATTTCTCGCTCTGTATTTCGGATCAGGAGTTTTATGACTGCGTGTAGTAGAAGAGGTTCTATGAAAGTCTAATCAGACTGTACAAACACTTTTAAGTAGCGAGTATTGTTTTTTCAACTGAATCTTCCAATGTTGTGCCCAAAACTCTGGATAAGGGATCATATGGCCCTTGCTGAAACTGATACCGAAATGTGCTAAAGTCTTTTCTTCTGAGAGCTGTCCTGTTTTCTATAGGAATACTAAAGATCAGATAAAGTTAAAGTTTGACCCGTAATCAATGCAAGAGCGAGCTCAATTGCATACGAGTACAACCTGAAGGGTCAGGTCCAGTAGGCTTACGTTCTAAGCTGGACAGTCGAAGAAACACTAACGAAATCAAGAGGCGACCACACAATGTAGCTGACTAGTTATTCCAAAGTTTTTCTCTTCCTGCCCTTTGCATCTTTAAATTCTGTGCTTATCCACATCATATAGCCATCTTATTTATTGCTCAAATGACTTCCACTTTCATATCTCACACCCCAACTGTGTCTCCTCTTATTCAAAAACATGTTAGCACTATTCACTTATTCAGTAACCGGTTGATTCATAAAGCTTAGTGATTATGACAAAAAAAGACAAGATCATTCCAACGGTTCAGATTTCGTGGCATTCATTTTCTCTATCCATTCGACCTGGTTCAATCTCTCCCGATGCATCCGGATGTCACGCTTTTTTTCATCATTGTCGCGTCTCTTGTGAATACCGATATGTTCCTTTAGAAGATCGTAAAAATTATCCAGCCTAAACATTCGTCTACTGTGAGAATAGAAGGAAAGTTTTTACTGTTGAGAGGCGGATTCGGGTTGGATTGGAATTTTGCTTTTCTGACATGATTGAGCCCAGTCAAGCAAACCAATTGGCTCAACTCCTCCTTTGACCGTGTTGTTTCTCTTGATGAACAGCCTCATGGTTTCGTTGAAGCGTATCATGTCTCCACGCACAACATCAACCTGAAACATTGGGTATCTAACTCACTAGGGAAGGGTTTTAGTTGCCCGCGGGATATTGAAACGAGGTAGGTGCCATTCGAAAGGGCATCGAAAATGATGGTGTTTCCCAAATTTTCAGCTGCGGAATGGATGTCTGCTGTCCTCTGGAGCTTTTCCCGTTTCCAGGTTTTGAGCTGAATTTGCGCTCTTGGACTTGGATATCCAGTGCTTCTTTCAGCGCAAGTGACCAAGTGGTGCAGAGCGTGTGCGCTTCGCTGAAAAACTTTTGGTTTTTGGTTCGAATTCTCTCTTAGGAAAACATTTTTTTTATATCTTCAAACGTATATAGCTTCTATTGTTGCTTTTTTTTACTGCTAAAAGCTAGAAAAATTTGATAGTCGACCTTCCCATTTCCTACTTTTTTTTCTGATATAGTTCGCGCGTTCAAATTCGTTTTTCGAGTCGAAGAAATGCTTTTCCGGCCTGGCTATGCGTTGCAAAGTTGTAGAACAGATCAAGGGCTACAACTTTGCATTACATTGTCACGCAAAAAATAACCTCTTTTTTTAGTCAAAATTACTGTGAAGTTGTGCGATACTGGTCGTCACAGTGCTATCCGAAAAAGGAATTTTTGTATTCAGTGAGTGAAAAAAAGCAACGATAGAAGCTAAATATGTTTGAAGATATAAAAAAAAATGTTTTCCTAAGAGAGAATTCGAACCAAAAACCAAAAGATTTACAGCGGAGCGCACACGCTCTGCACCACTTGGTCACTTGCGCTGAAAGAAGCACTGGATATCCAAGTCCAAGAGCGCAAATTCAGCACAAAACCTGGAAACGGGAAAAGCTCCAGAGGACAGCAGACATCCATTCCGCAGCTGAAAATTTGGGAAACACCATCATTTTCGATGCCCTTTCGAATGGCACCTACCTCGTTTCAATATCCCGCGGGCAACTAAAACCCTTCCCTAGTCAGTGTCTCACTGTCTCTCATTCAGTATGTTTTTCTGTCTCTCTGTCTCAAGCTCACAAACCACGGGAAGCGTGGTGAACCAGTATCTCGGCTTGGACAGGCGGGTGAAACCTCTACTTGTGTACTCATCGAACTTCAGATCCATCCTAGCGCGGACCATTTGGTACAGTCTGAAAAATCTTTTTTTAACCTCCAACAGATTAACAAACGTCATCAATTCAGCAAGAGTCATTTGACCCTCCTTATCAGTGGTCAGCCGATCCAATCCCCAGACAAAGACAATGTTATGAATCGAGAAATCCTCCGGCTTAATCGCATCAATCCATGTGTAGATAGTTCTGAAAAACTTTTGATTTCTGAATGGAAAATGAACAGTCTACAATATATCGAATGGGTGTGGGAAGCAGAAGATACCGGCAGTGTCGAGAGCTTCTTCGAATGCTTGTTCTAGGAGAGAGTCACTGATGATCGCGTTACCTGAAAGTGGACAGAGTGATCTAATTGAAAATGAATTTTTTGCTGATAATCACTTTGACAGTTTAACAGCGCCCTTGTTGAGGTCTTTAATTTGAAGTCACAGACTCAGAGGTTAGACAGCGACTTACCATAGCAGAAATTGTAGGAGCTTTTGGGTCCATTATTGATGTTGGGCTGCCAGAAGTTTCCGAATTTAGTCAAGCTGTTCAGATGACTTTCAAGAACGTCGTTTTGCTCGGTCTAAACATGTTTATCAAAGGTTCGAATGTGGTTGCTGGCTCACAATTGGAGGCAGATGCCTTGGAACCAAGTAGGAATGAGCAGGAATGGGCATTGTCTCGTATTTCTCTTTAATCTGACCGTCCTTCTCCTTAATGACTGCCTTGACATCATGTCTTTTTACTTTCTGCGGTTTTAAATGTGGGACCCTGACAGCATCATTACCGCTCATACGGACCTGAGCTAAAGCAAGATTCTTATCGGTTGCCCAGCACATTTCTCGGTATTTGTTGTAGCTGATCGCCTGAAAATATTGTGTCGATGCTTTTTTTGAACTACGCACCATAGTGCTGGCAAACCTCTCCCCGACGTATGCGACTGTGTACCTCTGGGGGTAAACGATTGAGTTGTTACCCATGGCTGCTTTGTGCTGATCGATGAGAGTCTTGATGTGATTGGAAATCACCAAGCGGACTTCGGGATCAGCTGAAAATTGAGTTGGGACTTGATTGCAGAGGTACATGTTAAAATTGGAAAGTTTGCTGATCTTATCTTTGGCTCTCTTCGAATCATGTTATAGGATTTTGCTGTCACTAGTAGTGTCAATTTTTGTATTCTAATAACCAAAAGGAGGCTAGAACGTTAAAATTTTTGCTGTAAAACTTTCCGAGAACTACATGCGAGTCTTCTATAATAGGCGTAATAGACCCCCTTTGGTTTGTTAAAACAACCTACATCTTTGAAGCCTTACTTGACTTACCTTCCGAGAAGCTGACCTTCTTCTTCGGTCTCTTCATATACTCCGAACTGTATGTTATCCTCTCCTCGTCAGTCATCTCATAGACGTCGCAATCCGAATAGAAGACTCCTGGCTCCTGAACTCGAATCCTTGTAAGTAAGTTCAAGTTCTGCCCTACCTTCTTCAAAATACTCTTTCCATAAGAAGGAGCCGATGATGTCGGCGGTTCTCCCTCGTCTCCGTGGTCCCCATAGCCCGGGTAGGGAATATCCTCCAGTTTGATTGATACCAATGGCGGATCATCGACGATTTTTAAAGCTTCTGGCTCCAGCATAAGGGTAGCGAGTTGACTATTGATGTCGTTCTCTGTAACCGATTCAACAAGCGTGAAAAGAACAAAGAAACCAACCCCAATCGTTTAAATGATTCTTTGGATATCGGTGTTGTGCCGCCATGCCTTTTGCTCCTGAGACTCCTCGTCTGAAGGCGACGATATGATCGTCTGTGATGTGGACATTTTCCTTCATCTTGTCAATAAGTTCGTTGACTCTTCAACTTGGGCCTTGTCTGTTTTTTGTAAGAGTAAACTCACGGGTCGAGGTAGCAGCGACCTCTAGCGATGTTGTGGAAATTGAAGTCTGAAGCTGAAATAAAAATTTTGAAGAAAGTTCATTTAACAAAAGTATAATCAATAAGTATTCGGTGTATTTTTGCTCCAAAAAGAAACCAAGTGAATTGCTCACATGCTATCACTGCTTTGAGTGAGCAGGGCGGTCGGTGGTACAGAAGGTAAATGTCATAGAGATCGCTTGCAGGGAAAGCGAGGATGTTTGGTTTTTTTTTCGGTTTTGTGTTGAATGCTATAGTTTTTTTCTCTACAAGCAGTGGACGATGCTTCCCACACCTCATGTCAAAACGCGGGTATCCAAGCGATCCATTCTTCGGAAACTTGTTAACAAGTAGCGAGCCAACTTACTCCAAGCCTTCTGGGTCAGTTGCATAGGCATTTTCGTTCTCAGAAGACAGCGGACTACATGCTGGAGATGCTCATTAAGCCAATTCTCTTCCTCTTCTGTTACTATCCATTGTCCTTCGCCTTCTTCATGGATATCAAGCTCTTTTTTCTCATTGATGAACGCCGAACAGGCTCGAACTCTTGCAATGAAGAAAGCTTCTAAGTCTTTTGGCTCTAAAAAGAGAGCCAATGAACTAAAGCTTTTCCGGAAACCAATCTACATCGTCTGTCTGCTTAAAGCACTCGTAGTCTCCAATGAACTTTTTGATGAGATCGGCTCGTTCTCGGAGACGATTGGAACTCACCGAACCTATGCCGGAGCCTTTCTTCTCATTCATCTGGAGTTCCTCGGCCTCGCATTGTATAGCCTCGTCCAAGGTCACTGAACCAAACCTCCTTTACAAGATAGAGGCTAGCCATATCGGTTTGTGTTACTGCAAAGGTCCCAAAGCCTCTTCCGTACTGTCACGGCACTCCTATATCTGTCCGTGCCGTTTCGGGCATGTGTTACTCTTGTTTAAAATGAAAGAAAAAACTTACTAATAAAGCCGAACCGTTTCGCCTTTGGAGGAGAAGCAGCCAGAAGGCGACGACGATAAGGCTGAGGAGCTATCATTTCTGGTTCATCATCTGGATACAAACGAAAAATTACAAAGACGATAGAAAGATGCTGGAATGAGATGTTTTAGCAGTTCACAAAAGTTTTAAAAAAAAAAATAGGGGAAAACTTACCCATATCGAAAAGGTCGCTGAAGTCCAGCTGTTTTTCTGTTTTCTCCGTTTCTTCCATAGTAATCTGGAAAGTTTAAAGTTTCGAAGGGAAACGAAAAATAAAAAAAGATCAACGGCAGCAAAACTCAACAAACAGGATAGAAGTTAACAGAGTTCAGTGCTCTCTTTGGTATCGTTGAACTGGATACTGAGCTTTCCAGCTTTCTATCGACTTTGAATGAGGTAAAAGCATTCTCCCGGTTCAACTGTCGATTAATATTTGGAAAGACAATCTAAAGAAAAAAACTGAACAATGGCAGTTAATGGTTTTCCAATTTTGAAGAAAGGGTACGCAAAAGATCGTCGTTTTTTGGTAAGACAAAAAGTACCCTATAAAAGTCCGTCCTGTTTTTGTAGTTCTTTCCCGACAGATAATCTTCGTACTCCTAAGCTTTATCGACGTTTCACAAGGCGATTGACGCAGGCTGCGAAAAAATATATCAGCGGTTTGACAAGAGCAGTTAAAATAGGAGTCGCTCTGAGGTTTAGACCTTCACAACTACAAAAATAAAATACTACCAAAAATGTTTATTCATTAGACTCTCATTAGCGATATCTTACACACACCTTGTTTAGGAGCATGGGCATGTGGATGGCCCTCAGGTCACAATCTTCCTTATCGAAGTCAAAGTAGTTTCCTCAGGGTTTGTGCAAGAGTTGCTTGAGATAAGAGCTAATTTTTGTCTGTTCTTTTCCGTATCCCAAAGCGACTAGCTCGGCTTCATTGGCGGTTAGCTGAACCAGCAAAATGTAAGGACCTCTTCAGGTCACTCACCGTACTTACAGCCTTCCTGGTTCTTGGCATGGCTTCCTCTTAAGGCAGTTCTCCTTCAGCGAATGGTATTCCATCGGTGATCAGGATAGCCATCTGGTTTCTGCTCCTATTAGTCTGAAGCCTGATATTATAAGAGATGAATTGTCAAGCACCCTGAGCATCTCTGCGGCTGTCTCCTGCAGCTGGAGTCTTTGTACCCGTCGTCTATTTGTAGGGCGATACCCTGATGAAGTCGTTCGTAGTGCATCTGGTCGGAAGCCATTTCAAGTAGGTGATGTTTGTGGAGAACTTGAAAAATCCAACTCGGACAGAGTTGTCAAGGGCTTCAGCTCCGGTCTGGAGGAACTCGACCATCTGAACAAAGGTTACGTAACGTCGAGTGACTCTTACATAGCGCCAATTCGTTGATCTAATGGAAGCGGAGGAGTCGATGATAAAGATGATAGACACAAGTCTTCTTACATTTATGTTCTGGGGTTCGTTTGCATCTAAACATTCCTTTGCCAATAGTAAAGTGCCACAGCAACACAATTTTCCGACTTAGGTTGAGTCAAATTTGTCGATTAGCATAGTTCCAGTTTGGAAGATCGATTCGGAGAGTCTCATCCACGGAGTAGGCGGTCAGGGCGTCAATTTTTGAGTCTCAGGATCCCGGTTGGATGCCAAGTTCTGAGAGATGTGTTCAGATCTAAACCTTTTCCCGAATGGACTCATCGACGAGGAAATCCATCTACTCCTGTGGCTCGACCGAAGTTGCCCAGGCGTTATTCTGCTCACATTGGAACACAGGTTCAGAGTATTGGACACGAAGGGTATTTTACAGATGATTTCGTTTGGTCTTCATACCTAGTAAAGGATGGGAGAATCTGTCGTTATTGCTTAAAAAGATCTGTTGTAAGGAAATCGTACAATCTACGTCAAGGAGTTCAAAGGAATCAAAAAAGTGATTTTACTTTGTAATATAGAGAACGTCTTTGCCTTTTGATCTCTGAACACGGCAATTTAGCGGAAGATTCTATTGAACTTTATTGTAAATCTATAAAACCGTAAACGGCTCGAGTTCGATCGGCTCAAAAGCCTGCATGTATCAACAACATTTTTAATAGGCTGGGGGACAAGTTGACCAACGGAAAAGATCTTCGCGCTACCAGCAGGACTTTGTTTATTTTTTTGTTTCTTTGTCCGAGTCCACAAAACCAAAGCAAAACAAAAACTGTAAATTGTTGTTGATGCCAAGTAATTGAGTTGGACAGCAATTCAATAAGGACCATGTATTCTGTTGCTATCGAGGACAAACTGTAGAGAGAGGAAGAAAACGTCAGAGTGACAAAGACGTCGCCGTCAGCACGCCCGCACCCGATTTCGCTCCGAGGCAAATTGTTCCCTTCTATCGGTTTGAGGCCAGTGGAGTGCCATTTTGTAGCGTTCGAGCTGAGCAAGAATATGCCTTAATCTCAACATAAACTTTCAGTAAAATGAAAGTCATAGAGACAGAGAGATATAGAAGGGGAGAAGATTTGGACATGCTCCTGCGGCAAGGAGAAAACGATTATCAAGAAACAATGGGTATAGTTTGGTAGTGTAGAAAATTTTTTTTTTCCGAAATAAGACGTATAGCCCAATATTCAAGAAGCGCAGCTGCTTGGTGCAGCGAAGCCGTTTGAGATGGCTGGTACCAGACTGATCTCCTTCGAATAAAAGATAGCAGTCGAAATGGTAATCTCGTGCTTACAAGTGTGCCAAGAACAGAGTACTTGTTATTTTCATTCGCTGATGACTAAGTTTGTTTCCAGCATCGTCATAGCAGCTTTTTGGATATCCGGATTAAGTAAATTTAGATCTACTCAGTTGACTCACATACTCTCTTGTTTGAAGCAAAACCCGGTGGACTGGATAGATCCGTAGACAGTAGCAGGTGTCATTGTTATCATTCCGAGAAGGTTAACTATACCCGGTGGTCTCAACGCACTCAGATTTTAAAGTTTAAGCGTTCATCACTGACACATTGTTTCCATTGACCGTGAACAAAAGCGTTCACGCACGCACCTGAATAACATTCACACCAGCTCATTTGCTTCGTTGTCACAGCAAACAATACTTAACACAACTTAGATGGTTCGAACTGCTTTTAATCAAGCCTCACAGTAGTAGGCTAGCCAACACTAGTAGCCAACACTTCGTGTTCCTGTTTGAGCTTGACAATTTGTCTGATCTTGGCCTCACAAACCTCTCATACTTGGCTGCCACAAACTGTTTCCATAGCACGGTTTATAGAGCATAACCTTAACGGTTAACATGGTCGTTCAGCTTTTACTGCAACTTCTGAACTTCCCCTAACTGTTATCTGGTTTAACTGACTTCTTGTTCCTTCTAAATACTTTTCATACCATTTTTTGTAAGGCCAAGGTTCCTTCGTTCTCATTTTCAGTGCATTCTTTGATCTCTTGCTTTTATCACCATCTTCGCAACTAGGAAGCCTACTGTTTACTCACATGAACTTTCTTACTGTCAACTTTTACTGACCTAGTCACAGCATGGCATACAGAACAAACACCACCTTTGCAGAACTGAAACATAGAGACAGGAACTTTTCTAATCAAAATTTTACGAATACGGTAATCCGCATATCAGTAACAGTTAATCTACCGAAAGAGTCACAAACTCCTCCTATGTACCCGACATTTTCTCAGGTGTCGTTTGCAAGCAGCTATATAATCGAACTAACATTAATCCCAGTAGTCTTCTACTCTCAAAGCTATCCAAATCCAACTATACCTCCATCTCTATTTCCCAAGTTCTTCCTTTCAGAGGGACAGTTCTAGGATGTTCTTCCTCAGCAACCATGCCATGAGTGCCCTGAACTCTGGACTCGGCTTCTTATTCAATCTTCTTCTTTTACCTTTGATCGCCTACAAGTCCTCTCCAATGATGGGACCATACAAGTATCTTCTCTTCCTCTACACTCTTCAGTCAGTGCTCTGGGGAGCCATCTGCTACTTTGTCACACCCGTACTGTCTCCCCGCATACTTGAAGACCTCCGAATTTAGCAAGTCTACGCAGCTCACGGCCACTTTATCTGCTTTTCTGGATCCCAGATGTTCTCCGTGGTTCCCGGAGTCGTTGCCCTGCTCGTTTACGCAGGGATGTGGGTTCAGATTGTGACCATCATGATCGTCTGTTTTCTGCAACGCTACTGGACTCTAACAGAGTAAGAGACCCAATTTGGTAACTGAACGCATGGTTCAGATCTCCGAGACGGAAATGGTTCGTGCGCAAGCAAACGATAGCCGTGATGTTCCTCTTGAACCTTCTTTTGACCGGATTTGTCGAGCTTATAATGATCCTAGGCTATTGGCCTTCCGATGAAAAGAACAAGTTGATGGGAGAGGATTTTAAGAAAGTGACTGGGTTCAACATCGAAGAGACACCGTATATTGGAGCGACACTCTGGGTAAGTGTCACTTGACTCGGCGATGGAAGTTTCGAAAAGGGCAGAATCTAACAAGGAAACAGATAATGCTCCGGTGAATTAAGTTGCTACTTTTGGCAGGCTTCAACTTGATTGACGATGACAGTAAGCCAGCTTAGATACCACGGTGTTCGCTGTTTTGAGCTCTTTACTGTCAGCTTCCAGACTAACATTTCTTAGCCAGTAAATAGAACCACAACGACGACGCTGCGACTTGTAATCCTTGACCTCTTTCAGACAACAGAGGACCAGATGGCTTGGGGTGGAGTGACCTGCAGCGCCTTCTTCGGAGTCTATGCTACGATTGCTGGCGTCGCCATCAGCGTCATCATCTTCCGAATGGTTCGAATCTTTTACCGACTGCTGTCCCATGCCAATGCGCACCGTCTCGAGTACCAGACAAGAATCTTTCTTCTACTTCTTGTTCAGGTACTTTACCGTTTGTCTAACCTAAAGAATGTCTAGACCATATTCCCGATGATCTTTAACTTCGGACCAGCAATTGTCAGCCACTTTGGGGCTTTTCTAAAGTGGAATCTTGGCTCGGGAATAGCTACTTTCTGTGGACTGATCTCATTAGCTCAATGCATCGATCCAATTGCTACTTTTCTGTTTCTCAAGGAGTATCGGGATGCTGTCTTTGGTTTTATGAGGAAGAGAAGAATCGATGTGATGTCGACCTGGTCGAGTAATCAAGAGACAACAGCAAATAACAGTTCAATACAGAGAACCTAAACGTGAATCAATAAAACTTTTAGCATACTACTGATAATGCATTCGTTTCGTTTTGCTTGTCTGAAAGCAATGTTGCGTTATTAGTATACGTTATACCTAAAAACAAAATACATCCGCTGTAAAAGACGAGCTCTAGCTGAAGCGACAACAATTTAGGCTAGTGTTGCTGAAAAGAAGAAATCGACCAAAACTGAAAGCAAGGAAAAGTAAACGGCTAAAAAAAATTAAAAAGAGCGCATCAAAAGTTGACTTGTTGCCCAATAAGGGCAATATTTCTGCATAACAAAACTTCTGGACAACATAATTGGTACGCTCCTGTTTCGTGACCACAGACAAACAAACAACCAAACAAACCGACAGAGTTCGCCTCAGAAGTTATCGCGCTCCAGATAGTAGAGATAGACTCTTGCTGCTTGACTAAGCTGCAGATGATGCGGTGCCAGAGTAGCCTGGCCTAAGACGTTGTATTTTTCCTATTTTGTCGCATAACTACTGAAGTTGAACCTTTGGACCAATTTGAAGAAGCAGTGATTAGGAGCTTGCTTCTCCCCGGCTTTCTGTACTCACACAATTGTCATGTTTAATCTTTTTTGTCGCCTCGTTAATTTTCTCAGACTCGTGAACTCATGAAGTCTGGTTACAGGTTCGATAGAAGTTGTTCTCTCCAGAAACTTCCCACACTCGGATGACTCTTTGACTCTTTTTCTCATACAGGAACTGCCTCCACACTTCTCAATAGACACAGAATTAGCCTCCTTTTCTCCAAGAAGCAACCACCTGCATCATCTTTTTCTGGTACCAAAGGGAAACAGAAGTAGACAATTCCATTAACACGTCACGTCAGGCCGCTTGATATATAGAAAGAGCACATGTTGAGGGGTTCCTACATGATGAAGAATTGCCCTGACTATAATGTCACTCCTGGAAGCTACTTCTATCTGCTCTTCCTAGATGGTTTCGCGCTTATCTCCATTATCATTCATCCCTACACGATGTACTGTATCGTCTGTAAATCTCCGGTGCAGATGAAAACCTACAGATGGTACTTGCTCTGGCATCAAATTGTGGCCTGTCTCGGTGATTTGTGGGTCTGTTATACCCCTTTCACACAGATCAAAATACTGTTTTAAGATCAACGTCATTCTAAAACCTTATATCTTGTTTCCCCTACCAATGGGATATCTTCGAGGCTATGGAAGTGGCATCGTATCTCCTTTGTTTGGGCTAGCAATGGGCCAATTCCTGCTTGTACTGTCCTGTGTCGCCCTCTTGCAACTGTTTATGCTGCGATACATGACCGTCAATGGAATTCATAGCACGCCCTGGTGGTATTGGATAATGCTCTTGTATAACTACGGTCTCGCGCCGTTAAACTTTGGTATGACGATCACAGCAGACGTTAAAAGTGAAGAAACCATGAAGCAGTTGCGAGAGGTGAGAGAGACAGAGAAACAGAAAAACAAAATACTTTCAGGAGTACAGCTGTGTAACCGCTGAAGTAATGGCCATCTCTGGGATGTTCGCAATTGACCGATTAGAACTTTTGAAACATACTCTCTCCGTCCTAATGCTCAATTCTGTAAATTGTGTCATGTGTATTACTTTTTTTGGCTACTACTCGTACAGGGCCATCGACGTGAAAATCATGTCAGCAAACCTAAAAAGGATGCAGAGGAAGTTTCTATATCAGTTGTTTCTCCAAGCTTGCGTACCCATCGCCCTAGTGTGTGCTCCAGTAATTATCAGTGCCTTAATGGTCTTTTTTGACTTTGGCTTCAGCTGTGAGTATTCTCTTGGTAATGCTATTTGTACAATTTTCAGTCTGTAACGAACTCGGCTTTGCCTGCCTCTCGATGTTCGGAGTCAGCGGCGGAATTGTGTTAATAGTCACGAATCAATCTTATCATGACTGGATATTGCAATTGTTCCCATGCAGTAGGCCAAAGAGGACTGCTCAAATTGAGACAACTGTGATGTCTGCTGTGGTGGTTGTGCCTTTGTGATCGTGTTAATAAAGATGATTTAGAATCGCGACTAGAAGGATGTGAGATCTGATTGTGAGACGTCACCGAGCTTTGCGTGACACTTCTGAAAGTGTTGGCCACTTCCGATGTATTTCAGCTGGCAGTCTGAGTCTGCTTGTCTGCCCCGTTTTCGTTTTCTCGCATATGTCCTAATTGACTTTGGATGAAGCAATGGTTATGTCACATCAGTCACAACGTCCGCAGTGTAAACTGGAAGAGTCTGATGAGAAAAGACAATAATTTTTGCGGAACAAAGAAGTTCTGATAAACGTTTGCTTGGAATACCAGCTGCTTTCAAACCTTCGTCCATCCTGTATCGCGAAGAATTATAAATGGGTAGGGTCGTCCTTGTTTCCCTAGTCGAAGAAGAGGACAGGAAGTCGATGATTTTGACCTCCTTCGACCAGGAACCCGCCGACTCTCTACGTAAACACCATAGTTTCTGCGCGCTGTCGTTGGGGATATAGCTCAGTGGTAGAGCGCTCCCTTAGCATGGGAGAGGTCTGGGGTTCAATTCCCCATATCTCCAGAAACTTTTTTCTTTTTTAAACTTCATCCTGTAACTGTTTTTCAACTAGATGCCAGCTTCCCAAATGAGAACAGAAGACGAATAGATGCTTTCTTTACAAGAAAACAGGTTCAAAGCTACAGGATTTACAGAACAGTATGCATTTTTTAGTCTGTAGTGTATATCCAGAGTTCTTCTTCAAGCTCATCGTCGTACTCGGCCGGGATCCAACCGTTAGTGTCTCCCTCCTCGTCGGACTTCTGCAAACCACATTTCCCGCCAAAAACAAGCACTACCTGGTCCTCCTGAATCTGAGCGTACTCTCGATTCTTTTCCCCAGTCTCTCTTTCGAACTGGGGATGTTCGTTAGGATTCATACCCTCTTCGGGCTCGAAAACATCGTCGCGGAAAGTCACATTCTCGTCGTTATCGGGATCAAGAGACATTTTCTGAAAAAGGAGACTTTTGACTTGAACCAGGAAAAAGGCTATGAACAAGGAAAAAAAACATACTTTAGCGGGCAGACAGATAGAGAGCTGTTGTCGAAAACAGACACGAGGAGAGGCCACGGGGCGCGGAAGAGAGAGGCTGCACTTTCACAGAGGATACTTATTAATAGGCTTTTTGCAGTCTGTGCAGAGAGTAAAGAATTGTTTATGCATCTGGGCTGGTAGAGCAGGTGGCATGAAACGGGGAGATCTTTGGGTTTCAAGTCAGTAGGGAGGAATCATATCAGAATCTGCTGGCTTATCGTATTTCGCAGATGATTGAATCATCTATTGAAGAAGATTTTCCATTGTTGGATGACCAAACAGGAGAGACCTAAATCCCGAAAGAGAATAATATGTGTAAACATTACTTCCCAGCCTACACTTTCCGACGTAATATTGCAAAAGAGTACTAGTCTTATCTAGACAACGACCAAATACTGTAACGTACCCACTTTCGCTTAAATATTATTACCAGATTATTACCACATTGCTCAGATACACGCGTTTGTTGCTTGAACATTGAACAATGTATATAGGATGAACGCGTCGAGCCCAATCTTGGAGATCAACGAAGTCATAAAGTGTAATGGTAGGCTGAGACCCAACTTAGAAACAAAGCCTTGAACTACTGAAAATATAATTGTTTAAAAACTTATCTTAGTCAAGACGGTCGTCAAGGCGCTCACATCTGTAGGTGCATTTAAAAGCTCAAATTTAGCAAGATCGAAATGACACGATTTGATCTCTTTACCCACCTTTAATCTAGGTTCTGATCCTTACTGAATCCAATTAAAATATTCCCAAGAACCGGGAAAATACCAGTGATGCAGCAGTTCCCACAGAAAAAAAAACATATCCACGTCTATTCATTGGTCTCTGTATCTGTTGAACCAGGATTACCCAGAATTATTCTACGAAGACTGCCAAATTGGTTCTCATGACCCGTCATACTAGGGAAGGATAGTAATGGGAAAGAATTAAGCTGATAGATAAATGCAAAATGAAATAACTGTTTCTGTCTCTTATTTGATCTCTTGCTTCGTGCTGGATTCTTCGGATCACTTTCTTTCTGCGAACTCTTACTCAACCGGGACTTTTCTTCTTCTTCCGGAAAGGTTTTTAATCTTGTTTGTAGGGAGCAAAGCTCGAATGTAACACCTGAACTAGCGCTCTCAGCCTTTAGCAAATCTCCCATTTAAATGAGGTAAACCAACAATATTTACAGTTAACCAACCGTTTTGTTGCTCCCGACCAGAATCCAGGTTTCTTACCAAAGAAACACTGACTATAATTGGGTGTAGCAACAACGATCAAGCCTCTCATCCCGATTCTTTCAGCGGCTTTTTGCACTGTTTTGAATGAGTGACTGATTATTGTGGGAGTCCTTTCAGCTGACAAGGCTATATCATATGAGAGATCAGCATAAGTTGATCAGTCCAAAAGTCGAATAATTCCTCTGTACGCTCTCAACAGTCAATCTCTTCAACCGATGAAAACCTAGCATTGAGACGTCAGGCCATTAAGTCTTTGATCCAGAATGTCGAATTTCTTCAAGACCCGTGCAGAAATAGGCTCTGATCCTCCCTTTGAACTTTGGCATTAGCCTGAATAGGTCCAGTTGACAGAACCCTAAATGTACGAGTCTTATCCTTCTGTCTTAAATAGCAAGTTTGACGAGGAGGGTTAGACGCCAATTTGTAAAATAATGCGGTTCGATGACTTGGAGAGCTATTGAAAAATGTGCATTTCAAGTCGCCATCTGTGCTCATTGTAGTTCTATGTCTAATTTTTTGATCATTCTCCCAGGACATTCCCACGGTTAGATCTCCGAACTTCTCTTGGGAAACGTATACAAGATCTGTTCTCATACCAGTCTGCCTGTTTTCCTCAATTTGTTTTGATCCAAGCAACCCATTTTAAATATACTTTTGATGCTCCTTGTTTCACAAGTCTGATCAATGCCAGAGGAGTGGGTCACGATTAAAACACTTGCCACCACCTTAATTTAGTCTCCACACCTCTTAGTATTTCTTATCATACGCCTACCGTATCCCTTCCCCTACTTCTCATTACATATCACATTTGGTCCTCAGAGATCATTGTAATCACTCTATTCTTTGTTACCGTAGTAGGGGGAGGGAAAAGAGGAGTAGTAAGAATCTCGTCATACTTTTGTCATAACTGCATCATAGCCTCAATAGTTCAAGTCGTATCTGATCCTCCTTGTTCTCTGGCTTAACACTTTCAGTCCCTCGGAATGAATATCTCTCTAGACTTTAATATTGTTCAGGTTACAGAGTTTTCCAGTCTCTGAAACTATGACACCTGTCCTTTCTTTAATCTCTTACTTTCTCACTTCCGTTCCCAACACTCAATTCCAAATCCAAAAAATTCTGATGCATTTGTAAGCTAACTAACTTAGTTACGAACGATATAGGCGATCATCAATGGCGACTTCTAAAGACGAGTTCAAAAACCGAAAGACTATCGACAATCGAAGCAGTTTAATCTCTCACTTTCTCCCCATTCTTTGACTTTTTTCCATTCATTACATCCTACTTTTACCCCTTTTCTGCCCTTCCACTTCCAGACAACTTCTTGTCATTCTCCCTCATACAACTTCATTATTAGCTATGCCCTTTCCCCAGCATCACAACCGGGTACAAAAACATAATGTGTGAACCTGCATGTTTTTCCCAGCAAGTACTCTAGCTACCAGAAAGTTTTTTGTCATTTTAACCAACTACTCCCGTACCCTCTTAGCATTTTTTTTTGATACCGAGGTCATACTGAAGATCCCAATTCTTTGGCTCTTCTCACAACAAAGACAGGGGATTAGTAGGTACTGTGACTTACGTATCGTTCTCACGAGCCGAAGAAAAGAAATAAAATGTCTCGGTCTTTCTCCTAATTATCTCACTCGTGTCCACATTATCTTAACAGACCCGTTAGTTTTCAGTGCTTCCTTCTGAGCCTTCAAGAATGGAACAGTACTTCTACTATGGAGGAGCCCAGAATATTCCGCATTATGACTGTCGTCCACAGGGCTATTCTCCGGGAGAACTGGAAGCCATGGGGTACAAGAACCCTCTGCTTGGAGCCATCTTCATTGGATACGGATTGACAGCCGAAGTCTGCTACGTTGTGGCAATGATCGCGATGCTGAGAAGAGACCTGAGGAAGAACTCGTGCTACAAGATAATGATCGTTCTGGGTGAGCTTTTATCTTGCTGAAAGGGTTAGGATCGAAACACAAAAGCTGTGATTCAGTCCGCCTTCTATGGACTTGATCAAGATTGACAGCTTGCATTAGCTTACGGTACCTCCACAGTAGCGTATTGGTTATAGTGGAATCGTATTATTTTCAAGCTGGAAATGTGGAGTTAGAGTAACGGATGATTCCCACGAAACGGATAAGTTTAGGGTTATCATTTTCGTGGTTTTCACATCGGTGTTCGCGAAAATGTTATATTTAAAAGGATACTAATATCTTTTTAGCTAACTTGGCATTCGGCCTTACTCAGGAATAGGAGCATTTTCACGTATGTCTTTTGTCCAAGATACCTTGAAATTAGAGTCAGCTGATTTAATCTGTCTCTATCCGAATCACAATCACAGGAAGTGAATAATGCTTAAAAACAAACCTCCTTAGACAAGGAAGTTCCCGATAAGCATGTGGAGCTGTAGGAGCTCAAATTCAGTTTAGGTTAAAAGATGTTTGAAGACAAAGCTTTGAAAGGTTCGATAGTAAAGGCACAATATTGTAGAGAAAGATAGGTCGTATAATTACTGGCCAATTACCTCTGCGTCAGTTTCATAGGCCATTTTATGCTTTCAGGAATCTACGACATGCTGGCCATTGGCGTCAACTCAATCCTCACCGGCTACTACTGGATCGTAGGAGGCTGGTACTGTACTCATCCTGAGACTAACTTTGTTCTTGGAGCCATTGGATTGGGTTGGTTTAGACTCTCTGACCCACCACAAACTCAAAACTTCAGGACTCTGGTGCGGTGCCTGTATGAACTGTTTCGTCCTGGTACTGAACCGACTGATTGATCTTTGGAAGCCACATCTGATGGTCACCATTTTTGGGGGGAATCGAACCTATGCCGTCCTCCTCCTCCCCTTCTTCTACTCTCTCTATTTTGTCTTCTTCACCCCACCTCTGATATTCAACTCGGAAATGACTGCCTGGTTCTTCGATCCCTTCATCCGACCCAATGAGTCCGATTTGGTAGAGGTTGACAGTTCCTGAAAGTAAAGAAATAATCTTTCAGTTCTACAACTACCCTCACACTGCCAACAACTTGTTGATTGTCGTCGCCACATGTGTTCTTTACACCTTCGTCATTGTTGTTCTGATGAATAAGTTCAAGGAGAATGCGGGAGCGGAATCCAGAGGAATCTCGAAGGGCCAACTATCGGTTTGTTTCAGTTTTTGCTTAGAACGGACAGGGTCCATGCAAATCGAAGAGGAAATAGGATTTTCAAAAGATCAAGATCATAAGGCTAATCGCTTTAGAAATGCTGACCCCCTAAAGTCCCAAGTTGTGGCCAAACCACGAGAGAGAGCGACGCCCAGATGTTCTTGCATGCAGCTCAAACCCTATAAGATGCTTTCAGATAATCGCTCAGACCACCACAATCTGCATGGCTAACCTCATTGCTGCCTTGATTTATGTCTACATGCAGTTTTTCTCTACCCCGAAATGGCTCATTCTCATTGGACACATGAGTTGGCAAGGAGGTCATGGTAAGTGTTACTTATGTTCTTCTAACCCCTAACTCTAAGGTATCCCAGCCTTTGTGTACCTCCTCGTGAACAAGACCATCCAGTTCGAGCTGCGTCGCATCTTCTGCGGTAAGAGTATCGTTTTCGCGAGCAGTACCAAACTGACTGACCCTAACACCAATCACCGCATGACTGCTCCGTCTTCTACTGTGACCAACTTTGCCATTTGAGCAGACTTCTCATACTCATTGTATAAATTCAACTAAATGAAGCTTTGTAAGCCTGGAAAGCAAGAGATTTCAGGTCGGCCTAAGAAGTGAAGAAGTCCAAAGAGTCTTGTCTTGTGGTTTCAACTTCCGGGTCCTGTACATTTCCTATTAAATACACTTTCTCTCTGTATTGTCTCTTCCCAAAGTTTGTCCATTTTCTTGTTGCTTTTCCTAACTTCTCATTTTCGATGAGCTGTTCTGCACCCCGTGTCTTCCTTTCCTTGATCGCCATTAATCTAAGACGATTCTAAGCAAGATTTGAAATAAAAGGTTTGGCTAGAAAATTTTGTAGTTACAGTTGTTGCATGGGATGTAGATAAACTTCCTTATTGTATCATTGTGTCCACGAGCCTAGTCGGAAACCTCGTCCATCTGCTACGGTCACTTACATGTTAGGTTAGTCGTAAGCCCATAGCTGATACAGTTAGACAGCCACATTGTGGTGGTGTGTAAGAAGGCGATCCTATTTCTCAGAGTGGTACGCTAAACAGTGAAACCTTGACTCTTTCCTCCCTATCTTTGTCTCTCAGACAGTTTGGTAACAGGCATTACTATAGCTCTTAAACTCGTTCTTTCCTCGATGAGTTTGCTTCTCCGATCAAAGTCCTTTCGTAGGGTCTGTTTACTAGACACCCCCAGACTTGTACTTCTAAGCAGTCAGCCACTTTCTGTTTGCTGCCCGATCGCACGTGCGGCTGGTCGGCACAAACATGTGCATAACATCAACAAGGCTGACGTTCTGGGCACTATAAAAGCGAGGCCCAGAGGCTCCTCCCCCAACAGTTACGACTAATCGTCTACTACTGAACTACGCAAACATGTCTGATGTGAGTTCTTTTTCTTTGGGTCAGGGCCCCAGATCCAAGTTTTCTGGGAAACAGATCTCAAACTATTTCTGATTCACCCCGCCTCAGGATCATAACTATACTGAAAAGTCTCTCACAAGTGAATGGTTATCTTTCATTGAAGAGTTTAGGATACTCAACTCATAAACGTTAGACGTAGACAGTCTCAATTCTGAGAAAACCATCTGAGCGTCACTGAGAGTTCTTTTTCTTCGGATCTAAGCTTCAAAACTTTCCTAGCCTTAGAAAAGAAAGAACTTGTTTACGAGCTGAGCTTCTCCGAATGTTCTTTGTCATAACAAAGGCTGTTGTCCCAGCGCGCTCTTTCGATCTCTCCCTTGCCCTTTCTGTTTTCGCTTACATGTCAAAGCATAGCTGCGTGAGGAGCTCGTAAACAACTCCTTCGGAATGGGGTAAACATATTAGAGCAACTCGGAGACCAACCACTAGTCACAACAGCGTCTATTTGAAAATTTCAGAAGGGAGTTTTCGAGCAAGCCAAGGACAAGGTCAGCGACATGGCCGAGAGTGTGAAGGACAGCGCCAAGACGGCCTACGACAAGGTGACCGGCAACCGTGCTGAAGACAAGGCCGCCGACAAGGTCAAGGATTGTGCTGATACCTGTGCCCAGAAGGCCAGCAACGCTCGCGACTACATGGCCGACAAATCTCGTGATGCCGCTCGCACCCTCGAGGGCCACTAAACTATCTTCTCAGTGCTGTATACCAAACTTCGTCTGTATGATATTCGACTATCCTTTCCTATGTAAATAAAGCCGGCTTTTCTTCCAAACAAACTGTTCTGAAAGACATTGTTACTGACAGACAGCTTGTCACTTTGGACAATCTTCTTGGTCAGACACTGCTATTGGACATTCGCTCAACGCACATCGTCTTGTCCACTTTCCTCTTCTCGGTCCAAACATGTTTGCGACAGAAAGCATCTAATTGACTAGGCTCTGAAGCCTATGTTTATACACTTCTAATGGTTCAGAGTTTGGGGTACTTGTTTCACAAGCCACTGAGCAGTCTCGCAAAACTAGGGTAATGCTCACACGTCTTTCGGTTTTCAAACAGAGAACTCAACCTTTTCGCATTGTCAAGAATTTGGTTTTGAGAAGTGCCCGGAGCGGTCAAAGCTTCTGTTCCTGTACAGCTACCAAAAGGTCAGATAAAGAATGAGTTCAGAGGTGAAACGACATAGGCAACTGTTCTCAATAGTTCAAAGTCTGACAGTAGGCCAGTAGGTGTGAGTATAAACGATTGCACAAACAGTTCCCCATAACGCTTATTCGAGAGACTGTCAACAGTAATTAAGGCCAGAGAATCTTGAACTATTATTCAAAAATATATTGCGATTCAAAAGATCTGAAGCCTGCTCTCTTTATGGCTTTTTCGTCCCTTTCGTGGCTCTCCAATTTCGATTGTTTACTGAGCCGTAGTCTTCATGGCAACAACATGTTTTTGTCGGGCCCCGAGGGAATGGGAAAGTATAGAGGTTTCATTGTTGTCATGCATTCGGAGCTGTCGTGATGCACAAACAATGCACTTTGGACTCAGAAGAGCATTTTTCAGAAATGCTGATCTGCTTACAGGTACCAATAAAAATTAAGGAGTGGTAAATCATGAAAATCGATAGCAGACCTAAAGGAAAAGGGATTTCTGTACCTAATATCACGGAGACGCTCTTCACTATCAATCATTTCAATTCGTCGACTGAATCAACAAAGACAACATGAACATGACTTAATGCCAGGGACTTAGGAACACAAGAATGTAGCGTATTAATCACGGAGGATCGGTAACCTTTGAATAGAATTCGAAACCGGTACTGTACTCAGTTGCTCGAATCAATGGCAATGAAATATAAGCTAGTCCGCTCTGAGTAGAACATGCCAGTTTCATTCGAAATTCGAATTCTATTCAAGGTTTACAAGGGTGCTACAGTCCTTCAAGCCATCTCAAAATTGCACACACTTATTTAGTTTACTAAGGTGTTTCCCAAGATCAGATACAGAAAACAAATTCTCTGGGGCGCAAACTCCGGCCGTTTTTGCGGTCTAAAGTTGCTCCACAGTCTCAAGGGGATATACGAAGATGCTGGTAGTTCAGCCTCTACCTTGCTCATAATGCTCTTAGTGTTTTTCAGGAAAGTGATGGGTTCCGAATTCACAGAAGCAGACAAACATTGACACTTCAGGCCCCACGTAACTAGACGCTTTCTGTCGCAAACATGTTTTGACCGAGAAGCGAAGAGACCTCGAGAAGATTGTCTATGGGAGAGACTTTCAGAACAGTTTGTTTGAATAAAGCCGGCTTTATTTACACAGGAAAGGATTGTCGAATATCATACAGATGAAGTTTGGTATACAGCACTGAGATGATAGTTTAGTGGCCCTCGAGGGTGCGAGCGGCATCACGAGATTTGTCGGCCATGTAGTCGCGAGCGTTGCTGGCCTTCTGAGCACAGGTATCAGCACAATCCTTGACCTTGTCGGCGGCCTTGTCTTCAGCACGGTTGCCGGTCACCTTGTCGTAGGCCGTCTTGGCGCTGTCCTTCACACTCTCGGCCATGTCGCTGACCTTGTCCTTGGCTTGCTCGAAAACTCCCTTCTGAAATTGTTTCTTTCAGTTGTTGTGAACACTATTTATTCTCCGAGATACACTAATGTGTTTATCCTATTCCGATGGAGCTGTTTACTAATCGAAGAGCGCACCAGGAATAGAGAACACTGGGGAAAGTCTAGCCATCTAAATATATTCAAAAAAACAAAAACTGTTTTAATGCTTGATAGATAGGCTAGAAATTTTCAATGCTTTTTCACAAAAAGTTAGAATGTCAAGATGGGGAGTTTGAGACTAAGCTTATCCACCCGGATACATGGAACGAAGGTCCCTAGACCGAAAAAGAAAAGAAAGAGAAGAACTCACATCAGACATGTTTACGTAGTTCAGTAGTAGACGATTGGTCGAAACTGTTGGGGAGGAGCCTCTGGGCCTCGCTTTTATAGCACCATTGTTGATGTTTTCGGTGGCACATGGTCTATGGGGGAAAGACCCGGCTGTTTACTATGTCTCATCAGCCTAGAAAAATCGAACAGAGTCGACCGACGGAAACAAAAGCGAAAACACATAACGAAAGAAGTCTACGATGGAAATTTAGAGAACAGAAGATTGGTAAAGGGCAATCTGAGAGGTGGTGATTAAAATATTTCAAAGAGTCAAAGAAATTCAGCGGTTTAGGAAAGCACAAACGAGAGTTCCTGAAAGAAGTCGGTATTTTTCGCGCTATTCTGCTAGTTTTCATGGTATCGAAGACAGACAATGAGGTTAAGAAAACATTTCGAAGATGTTTATTCTGTAGTATTGTCTCAGAGACTAATAGCTTTCAAACATAGCTAACGGTTCAAGGACAACATCATCCAATAAATAGAATTGTCACTTTCCATCGGCTGCATAGTTAATACGGTAGGCTGTATTAAAAGAACAGAAGAGGATCAGTCCCTATAACATTTAGTTACTGATTTTCCTAGCATCGTATACTTTTTTGGGATAAGGATCGGGAGCCTCGGGATTCAGATAAAACAGAATAGGAAATTCGGCAGGGCAAACAATTGGCATGTTCAAGCATCCGTTAGCAGCAACTCTTAATAAACTGCAGTGGTTTTGAAAAGAAACCTGCGTTACGCAACCTCTTGAATATTTACAATTTTTGTCATTCCTTCCACAACCGACAGTAACGTCGTCAGTTTTGCATACCTTACACATTGGGCCTGTTCCAGGGACTGTCGCATTGGACAGTCATTTTTACGAGAAGTATGAGCCGTACCACTTCTAGGATCACCATCGTCTTCATCTTTGAAGACTTTTTCGACTGTTTTGATTGGTCTTTTAGGCCTTTTATATAGAAGAAGTGAATAATCCCACAGATGTTCCATTTTCTTTCATTTCGAAACTGAAATCCAATTGGCTCGATCTTCCACGCTGTAAGTCTTCGCTTGTTTGTGTCAGACTTTGAACTATTGAGAACAGTTGCCTATGTCGTTTCACCTCTGAACTCATTCTTTATCTGACCTTTTGGTAGCTGTACAGGAACAGAAGCTTTGACCGCTCCGGGCACTTCTCAAAACCAAATTCTTGACAATGCGAAAAGGTTGAGTTCTCTGTTTGAAAACCGAAAGACGTGTGAGCATTACCCTAGTTTTGCGAGACTGCTCAGTGGCTTGTGAAACAAGTACCCCAAACTCTGAACCATTAGAAGTGTATAAACATAGGCTTCAGAGCCTAGTCAATTAGATGCTTTCTGTCGCAAACATGTTTGGACCGAGAAGAGGAAAGTGGACAAGACGATGTGCGTTGAGCGAATGTCCAATAGCAGTGTCTGACCAAGAAGATTGTCCAAAGTGACAAGCTGTCTGTCAGTAACAATGTCTTTCAGAACAGTTTGTTTGGAAGAAAAGCCGGCTTTATTTACATAGGAAAGGATAGTCGAATATCATACAGACGAAGTTTGGTATACAGCACTGAGAAGATAGTTTAGTGGCCCTCGAGGGTGCGAGCGGCATCACGAGATTTGTCGGCCATGTAGTCGCGAGCGTTGCTGGCCTTCTGGGCACAGGTATCAGCACAATCCTTGACCTTGTCGGCGGCCTTGTCTTCAGCACGGTTGCCGGTCACCTTGTCGTAGGCCGTCTTGGCGCTGTCCTTCACACTCTCGGCCATGTCGCTGACCTTGTCCTTGGCTTGCTCGAAAACTCCCTTCTGAAATTTTCAAATAGACGCTGTTGTGACTAGTGGTTGGTCTCCGAGTTGCTCTAATATGTTTACCCCATTCCGAAGGAGTTGTTTACGAGCTCCTCACGCAGCTATGCTTTGACATGTAAGCGAAAACAGAAAGGGCAAGGGAGAGATCGAAAGAGCGCGCTGGGACAACAGCCTTTGTTATGACAAAGAACATTCGGAGAAGCTCAGCTCGTAAACAAGTTCTTTCTTTTCTAAGGCTAGGAAAGTTTTGAAGCTTAGATCCTAAAAGGTATCTCACACCTTTTGATTATCACTAACGTTCAAAAGTTTTTCCAGGAAAAGTTTTCCAAAAAAAAGTTTTACCATTTCGGCTCAGTGACTTAGAATACTTAGTGCTAGAGACCCTTTCCTACAAGAAGAAAAAGAAGAACTCACATCAGACATGTTTGCGTAGTTCAGTAGTAGACGATTAGTCGAAACTGTTGGGGGAGGAGCCTCTGGGCCTCGCTTTTATAGCACCATTGTTGATGTTTTCGGCGGCACGTGGCCTATGGAGACCGACTGTTTACTCCGTCTGACCAGCCTAGAAAGATCGAACAGTGGCGACCAACGAAAACAAAGACGAAAACACATGTCGAAAGAAGCCTGCGAGGGGGATTTGGAGATCAGACGATCGGTAAAAAGCAACCTGACGGGAAAATATTGTTGAGACAATGGAATGTTGTTGAAACAAAAATAAATCAAAGAGCTAAATCTTAAGTGCAAGTAACAAATAGGGGTCCTTTTGGAGTTGTAGGAGACATGAAGAATCTTTTAGAGTATTGTTCTCCGTGCGGCAGATTGTGAGTTATGCAGTATCCAGAAACGAAAAGACCTATGAAAAAAATGATGGACTCCACCTTTAATAGGTCACATGCTTTGTTAAATGTTTTATTGTTCATTCTGACATGTGACAATACGAAGGAAGTACTATAGCTCTTCAGCTTTGAAGGTTTCTTGGTTATGCGGAATGTTTATCCATAGGCTCCCATCGTAGTTAGAGGACCTCGATCATGGTACTCACCATCTATATAAATGTAGTAGTGCCAACTGCTATCCCGCATCCTGCAATAATACTCTCTTTTTTTTGCATGTTTGGCATTTGGGAATTGATGTAGTAGAAGCTGCCGTTGTTGTAGACGTAACTGAAGCGCATTTTATGACCCTAAATGTGGGTGTTGGCTTTACCCCGCGTTCCTGGATTTGGTCACTTTCCTCCGCTGGGGTAAAGTGACTTACAAAACATCTTGAAAAAAAAAACAATGGTTTGTCATATTACCACAATAGTATTTACTGGGTTAATAGTCCTATCTTCCGGTTTTGAATGGAAAGCAATACCCTACTCTCTAGTTTTGAGATTTTTTGACTTACCTCTCTAATTCAATATGGGCACCCGTATATTTATGTACAGTTAGGTTGTCGATGATGCCGGGGAACTCTAGCGAACAAGGGCATGGACAGGGGCAGAAATAGAGGAACTGAGACAGGGTCAGGGCGACATGGACAGTGAGACATGGTGCTAGAAACAGTAATAAAGTCGACTGAAACTAGAAACTTCAAAATATCAGTAGCACAGAGCATCCACGGAAGCGATTCAAAGCAAAAATTGAAGACAAGGAAAAATGCCAAAGGTTCTAGAAACCTTTTGCAGAAATCCGCGTTTTGTATTCGGAAAAGAGCCTACAATATGACAGCTACTTGTGAGTCCGCCACGGGCTGAAAATGTTCTGTTACGTTTGAAGCTACAGGTATAAAAGCTCTGGACGCCGTTTTTTATACTGTTCACGTAGTTCTAGCTCTGCGCTAGTTTGTGTTGACTTTGTTGATGTTCCTGAGTCATTTGTGCTCTGTCCCTCTCTTGCTGTCTCTGTCTCTCTGCTATTGTCTCTCAGCCTCTGTTTCTGCATAATGTTCACATTATTGTGGCAATACAATAAGCCACTGCTTGATGCTAGAGGGTTTGTAGTCACTTTACTGCCGCTTTACCCCGCGGGGGTAAACTGATCAATACCAGAAATGTGGGGTAAAGTATTCCCCTATTTCTCCCCCCACAAAACACAATTCAATCAAATGTGAAGGAATCCGTCGAAGGATCTTGGGAGACGGCGCACACAACCAACTCGACCATTCCTACGCCTTGGCTCGAAACATTTATAGTCCGCCTACTGAAAATGTTCGTGCCTTTTTCAAAACACTCCAATATCAAATTCCTAGGACTACTACATCCAGGAGTTCCATCTGGCCACCTCCTACACTCCTTACAATGTTTATTGCTACGCTGTTGACCAGAAGAGCAATGAAATATTCAAACAGGATATGAGAAGTTTGGAGAACTGCTTTGAGAACATTTTCGTGCTTGAAAAGGAGTATGCCTTCAACTCGGCGGGTTACTTTCAAGACATTGCTCTCTCCCGGAAAGTTGATCAGTGTGAGTGTTTTGGGTGACAAGTTTAGGGGACGGAGACCGAATCCGAGTGAGACGCCTAGCACGACGGAGATCATTGTCATGACCAGGAGAGGATTCTCCCGGCAGAAGCTTTTGACATCCCTTCAACTCCATTTCCCGTACTCTTTTGCTACTGTTTTTATACTGAACTACTTATGATGTTAGAACAAAGGAGTTTATTGTTAGCTACAGATTTGCATGGCTGGGTAATCGGAAGTTTACTAACTGAATCCACGACAGCAAGTAGGTGCAAAAGGGACAACAGGACTGCTCTCGGACGTTTCTCCCTCGTAAAAGGACCTGATTGTGACATTAACAGTAAGGAAAGTGTTCCATTTAAAGCAAAAAAGGTTACTTAGATTCTATGATTCATCTATGAACAAACATACCAGGCACTGGTACACAATTTATACTGAGATTGTCGACACCTTGACAGACTTCGTGAGCGCCGCAGCTGAAAGGAAGCAGTACGTTTCGAATCAAGTGTCCACTCAGAGTCGTTTGTCTGTCAATGAGTATGCAGGGTCCTGGATGGTACACATCTTACGTTATGCTGTTGTCAGGAGTTGGGAGATCCTACCAAAACCCTTCGATCGTTTATCTTTCAAACTTCGTCACGATCCCATCTGAACCTTCACCCTTTGATTTGCAACCAAATTGGTCTCCTTTCTACTTTGTCCAGCTACGAAATGCTGACAATGAGAGCAGAGCCTGGCCTGCTTGGTTGGACTTCTACGCGCCTGCACCACGCAGAGTTCTTATCGTTTCAGCTCCCCCCCACAAGGTTGAGATAAAATGGCCCAAGAACAATCGGACTCGAAAAAGAAGACGACTGCCCTTAAGGTGTCGACAATCCGTCGCATGTTGCGTCTTTAAGCCTCTTTTCACCCCCAGAGACTGCCACCTATCAGTGTAATTCCTCTTCTTTGTTCAGATCAACGAACTTACATTTTTTTTTCTCTCTTCTCTCTGGACCCTCTTTTAACTTCCAGGTAAAATGAGCTGGGAGGACGATGACTTCAAACCGATAGTCATCGCGGAAAAATCTTATGAGGGTATCCATGATACTACACTATATGATCACGATGGAGCGATAGCTGAACCTAAGGATGTTAGTCCTCCTCCGAAGGACAAGGTACTGGAATTTATTGGATCAGGGAAAGGAAATATTTCAGTTTGGAATTGTCTACATGATAATTTTACTAAACGGAATTGGAGTTTTGTTACCGTGGAATATGTTCATCACTATTGCCCCTAATGTACGTTATTTAACAGCTTTGAGGGTAGTATTGAACTAGAGACTGTCATAACTAGTCGGAACTACCACTGAGTTTCCTTCCGCCTAATTTCTCTTATTGATAGGGAAGTAACGAGAGATCTTCCATATATCATTTTCTGCGTTGTAGATAAACACTGTCTCCCTTTTAAAATTAGAAACTTACTTGGCCGCTAGAATTTGTACTGAATATAAAGCCTATGTGACCCAGTACTCTTTGGAACTATGTGCCTCTCTTCTGACTCGTCTGGACAACTCTAATCTGAGACGTTACTTGACAAAAAAGTCCACACATTTGTCAAGTGTTATCCCAGATTGTATAACAGACGTCTTTTGCAAATTGTAAAGATAGGATCTTATTATCAGGCGCACATAATGATCTCGAGCTTAATCAGATGTCAAAAAATCTCTTTTAGTTGTGTACTCTCTGGGTAACTTCTGGTCTATAGACACAACTACTTCAGCAGTAGCGAATGAGCAGCGACTTACTAAGGCTGTGGTCACAGAACATCACGTTTCTATCTTTTGAACTTAAAAAACGATAATCCTATTATCAGGTCTCCTCGAGGCGTTCCTTTGTTCCATATGTTAGTCGACCAAAAAAATAATAACACTTTTCGGTCTACTCAAACCGATCAAACAATCCAGTAGCAAACAAATGAAAGAAACACTTTATGGCCTCAAAAGAAGTGAAAACATTGCCACCAACTAACCCTTATCACTTCGGTTTTTTGATAGAAATGAATCCTTCCTCACTATCAGGACGTGTGCACCCACGTGGCGGCGGCTCGGACGTCTCACAAAAAAGATAGAGAGCAGCTAAGCTGTGGAAAATCCGGATTGTCATCGAAATATCATCAAGGAAAATGATGACAGATAGTCTGGCTGGGTTGGGAACGCCTAAAGATCAAGTTGAAACAATGTAAATACTTTCAGTACTACCTTAACTTTTGGTTTTCACAAAACAATGGAACTGAGGATCACTATGGAAAGAGTTTCATGAGCGCCTTGGGGATCACATCGCAAATCCCAAACTTCCTCATGTCCGTCGTCAGTGTATCTCAAGTTATCAGGTAAGCTGGGAGAGAAGAACGCTGTCTAACTATTGAGTCTGGTTTAAAAAAAAAATGTTGTTCACAGAGGACCCATCGTCTGGAGAATCATGGCTGCTCTCGTTCTGAACATTCTTCTCATCGGTGTCATCCTGGTTCTGGTCATTGTCCAGCAGCCCAGCTCTGGAGGTAGTTAACCTCTTATCTCAGACTCTCCAAATTTCAGCTGAGCACTGGTTCTACATCGTCTCGCTCATCATTGTGATGGTCATGAACGCCTCCAATGGTCTATACCAGAACTCGATGTTCGGTCTTGCGGCTGACTTTCCAGGAAGATTCATCAATGCTCTGGTTTTTGGAAACAACATCTGTGGAACTTTCACTAGTGTCCTGGCTATCATCACTACTCTGGGTTAGTTGCTTTGACCAGCTTAGATAATTTCCTATTCCAGCCTTCCGCCGCAATACCGAAACCGTCGCCATTCTCTACTTTTCCATCTCTCTGGTAGTCATTGTTGGATGCCTGATCTCCATCGTTTTCGTACAACGTTTCGATCTCTACAAGTATTATACTTCTCTTGGAGAGGAGAGGAGAAAAGCCGAGAATACTGTTCGTCTGAGCAGCTTCCGAGACGTCTGGGATATTCTAGTCAACCAGTATTGGGCAACCATTAAAATTGTTAGTGTCCCCTTGAAGGGTTATAGTGAGACTTCCAGTGCTGGCTCCAATTCCTGAACGTCTTCCTGACCTTCTTTGTCAGTTTGGCCATCTTCCCGACAGTATTAGTAGGAATGCCCGTTCCGTGTGAATATCCAATAACCACTTCTTTTGGTAAGAGAAACTTTTTGAAAAGTGAAAGTCCCGATCGTTTAGGAAGTATTTACCAAGATATAACCGTATTTTTGAACTTCAACCTGATGGCAGCTCTTGGTAATTTCGCAGCTGGATTTGTGCAATTCGTAAGTATTTAGTTCTCTTCAAAGTCAGATCAAAAGTGAGCCTGTCTTAAGCGATTCTATGTAGGTTTTTATTGGCAGGTTGTCGTTTTAAACCATCTACCCTAAAGGCAACAGGGATAAATCGTTACCAACCTTTTTAACTCGAATTTCTCTTAAATACGGTTACAAAAACAGTATGTTCCGAAACATCAATAGGTCACCACTTTTTTGAAATGGCCACATTTGGATCGCGTGTGACAGCGTGTCATTTTACATTAACAGAGAAGCATTTTCTTAAAGTCGTCTTACTTTACATTTAGTCACCTGGGATTTGATAATCTTGGATTCTTTCGGTCTCTAGGATAGGACCACACCTGACTCATTGCCAAAAGAGTCTGCCAAAACCAATGTTTCAAAAGACCAGGTAGTCAATTAGAGTTGTCCAATTGCGTGCTTGTCATGTAACTAGCGAGTCGGATCAACAGAATACTAAGACTTACTGTCTGTAAATCATGGATAAAGGTGTTTTCAAGTCATAAGTTACCCTGTTTTCAGCCCAAGGAGCTCGTCTTCATACCCGTCTTCCTCCGTCTCCTTTTCATCCCCTTCTTCATGCTTTGTCCTTACGACAGTGATCGGACTATGTACGTCCTGTTCTCAAGCCCCTACTGGTGGATCTTCGGAAACACTGTCCTATCTTTCAGCTCCGGATACTTCAGCTCAATGGGAATGATGTATGCGTCTGGGTTGGTTTAGTGATTGCCCGATGGCAAAGTTTCTGTTTTAGATCCGCCCCTCCCCATCTCCAAAAAGTTGCCGGTCAGATCGCTGCTCTGTGTCTGGTTGGAGGAATCATGGCCGGAGTGGGCTTCACACCAGCCATCACAAGTATGGTCGAGGCGTTCGGAGGATTGAAAAAATACCCGACGTGTTGATCGACTCTAGTTTTTGTACATACATGCCACATTAAAAGTTTGCGTAGTTTGTGTAGGTTGTCCTGTTCCAGACTCTGTGACCATGGAAGAGACATCTTTTTTCTCAAAACAGTGAAATGCTAATCTTCTGAACTATGCATCAGCGAGCCTAATACTTAAGAGAGAGAACCTGACAGTCATGTTTGGTGCTAGATGAACAACTTCACCAAACAGACTGCTGAATTCATCGAGCATGCCAGCTATCATCTAGATCTCTATTGCGACTATCGGATTCTATGGTCACTGCTCGCTTATTTTGGCCACTATAAAGTTCAAGTGAGTTGGTAGAAGAGGTAAATGAGGAGCCTTCAAATTTCCCATGTTACCAACTCGACAGTTAGACAGACACGCCGTCGTTGTGTCCTCGAGCTTTGGAATGTGAAACAACGGAAATCTATGTACTGGCACCGATAATGTCTGCTATATGAGTTCGAATAAGACTTACATTACGCTTTATTTTGTTTGATTACTGTTGACCAACTTTCTTGTTTCCGTTGTTCTGACCCTGCTGTCCAAATTGCCCAGAGTTCTGTTGACCCGATTGGCCAGAGGTTAAGCCTTGCTGTCCCGGTTGTCCTTGTCCCATTTGACCATTGAAGGACTGTCCAGAGCCTTGCTGACCCGTCTTCTCTCCAGTCTGTCCAGATGAAGCTCCTTCTTGATCAGACTTCTGTCCAGATTGTCCAGTGAATGATTCTTGCTGACCAGACTGTTGTCCATTGGCTCTAGACAGCCCATGTTGTTCTTGTCCTCCAGTTTCAGGACGACCAGTTTGGCTGACAGGTTGAGCAATAGCAATAGTCAGAAGAGCCAAAGGAGCAATAAGGAAGAAGTTCATGTTGAGAATGGATCTGTCTACTCCCTTCTGACCCTGGGTTTATATGTAGACTAGACCAACGACAATGCGCTTATTTTGATTGTGGGATCAGAATGTTCAGCGCCAGGTTTTGATCAGCGACACGAATGTGAGTCAGACTCCGACTGACTTTTTTGTCCAGTGTTTCCCATGTCTGATTCTGGAAAATATGATAGCAGTTTCCAAGGATCCCAGATAGACTATGCAAGGAATGACAAGTCTCACGGAAACCGAAAACATTTCCAAATGTCGTGCCATCTTATAAGAAGGTTCGAAATAAAGTTCAAGTGTACTGTTCAGCATTTTTTTTAGACAGTCTCCTTAAAAAGCGGTTCAGATACCTCCACAACCCCTGCAACATCCTCATTTCTCTTCTAGCCGTTGGTGACTTCGGGCACCAACTCGGCCAGATTCCTTACACTTTCGTCATCTTCAGTAGAATAACATTTGTGAGTCAACATCTGTCTCGGATTAGATCGCTTCTATTGTGTCGCATTTCCTGTTTTGTTTAGGACTCTAACAACTGCTGGACTGTTTGTACTTCAGCTCCTGTATTATTGGTCGATTTGCGGCTATAAGAAGGTCTCGAGATCAAAGATCGGGAAACTGTGGTATTTGTTGGCTTCCAACGTCGTTCTTGCATGTATTCCGGCTTGTTGGCAGTGGCTTCACATAGGGAAATGGAATTGGATCCAGAGAAAGACACCCTGTGTCTGATTGCAGCATTCTTCGCTGGAGAGGCACAAGATCTTTAGGCTCTAACAACTGCAGGACTGACAGGGTTCGCAGTGATCATCTACATTGCTATCTGGGTCATTGTTTGGAAGAAAGCTCGTGAGTCTGTTCAGTTAAACGCGGATGTAATGCACCCACCAGAGCTTTCACCTTGAGTAATGTCGAATCGCTGAATCAAAGAGTCTACGGTAATTTTTGTTGGGACTCCAACAGTCCAAAACTGATTGGGCTATCTATTTTGCAAAGTTCACTCAAAACCGTCACTTTCAGATGTCGTTCAATACATCAAGAGTACTTTGAAACCTCTCACCATCATTCTCTTCTTAACATTCTTCGGCTGGTTCATTTGAATGGTAGTAGCTGGCATCATCTACAAGCAGACAGATCTATCAAGTTCCTAGCCTCACTGTTCTGAAATTGCCTTTTCAGTGAACCTCCGAGTAGGATATTCAGCCTACGCCGGACTCAGTATCAACACTTCCATTGCTGCCAACTGTCTACAAGTATTTTGGGTAGGTTAACCTGAGGTAGCGGGCGTAACTCTACTTTCTACTGTCACACAAGCTCTTGAAGGCTTTCTTGTAGTCAGACCTAAATTTGAAGAGATCCGCATGATAGCATGGAATGAGAAGGCATAATTTGGTGACTAGCATATAAGAAACTGTCTATAGAAATCCAGAAAACACTCACAATACCAGTGTTTTCGAGAAACAAGGTATCAAATTCATTACATTGGCTTCTGAACATAGACAATCCTCTTCTCCGTTTGATAACGATAAGAAGTGGTCCGTCGCTGCTGCTGGGCTTGACTGATGTAGTACTGACGATGTGGGGCCATTCGGTTCGATGTTGCAGCCAGTCTGGCGAGCGGTTGCTCCACGTCATGCTCATCGACGACTGATCGTCTATAGGACTGAGGTTCGTCTTCGGCTATAACCTCTTCCTCATGTTCGACATCCAAAATTGATCCTGAATCGTCGTAGTACATCTCCACTTCTGGTTCCTCATCAAATACATGTTCCTCCACGTCGATATGCTCATCTTCCTCCTCATGAACGTCCACATGTTCGTCCTCCGCTTTCGTATGGTTCTTGGGAACCGAATTATGGATGGTACTTTCGACGGCTCGAATCGACGGACCAGCCTTCCTCCAAGCATCCTCAGAACTAGATCCACTAGCTCGTCTCTGTTTCCTCTTCTCATCTCGTTCCCGCTTCCGTTTCAGCCAAGCATCGCTAGGCTCCTTCTGTATTTCTCTCAATGCTTTGGTTCTCATGTGCAGTGCATTTAGGCGAGCTTTCCTCCTTTCCATAACTGGAAAATGAAGAATGAACAAAAGTTATGTGATTGTTACCTTCTGGAGTTTCGACGGAGAAATGAAGGAGACAGGATTCTCGGAGCTGAAAGAGTTAATTGAGTTTTTGGTAGGGCAATGAGCCACAACGACGTTGCTGTCTAATTGGAGTCTATACGAGAGATTCTGCTCCATCGCTGAGAAAAGGAAACAGATCTTTCTTCTTCATATGCCACATGAACGTCAGAACGCTCGCCGGTCAATCTCCACTACTGGAAATGAACAATACGCGGAAGGAAATCCGATGGGATGTCATTTGTCTTTCGGAAACAAGGGTACGAGGGTCCGGATGTCTGCCTCTACCCGATGAATATGCTGTTATACCATAACGGCTACAACAATATTAGTCAACACGAAGTCTCTTTTATCATTAGGAAAGAACTGTCAAAGGAAGCCGTGTTCCGGCCAATCTCCCCCCGACTTGCAACTCTACAGCTTCCATCAAAACGTCTTTATTTGGTCCTAGCCTAAGCGCCTACCTCCTTATATGGCGACGCCGAGTACGAAGAATTTCTGGATATCGTAAATGAAGTAATTAGGAGATGCCCCAAAAACCACAATACCATCCTGGCAGGCGACTTCAATTGCCAAATACAGAGGGACTAAGCATTAATGCGAATATAGTCGGACATAGTACAGTTGGAGAAGGAACACAAAGGGGAGACAGCTGGTCGAACTATGCAGACAACATTCTCTCCGTATCTGATCTTCGTTCTTCCCAAAACCGGATGAGCTACTATGGACGTGGCACACGCCCGATAAGAAGAGCTTCCACCAGATTGACCATATTGCGGCTCCATACTCGACGTCTGTCGAAAACGTGGCGGTTATGAGACGATTCAATGTAGATTCATCGTATGATGCGTATGAAGATTACAATGGAAATGAAGAGAAAGCTCCACCAAAAGCGGAAGATGCCTCGAGAAGAGCTCAATGTCGAAACATTCAAAAGGAGATGTGAGCAGAAAAGACAGGGGCTTCCCAATTCACCAGACAGTTATCAAAAACGCTGTCGAGGCTTCTACATCAATCTTGCCGATTTTACCAAGAGTCTCCGCTAGAACTAAGGATCTCCTTAGACGAAGGTATGAGGCTTCGAAAGATGCTACTGTAACCGGCCGGCTGAACATCACACTTCTGAAAGCAATGGCTAGAAGGAGCTTTCGAGACGATCTGGAGGAAAGAAAAAATAGGATAGTCTCCTTCGCAACGCTGTGATATCCAGAAGATTAGTAAAGAAGGCTAAACGAAAGAGCTAGATCACGTCGAGGAAGATGATGGTTCAGAATGATATACCAACACGGAAGCGATGAGGCGATCCCTTTCATTCTACCGGAAGAAGTTGATAAAACAATCCGACTGATGAAAGGAAACGGGAGTCCCGGATACGGCTCAATAACATCGATGCTGATGTACCAGAAGTCAAGCCGTCCCTCTTCTTACAAATATGATGAGCTTTCTGCTCAGACGAGACGACATACCGCCCGAATTGACAGAAGGGGTGGTCAAACTGTTATACAAGTCAGGAGACCCGAATAACCCTTCGAACTTCCGGCCGATCTCTCTCCTTCAGTGCTCGTGGAAAGTTATGACAAGAACGATGCTCTACCAAATGTCACACTATCTAATGGAAACAGAGGACGAGTGGCAAACGGGATTCAAGAAGGGCTACTCAGTAGCAGACAATACACACTGCGTCAAACAGATTATTGAAAAATGCTCCGAGTACCAAGTTCGTCTCCACTTGTGCTTCATCGACAGTCGCAAAGCCTTCGACACGGTAGACTAGATCAAGACATGGAACTCGCTTATCGATAGAGGTGTCCCGAGACAGCTGGTACTACTTCTCCAACGACTCTATGAGGCCTCGTCTACCAACATTCCAGTCAATGGATCAAAAATACACGTTCCTATTAGACGCGGAGTCAGACAGGGAGACGGGATGAGCTCTCAACTCTTCAAGTCCGTCTTGGCTTACGCTGTCAATAATATCGATTGAGACCAAGATGGGCTGAAAATCAACGGCGAGCAACTACCTCTTCTTGCCTACACCGACGACATCGTGATCTTTGCCAAAAGTCGTCCCGAATCGGAAAGAATGTTGATCAAACCGGCGGATAGTCTGGGTAAAGTGGGCCTAAAGATCAATTATGAGGAAACGGTCGCAATGTCATCCACCAAAGGACGGAAACCAATTTCAGTCTCCAGAAAGAATGTCAAGTTTGTGGATACCTTCACCTTTCTGGGTTCGAAGATTTCCATACCAATTGCCGATAATGCAGAGGTGAAACGACGGATTGGGTTGGGTTACTGGAAGTTCAACGAAAATAGAAAGCTGCTATGCGACCGTACGGAACGACTCGACGGCGGTTAATGAGAAACTCAGCTGGACTGAAAGGATTACAAACATGGAACCGAGCAGATGTGCAAAGAAGATCACAGAGTGGTATCCGAGGGACGGAAAAAGAAGACCCGGAGGACAAAAGTGCAGGTAGTCGGATGAAATCACAGCGTTAGCTGGTTCTACATAGTGGAGAAACTCGAAAATGGAATGCTCTACTCTCAGAAACGCTCTAGTCGATAGGTATAGACTTGATTAAGCGAATAAATAAGAACTGGTCAGTGGCCTGAAAAATGAGGTCACAATGACGGCGCTCTAACTGTCGAGTCAGTTGCTTATGAAGTAATGCAACAAAGAAGTTGCCGTCTAACTGACATCTCTTTTTTTCAAATGTAAGAAGAAAAGGATGTAACCTATCGATTGAGGTACTGTCTTCCTCTCCAAGTACTGATTTGGAGCAAAATCGACATGGGTTGGATCACTGCTCGGTCTATTGGTCTGAAAATGTATACTGCAGACGCTGTCCACCTTCTTGAACCCATTTTTTCTCTGAAATGTACGATAAGCTGAAATAAAAAAATAATAACTAACTTTACCAGCAAGAACATGCATCCATTCCAGTTTCTGAAGCCCCGCCTCTTTTGGTATAGAAAAGAACTTGACATTTTCGAGACATTCCTTTCGTCCCCAGCCGCATAAGACGCAGATGCGGTACATGCTCTGGAAAAAACATTTAAAAAATGGAAATGATCAGAAAGAGAAAAGACTTTACTAAGGTTGTAGAAATAGCCTCCTCACTAGGCGTCGGGTCCCGTGAGGCTACGTACACCGCCAACTACCGTAGGTAAAAATGGAAACTGCGTTAAATATGCAAACATATACGCTACTGTGAAACGTAAGCAGACTTTTTCAACCAAAAGAACCTAAACATAAAGGCTCTAATGTAAATTGAAGCGATCAAAGTCGATATTGAAAGTCGTAAAAGCACCAGTGAAGTTGCACGAAAAAGCTGCACGTTCCATGATCTGAAAAACGATTCCAACTACTTTTAGGCGCTTCCCTTATTTGTTCACAACAGAATGTCGGAATAAGTTTATGTTTAGTAATATTCAACATCACAACATCGAAGATTTCAATAGTCAATTTCCAGTTTTGCTCGACTTGGCTCTACTGTTTTCTTCGTAAGAAATTCGGCTTCTCGACTTGAACAGGTTTTTGAAGGCCAGCTTATAGTCAGATCTGAACAATTTCGATATACTCTTCTGCAAATTCACATACCCAAAAAACCTATACACGAAGTAGTTGACTGCAATGGCAGAGTTTATGCTGATCCCAGCATATGAAGAATAACCCATTCTCTCGTTGTCTGAAATACTAAACTTCAAGCAGTCGTTCGGGAAAGTTACTTGTGAAGGAGGACTGCATGGTGATGACTGTCACGAGGGACATGCCTATGAACCAGCCAAAGAAGGTCAGACTGAGAACGATGGTCAAGGGCTTCAATGTATTCCTGACATTTGCAGCAACGTCAGACTTTCTCCAGATTATCGTCCAGATGATTACGTAAACAAGCACTGCTAGAAATGCTAAAAGAACAGTTGTCTTAGCCCAAAGTTGCTCAGCTTGACCGGCGAAGAAGGCAGGAATGAGACAGAGGGTTTCTCTGGAAATGAACAATTGGTCTATCGGGGAGAGGGTACGACTTACCGTTCGGGAAATTTTTCCATCTCTACAAAAGATGTCATTGCTAGCCAGCCGGCATAGAACAAGGGCACAATGTTGACGATAAGGAGGTAGAAAAGTCGTTTGACTTCATGGTTGATCACTTTCAAATAGCTGGAATGGGACTCATCGATTTAATCATCAGCGGGATCGTCTAACTGCCAAGCTCAAGTTTTATAGAAGGCCTCTGTCTAACTGTGGAGTCAGTGGCTCTATTAAACATCGAGAAATCCAACCTAAAAGGTGCACTGATACAGAACAGCCGATCCAGACCAATTGATACCAGCAACATGATCGAATGCTGGGTACATACTGCTGGAATTAGTTGAATCCAAAAACAGGATCTGTAACCAACATTGCCTTCCTGAAGTACTCTCTCTTACCGTAGACTAACAAAGGTTGTTCCACTGTAGATCAGGTAAGCGTATGGAATTTGCCCCATCTGGTGGCCAAGATCTCCAACAGCCTGGAGAGCTATCAGAACGTTACAAGGC